>OZ018332.1:53143133-54343133 GCA_963969495.1 Ceratothoa steindachneri
ACCTACGATTAGATTCACAGAAAACGGTTTTAACCTTATTATACTTCTAAAGATCCAAAATGTATAACTAATACTCTATTTATAACTTTTTTCACCATTTCACCAGCTAAGACAATCAGGAAAAATCCTTCAGAAAGCAGATTGCCGTGATTGAAAGAATGACATTATCTGACATTCGAAGAATTGTGATCAGCCAAAATGTGTGATTTCATGCATACTCCCATAATTAAGTGGGGGTATGGGGCGAAGCCCCGATTTCGAAATTACCTTAAAAATGATATATAATACAATATATGTGTGTGTTTGTGTATGTGTGAATGATACTCGGCGATAAGATTTTGGCTCAAAAAAGGTCTGCTGACCAAAAGGTCGCATGCCCTCACTTATTTTGATTTATCTCCTTACGAATTTCAATAATTCCCGGACTAACCTTGGGAGGACCTTGAAAATTCTATCATTCCAAAGAGAATATAAATACCTTAAGTGTTTCAAATTTCATTAGAATCGGATTAATAGTTATAATGTTATTGCCCCCCCTAATCTATTTCCCTGGCTAACCTTGGGAGGACTTTGGCAATTATATTATTTGAAAGAGAATGTAAACAATAGTTATGATGTTATTGCCGAAAAAAATAATTCCCAGGCTAACCTTAAGAGAACCTTAGCAATTATATCATTCTAAAGGGAACATAAAAAACATGAGGGTTTCAAATTCATTAGAATCAACCACATAGTTATGATGGCATTGCCCTCCAAAAGGTCGCAGGGTCCTGCGCCGGGAGAAAGGGGACCTTCGCCCAACGCAGGAGCTTGCTCCCTGATTGTTATCCCTTATTATTGATGTTTTTGTTAAAAAAATTATTTTAAAGTAACCTAGAACTAGGTTGTTTGTTTGCGGCGACTTATGCCCAAGTGGGCAGTTGCCAGATAGCCCCTTTAAAAAAAAAGAAAAAGAAAAAGCCCCCTCAAATACTTCCATGGCTAATCTTGGGGTGACTTTGGCAATTATATCATTCGAAATATAATGTAAAACAACATAAGTATAGTTTAGAATAGTTTAACATAGTATAGCCTATCCTATCATCGTATAGCTTAGGCTAGCCTAGTGTTTGCAAAGCCTAGCATAGTATATCTTATTTACCATAGCCTACCTTACCCTAATCTAACTTAGCATAGTATAACCTAGGCTAGCATAGTATAAACTAGTAAAGCATAGTATAGCCTAGCTTAGCATAGTATATCCTTTCCTATTCTAGCATGGTATATTTTGAAATAGCAAAGCCAACCATAGTCTAGCCTAACCTAGCCTACCCTAGCCTATGCTAGCTTAACATGGTACACTATAATCTAGCCTAGCCTAGCATAGTATAGTCCAGCATAGCCTTGCAAAACATAGCATACCCTTGTATAGCCCAGCCTAATATACCATAGCATAGAATGACATAGAATAGCAGAGTAGCCTAGTATACCTTAGCCTAGCATAGTATATATAGACTAAGCTACCTTAACTAAGCCTAGTGTAGTATAACTCAACCTAGCTTAGTATAACTGAGCTAATCACAGTGTATCCTAGCCTAGCATAGGTTATCAAAGTATAGCCTAGCCATGCATAGTATAATTTAGCCTAGCCTGCCTAGCAGAATATAACCTAGCCTACAATTGTATATTAAAACTAAGTCTAGTCTAATTTAGCTTACCTTAGTCCCGTATATCCTAGCTTAGCTTAGCTCACTAGAGCCTAGCTTAATATATTCTATCCTATCCTATCCTAGTTAGCATATTCTAGCCTACTATACTATATCATAACCTACCCTTACTTTACCGTAGCCTAGTTAGTATAGTATATCATGGTATTGCCTAGCCTAGACTATTAGATCTTAGCCTAGGCTTGCATAGCATGCATAACCTAGCCTAGCCTAGCCAAGCCTCGCTTATCCTAACCTAGTGTAGCGTAGCGAAGCTCAACCTAGTTTAGCATAGCTTAGAGTATCATAGCCAAACCTAGCATGCCATAGCTAGGTTTGTCTATCCTAGCTTAGCATAGTATAACCCAACCTAACATTAAGTATCCTAGACAAGTATAGCCTATACTATCCTATCATACCCTAGTCAAGCATAGCTTATTATTGTCTAGCCTAACATAATATATGCTATCCTAGCATAGCATACATATTATAACTTAAATCAACATAGTATATCTTACCCTTGTACATTATATCTTAGCATAGCTTAGCATAGTATAGCCTAGCCTATAAAAACCTAGCATAGTATAGTCTATTCTAGGCTTGCTAGCAGAGTATAGCATATTAAAGCCTAGTCTAGTCTAGCAGAGTATCGGCCAAAAAGTTATGATGCTATTACCAAAACAAAATAATTCATGGGCTATCCTTGGGAGGACTTTGGCAATTATATCATTCTAGAGAGAATTTAAAATAACATAATGGTTTTGAATTTCGTTAGAATGAGCCGAAAAGTTATAATTTTATTACCACAACAAATTAATTCCCGGGCTAACCTTGGAGAAGTTTGGCAATTATAGAACTCGAAAAAGAATGTAAAACAACATAAGGGTTTCAAATTTCGCTAGAATCGGCCGAATAGTTATGTTGTAATTGCCAAAACAAATTAATTCCCGGGCTAACCTTGAGAGGAGTTTGCCAGGCATAGAATTCAAGAGAGAATGTAAAACAACATACAGGTTTCAGATTTCGTTAGAATCGGCTGGATAGTTACAATGTTATTACAAAATAAAGCTAAACGGGGACCGACCGACCGACATAGTGAGATGTAGAGTCGCTCGCGACTACACTCGCACGAGACTAAAAATGATGTATGTTGAATATCTCTGGCGAAATTTGGAAGAAGAGTGGAATAATATCACGCTCGAACAATGCGACAAATTGGTGAAATCCAGAGGCTGAAGATCTGTTCAAGTCATTCATAACAATGGCCTGCATATGTTTTATAATTATCTTTGTCACTTTTTTATGGTATATTTATGTTAATTTCTGGTTATATGTTTATGCATACTTATCGTTCTCTAGTTTTAGACGCATTCTTTCTTCAAATACAGAGTACTTTCCTTACATGTTTTTAGCCGTCAACTCCGTGAAGAGCAACATCAGTTTGGTAGAGGAAGTGGTATGGGGGTAATTTCGGGGGAAGGTACTGGCACACTTGTCTCCTTGCAGAGCATAGTGACTGCTTAAGCCTATAAAGAACTTCCGCAAGCACATGCTCTGCCCCATACGAGGGCCTCCTCTGACCCTAGAACATGGCAAAGTTAGTGAAGAATTTGCTGGATCAGAAGAAGGTAATCGAAGTGTCATGGAAACGACTGCTCAGAGCTCGGATCTCAATCCCATCAGGAATTTGAGGAAAACGCTAAGAGAGAGAAGTGTAATGAGAGAAACCCAAACACTGTCGAAGAATTTGTGGAAATATTACAAGAGGAATGGAGAAAAATAACACCCGGATAATGTATTCGGTTAGTTCGCTGCTGAGGCAGAAGATGTCAGTGCGTAATAATATATTGTAACAACCGAAACAAAATTTGGGAGTAACTTATATCATTGTACCTTCTCATCTGCGTCTGTTGTGTTATCTGCTCGGATCATTTTGACCACCAATCCATCCTAACTTGTACAATGTACATGTACAACTTATAGCCATGCTTAGTTTATATCTGTAATTTATCATTCATTACTTACTATAATTTGGTTTGAAGCTAGTGTAAGTTTTGTGATAGAAACCTAAGTGTCCAAATAATTATGGTCACTACTATATATATATATATATATATATATATATATATATATATGTATATATATATATATATATATATATATTGGTGATGGAGTCGTTCCTTGGGAACCTTATTTGTAGTAGGAATAGGAAGACATATGCGATGGTTACGAACATTTAATTTTCCGGACGTTTCGGTCATTAACGATGACCAACATCAGCGAATTCTAAATACAAAGAATTATTTTTATAAGAATAACTAAACACAGCAATAAAAAACAAAACAGGACAGGGGTCGAAAATGATAACCGAAAGCAAAATTTGATTAATATCGTAAAAATAACTAAATTAAATAATAATCCCATAGTATAAAATATGCATAATAAACCTGAATTAAATTATTATTGGAATACAAAAATGATAAACTATAGCAATAAAGTCGAAAGCAAGGGATGATGAAATCGATTAATATGAGTGACAAAAAATGATTAAATAATTCCATGACCAGCAAATTTGAATAATAAACATGAATTAAGTTTTAAGGGAAATACAAAAAATTCAATATAAACTATAGCAAAAAAGAATTATGAGGGCAGGGCGAACAATCCAAAATAAGTTAGATCAGGAGCTATGTAATAAAAGCGGATATTAATAGATGGAGCAAAGCAACTAATTCAATAAAGTTAAAATTTAAGTGATTGAACGTTCAATAAATATGAGTAAACTAACGCACGAAAGTTTAAATATTAAATAAGCAATAATGGAGGGGTCGAAGAGGACAACTAAAACATTAAATTAAGAAAAAGTCATTTGTAAACTAGATCATTTGGATATAAACGGGACAAACTAAAATAAAAATAAAAATTTCTCTGCACGAGCACTAACCTTATTTCATTGTAGCTGGGAGTATCAACTGATATTACGGACAGACTTAGGCAGAAAGAAAACTATTAAGGGGCATGTGGTTGGTTCTACGTTTGTCTATATAGCGAATAATTTAAGGGATGATGAATAATTATTGAGTTCCGAGTTTATTTGTTTAATGTAAAGTGATTCAAGAATTTTTAAATCCAGAGAAGAGGAGGCAGAAGAGAGTATACCAAAGGAATCAGGGTCAAGCGGGTGGTTATTTTTTAGTGAATGTTCTCTATAGAGGAGTATTCGGGTTTGGAGATAGGAATGTTTGTTCTATATGATACTCCGATATGCTTAGCGATCTATTTTTTGTTTGGCCTACATAGTGACTTTGGCAAGTCACACAAGTGAATTCATAAACAATGGAGGAACGCAGGCATAATGGGAGCGATTCTTTGTGTCAAAGGAAAGTGTAAACACCAAGAGGATTAGAATTAATTAGGAGAAACTTGCATTGGGGAAAGTATTTATTAAGAGTCAAGAGTAAAGTTTTGTGGAATTTGGTGTTATCAAGTGGGAGATAAAGCAGTTTTAAGATTATTTTTTGTTTAGGGACAGTTATTTGTTGGGTTTTGCGAGAGAACATTTTAGATAAGAAATTAGAAGTAAGTCTGTCAAAAAAGTCGTCTGAGAAAAAAAATAGAATAAAAAAGCTCCTAAGATTATTTCGGAATAAAAGTGAAACCAATTTGAACTGATTTTGTAAGCTCTGTGTATATTGTTTATGGTGGCAGAATTCGCTGATGATGGTCATCGTTAATGACCGAAACGTCCGGAAAATTAAATGTTCGTAACCATCGCATATGTCTTCATATTACTATATATATATATATATATATATATATATATATATATATATATATATATATATATATATATATATATATATATATATATATATATATATATATATATATATATATATATATATATGAGAAGATAATATAAACCACCTAATTTGAATCAAGATTTATTTATAACCATAGAACTAGTTTCGGCAAAGTTATAATTGCCATATTTAACTAAGTAATGAAAAAAGCCAAGCAAGGAACCCAGTATATATAAGGCGAACAAAATACTAAACGCAGGAAACCATCTGGAAAAACAAAAGTATTTTTGGGCGGACTCATGGAAAGTTTCTCATCTCCGTCAGTAATTGCTTCCTAAGGTTTATAAATACGATTGGCGACTTTATTGGATATATATTTGTTGAATTTATATTGCGAGAAAATAATAGTAAACCACAATTTTTGAATCAAATTTATTTATAACAACAGAACTAGTTTCGGCAAAATTATAATTGATGCCATTTTCTACTGAGTAATGATAAAGCCAAGCAAGCAGCTTCCCTATATAAAAGCGAACAAAATACTAAACAAAATGAAATCAGGGGAAACAAACTGGAAAAACAGAAATATTTGGGTAGATTCAGGGAGAAGTCACTAATCTTTGAGCACAATTGCTTCCGGGGGTTTATAAATACGTGTGTTTGTGTGTGTGTGTGTATGTGTAGAAAGTAAACCACTGTATAAAGAAGGGCATACAATTTCTTAAGACGGGACGGGACTAATTTCGATATGTAGTTTATCATATCAACTTCAGCCGTAAAATGAGAAAAACTGACAAAAACTCTCAAATCGTACTAATATCGAGCAACGGACCACCAACATTAATCTGGGTGCGTTGAATAAAGTCATTAAGAATATAAATAGAAATGCGGCCTTTGGAGAGGAAACCTGTTCATGGAACACTTTGAAACCACCCTACTCGCCCCTATTGAACCAAAAGACTAATTTTCTATGGTAAAGGTATGTAGATGATGTAATTTCAATATGGCCATTAAACCACTTAGACTCTTTAAATATTTTTTTTTTAAATCACCGTCCATCTTACGACAAAATTTAAAGTTGAATAGGATAAAACAACAGCTTAATTTTTCGTGATGTAGAAATCTTAAGAATTAACGCTAAAGCATATTTTACTGTTTACCGTAAGTCTCCTAATTCTAATTCATATATTCACTTTTTATGTCACGATGTTAAAAATAAATCATTGCTATATCTATGTTTATAAGAGCATTTCGAATTTGTGACCTATGTTTTCGAGATGAAATTACCTACATAACCTCTCCTTTTATGGAATTTAAAAAAAAATTGATTTTATTGATGAAACCTTATCTAAAGCAAGGTCAATATTCTACCGATGGAAGCACAAAATCTTAGATGCTTAAAAGAATTGTTTACCCCATCAAGATTCTTCCTTACTTAAAGGATTAAACTTGATTGTGTATCCAATCTGACAACATTCAAATACCATTCAACCATCAGGAAATCTTTCCCTTCCATTCAATCATCAGGAAATCTTTCCCTTCCATTCCACCAAACCCCAAGCACAGAGCAAAGACGCTAGTGTAGACTTAATCCCGTGTAAAGGCATTAACTGACCTTATTCTACATTGGAGAAACGTGCAGGTCATTACAAAAAGCACATTTATGAACATAAGGGAGATGTTAGGAGAACATGCAATGATTCAAGTCTTTTTAATCATGTCTAAAACGCTAACCATGTTTTAGATTTCTCTCTTGTCCAAATAATTTACAATTGTAGGTTTTAATAAAAGGAAGATCATTGAATCGTTTAAATGAAAGTTATTTCCTAATATCAATCCGATTAAGTAAAGATAGTTCCTCCTAAGACAAAAAGAAGGGATTAACTTTACTTGGTTAATTGGGGGAGTGATGACTTTTACTTGGTAAAATGGGAGGTATACGAGGTTATGACATCGTCATTTTGAAGCTACTGGAATAAGCATGAACTAAGAATTAAACGCATGCGAGGATCTAAGAGAGAAATGCTAAACTCTTATCTACAGGTATTTATGTGTCTTGAAAGATATAAATTCAATGTTTTCGATGATTTTCGCGATACGATTGTCATCCAATACCATTTTAATTACGTTTTAAAAATTTAATTTCTACAGTTCTACCAAGTTTTATAATTTTTAATTGTTTTAAAATAAACATTCTAACAAACATGTTACTAATTAATTTTTTTTTTTTGAGAGGGATGATTGTACATGGTAAAATGGGAGGGACTATCTTTACTTGATCGTATCAATCTCTCAGAAGAGCAATTTAAATGTAACCCCAATGTGTTTAACCTAATCCCTAAAGATTTTGTTAATTACCTTAAATTAACTCCTCCAGATTATTGTTAGTAGTCAGTTGCTTGATATTTGTATGATTTGAGTTTGTGCTATTTTTTCTCAGTTAACGCCTGAAGTTGATATGGTGTGTTAAAAAACACTTTAAGAGCGTAATATTTAATCACGAGACTATGTAGTTTCGCATAGAGTTTATTATGCCATCTTCGGTCGAATATTGAGAATAGATAAGTCGCACCAAATATAGAATATATGTCGAAAGAAGAGATCAGTTTGAAATTCCTAATCGAGTGGTGTGAATTTATTTCATTAAAGATATCTTTTAAGATTAGATTATGAGCATAGTGCCTACATTTCAATTTATCATCTAGGAGGTTGAAGTTTCCGATTTCGCCATTAGTCTGGATTCAACCACTTTTCTCATGGGTAAACTATTTTGGCTTTATGGAAATCTATTAGATTGTTAATATTATTGGTGTGTGTGTGTGAAAATTCTAGAAGCCACACTTGCCCGCCTAACATCGCATCTGTGCTCGTAATTTCTCTTTTCCAGAGTCCTGCAAGTCTCACTCACCTATGTAGAACAAGGGAAAGTTAATGCCTTTGCAAGGGATTAAAGAGACACCTGTTTTATTAGTTTTTTCTGTCGGTTTAGTTGTAGTGAACGATTTTTTTAATGGTCAAAGGGTATTTAAAAGTGGTGCGGTTTTGAGAAAGGATATTATTTAACTCTTTCACTAATGGAGTAAATGGAAGGGATAAACATTTTCTCATAACATCAGGATTCCTTCTATTGGGGCAAGAAAAGTTTGATCTGGGTTTGGATAAGCTTTCATTAATGATATGGAGGGGGTAGTTCAGTTCTATAAATATACAGGTAGTGAATGTAATTTCATCGGACAAAAAACATAACATAACATAATTTCACCGATGACAAAAGCCACAAGGGCCTATCAAAGGTCATCCGCATCCGTCAAAAACCACCCACAAAAAGCACCATCGCCAGGGGAAGACAAAATCAAAGTCCCACACAATATAATATAAAAGATGACAAGAGCCACAAGGGCTCATCATAGGTCATCCGAGTCAAACGGCCTCTTTTTTAAGGCACCCAAACTCCCAGGAAAACTACATCCAGAGGATTGCGTCCACAAACAAGGGTATCACCAATCAAGGCTTGTCAAGAACTAAATCATGCAGCTATATATATATATATATATATATATATATATATATATATATATATATATAAAGAAACAATATTCATATATAGAAAACTTAGGAACCATCCCAATCTTCCCTCCTCATAGACTCATCCAACCTACTCTTAAATACATTTAAATTTGGACTACCTACTACCCTCGGCGGCATTTTGTTCCAGAAGTCCACCACTCTATTGGTGAAAAAATATTTTCTTAAATCCAACTTACACCCTTGCTTTTTAATTTTCAAGTGGTGACCTCTAGTCCGATTTCCATCATCTAACTCAAAAAACTTGCTAACATCCAATTTATCTATCCCAGAATTTTTTTTTAAAGAGCTCAATCATATCCCCTCTCACACACCTCCTTTCGAACGAAAACATATTTAATACCCTCAGTCTATCTTCATATTCAAGGTGCCTCAGGGAAGGAATAATCTTTGTTGCCCTCCGTTGCACTGACTCGAGAAGGTTAATATCGTGTCTAAAATGTGGGGACCATGCCTGTATACAGTACTCTAGATGTGGCCTAACATAAAAGTTATAGAGTTTAAGAATAACCTCCTTACTTTTGTAACTGACATTTCTCTTAATGAAACCCAGCCCTCTATTTGCCCTATTTCTTGCTTCAATACACTGCTTAGAAAACCTTAATGAATTATCTATTACTACTCCTAGATCTTTCTCATCCTCTACTGAGCTCAGCCAATGCCCATCCATTTCATAGTTAAATTCTCTATTATCTTTTCCCATGTTAATAACTTTGCACTTATCAAGGTTGAAAGTCATTTGCCACTTATGTGCCCAGGATAACAATTTATTTAAATCCCCCTGCACTTTAAAATTATCATCAATATCTTTAACTACACCCGCGAATTTCGTATCATCGGCAAAAATTGCCACTTTATTATTAACTGCCTCCCCAAGATCGTTTATATAGATGACAAATAATAATGGACCGAGAACTGATCCCTGAGGAACCCCACTGATAACATCCCTCCACTCTGACTTTACACCATTTAGCACTACCCTTTGCTTCCTGTCTTTCAGCCACTCAACTATCCAATTTGAAACAACCCCACATATCCCAATCATTTTTAATTTATCAACTAGTCTCCTATGTGGTACCTTATAAAATGCTTTACTAAAATCTAAGTAAATTATATCTACATTCTCTCCCTTATCTACTTGATCTGTTACAAACTCCAGAAAGTCTAGTAAATTAGTCAAACATGATCTACCTGATCTAAACCCATGCTGAGCATCGCTGATTAACCCCTCCCTCATGAATTGCAAATTATCAAAGCTCTTAAAAACATAAACAATACAATGTTTTATTTTTACTTTAACATCATGACATGAATAAAAATGAATGTAAGAATTTAAATTGGTGGTTTTCTGGTAAACAGTAAAAGTGGATCGGTCATTAGCTCCTACAATTTTAACATCTAGGAAAGGGAAAGAATAATTACACTGTCCAACAAAAATACAGATCTCTCGTGCATTTTATTATGAAGTTGAGTTGGCTGAATACGAATTTGATAGCAAAAATTCCCATAACGAAACATTTTATTGAAAATTGCCGATTTAATAATTATGCAATTGATACCGATTTCCATATAAATGTATTTTTCTCCCAAAGTCAGATTTAATGTGTCCATTGTAATTAATTCATGAATATATAATAATTCAGTATGTTTGTTAGCGAGATATAATGTATTAACCTACATTTTAGAATTTCCTCTTCGTTTGTAAGACATCTCAGGTGTGTCACGCTTAAGGTTCCAGCAGATGTCAGCCAGCATAGCAGAGCTCCGTTTTCCATTGACGCTATATTTTGATGGAACCTCTTTCTATGTTGTTAACTCACTCTTCTGCATTCTCTGGGAAGAAGGACAAATGCGAATGAAGAAAGTGAATCTTCAATAACATATTGCATCTTGGTAGCACTTGGTTTGGCTCGCTACTATAGACTCTAGCTGGGCTCCTTGGTGTTTTCTCAGAATTCCTTTGCCAGGTCGCTAGCTCAGGTCCATCCATTATTGCCTCGAAGTCCTCATCAGCTAAAAGGTAAAGAATCTGAGGCCCTACGAATATGCCTTCTTTCATCTTGGCATAAATTATTTTAGGGAAGATCGCTTTGAGGTACTGGAAACATGGCTTGTTATGTTGCACTGCTTTAGTAAATTGCTTCATTAGGCCTAGTTTTATATGTAGTGGTGCAAATTGATTTTCTCCTTCTTAACGAGTGGGTCATGAATTACATTATGGCATCCAGGCGTCATAGTTTCCCGAGGTCATCATTCTGAGCGTACATAATGTTCTGATCTGGCTATACTGTCCCACTTGCAGAGGATGCACATAAACTTGGTGTATCCAGAAGGTAGCCCATTAAGTACGGCTACTACCTTCAAGTCTTTGTAACTTATACGGTCCAGAATAAAAACAAGGTTCTCGAATGTCTTTCTTAAAATGACTGAGTGAGCAGCTGGAAATGAAAGCATGGTGTTGCCAATGTGCAATATAACCACTTTTATGCTTTAAGGGGATGCATATATGAATAACCTCCACTAATTTGGTTCATAGGTTAGCTCAAAGGCATTTCAATACCCTTGGGCTAACCTAGGCCTCTGATATCATTATAATAATTGAAGTTGTTTCCAAAAGTGAAGAATTGCTGTAGATCTGCAGAACACTTCCTAACTACTGTAATTCGAGCGTGTTTATCCAACAGGTTCCATTGTTGCAGACGTAAGACTAGTTGTTGAATATGATGCTTAGTAAGTGTCAGATCACGAACTAGATCAATGAGTTCCGGTTGGGTGATGAGGTGTAGTTTCTTGTTGGATTCAAGCTGTGCCACAAATGGTGTAGCTTAAGATTCTGAATCGTCTGAGTTGCTAGTGTCATCGCTTAGTAGTTCAGAGGGTGGCTGTGGTACAGGAATATCACTTGAATGTCGAACTAAGCGAATATCAGACTGAAAATTTGGTTACATGATGGATTTCTTGCAACCTGCAGTGAAATAAAATAAAATCAGACTAAAAATAAATATTACTGGTTGTGATCACTTGCAGAAATAGTGGAACTACAACATAGTATCTATTTTGAGCTGTTTAATTGACACATCTCTTGAAAATATATTAAAGACCGGGAAAGAAATCACATTGAATACCCACCTTTAATATCTGTTAAGCAGAAGTACCAATCCATTGAATGGTCCTTTGGCTCCTTCCGGACCATTGGTACGCCAAACATAAGGACAGGCCTTTTGCCTTTCACCCAGGCAAAAAGAGAACATGTACACCTGACATAAGATACGTGCGGTGCCCAGCATTTGTCCTTGTCATCCACTTTATATCCAAAGTAGAGCTCATAAAGTTTCTCACATATTTAGTTAACCTTCTCTTGTATTGTCTTAATGTAACTGATCTACATATATAATAGAAAGCGTCCAGTGAATTTTTGCATTCTCTAGGCATTTTAGCTCTGTGTCTTGTAAAGAAAATACACTTTAGTATGTGAAAAATAATATAAATAGTAACAGCAATAAATATTAAATGAAAAAGTAAAAATAGGACGTACGAGTATTTATACTAAGTTTCAAAATTATGAAGCGTTACGTAAGAGTTACCACGGAATTGGACTTATATAACTAAAAAAATATGGAGTATACTTTCATAAATTTCATAGGTTAGATTGACAAATCCCTTAGGAACACATTTAAATTATATCAAAATCTTTTAATAACTTTTAGAGTTGTCAATTTCGGCCCAATCCTGTTTGCATTCAACCCCTACGGAACTATCAGTGTATTTAACGTAAGTAAGGTGGTAATTCACGAGAAACTGGAAGGTCGCAGATAAAGCCGGGTTTTATATTCGTGATTTACCCAAAAGATACGCCTAGAAAAGGTTATTCAAATTAGCCTTTTTTTTCATTGTCGTATAGTATTATTATCTTCCCATTCAACTTTGAATTTTATGGCGGGTTGTAGGTTATTAAGATTGTTTAAGAAGCTATCAAAAAACACCATCTGATCTAACTCCTAAATTGATCGATATATATATATATATATATATATATATATATAATGATTCCTATACCATGAGTTAGAGGCACGTAAGCTGGAATCCAGTTGCTTACAAAACTCTTCTCCGGAATAAATGGTTAAGTAGGACCTACGTCTCCTTTACTCATCTTAAACTTTATCCTGATTGAAAACCTATAATCTTTCATCATGCTACCAGTTAGCACTTGTAATAAAAAAGAAATTGAGTAAGAAATTTATTGATAAATCTGTAAAAAATAAGCGTCCACTTTGTTTTCCAATTAAAGCATTCATCTATCATAAATGCGATTGCAGAACAATGCCCTAATTTCGACCTCCCAAAGACCGCTTCTAGACATTTACAAAATTTGCTCAGCGGTGTACGGTGTTGAAATACTCGTACTAAAGTGCATACAATATTCACTCTCTCTCTCTCTCTCACATACACACACACACACACACACACACATATATATATATATATATATATATATATATATATATATATATATATATATATATATATATATATATATATATATGGGTGAGAATGGATGGGGAGAAAGAAAAGTCCATATATATATATATATATATATATATATATATATATATATATATATAGCTAGGCAGACGTTTGGATATGTTGAAGAAATTAGAGAGTTTTGAAAATGTTCGAAATTGATTTCTTCATTAAAGTTTAATTGGTTAAGGTATTTTGTGGGGCAGTGAAATTCGTTTTCAAAATTCATTTCTTTTAGCCTCTTTCCTTATCGCTATGGTCACATTTTGGCCATTTCCTAATCATTAGAAATCAGGTCGAGCGATGGCAAATTGGTCCTCCCTAGGATTGCCTCAGTTATGCCGAGCGCGTGGTGACGCTGAAGTTTGTATGCATCAAAGCGAAACTAGGATGGATTATTCCATCCCGCAATTTTATTGATCCTTACATTGCAGTTAAAACATAACAAATTAAAGGAAGGTGCACTTCCTAACCTAACCAATCCTAATCGAACCCCCTACAGTTACTTTAATTAACCTCTTGATTTGTTTACAAAGGATCCAGTTGTAATGGGAGCCGTTTTCTTACAGCGTTTGCAATATTTGTTTTGGTCAGTTCATTTTGTAAGCACAACTGTGAGTGGTTCTTTCACAAGCAGATAATAACGGCAGACTGGGATATGTTGTCACCTAATTTTACCAATTCAAGAAGAAGGAAGGCAAAGGTTTGAGGTTCGTCATTCTTAACCTGACTTAGGTTAGGTCAGGGAGTTAAAGTTAATTGTTGTTTTTTTTAAACGATATAGACTTGTGTTTTGATGGTTTTCTTAGAATGTTTGGGTGTATGTACTTTAGTAGGTGACGAAGAAGTGTACATATACTGTGTTGATGAGTATGTTTTTTTGTTAGGTGATTTTGATTGTTCGATTCTGTATCAATTAACCACAAACCGGCTCTGAGATCCGCTACGATGAGCTGAGCTCTCTTCGGATCATCTGCCAAAAGAAGCGGAGAAATATTTTCCAAAGTATTTGAAGCATTATGGTGGTGCGGGGTGGGGAGAGGGTCTTTATCGCGTTAATTTATCTTTAAAATTAAATCTTTTGGGGGGAAGGGGTAGCTTTGGGAGTTATTAAAGCCTTAGGACTGCCATAATTTGGTATAAACACTGAAATTCATGGTTGGGCGAGTTTTTATAATATTTTATTTTATTCATCTATTTAAAAAGAATAAAAATAGATCTTTCTTTTAGGCTTAAATTCAACTTCATACTTTGGTCTCGATATTTAAAGTGGCAAAAAGGCTTTTAATAAGAGTCGACATCAGGCAAAATCAATTAAACTAAAATTAAATCTTAGAATAGTTTATTTTCATGTGATCTGAGTCTCCTTTACGGACTGCGGCTATTTAAAGCATTGTTGCATCCACGGGGCGATATGTTTTGAAGGGACGCGCAACTCTCCAGTGTTTTTAACGTATCTTACTCTCATCTGTACTGAGCTATGGGAGGTCTGTGGACTTGTTGAGAATGCAACATTTCAACTAGTTTCAGTTGGCCAGCACCATTATGCAGAACGAATACAATGTCAGGAGAATTGCGTGCTCTCTTAACACTTACACTACTCTCCCCTTCTGGCTACTGCTTTCCCTTATTTCCACGCATCTTCACATCC
This sequence comes from Ceratothoa steindachneri, assembly GCA_963969495.1. NCBI lineage: Eukaryota > Metazoa > Arthropoda > Malacostraca > Isopoda > Cymothoidae > Ceratothoa > Ceratothoa steindachneri. The sequence goes on from OZ018332.1 coordinate 53,158,379, forward strand.
TCCAGTTTGACCATTGACGCGCAACTAACATCACGCTATTGATATTGTAATACATGCACCCTTCCCTCTCCCCCGGTCCCTTTTGGTGGGCTGTCGTTGCCACGCCCGGCTCCATCTCTTGCTCCATCTCTTGTACCTAACTTTGGAGGTTGAGATGGTTCTGCAAAGATGCGTACCCTACGAGTCCTGCCTAGGTGCACACAGTAGTCTCAGCTTTAGGCCACTCGGGTTATGCACCTTCCACACGCTTTTTTAACACTTTATAAATATCTTCCCCCAAACATCCTGACAGAGACACCTTCGTTGACTTTGCCTTCTAAGTTTGAGCTAAATATCACCAACAACGGTTTTCGTCGCTTTCTTCTTTATGGCATTAATTTAATCAACCCATCCAATATTATCGGTCGGTAAGGACTTTCGAAACCATGAATATACATATTTATTCACCCTCAAATACTCCTTCGTGTGTTGGCAGAAGTAATGAGTATAGGCAACATGTTGGCGCAAAGTGGGTTTGAGAGCGTCTTTTGCACGACTATCGCATTTTTGATGAGAAATTCCCGCAAGTGGTTTAAGATGGTTGATTTTAAGTAAATTTGTCATCCCTATAAATTATCGCTTCCCAAAATAGCAATTAAACATGTTACTTTCCATTTTAGATCAATGAAACATATAACTTGCAACCTAGCCTACGTAACGTTAGGTACTCGTAATTTCGACACTCGAAATAATATCCGTCGTTAATAGATGCCAAAAAACGAACACATTATTGCATTGCTTCCAACTCGACGTAAGAAGCAATAACTTAAAGTTATGCGAAATTTCATCGCTGAACATGCTCCTTGTAAGGCAAAATTAATCTATGTAAAGTTGGATCAATCTATGTAAGGTAAGATCAATCTATGTAAGGGAAGAGCAATCTATGTAAGGGAAGAGCAATCTATGTAAGGGAAGAGCAATCATTCGTTATTAAATGTAATGAAGTTACAATTCAAGTCGAATTTCTTCCCCTTTAAGCGTATCAGCTGTTTGCTTTAGTATTTAACACGAGCGGGAAATCATTCATTTAGGGTCTGAAAGAAATGCACCAGAAAGAGAAAATTAATAATAATAATAAAATAAAACTACTACTAACAATAATCTTATATGGCTCCCTTCAAGCCCTTGGAGCCTTCCCAGGGCACATGTCCATCAGCTAGGAAAAGGCCGGCCAAAAGAGGTGGGTTTTGAGAGCCCGCTTGAAATCGTCGGGCGAGGAAGAGAAGCGTATATAGGAGGCAGCCCATTCCACAGCTTAGGGGCAGCTACAGAGAAGGTACGATCACGCATACAGGAGAGGCCAATACGAGGAACCGAAAGCAGGAAAGCACTTCCGCGCGAGGGGTTCTTTTTTGTCTGAATACAGCTAGTGTGGATGACAGGTAAGGAGGGGCTGCGGTGTTTAGCTAGGAGTTTGAATGCGAGAAGAATTACTTTAAAAGTAGGAAAGGAAGAAGCTATACCTAGTCATGGAATGAACCATGCACCAACTTATCCCCCGCCAAAGGAATGAACTATTTGTGATTCTATTAATGAACGGGAATAATAAATGGGTCTTAATTAACAATCGAAAGAGAAAAAGTTCAAGGCTCATTACCAGATACAAAATCTCCATGGCTGTAAATAGATCAAACACGTACAAGACTGTAACTGTGAAAAGCATGTCGAGGGGTACCACTGGGTGAGAAAAACATATACACAAGTGTCATTGGGTAAAACATGTTAAGAACTGTATACGACGGGCACAGCTTAAAATATACAGAGGTGTCACCAGGCCAAACATATACATGGATATCACAAGCGAAAATTAAGCCACAAACTAGCAGCCCTGGATTACTCATACACGAACAGGTGAAGTCATGTGTTTGGCGAATCAGTTCTGGTATTGTGCAGGAATAGCACTACACCCAAGAACATCGACCTCAGGGGAATTAAAGACTGCACGACATCAACGAGGCCAAGTTGTTTTGATCTTTACAGCCAAGTGGAATTAATATGCGAAAACTAACGAAGGAATTTTTACCTGTCTCTAAATGTATGTTGTGAAAGTGTTAAAATCAAATGGTGAAAAGGAGTGGAATGTACACATCTAGAGCAACTGCAATACATATATGATAATAACGGGGTGCTATGGTATGAGTGGATGCGCAACTCTCCGGTCATTTTAAAGAATCTTCGTCTTCCCTGGACTAGGTTTTGGGAGATCGGTGGACTTGTTGAAAATGAAACATTTCAACTAGTTTCAGGTGGCCTCCACCATTATGCAGAACGAATACAATGTCAGGAGAATTGTGGGCGCTCCTGCTTCCTGGCACTCAAACTAGAATCTCCTTTTGGATATTCTCACTCTCATTGCCACACACTTTCACTTATAACTTCACCACTTTTAACATGAAGCCTCTTTCAGAATCTTCTTGGTGAAAATGTTAGCTTGGTCTAGATTTCTTTTATATCAAATTGACCAAAATGACATTAAATGTTTGCGTGAGATACTCGCCATACTACATATTATGTGGTTCACACGGATAATCCCAGGTAAGATTCAATTTCTCCTAACGTCACTTCTAGAAAGCTGGGATTCAGAAAATGGAGTAGTTCCCAAACTAGATTCAGGAACTGTAGCAGTTCTCTTAAATAAGTTTAAGAATTGCAGAAGTTAAGCTAACTGGATTGAGGAAATGACAGATTTCTCTTAACTGGATTCAGGAACTGGAGGAGTTCTTCGAACTGGATTTAGGAATTTCAAGAGTTCTCCTAGCTGGATTCAGAAAAGGAAGGAACTCTCCGAACTAAATTCAAGAACTCAAGGAGTCCCTATAAATGGATTCAGGAACTGTAACAGTTCTCCTATATAAGTTCAGGAACTGCAGAAGTTCTTCTAACTGGATTTAGAAAATGCAGGAGTTCTCCTCACTGACCAATTTTGTCTGACTTCAAGCCTCAGATTTAACTGACGTCACATCCTTCTGTATTCTCCTCACCCAACTCTAAAACCCAATTCTTTTACCCTTTCCTCAACTACGACCTCCCTTCGCTAAAGCTGCATGAATCTCATCAATGAATAATATGTTATCGCATCAATGTACGTAACCAATATAAACTCATGATTTGTGTTAGGCCACATCTAGAGTACTGTATACAGGCATGGTCCCCACATTTTAGACACGATATTAACCTTCTCGAGTCATTGCAATGGAGGGCAACAAAGATTATTCCTTCCCTGAGGCACCTTGAATATATAGATAGACTGAGGGTATTAAATATGTTCTCGTTCGAAAGGAGGTGTGTGAGAGGGGATATGATTGAGCTCTTTAAAAAATTTTCTGGGATAGATAAATTGGATGTTAGCAAGTTTTTTGAGTTAGATGATGGAAATCGGACTAGAGGTCACCACCAATAGAGTGGTAGACTTCTGGAACAAATTGCCGCGAAGGGTAGTAGGTAGTCCAAATTTAAATGTATTTAAGAGTAGGTTGGATGAGTTTATGGGGAGGGACGGTTGTGATGGTTCCTAAGTTTTGTATATATTAATATTGTTTGTATATATCTATAGCTGCATGATTTAGTTCTTGACAAGCCTTGATTGGTGATACTCTTGTTTCTGGACTGAATCCTCTGGATGTAGTTTTCTTGGGAGTTTGGGTGCCTTAAAAAGAGGCCGTTTGACTCGGATGACTTATGATTGGCCCTTGTGGCTTTTGTCATCTGTTATATTATATTGTGGGGGACTTTGATTTTGTCTTCCCCTGGCGATGGTGCTTTTTGTGGGTGGGTTTTGACGGATGCGGATGTCCTTTGATAGGCCCTTGTGGCTTTTGTCATCCGTGAAATTATGTTATGTTATGTTATGAGATTAGGTAATTCAATTGAGTTCGCCTTCGATAACTATCTTAGTTTTTCGTTCGATTACCACCATTTACATGTTTCTTTTGTTTTTGATCTACATTCCAAGAATAGATGTTTTTCACTTGGCGTTTCCTCCTAAGATCATATTTCTTTCCACAGAGTAAAGAATTATATTCATTTAGTCACCCTTGCAAGGGTGTCCCCTTTTTGACTGACACCCCTGTCATTTGGAGGAGCATCACCACTCCCGTTCCGGCGCCCAGGAGTCTGAAAGTAGATTGAATCTACTTAGATTTTTATTCACAAATCTTTTACTTTATTTTATTCCCCCATTTGTTTAAAAGTCCCCTTTCACCTCTTGGGATGACTGGGCTAATTTCGAAGAGTCGTAGCCGACAAGCTTTCGTCCACTCATCTTTGGCTAGTGCTGGAAGGGGTGAAGACTCCCTCCCTCTTGGCTGTCAGAGTGGGATATTTAAATACTTAATTTCTTCTCCCCTTTCTTTCATCACTGTCCCATCTTTCTTCTCTCTTACACTCCTACACTAGGGTGTGTGAGGTGTAGCATGGAAAAAATGCTGCACTTGTCATCTGGAGGATTACGTCCCATCTCTGATTTCCTCCCAGGCCCGATAGATGTAGGAGGAGCTGCGACTATCTATCTTTCCCACATTTTCACTTCCTCTAATTTCATCACTTTCTTTACAAATCTCCCCTGACAAACTTCGGCAAAATTTGCTCTCGTTGGTTTTGTTTTAATTAATGAGCTGCCCCCTCCCCTTATAATAATAACAAATGAATTTTCCTTTCAGTCTTATGGGATGTTTTTTCCTATTTAGGAACGTCTAACGCCATCTTTCACCCTTTGCTGGGTCTAATCAAGATTTAAAAAAAAATAGTGGGAGGTTTAAAAGAGGTGCAAAAGACGACCAAGGAAAGAGCCCCATTTTCTATCGTATCACTGCGGTCGGGGGGGATGGGGGTACGCTGCTACTCCAGGATTCAGTCTTAGTGTGGTATTGTCCCCTCCTACATTATCCACCCTCTTGAGTGGAATCTTATGTGATGAAGCTCTTCCATAATATAACATCTAATCTCTGGGTTCAAATCTCCTTATTTCAATGCCTGAAGAAATGCATTTCACACCGAACACGAGTCGCCCTGGCATGGCTGAGATGCGGTCACTACCACTAACTAAACACATAAAAATGCCTCACTGACCTTTCTAGCACACACATAGATCCTTGTTGCCACCAGGAACGAGACACTAATCAATGCATATTCATAATTTGTCTAAAACTAATTAAAGTGAGACAAAACCAACAAATTCACGTAGTGACTCCTGGTTGAGTCCCGTTCTTGGGGCGGATTTCACCAAGGTTGTCGGCCTTAGGAATCGACCTTGACCGGGAAGGGGTAGGGGTGTGGAGTTAACCAATTACCTGAAACTCTTGGATTCCTTTGTGATCAGAGGGAAACTTTTGCACAGTGTTTTTTTTTAACGACCGATGCTCTCAAAAGAGTTACAGGAATCCGATCTCTCCTTAAATTTGCTTTTAAATACCACATTTTTTTAAAGGACATTAGTCAGACCGAGTCTTCTGAATCCTTATTGCTTTAAAAAGATCCGCACTTTATCCTAAAAGTTGTTACCCTGGCGTCTGAAGTCCTTATTGCTTTTACAGACAAAACCCTCCCTCAAATCCTTGATTTTAAATTGAGCAGAGGGTGGGTCTCTGTTCAACCCATTCAAGAACTCCCGGGTTTGGTCTTTATCATCTTGCGACCTCACATCGGGGCAGGTATAGCGCTTGAGATACGCCCATAGGGGCATTATCTACAAGCCTTGAGGAATAATAATGATGAGGTGGAATTTTCTACACGTATAATTAACGTCAAGTTTGAAAATATGAATTAATATTTCTGAAAAATTAAACCATTTATGAATTCCGAGCGTTTGTTCAGCTTGTGCAGCTGTGCGTTTAACTCTAGACGTTAATGAAGTTAAATGACGAAGATAATTCTTTATTAGAGTAAGAAAATAAAGATTGGCTTCACCAATGAAGGCATTTCTACTTAAAGAAGGAAGGGAGAGTTAGCGAGAACGTATTATAGACCTCCAATTACTAGATGGTGTTATTAGCGTTAAGTAAGTCGGAGATACGAACTTTAGCTTCCCAAGTGTAGAGAATTAAGAATTAATTAGGATATTTGTACCATTACCGTTTCGTTATTAAATTTAAAATTTAGTGATTTTAGTATATTATTTAGGAATAATTTAGGCAAAGGATGGAACAGGTTCTAAATCTCATATTCCATAATTAGATGGCAACAGGAGTAACTTTAAGCCATTTTTAATTTGCAATTTTGCAATCACAAAATGCCGCTTACTTGCGTGAAGACTCGGAGTTCTTAGCTAGCTGCAACATTGCAATTTTAACCGAATAATAATAATTGCAACAATAATTATCTCTCTCTCCCTCTCCATCTTTCTCTCTTTCTCTCTCTCTCTCTATATATATATATAAAGAGAGAGAGAAATATAGAGAAATATAGAGAGGAGAAGAGGGAGAGAGAAAGGAAGGCAGGATTCAGAGAAAGAAAGAGAGTGGGAGAGGGAGAGGGAGAAAAGAGATGTTGTAGACTAATGCAAAAGTGACCAATGGCGAAATAACTGAATATTAATTCTATTCTTATCCATTTTATTTACCTTTTCAGAGTATTTATTCTCAGTTCGTCACATCCTATTTGGCAACTCTCCTCCCGCCATAAATTCCTCTTTCTCATTCGCCCCTTATTCTCTCTGTACCTTCTTCAAATTGTCCATTTACATGTCGTTCATCCTTGATCTTTATTATTTCTTTCGTATTATAGTTATCTTCCCACACTGTAATGTCCATTCCTTCCAAATTAATCTCACACAATGAATCTCCAAATAATTAACCTCTGACCTAACCCAACCTAACCTAACCGAGGGGATAGTTTTTATATTTCTTCTAGAGCGTTTTTGCAGGTGACCATCCCCGAGGTCATGGCCACCGATAAAACATTAACCCTAATTTTAAGCTGCATTAAAAATCAACCACTAATATAAAAAAAAAACAATGAAAAAGAACCCGCTGACTAAATCCAAGCAGTCAACCGAAACCAAACAGAAGAAGGCGTGTTCCGGCGTTGAGGCCGCCCTGCTTCCCTCTGACGCTCGGACGTGCAACCGAACTGATTCCTGCAAAAAATTCTATTATGCCACGAACTTCTGCAAAGTACAAGGGGTAAGCGGTAGCAACCCTGTTGGTCCTGTTAGCTAGACGAGTAGCGTGCGGTAAGATCTCTCAAACAAAGGGATATGTTAGGTTAGGTCAGATTAGTTGTTGTTAATTACAACGTCAATACACACACCGAAGGAATAATAGCAATTTAATTCAGACTCATTTGAACAAGGTCGCTTCTAATGCAAAAAACTCTTATGTAAAATAAAGTTCAGCCTTGGTATTTATATCTGACTAATTGATGAATAGACATATTAGGATTTTATTAGTAGAGCAAATAAAAAAAAAATGACTATAGAATGGTAAAATTAAAAATAAAATAACCTTATAAAATACTGAAGAGTGGTGTCTCAATATTTCGTTCCAAGGCAAAAGTTCCTTCTTTCCTCTTTGCACCTTTTTATATGAGCTTTATGTGTGACTAAATGACTTTATCTAATGAATGAATAAAATGAAAACGAAAGTGGGAAAAAATAAAAAGATCGGCCGATCTCCCCACCCCCACCCTCTCCCTAGCCCTCTGTTGAGTGCCGGGTCAAGGAGGGCGGCGAGGGCCCGTTACTCCACTCTAGTTCTCTAAGACCCCTTCACCCGAGTTTGGGACTTGGAATGGATCGAACTCGGCGTAGGGGTGAGAGGGAAAAGTGAAGAAAAGTTAAGGATAAAACATATAGTCTGGGACAATATAGGTGACGTAGGTAGTGATTGGCTCTAAAGCTTAGTGAGATCCAAACCCCGGTGTGCCTTTTTTCTTTTCTCATGCCATTCATTATTTTCTTTATTCCCATATCCCTTCTATAAGTTGTAGGCTCCGTGGCGATCTTTAATTAACAGTAATTTAATAATACTTCGGTATTTTATGTGAATCACAATTCGAGATATATTCAATCAATATACACTGTCTGGCAAAAATAAAGGTCGTTCACTGAGTTTTGATACATTATATGTTTTTTGTCACTAATTTGTTTCAGAATCCTTTAGTATAGAGTAAACCTAGATGGCAACATTCAGTGGTCTCTCTGACGTAGTAACCATCTGGTATAGATGTTATAACTATCCTAATTTTTAAAGGAGCTGCAAGAATGAAGATGCGTGGAAAAGACATTACACCATTTAATAAAGGACGCATCGTTGCCCTCCATAAATGTGGCAAATCAATACATGATATTTCTACAGAACAGAAAATAGGCATGGGAACTAAACTAGAACAATTTCACGCTGGAAACAAGATGGTGAAGCCGGTTGATCTCGTAGAAAATGTGGCAGGCCTCAAATTATGGAAGAAAGAGTCAGGCGCTCCTCGAAGCGTTTGGTTAATAAAAATCGGCGGTGCTCGACGCAAAAGTTAACCAGCATGTTCTGTGAAGGTCCAAAAACGATTTCAACGAGAACTACGCGTTGTGAGCTAAAAACAATGTACTCAGCTGCGCCTCAACCAGGAAGCCACTTGTGACTGCAACAAATCGAAAAAAAGGATTTAGTTCGCCAAAGAACATAAAAAAACTGGAATTTAGAGGATTAGAAACGTATCATTTGGTCCTAGGAATCTAGGTTTAGCCTCTTTCAGAGTGATGTGCTCATTAGACTATGGCGAGAACCCAATGAAGCATTGGATCCATCATGCATATCGTTCCCTTCGTGCAGGCATCTGGATGTAGTGTGATGGTCTGGGTCTGTTTTACCTGGGCTGGACATGGATTTGAAACCCTCTGCAACAACAAAACTTTGTCTCGCGAGTAATTGCCGATCCTGGACGATCAAGTTCCCTCCTTAATTCACATTTTTTTTCCTAATGGCGATGGAATGTTTTAGGACGATAACGGGCGAATCCACCGGTCTACATTCCCACACCCACACAAAGAACCTGTAGAGTAAAACTTCTCCGATGAAAATGGGGCTACATTTATAAGGCCTTGCAATCAATGTGAGGCTGTTACAAGAAGGTCACTATGGTCACCATATACAAAGATATTTTAATTAATGGTAGATGCCCGAATGGCAGTCTAGTAGGGATAGTACATATAACCAAAGAGGATGGGGAATATTATCCCTCTCTTTGTGCCTCTACTGCCTACTTTACACAAAGATGAATTACATCTATCAAATGCCACTCAAACATACCAATTGATTTAGATACTATGAATTATACTCGTACCAATTAAGTCAAGGGATTTTGTGCTCAACTAATTTCTAGATTACACATAATAATTTACACGGTAAAACACATTACAAAGATTTGAAAATACAATCATAAATCTTAGAACCTTGCAAGTTATATCGATATATTAGGTCATCCGTAAAGTTCGTGCCACTTTAGAAAATTTAAAAAGTTATTTAAAATAAATTTAATCAATTATATAATTAACCTCTCTTTTTTACAGGATTTTTGCCCTTTATTGGTTTAAAAAAAGGCAGAGTAATTCTCTGAAAAAATAAGAATTGCTAGGAACGCACCTCTATCTACTAAGGACAAAATTGTAATTGATCAAAAAAGTGATTTACTATATAATAAAGATTATTGAGGATGGCTGGATCTGATATTCGACGAAGAAACGGGTTGTCCTCGAAAAACTATTCCTAGGGAGGATTGAACGATGCATCGTATCTAAATGAATAGCGAATTGGATAGAACATCTGGTATTTCACGTCAATTTGCCGAGAACTTTAACTCAACCTATCAAGTCAGACCCCTAACATCACTTGAGTGAGTGGAACTCATAGCAGGCTCCCCTACTAAGAAATTACTAACAAGTAAAATAGATTCTGCGACTAGGTTGGCCTTCGCTACTGGCCATGTCCTGTTGTGTGCTGAAAAGGTGGGGAAAGATTACTCATTGACGGATGGGAAGCAGCATGCAAGGGGTCGTACACCTTTGATCTTTGGGGCATGTTATCAAGTATTTGAATCTTTTGGCTCGTCCATTCGGGCCGTAAGATAAACGCTGTAGGATAAAAGTATCTTCCTAACATCAAGAGTATATGGGGCAGTTTTCCTGGAGGTCAATCCTTCGTGTCACATAGCAAAGACGGCGAACTGGCCTGAGCAGAGCCCTGATTAAAACCCCATAGAAAAACTATATAATATCCTCGAGAAGGGTATGGCTCTGAAACTGGAGAATGTAACAGATCTCGGATCATTCGTTCCATTCATTTTTACTTCTTCAAATTCACCATGTTATCATCCCCTTTTCAAAATCTTTTTGCTGAAATAGAAAATATAAATGAAAAATAATGAAAGAGTAAGAGCTGTCATGTAGTGTTTAAACGTACCGTCCCACACCCTACATTTGGGGGAAAGTGTGAGAGGTGCCCCTGAAGAATCTCCATGGTTCTCTCTCACAATTACAGCTTTTTCTATTGATGTTTTTGTTCTTTTAATCTTCTTTCATTAAAAAAACTTCGATGCTTTTCTTAAATTCTCCTAAAAAAGTATTTTTAATCATTGTCGGGTACCCCTGTTCTCGAGGTACCCAAATACCCTAATTGCTAAACTAAACAAGTAAAACCAACGACGGTACGAGTATCTCTTACGAGGAGTTTGAAAGATATATCTGTAAAGAAAGTGAAGATCGAGGAAGTAAAGATGTTGAAAGATATATAACCGCAGCTCCACTCGTATTTTTAAATACTGACTTTTCTGTGTGAACATTCTCTTGTCGCTTGATACCTTCTCTCCTCCCATTCTTAACCCAAGTACTTTGTGTTGAGGTTTCCTATAGTAATTCTCTGGACTTTCATTACCTCTATACTTATCCTATCGTTGTTCCTTTTCGGTTTTCTCATACGTTACATTCTTGGAGAGAGTATTCCTTTTCCTGGTTACATCCTTTCCCATCTATTAAAAATCAATCAATAAAATGGTTCCAATATTTTTGACTTCATTTCTTTTCTTTATTCCTTTCACATTTTTCTTTCTTTCAAAGAAGACTCCCATAAAGGCCCGGCTTCCATAAGTCCAGTATTGCATTTTTATTGAAAAAAATTGAGTCAATTCGGAACTCTCCTCCAGCCAATGCAATTCAAAGTACGCCACCGACATGTTTTAAATATGGACGACCACTTCTTAAATTATATTCACACGCCGGCATATATTGGTCCCTATATGGTACATCAATAGTTTCGAATAGTTCATACCTGATGTGTGGTGAAATGTCGCCCAAGGGTATAGTGGCATGTTAAGACTACTTGGTAAATAATTAGTTTACTATTTCCATTTGTCAATAATCGCCTGTCTCCGACGCCGAAATGTGCTTCCTTCTTTTTTGCTTTTTCTCTTCTTTTTTATTTTGATTTGTTGTCCTTTGCCTCTGGTTTTTCTAGTTTCATTTGAGGTTTGTTTTTTTGTGTTTTTAATTTATCCTAGCGTTAAAATATAAAATAATTACGGCGATTTATGCCATTGCAGGCATTCGCTAGACGAACGCTTTAAAAAAATGTCGATTTAATCCAATCGAAATGATAAGCACACGCACACCCAATAAACAAATCGGATTAACGTACTACGTTTTGTCGTACTCTAAAGGTCCCCGAATGGCGTCCTTAACTTAGTTTCCCCAGTTCCCCTACGATTGGCTATTGAGCGGAGAGAAGGTTTTGGTTGGTTTGGATTCTACAATTACGTTCTTTGCCGTGATCCTTTTCTTTATTTAACTCTCTTTTCCAAATTCTCAACTCAGTAAAAATGCCCTCCTCCCTGTGATGGGGTGTGAGGTTCAACATGCCTAACCGTATTGCAGCTGTCATCTAGAGCAAGGGTGGGCAACCTTTTTGAGATTGCGTGCCAAAATCGGCCAAATATCTAACACAAATTTTTTTCACGTGCCAACCAAACTTTTTTGAGAACATATTATTTGATGTCTCTTAAGCATTTGAAGAACTTTTCTAAATAATAAAGAATCACCCAAGAGCAGTAAAGATACAGTATTGTAAGTCATTATGTAAATTATGTAAAACTGACTGAATGAAAAAGATTATAACAGGCTTTACGAAAAGGTTCTTTTTGTAGATTTTTTATTAGCCTCTAAGTATAACTATAACTGCCATACCTATTCACACAATTTAACGACTATTATTAACATCAACGCAAAAAATTAACATTGATATTATTTTCGATTAATCAGTCATTATTTTTTCCCAGTTATACCTTTGTATTACTAAATCACAGTAAAAGGTTACTAACAGATAATCTTTTGCTTATTTTAAATTTTTCACAATTGATGTATAAAAAAATAAAATATATTTATTAACCTTCAAAACTAAATTCAAACAGCCACCTTCAAAAGAAAACATCAGATAAAACTAGTCAGAAAACTTGTTGACTCATTCTATTTATTATTTTTCAGCGGGATTTCTGCTGCTGTTACACTGATGACAGATTTTATATCAGGTTTATATTTAGTAACCTTGAGAGATATGCACGCACTACTAGTTTCATCCATCAGGTTACTCCTCTTACGAAACTCAACAAAGTTCATCCCCGAGAACAAAGACTCATAAGCATATGTAGACGAAAACATGGATAGTAATGCTGTTACAAGGTTCTTTAAACAGATAATTTTCTGCAATAGTATTCTAAATCCTTAATACTTCGTTTTTCGCATTTCTTTCTGTTACTCCCGTCTCTAATCGCTCCTTTTTCACTATTTTCTAAGTCAACTCTAAGATCAACAATTTTTTTATTTCCAAATTGAGCTACTTTGAAATTCAATCAAGTGCAGTTCAAATCATCCATGTCTATCCAATGAAAACATTTGCAAGTTTAGTTCATCCAGTTTGATACTGTCTGGAAACTTAATGAATTTTGGCGGTCTGTTATGTCATCTTTCGGGAGATCATCGATGTACCTCTTTGTGTTTGGAAAGTATTGGAATTTCTCATCATTCTACATCCTTCTTAAAAATCTCTTTAAAAAAAAAATAGTAACCTGTGCTTTTGCGTGCTAGAAATAAGTCATCGGCGTGCCACATTTGACACGCGTGCCAAGGGTTGCCCGCCCCTGATCTAGAGGATCGCGTGCCTTCCCTTATCCAAGGCCCCCAGCTTGAACTGCGGGCATACATCTTGGACATACATATTTTCAATTCCTCTTTTAAAGGTTTCTCCTTCTAAGTTTTCGGCGGGAGGTTCTCTCGTTCGTTTGTACTTTAGTTTTAAGTAAGTAATCATAGTCAAATTCCTTCCGTTCTTTATATCTTTCAGTTAATAACAATGAGCGAGATGGTTATTGGAAGTCACAAATGTATCATTCACTTTGTATTTTCTATTCTATCCTTTCTTTTCTGTTCCCATATTTCGGTCGTCCCGAGACAAATATTTTCGATGGATTACTCGTTTTCTCTCCCTTATAAATAATTCCTATTTATTAAATTCAAATTCAATTCAACCACTTTTCCTACCGTAATTTAGGCGTGGTTTAAAAACTAAACTCATTGATGTAAGCAAACAAACCCATAAAAGCAGGATTAGCTTTAACCGCTATTGAAAACACGACAATAAATTCAAAGAATCCCATAAATTATCTTTAAACTGCTACCTCGTCCTTCTACCTGACTCGCTAACCAGTCTTTTGTTTTAACACTCGCGTTTCAACCACCATTTATTTAGATTAAAACCCTCTAAACGGAGCCGGGTAGGAATTACAGTTAACCGACGGTGCGCTAACCCCCGGAATTAACTTCGAACGGTTTAAGAACCCGGTACAAATCCTGCGGCGCCTCGACCCATTCGTTGTGTCTTTGGCTCCTTCCTTGTAATAAATTAAGGTAATTACAACCCCCCCCAATATTAGATACCTCTTCTGCTAAAGAGGGGAGGGCATGGGATAACCCCACAGACGGAGCAATGGTAGATTGTTTGTTGAAGTAACTTGTCTGGCAGAGGATAGATGAGTTTGATCATTTGAAGATGAGTGACCGCAACCAGGTGTTTTGAGGGGGTAGGGGTGGGGGTGGGGGATAAGGCCCTTATCTTTATGTGACTAAAATTGGGTGCTGTTATTTTCAGGTGAGAAAAGTGGGGTAAACTTTCTTCCAGGGTGATTGTGGAGGGGGTGCTTTTGACCGGTTATTAGTCGTTTTGTTTACCTCCATTTGTTTACATATTTGTTATTTTTTCGTAAAGCAAAAAAGGTTATTATTATTACTATCAGTATTAATAGTAGTATTTCCTTAAAACTAAAAATTAAAAACCAAGGAGTAAAAATATGGGAATATATACAGCCCGAGAAACACAAAAGGGGGAATTACTTGTGGCGCCAATGACCCGGAAGAGCCACAACTCTCCACCACCCGCTCAATCGCCGCAACGGCAAGGCTGCGTGCCTTCCGGATCTCAATACCCGCGGAAGGATTTGCGTCTATAAATCTTTCACACATTTTCACCACTTTATTACCGATCTCTCGTTACAAACTTTCCGCGAGAAGTTCCTTCTTTTGTTTCCACTTTAAATTAATTTAGAAGAAAATTAAAATTATGGAAATTTATGTCTTTCGAAATCCATTGTTTTGCGCCCAATTCTAATAAAACAAATTAAACCCAACCTAACTTAATTGTACGGTTACCTCTCTTTATGTGTCCTGTCCATCGTTGTCATCGAATCGACAAAGCCTCTTCATGCCGTCACCTCCATTTCCTCCCTCCCACATTTTCGGAAAAGAAAATGAGAAACAATTTTGGTCAACGCAAACAAAATATTGATTTGATTTGATTTGATAGGCTAGGTGGTGAAATGTGTGGTAGGTGTGATATGGGTAAAGTTAACTGAGCTTTAATTAAAACTTCCGTACAGATAGGTTACGCTTGGCTGTAGTTATGTTACGTTTGAAGGTAGTTATGTTACGCTTGGGTGTAGTTAGGTTCTGATTTGGTATAGTTAGGTCATACTTGGGTGTAACTAGGTTATGCTTGGGTGCAACAAGGTTACTCTTGGGTGTAGCTAGGTTACACTTCGGTCTAGTTAGGTTATGATTGGGTGCCGTTAGGTCACGCTAGGGTGTAGTTAGGTTACATTTGGGCGTAGTTAGGTTACGCTTGGGCATCGTTAGGCTACCCTTATGGTTAGCTAGTTTACGCTTGAAAGTAATTAAGTCACGCTTGGTGTAGTTAGATTACACTTGAAAGTAGTTAGGTCACGTTTGGGTGTAGTCGGGTTACGCTGGGAAGTAGTTAGGTCACACTTTTGTGTAGTTAGTTTACTTTGGCTGTAGTTATGTTAAGCTTGAAGGTAGTTGGGTCACGCTTGGTTGTAATTAGGTTATGCTCGGGTGGAGTTATGTTACAATTGGATGTAGTTAGGTCGCGTTTGAATGTAGTTAGGTTACACATGGGTGTACTTAGTTCTCGCTTAGGTGTAGTTCGGTCAAACTTAAGTGTATTGTAGATATGTTAGGCAAGGATTGAGTATAGTTAGGTCACACCTATATAGTTAGTGTACGCTTGGATTCAGTTAGGTTACGCTTGGTTGTAGATATGTTCCGCTCGGATGTAGATAAGTTACGCTTGGGTGCAGTTAGGTCAGACTTGGTGTAGTTAGGTTTTGCTTAGGTGTGTTTAGGTTAGACATGAGTGTAGATAAGTTAGCCTTGGGTGTAGGTAAGTTTAAGCTTGGATGTAGATAGGTTACATTTGGGTGTAGTTAGATTAGGCTTGGGTGTTGTTAGATTATAATTGGGTGCAGTAAGCTGACGCTTGGGTGTAATTAAGTCAAGTTTGGGTTTATATAGGTCAGATTAGGTAACGTTGGGTAGATATAATATGTAGGTTACCAATTGGGTATAGTTAGGGTACTTTTATGTTTTTGTTGAGTTTGCGATGGTTGTCATATTTTGTATGAATCCGTAGTACGGAGACCAAATCAAACTATAGGTCTTACCTCTATGACCAATGGGTTACGGGTGGTGGTGTATTGTGTAAAGTATTAACAGGAAATATTAATTATCAACATTCATTGAGGGCGTGGGCATAAATTGACAGCCCGAGGCCAATAATTGCTTCAATGAGACGGTAGCAACATTAATTATGGGGTGGGTATTAATTGCTATTGTGAGGTCAATAATTGCTTTGCCAAGAGGGTAGCAACGTTCATTGAGGGGGTGGGTATAAATTGCCATCAGGAGGCTAATAATTGCTGTAGATGGAGGGTAGCAACAATTATTGAGGGGGTAGATAATGGGTATAAATTGCCATTGCGAGGCCAATAATTGGTTTGACGGAAGGGTCGCAACATTCATGGAAGGGGTAGATATAAATTGCCATCGAGAGGCTAATAATTGCTTTGGAGGGACCGTAGCAACATTCATTGAGGGTGGTGGGTATAAATTGTCATTGTGAGGCCAATAATTGCTTTGCCGGGAGGGTAGCAACATTCATTGAGAGTGGTGGGTATAAATTTCCATTGTGAGGCCAATAATTGCTTCAATGAGACGGTAGCAACATTCATTGAGGGTGGTGGGTATAAATTGCCATTGTAAGACGAGTAAAGGTTTTGATGAGACGGTAGCCTGGGATGTTTAGTGGGGATGAGGCCTCTAGATTTAGAGTACAGCTCACCTGTAGCTCTAAATAATTTATGTTGAGTTTTTGCGGGATTGAAGGACTCTATGGTTTTCGGAGGTGTGAAAGAGTGATGGTACACTCGCGCGAGTGGAAGCTATTTATTTGTCTGCAAAATCCTTCCGGCTGCTTGGTAATTGATCCTCTGATTTCAAGTTTTTCTTCGGATTCTTTATTTCGGTATCCGGATTGAAGTTTATTCGTCCGCATTATTGAAGTTTGTACTCCTGTCTTTCTCGGAATGTCTTCTATGGATGTCTCTTCGTGTGTGTTGAGTTACCGTCTGGTAGTGGGAAATTATCATTCTCAATTACAGCGGAGTTAAGTGAAATCGGGTGTGGTTAGTCCCCGGATGAATACAAGAATGAGGTCCTCTTCGCAACGGCAACTATACGCTGTAGATACATGTAATTAAAAATACACGTTAGACTGTAGATAGCCTTACTTCTCTACTACAGGGTGTGAGTTAGTTTTAGTTTGATGGTAATTTACCTTTGTTTTCTTTCACTACTTTTACTCTTTTGTCAACCTGTGGGTTGACCAGTCTCGTATAGTAGTGTGCAGTTAACACTATGGTGGTTTAAATTTGAACTTATTTAATAGGGGATATATTGGTACTTCTTCATTGGGGAATAAACGGGGTTGCTTTCCAATGGGAGATTTAAATTGGCAATTTCAAAGTGAGCCGTGAGTGTCTATACCTTCTTCCTAGGTGGTTCATAAGAGACAACAAAGCCCGGTTATGGCGGTTGTTGATTTAAAATACCGCATCTGAAAAATCGTTTTATCCACAAAGGCACACGTGGGGGAATGAGGAAGGGGGGAGAGGTCTCTCTGACTACGCCCTAGATTTATTGGTTAATCCGCATCAAGTGTAATTCGAGTGAGTATGTGGGGTGTAATGCGAGTTTTATACGTGTGGGAGGGAGATGAAACGAATGTCTTTAGGAGAGAGAGAGAAAGAGAGAAAAGGAGAGAGAGAGAAAGAGAGAGAAAAAGAGAAAGAGAGAGAGAGAGAGAGAGAGAGAGAGAGAGAGAGAGAGAGAGAGAGAGAGAGAGAAAGAGAGAGAGAGAGAGTGGAGGCGTGTGGAGGGGGGGAGTGAATCCTGATGGCAGGGGTAAACAGGTGTCTGGAAAATGCTGTGGTTGAGAATGAATGGGGTCAAGGTATTTTGTAGTGGCTTGGTCCCGCGGTTACCTTCCCCAATGTTGTTTAATCTTGACGCAGCGCTGTTGGGGTATTTTGGATAACGGGCGCTGACCTTGGGCTGACTCCAATTGTGGGAAAACACTCCTCTTGCCTTGATTTTAATGGAGTAGGCCTGGTAAGAGGATCAAATGGATTCTCCTTAGGATAAGTACTCACGGAAAGCGGATTCAAAACTCTTTATTGGACGGAGGATTCGGTAGACTTAAGCAGAAACAATTAGGTGGAATTTGTGGCCGGACTACTAACGTATAAACTTACTTTTAATTAGCCTTTCTGACTACAGCACTGTTTGCCCCCACCGACTCGCTTGGCCCTCCTGTACTCTCTCTGACTTACTAAATGGATGACTAATTCTCAGACTCTGTCTCGCTGAATGTAGAGTAGGGGAAAAGGTGTGGAAGAAGAGATAGAGCAAGATAGCCAGCTCCCCTCCCCTCCCTACTCCGGTCATCCTGAGATGACCGGAGGGGGAGGGAAGGGAACCCGGCCCCAAGGCCTCCCCCCTCCTCTCCGTAGTCTTGTTAGAGTACTGAAAGGGGGAGAAGGAGACCAGGAGAAGGACAGGAAGAGGAAGGGGAAAAGTTAGAGAAAGCAAAGTTTGAAGTAGCGTAGTAGACTTGAAAGAGACCAAGTTGGTCGGTGGGCCTACAGCTTTACGTGGAATCCGAACCACGGTGTGTATTACATCCTCTACTATTTATTCTTACTATAGTGCCCTTGTCCCACATATTATGTGGATAGAAGATAAAATGTAGAGAAGTAGTAGAGTTGCAATTGAATGCTAAGTTGCATTGAGGTCATGCTAATCTCTTTCCTTTTAGAATGTCTAGTTTAGAAATACAATAGATTAAGTCGGTGTATGCCTGAGCTTCAGGCTTTCAGACTGTTAGGCGTTCAAACTGTTTTTATTGATTTTATATTACCATTACTGCTAATGTTTTTATCGTTGCTATTACTCTTGTTTTAGTTTTCCTTCTTTAGTTTTCTTTTTCTTTCTTTTCTTTTCTTCTTCTGACTTCTAAAGTTATCAAACTATTACTTACTCTCTCTTTAACTCCGTGTTAGCCGGTGAAGTATTCATCCTCTTCTTGATCGAGCCTAGTTGTATATGTGGGGAAGAGGCTATGTGCTCTCCCCTCTTCTCTTTGGGTGATTAAATTCTTGATCTCCTCTCCTATTTCCTGTTGTTTTTGTTGAATTACTTCTTTGCTCTTTCTTCTAGTATCTTGTTAATTGGTTTCATCTTCACTTCTCTATGTAGATCTCTTTGTCTTCTTCTTTCTCTTCTTCTCGTGTCGGTGATTATTAATACTGCCTTGTTTTAAATTCTCTGTAGTTCCATTATTCTACTCTTTGAAATGGTGTAAATAGGTATTACTGGATATACCATTGCTGACTGGATGATCGCTTGATATATTTTCTTCTTATTTCTCCGGCTAAGGGACTTGAGCCTATATAGTAGTCTCATTCCCCCTCTTCCTTTTTCAACTCTTTCTTTAACATGTCTGGGGTATCCTGTCTTGGTGATTGTCAGTCCCAGTACCTTGGCTTCGCTAGCGTACTCATATATCTGTCCTTCAACGTGTATGTCTCTGAGTTTCCTCCTATAAATTGGCACTATTTTGAACTTATTTCTGTTGGAGTTTTTTTTCCATTTTCGTTCGTACACATTAATAATCATCCTTATGTCTTCTGATGTTAATGTTGCCTGAATTTCTGGGTTCCTGTTGGGGCAGACGACGATTATTTTGACGTCATCTGCGAATTGCATGTTGAGGCATCCGTGTGTAAATGGTGGTGGAATGCCTGAGGTATGCATTGAGTATAGTGATGGACCTAGGCACGCTCCCTAAGGCAAACCAGCCTCCATCTTAGATATTTCTCCTCGGTGGTTCCCAATCTCGATGTATGCACGTTTATCCGTCACGAAATTGCATATGAGTCTTTCCATTTTGTCATTCATATGTAGTTGAACTGTTTTAAATTGCATTCCTCTAATCCAAACTCTGTCGAATGCTTTTGAAACGTCCCTGCAGACGATGTTAACGCTAGCCTTCTCTTATTTCGCTTTGGCTATTTTTTCGGTAACGACCGTGAGTGCCATTTCGGTGCTCTTCTTTATCTGAATCTAAATTGAAACTTATTTAGTAAATTGTTTTCTTCCAGGTGCTCACTTTGTCGTTTGTTTATAATCTTCTCAAACACCTTCCCGATGAAGTCGAGTAGAGAGGTTGTTCTATAGCTGTCTACTCTCGTTGGTGGTTTTCCTTCTTTAGGGATAAAGACCATTTTAGCGACTTTTAATTCCTTCGGAAAGTAGCCGGTGTTCGGGTATTTCTTTGTAGTGCTTCTTAGAGAGTCCAGATCTTCCTGGTGTCTTTTGTTTAAGCTGCGAAATAGTATTCTCGACCTCTTGCACTGTGATTTTTTGCGTTGTTACCGTCAAGGGTGTCTCTCTCTGCATCTACAGTTGGATGAAAGTGAATTTTCTCTGCATTTTCGTTGAGCGCTGCAGTGATGTCTCGTTTAAAGTCTGTGTCGAATTCTTCATATCTTCTTCGCTTATGCAAAAAATCCTGTTCCAGTGGTCGTTGAATAATGTTCCTATCGTGTGTTCGTTTTCTATGTTATTTCCTTAGTTGTCTTTGATTACCAGTTTCCTTGCTCCTGCTTTGCCTTTCATCTGTTTTACCTTTTTTTCAGAATTCCTTCACTGGTGCATCATTGTTGATTTTTTGGATTGTTTCATTCCAGTGTTCTTTTTGTTTTTCTATAATTTCCATATTTCGTTCCCTGTTAGTCCTTCTCAACCGGGCGTGTAGCTCTCTGGTTGGTCCATTCCTTCATATTTCCTCTGAGATTTCTTTCAGCCGTCTGTGTTTCTGTACCATTCCGAGTGTCCATGTGAAAGCCTTGATAGTCTCGTAGCGGTTTTTAGGAACAGCCTTATCGTCTGCTGCCTGCATAGATTTCCTTATTTTTTCTAGTTCAGTATCTATCTCTTTCAAAGTTGCGTCTTCTAATGGATTAGGTTCGAATGAGTTTAGTTCTCTTTTATATCTCTGACCTATGGAAGGCTTTTCTTACTTTATCTGGGATTTGAATTGGTTTTTGGTTAATTGTGAGAAGAGTTGCAGTATGATATGTACAGGGTATATCCTCCGGCCTCATATAATAGTTGTATGGTAGATAATTATTGGCTAAACATATATCCGGCTTTGTGGCAGAGATTCTTGTCACAATGGTACGGTATTCTGGATCCAGTCATTGGCAGATGCCTCTTCCGCTTAGGGTCTTTTCATTCCTTCCAGGTTGTAAGGCATTTTGAACGTAAGCGTGAATCACGCATGTATAAATCTTCCCAAACATGCCTCCCGAGATGTTGGGTAGTGTTGCTGCGTTGTTTCCATGGGATTTCGCTACTGCTGCATATGAAGTTTTGCCTCCCATGATTTACTTTTCCTGCTGTTCCTTCTCCTTCCTTTTCGGGCATTACATTTCCATCTTCCGGTGGTTACCTCCACAATTAACAGATTTTTTCGTTGATGAATTGCAGCACGTAAACTCTAGTCCCTCTGTGGCGCACTCAGAGCAAATGATTCTACCTTTATAGGAGCAGTTAACCTAAGTGTGATGAAACTCCGAACTCCAAAGTTGGCAAATGATGGGTAAAAAAAGAAGTTGGTGAACAAGGGTTCTTTCTTCTTCACCTAAACGACGTTGTGTTAAGGTTATATTGTAACGCAGAATCGGATGGTGGTTATGTCTTAATGGTCTACTTTGTAACGCATAGTCGGATGGTGTCTATGTCATAATGGTCTACCAAATATAACTATCAATCTGTCTGACAGTAAGACCATTTGCTTTGGTTTTGATTCACCTCCTAAACCAATAAATGCATTGACTTCACGAAGTGAATTTGGATGACGTTAAAAGTATTCTCTATACTCTAAGTGATTTCAAGGAAAGGGATTGGGCTTTGCTATTTTGAACATACTTTAATTTGTGCCGACTTCTTGACACAATTTTACACCGTAAATAATTAATTTAACATTATTAATTGAATATGCAAAGGAATATGGTAAGACATTAAATATATAATTAATCATTTTGACTGAAAATGAAAATGAGAATTACTTTGGTATTATTGCACTGAATACATCACTTCACTTTATACACTATGAAATCACTGTAATTATATAAGACGTTATAACTATGCTTTTCATCGTCTGTTAAAGTATGTGATAATAAACGAAGTGAATTAAACTTCTCCGAGTTCGATGTAGTTAAGTTAAAGGCTTGTGTAAAACATGTCGGTCAATATGAAGATGTAGGCTTCGTTGTTATAGCTGTTGATTAAGAAATTAACGACAACATTTGACCTTGAAAAGAGTCGAAGATGTGACGAGGATAGTGACGCAGTTACCGGAAAGGGTTACTCTGGATACCAGGCAAGATGGAAAGGTGTCATGAGGCAAGCGTTTCCTTCTTACTTCCTTTAGTCTTAATAAAATGTTTTTGATACTGGGAAGGACTGCTCTCTGAACTGTTTGGTTCGTCGCAATTTGGATTTATTCTCCCCAATTGGGGCGTTTTCCTTGCTTGGGGAGGGAGGCTGTATTCCCAGTAAAAAGTTGATTCCATCAGAGCAGGGAGGATATATGCAGACACGTATCTAGTCCGCTAGAGAAGGAAGTTTGCTGGTCTCTCACCATATATATATATATATATATATATATATATATATATATATATATATATATATATATATATATATATATATATATATATATATCTCGCTCCCAGTGGGAGCCGAAAGCTGGGACAGAAGAGTCTCTTGACGCCAGGATCAGGCTGTGTGAATGTGTGCGAGCATGCAATTCTTGAGGAAAAACCTGACAGGGTCACAATGTTCTACACAAGTCTTTAATAATGCAAAAGAATAATCGAAAAAGTTATCGAACGACGTTTCTATCGGACTAACGAGATTGATGATATTGATAGAAATTCAGCAAAGGATTCCTTCGTGCCCGATTTGACAAAGAAAAACTGATAGGTATCAGTAAATTACCCATTGTTATTCTTTACAAAGAAAACCAAAACAAAAGTATGATTGTAGGAGTTATTCAAATAAAAAATACCCATAGTAAATTAAAAAATATATAATATCTCAATTGAAAAAGAACAAATTTCTGAAGACAAGTTCGAATTTGAGCCACCATAGAGGAAAGAGCAAACGACTCTGATTGGTCAACCCGCAGATTAACTCAAGATTAAAAGTAGTGGTAAAATCGGAAATTTAATTACCATGAAACTTAAAGTGACCTTCTCCCTGTAATAGGAAAGTAAGGGTGACACCAACAATGTGCCAGATGTGCAAAGTAGTAGGCGCCTAAGTGCGACCGAATTCATGGATAAGATGGGCTGAGATGGTTATTTGGCCTAAGGGCTTTTTATATTATAATCTCATGAATGCTTTGAAGGATTTGGGATTAGGTTCGAGAGTCAACGGCCCTACTCGACTGAGGATGGCCAATTTTATCTACCCACTGACTTACATGCGACTTCCATCATCCATTTTCTTTTATCTTGTTCATGATCTTTACGCTCAACTTGTTATGTGATGATTAAGATGAATTCGGCCTCAAATTTGTTGTAGAAATAATAAATGAGCTGGTGTAGCGCTACCAAAGTCCTTTCGTGATTTCCATTAAATACTCCTGCGCTCGAGTTTGCCACGCTACTCTTGACAAGGAGCAAATTTCATCCTTTTACATGCAAGGTCGTCTCCGAGGTGAATCTGTATAAAAATTTCCCAATTTATCGCGGCATCCTTAGCATTTTTATCTGGTATTTCCCATCTCCATTTTAAACCTCTATTTTCCTAAACATCCATTATTCTCTGTTATCTTCCCTTTTATTCCTATCATGTGATCCCTCGTTTCTTCAATCGATTTGATAATAATTCAGGACTAAAGAGCTCGTTTTAGGAACAGCCTTATCGTCTGCTGCCTGCATAGATTTCCTTATTTTTTCTAGTTCAGTATCTATCTCTTCCAAAGTTGCGTCTTCTAATGGATAAGGTTCGAATGAGTTTAGTTCTCTTTTATATCTCTGACCTATGGAAGGCTTTTCTTACTTTATCTGGGATTTGAATGGGTTTTTGGTTAATTGTGAGAAGAGTTGCAGTATGATATGTACAGGGTATATCCTCCGGCCTCATATAATAGTTGTATGGTAGATAATTATTGGCTTAGCATATATTCCTATCATGTAATCCATCGTTTTTTCAATCGATTTGATAATAATTCGGGACTAAAGAGCTCGTTTTTCTATCCATGTGTATACATGTGTATACTTATGTATATTTTGCTCTGACGGTAAGAGAAAGTACAAGTAGCTCTCAAATATCTTCACATTCTATGGTATATAATGTGTGTCTTTGATCTTAGTGGGTCCTTGATTTAAGGTTGACAGAGTTGCAAAGATCCTGTTTTCTTGTTGATTTCACCTCGTGAATAAGAATGAGTCGAGCTTCCATTAAATGGAGTTGAGGGAATCTATTGAGAGAGGTAAAAGGAATTCACCTGGCTGCAATTTTCAAAGGAAATAAATATAAAAATGTCAGATTTGTTAACGATGGCTAAAAAAAAGGTCAAGATGAAAGAGCGAAGGAGAGAAAAAAACGAGAGGGAGAAGGATTTTAAGCACAAAATAGTCTTATTGATACAAGAACCAAACACAATGGAATATAAAGTCGACTATGAAACAACAAATATCTCTGCTTGATTCACACACGCACGCACACACGCACACACACACACACACACATATATATATATATATATATATATATATATATATATATATATATATATATATATATATATATATATATATATATATATATATATATACACACTTCCATCGGTGTATGATGGGAGTAGCTTCTCTTCTATACATGTTTTATTAAAGTTATTAAAGACTAGGTTGTATTTTGACTTTACCAATTTTATTTTAGCACGTTCTAACTGTCGGATGCAGTTTTTTTATGAGAATAAAGATTGAAAATCAACTGAAGAAGATCCATTTTATTTGATTTTATTTAAAATATTCGGATTTTTTTCTTAACAAATTTTTGCTGTAGGCTTTCGTCTTTCTTCGGGCATCTTCAGACGAAGGCCTTGGTTATTTTTTAGGCGGCATTTATGATAAGTTTTTATTCTCGTGGCCTCTTTTAGTGGCGAGGTAATTGTTTGGTGAACAGCAAAGAATAAATTTCGTGATGAGGTGAGAGAAGTCAGGGAGATGACAGTGATAGAGAGAGAGAATGGTGAGGAATAGGTCACTTCTCCAAACAATAAGTCTATATATACAGATATGTATCTATTGGTTGGGAGGAAAAAGATAAGAGTAAACGTACAAGTACGTTCACTTCGTAAAAGTAATCCGTTGATTAAGAGGTATAAGAGTGCGATTTTATTACAGGGGCCGATAGCGTTTAATGAGTTTACCAAGTTGCAGTTCAAGGAGTTTACCAAGTTGCAGTTCAAGGATGTATTTAAAGAGTGAAAACCAAAAATATAATTTGAATAAGTCACTAGTTAACATATATATATACATACAAGAAGTATAGGAAATGTAAATAAGGATAATACTGACAGAAGATAGATAATTGGCAATCGGGTAACGTTAATTACTTGTTAATTAGCTTTTAAAGGGGATACTATAAATCAGTTATACAGAAGGAAAATTTAAAAGTCGGAAAGTGGGTCGATTAACGGGCGATACAATCAAAGGTTGTTTTACCTTAAAGGAAGTCACGTCCAGGAAGGGAAATCCTTCAGCGAGTTGGCGTGGGGGAATGGAGCCGGAAAATGGTCGTGATTCTCGGTCGAATATCCTGATGGTCACGAGGAGGAAGGTTTGGGGGACCAGAAGACGAGTTCACGATCCTCTTTCAAGACGGACGATGGCACCTCTGCTCCAGAGAAGTGCAGCCTCCCAAAAAATCGAGACTCTGACGCGGCTCTGCGCGAATTCTCACACGGGAAACTCGAGATCCTTGAAGGGGATGGTGGGAGGGGGTTCAGATAAGGCGAGAGAAATCAAGGCCAGTCCTTCGGGGAGGAAGCGATGATTCGAGGCTTGCTCTGAACAGATTAAGCCTTCACAAAATAGATAGATATGGCTGGTGAGATCCAACCTCGATGGTATACGCGAATACCAGGGACTTGGGAAAACTGACACACGATCTGAACCGAAGGCGACTAGATCTCAAATTCAATCTGCCAATCTTCGAAAAACCCAGGGTATTTATATGACGGCCATTTTTGGGTGCTCAATTGCTGGAATGCACAGACGTCTGTGAGAAGGCTTCCGGTGCCTAGATGGAATAGTTTTTGTCGCTCGACAGAGGTCTTAATCGTCTCCAACAATGTGGGTGGAAAACTTTCATCTAACATTTTCCCGACTACAGAGATTAGCGTTTCATCGGCGAGGTGAAAGCTTTTAGCGCCCAATTTAACTACACCCGTGAGGCGCTGACGGATATTCATATTCTTTCTTCTTTTATTTTTCTCTTTAGATACAGAGCTTACTTCACGTGGAGTTATACTTAGGAGACATAGGGAGTGAATGATTTCAAGAAACAAATGAAGGAGGTATTCTTCTTGGCGTCCCTTTCCACTACAGATAGATAGCATGAATTTTTTCAAATATAATTGGGGAGGGGAATTAAGAGTAGTTGTGTGTGAGAGTGTATTTTACCAGGATGCTTGATGATCTCTTCTCTTTTGTGAATTTCTTGGTTTGTTTATTCTTTCTAAGTTTGATTTGTGGTCACTTCTATTCTATTGTTCCTAAACATTCTAATTCAGTTTGTGGTTTTCAATAGGGTTCCATTTCGAGTAGTGTTTCTTCTAATTAATAATTTCTTTTTGTATATATATATATATATATATATATATATATATATATATGATAGTGAAACCACTGTATAGGAGCCAAAAGTTTAATTTACGAGACTAATTTCAGTATGTAGTTTATCATACCCTCTTCAGTCGTATACTGAAAACGCAATTGTTACAAATGTCTATAAATAGCGTACAGATCAGAAAAAAGAACAAAAAAACACAAAACAGGGGAAAAAGTTCATTAATCAGGGAGTGTAATCTAAGGTCGTTGACTAAGCTGTTTACGATGAGGTTACGGGAATGGGGGCTGCATTTCAAGTGCCCATCTGAGAAATTAAAATTGCGAATTTCTCCTATTAATATAGATTCTACTATTTTTCTTTACGGAAATCTTTACAATTATATATGATGTATGCCTTTGAATAGTCAATTTGGTGGTTGAAATTGCTAATATTTTTAATCATATTAACAATTTCAACCACTAAATTGACTTTGTGAGGCAGTTGTTTGTTACATGATCTTCAATGGCGTAGCATTAGAAACATGTGTGGACGTTGGTTAATTTTTCTTTATCGATATTTTCCGGCGTGATTCTCATGCCAAAGGCAAGAATTCCATTGTTGGTGGCTTTGTTTGCCATCTCTGCCGTGGCAGATGAATGAACGATTGGCCAGAAGTTGCGGAGGCAGTCTTGGTGCCAGTCCGATTTTATTCAGAGCTTTTGGCCCGTCCGGTGTCACCAAACGTTCTACATCAGCCTGTTTGTGGCATAGAGCGATGTAACCATTAAGCACCTCGATCAATTTGGTGAGGGCTATTTTTAGCTCCGTGTATAGAGTCCTGATCAGAATTCCTCTTTCTGGTTTTGGGTTTCCATGTTCAGTCCCTAGTGGGAGTTACTCCAAATTGTCTTCCATGTGGGTACATTTTTAGTCCCTCACCTACTTTATGTTCCCGCCTTTACCAATTTGGCTGACGAAAATGAAATGGTGATGGTTGAATGAATGAATGAACCCGGGTTGGCTCATATCGAGGGGTGGAATATGACAGACTTTTTGTTGGTTAGCGCGGAATCAACCATCGCTAGCTGGGGGTGCTACAGCCTTGATCGAATTAAAAACTGCGGCTGCTTCCTAAAATACACTGAGACGGTTGTATATCCATTAGTGGTCTTGGGGGCCACTCACAGGCCGAGTCGTTAGACTCCTCTGCGAAGGTGGCAACCCGGCTCATTGTTCGGACGCTCCTCTAGTACGGGTATCTGGTAGTAGGCTAATCCCTAAACCTCCTTGCTTCCGTCCCCCAATTATACATTTGCTACTGCAATGTATAGTTGGCACGAGGTTGATTCATCCGCGTTCATTAGCTAAGGCATTGGGCCCAGGGTAGGGGGAATTATTCAGTCATAATTGTGATGCTGACAACCTTGAAAAAAATTATTATATCTCTTTTCGGAACATCCCTATATGGGAGAATTTTATTTTTTTGGCGGGGAGAAGAAAAGGTGAGGGAGACTATAGATGAAAAATGAAAATTAATAAAAAAGTGAGAATTTTAGAAAGTGAATCTTTTTTCTTCTGTTCTTCCTTCCGAAATTAGTGGTAAGAGTTTCCTCCGATCGGTAAACGTTGAAAAAAAATTGTACGGGAATACAGTTGCCGTAACCTTCTTTCCGCATTCCAGGATGTGAAATATCTTCGTCGGGTAAACGTAGAAAAAGTATCAGGCGTCTCCTTTTCCAAGCTAATGAAAGCGGTCTGTTAGCTGTCCAAACGACGAATTCATGAATTTCGTCTTCATTCTTTGATACCTTTTATAGGTCGGAGTCAGAGTATGGTTCGCTTTTCTTTTAGCAGAAAAGGTACAATACTCGCTCCGAACTGGTTCGCTGTGTGTTCATGTTCGGGCCCATCTCTATTTGATGAGAAGAGCCTCCAGAATCTTCAGGCGGCGGAGATCCGAGTTTTTTCTGAGGATGGCCATGTTTTCAGCAAGGATCTTTCTGGTAATATGTTCATTGTGGAATCAAAGCACACTACAATAAACAACACAAAGAACAAATTACAAAAAAATTCTTGGAAGGACTTTTAATTACAAGAAAAATCTCGACCATACACCAACAAATATTCACTTCTGATAGAGCTCCTCCACAAGAAACTCTATTAGGGATCAAAACTGGTCACGCCTACTTTCTTTACACATATAAATACTCATCATTTTAGTATATTAGATTAGAGTCAGTCATATCACTTCAGGAAGCAGAAGTCTCTTCAATTCGTGTTCACATTGTGTTACATCCACCGAGGAAGGATTTTAACTCACCCAAAGTCTACCCAATTATCTCCTCAAACAGTCCTCGGTGTATAGGCCTCAAAATTCACGACTCTGCATCACATCAGAAAAAACCGTCTTCTTTTCTTCCGAGTTTACATTCACTTCTTCTACTGCAAAGGGATTTAGACTCACCGACTCCAGTTATTCATCTTACCAAACGCCGAGTGCAGAATAGAATTAGTTTATTAAATTGTTCATAAATCCAAATAAGAATTTATTTGGTGAACACCCTCATAAACGAACTGAAATCCCTAATTTTGATTCACACGTAAGAGAAGCTATTTATTCCTACCGAACAAACTCCTTTTCGTTCCTAATACGGAACTGGTGACCCCCGCCCCTATCGAAAAGAACCGCCTTCTCGAAACAAAGCACCTTCTCTCTCGCTACAAGTTTTCTAGTCACTCCTGGGTCAACACTTGTAGCGAGAGAGGAGGTGCTTGTGGTGGGAGACGTAGTTGTAAAGAAGTGAAAATATGGGGAATATGCAAGATATAATTACGTAAAATAGGATAGTATTTTGTGACGTTTAAAGCGAGATGGGGGAGGAGAGGGGGAGCTTCTTGAGAGTGTTGTGCGTTTAATAATGGGCAGAGAGAAAATAATTATCATTGTATGTTGTAGAGATTACATCTCAATTCAACACAAAAAAGTTGCAGGTAATTCTTAATATAAGTCTCATTTCTCTATCCCAAACGCATTCTTATCTATAACTTTTACTTTTAAATGAGTACCCTCCCCCCCACACTCTCAAGCATGAGGCAGAAACACATTGCTCATGTAAATTAACTTCTACCCAAGCTATCTGCCAGTCTGCATTCTTCACTTCACTTTACTTTGACCCCAGCCATCGGCCTGTCTGTCTATTTCACTTTTTTCAGATAGGCTTAAGAGATAGGTAGCTTCTCATGGTTACTCGTCAACTTTGGCTATTCTAACGACACCATGCTCAATAAAGTTACAGTTCACCTGCTTCTGGTTACTGAAGACGACCACCTGTCCATCTCTGTACTTCTTGATCCCTATCGGCTACCTTTAACATCATCGAACACAGGTGTCCTACTAAATCGCTCCGTGACCACATTGGTGACTCTTATTCTCATCAATATTCCTGAAGGAGCTATGCGAGACTCTAAACAGGAAATGAAGATGCTTCGCTCTTTGATATTTTTATTGAAGAAGAGGTCGCACAAGAGGTAAGCTGCGAGAGCGTGAGAGCCAAGGTAAGAAGCTCAATGAATTGGCAGGGTGCCACACACAATGAGAAAGAATTCTTTTTGTTCTGTTTAACTGTTTCGCCAACTCTTGATCTACTGAGTTACGCATAATCACCTTGACTTTGAATTGACAGTAGGATTCACTGTATCAAGTCTATTCTGTGATTATTCTGGTCCTTTGTTGTTAAAACATCATTCTTAGTTTTTAAAGGCTTAATGTCAATTTAGACTCCACCTTCCTTTAGGTTTAGTCTATTTGGTGCGGTATTCTCTTTTTGCTTTGCTGTTTAATATGTCAGTAGCTGATAATGGAGGGTTGGTTGAATCCTTCTTTTTGGGGATTTCACAATTAAAATAATAGTTACCAGCTTATAGACTCGCACAAAGAGAACAAAAGCCGCTGAATTTGAATCATACCTTGAGAAGAACGAGACAATACAGAAACAAGGTCTGCTGACCAAAAAGTCGCGTGGTCTCACTTGTTCTGTTTTATGACCTTACGACCTTCAGAAAATCGTAAGACTTATATTTTCCTTCATTGTCGGAGAGGCGTGACGCTCTCCGACGAAGTGACTCACCTCGCGATCTCCCCCCGGTCCCTCTCGGGTAATCATTGTAATAATTATTGAGTCTCGTACGGCTAAGATTCACCTCGTAGTCGTTCCCGCTTTCCATCGGGTAATTATTGTAATTATTGAGCCTAGCACGGCTGAGAAGAGTCTTACTTGTCCTTTCAAGCTCATCTATTTAGTAACGGTGTTAACTAAATCGCTTGTATATTATTCTGTAAATATCTATTGTTGTTTGTATAAGATTAAAATATTATTTTTGTTCTCCTATTTAAATCCTCGAACCACCAAAGCCTAAGTAAATAGTAGCCATACCGGCCAACGAGTGATTTCATTCTCACCCTTTAAATCCCCATCGCACTTCAAGAAATATTGTCCTCCCCCCCCAAATTAGGGCTGTTGTTTTCCCTCTCCTGCATCTTTGGCAAGGAAGCCAAAATGGGTTCAGACTCAGACTACCTGAATTCTATGAGATATAGATATAGATTTTTTCCTGAAGTCTAGAGAGGACAAATGAATATTTATACATCAATATGTTGCAGTGTGGGAGGTCGCCTTAAAAAATGCTTTAGTTTGTTAATGAATGTAAGAAATTTAAGAAATTTATCGTAAAATTTGTCTCTGGTTCATCCCTTGGCTAAATTTATTGCCTTCCTAAAATGTATAAGATAAATATCTGTCTCTGACAATTTTGAGCCTACTATTCAGTTCTTAATTATTAACTCGCTAAATTCAATTTGGCACTTTGAAGTTCTTTTACATTTTATGAGTTCTAGGTTAAAAATAATTTGAATTTTTAACATTTTCAACAGAAATTCTTAGGATAAATCATATAACATATATGAGTAGCTTCGGTATTCTTCTTCACCTTCATTTCATTCATTTTGCTGTCTTCAGTTTAAAGGTGGCTGGCTTCATTTGCACAATCTTAACTTTAATGGAATAATTCTCATGGTGTAGTCCACATTGGGTGGGATGGTGTAGCAGGAGCAATAGTCCTGTTAGAACTGATACCTGGAGTACCGGCATTGCTTCCCTACCTTAGTGCCGCAGTAGTGATTCCTCTCGGCTTATTTTTGCACCTCTTTTTAATTCCCACTATCTTTTTTGCGCCCGTTTAGACCCAGCGAAAGAGAAAAGGGGTTTTTAATAAATGTTCTTAAAAAAATTATGATGGCGTTTCAATCCAATTTATAAGTAAATTTATAACAATACTTTTCAATCAATGTCCTCATAGGTTGTTTTTCTTTCAACAGGAACTTCAAGATTCTAATGAAACTTCTCAATATTTTTTAAATATATTAATTTCCAAATTAAGACTATAAAATTCTTAAAGGATGATCAAGTAAATGATCTACTTCCATCCATTAATATTCTCATTTTATGTGATATTAACTCTTTTAGAAAACTCATTATCAAGACACTTCATTATCAAGAAGCAAAAAATTCTGTTCGCATAAATTTAAAATCAATCCAATCAAGACTTTAATACACAGCGTCCATTCACAAAGTTCGACCCATAAATTATTTCACGGAAACTTCTCTTTGTAAGGACTAGTTTTAAACAGCTGAATATCTTTGGCTATTTTGGGGGAGACTTAACAAATGGTTCATGTGTAATTTCCCAGCTTGGTACGTTAAATTTTTAGCGCACAAAGAATTTGTAAAAATTGCTATTTAAAGACTATAATAGTGTCACCTAATTTTACATTTATTAAAAATTTAATATGAGAGAAACTTTTTCGGCAAGAAATGGTCCATACCTTCAATGCCTATTGAAAGATACTATTCTAATGTCAGCTAGTATCTTTTGTGCGGGGGATAGTAATAAACAACAAAGAGGTGGGTCAGTAGAAGGTAAAACGGGTGAGAAGAAATCAGGTATGTTGAATAGCATCCATCAAAACAGCGAAATTGAGGGGGAGGGGATTGAGTGAATGGGAACTACTAGTCGGCGACGAGCATGCAAAATTAATACCTGGTTAAAAAAAAATAGCTAAGAAAGTATTTTCGAGGAAAGTGTCAATTAAAAGGAGAAAATGGAGAATTATAGAATGAAAAAAAGACCCGGAGTAGTTTCAAACTATCTTTAGAATACTTGGGGGCACATGATGGACCGATATAGGAGTGGAACCCAACGTGAGAAATATGACTTGGAATGTTTCTAATACACTAGCAGAACATTTGCGCGACACCAGCCACTCCATTAACGGATAATTCTGCTTTTGTCACCCGAACGAACGACAAAAACAGAAAAAGAAAAGGAAAGCCACAAAAGCCATCCTTTAGGGTTGGCCGAATGTCTGACCTTGAAATGAGTATTAATGGGATCAGCAAAACTATTGTATTTCATCTCACCCAGCGATATTCTCTCCCATTGGAAATCTCGGACACTCCGAAGAACCTTGCCTCCTCCACCACGAGTCCTACTACTAGAAGAAACATGTTTCTTTTTAAGAAGAGAGACATGTGCCCAAATGTGTGCTCCTCTCCCCTTCTCCCTAAATCCTCGCTCGACAAAGCGAGAGAGGAGTGTAAGGCGGTGCCAGTAGGCTCTCCTTGATAGGCTTCTTTCCACTGCCCTTCCCTCTGAGCTCGAGTTAGCAGAGGAAAGCCAATGCCAGAGTCGACGCCAATACTTGGATAAATATAAATCCCAGCACAGTCCGAGTTCAAAACCCGCAACTGGAGTCCTGAACTAAATACTCGACTCTTAGGTAAAGCTCAAATCTTGAATAAGTTGAAAATAATCGAAACATTAGCGGCTGGGAAGGTAAAATGCACGTATTATGGAACCCCTTGAGAAATGAAGACTTATGTTCTTAAAAGTTGTGAAAATGGATTAAAACTTAATAAATACGAACTGAAAATATAAAATTGATATATAAAAACTTTAAATAAGCAATGAAAAGAAATTTAATAATATTTTTTTATGGCGCTCTTCAAGGTATTGGGCATTCATAGAGCGCTATTATACCAACTAAAGGAAAACTCGAAAGAAGATATGGGTATTTAAGTCCCTTTAGAAGGCAATACGGGCAGATGGGGAGCGTATCGTACCAGGTAGCTTATTCTAGAGGAAAATATCTAGAAAGCACGAACACCCTTTCAGGACCATATTACAAAGAAAAAACATTAAGTGGCAGAACTTAATAATAGGCGTTTTGGGGGCTGCGACAGGGTGGGTAAGGAAGATAACTAAGGGGGTGCTGAGTCAGTATTGGTTGGATAGTCAATACAGATCAGGGAGCAGGGTAGGGGGTGCAAGAGATAAACGTTCCTGGCTGAAAATAGACGGGCTGTAGAGATATCGACAAGCTGGGTAATTAGGGAGTAGTCGAAGAATAGAAGTTTGTGATCCAACGAGAAAGGAGTGGTAAAGTAAGCATGAATGACAATCTCAAAAGTTTTGTGGTCCAAGTGACTGCGGATGTGGCTAAGATTGCCGAAGAAGGGCAGAGAGGGCTTACATTCATCATAAATGTATGCTTTGCAAGAGGATTGACCAAAAAGATGAAGCATAGACTTTAGACAGAGTCAGGAAAGGTGGCAAGGGAGGCGCCAGGGTTAGGAATAAAAGCAATAGCTTTGCATCTAGTCAGACCCGCAGGAGTACTCACCAATCGAACTTCTGTTTTATCAAGGTTTAGTGTTAGAAAATTGTCCGAAAGGCATTCAATGGTGATGATGTCAACAGATTTAGAAGAGCCTCAATAAACCAGGTTTGAGAAGTAAAAATAAATTTGCTTGTTATCAGAGTAGAAGAATAATGATAAAACAAGACAATCTATAAATGTACTAAGTAAAAGTAGATAAGGCCCATGAGAGGAACAAGAAACAAACCCTGCTGAACACCATAAAACACCAATGGCTGCCAAGAACTACAAAATGCAACCTGCTCATAAAGGTGAAGAGGCTCGACCAGCTCGCTGATTCTCATGAGGAAATTACCTTCCAAGAGAAACGAAATTCTTTGTCTAACCTTATTATAGAAGCGGTAGCAATGCTCTCGTTAGTTGTCTTCATGATGTGATAAATAGAAAAAAAAATGCTTGTGGAATTCTGGAAGAATAAGCGTGATATTTTATTGCTAGATCTGTATGCAACAAGACGGCAAGTAGGGTAAACAACAAACAATCATTCTGGATAGGCAGAAATCTCAAATCTACGGATACACAAAGGTGAGATGGCGAGTGTTGGGGCAGAATTCCCCACTTACCTGACGCAAGAGTAGGAAATAAGCGAGTTTTTGAAAGGAAATCGAAGTTTTAATTGTATTTTGCACATGAGCCGGGCCCACCAATCGTCCCATACCAAGTTGCTATTCAGGCAGCGATGTGTGTCAGTTCAAATTAAATGAAATGAAAAAGACAAGAAAATGAAGCAATACGCCGAGGCTAATGGAGGGAATATAAAGCGGATCATTAAAGATATATTCCACCGAATTTGGAAGGAATTGAAATTGAGGATATAGATATGGGCCTAAGTTTCTTGATAGAAAATTTCGATCATTAGATCGAAATAAATATTCGCAAGACACCTCTGACCCAAGATGGTGCCCAGAAACGAGGACAAAGAATTCGAGTATCGGAGACTCAATAGGAAATAAAAGGTTAAGAGCAAAGCTACAGATAGGACCTGTTTATCTACAACAGGAATTTAACCATTCAGCTTAAAAAAAAATTAGGAAGAAATAATGTAAAATTTTGATATCTAAAAGAATTTAAGGCAATTCTGGGGCTTTGCCAAGAAAATATGCAAAACCTACCTCAGAGTAAACACCGAATTACTAAAGGGAACGAATTCATAAGTGCTGAAGAAAAATACAATAAATAATTAGAAAACACTGGGAAAACGCTCTAATTCGACATCAAAACGCAAAGTGAACTTTGATGTTTAACACGAAAAACGATAAAGAAATGACTGAAAATGAAACACATCTAAGAAGAGAATTGTTCTCCTATAGACTAAATGAACCAGGACGGACAGAATTTACCCTAAAATAATTCTGTCATCATTTTTGAGAATGTGATTGAAGACATTCTAAAAAAAAAAATCTTCTTGGAATATAAGCTAAGTTTGGGATGGATTCTTGATTTTTAAAGTTATACACATATATGCGCGATTCAGAAAAGGCACTAATGGGAATTTTATGGATATAGACAGGCCTATGTTGCAACTTAATTTCTTAAGCAAAGTCCTGGGTAAGTTACTGGTCGAAAAGTTGTATACCATCGAAAAGATAATGATGGATATGTCGCCGAGAAATTCCGTTTCAGGATGAAGAAATGCAAGCAAAGAGATATTGAGGCAAAGTCGATGTGGTAGCAAGGAGTGTGAAGCAAACTTTTTGATAAGGTACGGAAAGATATATTAAAGTATAATATGTTTAAACCTGAAGGTTGGGAAACTACATTGACCAAGATTCAAGACCAGAAAATGACGAGTACAAGGAACTTGTCTATTACAAGTCCTATGCGCTGTATATACCTAAGACTTTCTCCATCAAATTAGTCGCCATAATATCCAAATTCCATTGAATAATGAAATTATGCAAGTGATCGCGAGTCCAGCATTATCGGTCAAACATTGCGAATAAGAAGAAAGTGAAGATAAAAAACTACAATATATTCGTAATTCTACCAATAGACCAAGGGAGAAAAGGCCAAGTAAAAAGAAAGAGAAAATTATATTAAACAAGCATAATAGATAAATTCTCAGGCCACAAATAAATAAAGAATTAATTCTAATTAGGCCAGTAGAAGATTGAACTCGTTCTACAGTTTTATAATTCATAAAAATTAGTAAAAGAACACCATCCGAGCCTCTGTAAGTAAGATCAACCCTTTTTACCCGACGGTTTCTTTACAAAAGATTAACGTAAACAGAATAATAAACCTACAAAGGTGCCAGAACTAAGCAGAACACTGCATTCCGTTAGCTGTCAAACAGACAGAAACGACAATGGGAACTACACCATGGACCAAAGCTAGAACAGATGAACACGAATATGCACAAAGGAGGGAAAGAAAACTGGCAAAAAAATCGAGAAATACAAATAGAAGATTGAGGAGAAAGGCTGAAGATAAGAGGGGAGCTTGGACAAAAGAACAGCTCAGTATTAGCGAAAGAATAATCAGAAGTCATTACGAACCAATGTGCGTGAAAGAAGAATATCGGCACTTACACAAGTAAATTGGGAAATAAACAAAAATAAAGAGAAGTATGATTAAAATAGGATAAAGTAATAAATAAACATTAGATGGACATACAGAAGAGAAGAAATTCAGATTGAAAATAACACAAAAAGGAACAAGAAAATTAAGATAAAGAATAACTAAATAAAAATATAAATTACCGAAATTCAAGATAATACAAGATAAGATGACCTTACAGGCTTACCCATTTCCACTCCGTTCACATCCTTTGGACATCAATCAATCAATCTGATGAATTACCCCGTTGCTGTTCGCAGAGAGGGAAATTTTACCGGAATACCTTTTGTTACTTCGATAATAAATTCTATAATCTCAACATAATCGTCATCAAATACTTTCTACCTAGCGTCAGTTCCTTCACTTATGACATCCATTAATCCTGTATCTGATAGATCACGATATTCTGCAACTTCTTTTCAACTTTCTTATTTCCAAGCAAGAAACAAAATTGCTAATAGTAATTATATATAATCTCTATTAATTGGCAGACTTGCATCATAAAATGATGTTCTTTGTACCTAAAGGTAGAGGGAACAAGTGCCCCCTTGCTGCATATGTTTTGTATTACTTTCCCGAATTAATATTTACCATTAGGAAAGCAAGAATACCCTAAAATCTCTATTTTCAGATCACTGAGTCAACAAAGTTAACCTCGTTGTAAGGTCTGCTGAAAGATCAAACTCGAGGTCAAACAACAAATAAGACGGCAGACTCGGAGGCTGAGGAAGAAGTTTCTACCTATTACCATCTATAACTACCAGACAATGGCTTCGCCACTTCCCCTTACGGGGAGGAGCTTGCGCTTCACTACTAAGATTATAATTTAAAATCTTTAAAAAAGCAGCCATCGTTAAATTTTTATAAATTTTCTGAACTTCGCCAATTATAATCCTTAACCCTATATTTTAAGAACGAGATTTTTTGAAGGTTTGAATAAGATTTTATCTTTTAGTTCGGTTGACACCTAAGTAGATTTCATTTTTTTTATCAAAGTTATTCCTAATAATTCCTTTATAATATAAAAAAATAAAATAGTAAAGTTCAGAAATAAATATAAGTATCGAATTTTTGTGACTTTTTTAAAACAAGAATTACAAATGGTGAAGTTCAGAAAATTTATTAAAATTTTGGCATGGAGATTATTATAGCAAATTTAGATGGAGAAAAGAAAAAAGAATCAGGATAGGCCGTAGGACACAGAGCGAAGATGAAGAAGAAGAAGAAGATGAAGATGAAGATGAAGAAGAAGAAGATGAAGATGGAGATAAAGAAGATGAAGATGAAGATGAAGAAGATAAAGATAAGGAAGAAAATGAGGAAGA
Organism: Ceratothoa steindachneri; assembly: GCA_963969495.1. NCBI lineage: Eukaryota > Metazoa > Arthropoda > Malacostraca > Isopoda > Cymothoidae > Ceratothoa > Ceratothoa steindachneri. The sequence continues at coordinate 53,196,867 of OZ018332.1, forward strand.
AGAAGAAAAGGGTGTTCAGGGTGTTAAAATAAAGAGTCTATAAAGGGAATAAAAAAGGCGGTTAAGATTAGCAAATAAGGCCGTAGGCTACATCCCGCAGGGGGGCTATGTAACCAAGCTCTTTCTGTTAAGGAAGAGAACTGCGGCTTGTAATTTAAAAAGGAACTCTAAACCTTTATTTCCCCCCTTTCAAAATATCACTTTGCTAAAATATGGAGTTATAGAAGAAGAAGAAGAAGAAGAAGAAGAAGAATAAGAAGAAGAAGAAGAAGAAGAATATATATATATATATATATATATATATATATATATATATATATATATATATATATATATATATATATATATATATATATATATATATATATATATATATATATATATATATATATATATAAATATTTTTTCAATTAAAGACACAGCAAACAACGAAAACCAACTACGTACACTGGAATCTCTTTATATTAGATTTAAAACCCCCACTTTAAACTGACACAAGCTCATTTCCACTTTTACTACAACTATAATCATCCACAAATTACACACGCCAAATCCACTCCCCCCAAAACAACCCCTATCTTTCAAATATTTCTATTATCTCCCCCTTTTTACAATGAAGACACCCAAAACTAATTAATCTCAGTTTTATTTAAAATCAAAAACATATTTCCTATTCCCTAATAGTTAAAAGCCCTGCATTTTTATAATTTGAATATTACCACTTCTGCTGCTTCCCATTTCCCATGTAGTTAATTTATAAATATCTGATAACTTATCTAAAAAATTCTTATATTTGTATATATTTACAAGCCGCTGTTCTCTTCCTTAACAGGAAGAGCTTGGTTACACAGGCACCCCTGCCCCTGCGGGGTGTGGCCTACGGCCTTATTTGCTAATCTTAACCGCCTTTTTTAATCCCATTTATAGACACTCTATTTTAACACCCTGAACACCCTTTTCTTCTTCTTCTTCTTCTTCTTCTTCTTCTTCTTCTTCTTCTTCTTCTTCTTCTTCTTCTTTCTTCTGTTTTTCCTTTTTTTTTCTTAGGTAAAACCGAACTAAAAGAAAAAATCTTATTCAAATACCTTCAAAAAATCTCATTCTTAAAATATAGGGTTATGGATAAGATGCTCGATCTGTTCCTGCGGACACAACGTTGTTCCCTCATAACTAACGGACATTCACGCGTGCGCGTAAACTGTAGGGCGCGCGCGATGAAACCTTTAATCATTGTAAGTATATTATATGACATTTTATGATTAGGGAGAGTGCGCAACTCTCTTGAATCTGCCTTCACCACACAAATAATAAAAATAATCATCAAGTAAACATATTTTTGTGCTACAATATAAGAATTTCAAACAATATGCATCTGTATTTAGTTGAGAAAAGCTTGTTTATCCCGACCAATTCTGAGTACGTATGCTAGATAGTCTACAGTAAACCTTTTGTTGTAGGTTTCGACAAAGTAAATGAAATTAGAACATCCATAGTTCTTGGACAATCGGAAGACTGGTTTGGCTTGCTTGCACGGATGACCTTATTTACATTCCTAGAATTCTGTTCCAGATATGAGGAACTAAGTACTAGGTAAAGATCGAAAATTCATGAAAATAAGAGTGTTGAGCTATATTACATTACACATTCTCTAGGCTCTCTGTATGCACACGAATATCGCATTTAGATATTAATAAAATTTACTAATGATGATCCTCCCATTAAAGAAGTAATTGCGGTACGTCTTAGAAGATTACTAGTGAAACGAAACGTTGAGAATCGTACTGAATAAAGAACAAGTTCTCTGTAACTACATATTAAAACAGAAGAGTCGAATACCAACCTCAAAACTAAACACCATAATAAGATGAACTAATTTATTGTGAATCATTAGCATAGGTACAAACAACTGCGCAGCTATTTGAGGAATTCAATTGTTCTGGTACCCGTACGTACACGTCAATCTCACACACGAGAGAATAATAAGACTCATTTAAAATCCTAAAAAAATCTTTAATAAAATGTGTAAAGAACCGACTAAGAGCAATAAAATATTTAATAATGTCATTAAATGAAAGTATAGAGAATAATCTGACTCTAAATAACCTAAATGAAAACTTTGAATAAGTAATCACAAGTTAATTAACATCAACTTGGATTTCCCTAAAAATAATTTATTAGTAACGATGCAGATTTTAACGGGAAAATGTCTAAATTAAAACTTGAAGATATTAAAAACATTTTCCTCAAAAGACAAAGCGCTGTTAATAGCAAAAGCTTGAGTTTGTTTAAAAGGGACTGTAATAGAGTGAGAATTTTGTTTGGGATGGAATCGTTTAGACAAATATGAGTACTAGATATAATGTATATAGATTTCCACGAAGTGTTTTATTTCCCAATAAAATTCTGATGGCAAAGGTAAGTGCACATATATTAGATGGTAATCCGGTAACTTTGAAGACTTGCTTAAGGAGCATAAAAAATGTGTTGTTATAAATTGAGATGACACCCAGGTAGCAAATGTTACCAGTGAAAGGTTGTATTTATCTTTTCATTCGTTTATAAAATTTATGTGATGTAAATAATTATTCGAATATATTAATTATTGCAGGTTTATTAAAAAGTAACATTTCAAAAATAATAAGAAAATCTTCATTTCTTCGCTGAATCCTAAAACGCGCCTGGGTCCTTTCTGTTCTTGTAGATGAGTTTCAGTCACTAGAACTTTGCAATTCGATCAGATGGGTAGAATAATGACACATAACGGGTTAAACGAATGATGTGTAATTATAATCTATTTCGTAATATATTTTTGTAAAAAATAAATATTCGAATAGCTTTTAATTCAAGAATAGGTTCTTTCCAAAGAAAAGTGTGCAACCCTTTTTGCTCTTCACCAAGATGGCTAGAAATGCGAAGGGTTTTGCATTAATAGCGAAAGAAGATTAAAAACCGCTCCTTAAAGTATTTTGCAATTAATATTTTATAGAATGTTTTCCTATGTGTGACCAAATAACAGGATTATTTTTGTTAACGTGTGTGTAAACGGTAATGTGTTGATTGCTGGTTCACGAGTAACTACTGATTTTATTCGCGAATTGGGCACTGAGGTTCGTATTAAAATGGTAGACACAGAGATTGACCATCTACACCAAGGGTCCCCAACCCGCGGCCCGCGGCCATTTGTCAAAGTTAACATTGCGTGCGGCCCGCCAGATCATTTACTGGGTGATCGGTGCGGCCCTCCATCATTTCAAACGTATTTTGAAACATCTTTTTTTTCTCAAAAGTGTGTTTTAGGATAGGTTAGTTTATGGTTAGGTTAGGTTAAATAGTTAGTTCAGGGCGGAGGTTAGGTTAAATATATTTTTAGACGAGTTTAATCTTATTGTTCTAGTTTTCTTTTCTTTTCGCACGTGTCTCATTAATAATTTTTTTGATTTATTTTTATTCTTTATAATATGTAATTTTCAGAATTTTTTTTTATTTAGTTTTAATGAGTTGTAGAGCAAAACCTAAGATTACGAACATCTAGTTACAATTATTGCGAGAATCATTAACACTAAAATAAATGTAGTATTCTCTAGTAGGACACATTTCGAGTCACCATAACGGATAACTAAGTTAATTAAAAAACAACTCAAAACTTAGGTTCATCTTGAAGAAGACGACAGATGCATATGGAAAATAACTAAAATTTTGGAATAAAACTGATTTCTGACTTGCTTTATTTTGGCACAGAGACAAATGCATATATTAATTGGAATTTGTTGGTGTAAGATATAGAAAAAGAACTAGTTAACTATTGACTTCTCATAAACATAATGTAAAGAAAAGGTAAATAATTGTTTTGTTCTCATTGGATCTTAAATTTTATAGTTAGTTGTTGGTTGATAAGATTTTGAAAGGAATATTCAAGTTTTTGAGATTATTGTAGCATAAACTGAAACTAGTTCGGCATTAAATTAAGTCTACTGAGGTGTTTTTCATATCTTTAATTTATTTCACGCTATTGTGAAATATATATATATATATATATATATATATATATATATATATATATATATATATATATATATATATATATATATATCACAGAACATTAAATATTTAAAACAGTATAAGAGAAACTGGACTATAAAAAGAAACGCGAGTAGCTAAAAAAAAAAACAGATAAAGGAGCTAAATTTCATCTACTTAATATTTAAATGAGCTCCAAAAGACAGAATTATTTACGAAATATCATCCTAAAGATCTGGCACGTGTAGCCCCCTAGGTAGCCTCTAGGCAGAGTCCAGAAAAAGCAGTTAGAATGTAGTTTTGTTTCCAGGCGTCATTAATTATTAGGATTATACTAATTAGTTTTCTAACATAGACTCTTTCAAATATTTATGACGACTTTGTTTGCAATATTAATAAAGTTTAAAAATAAAAAATCATCGTTGAGTCTTTACAAAACGCCGCCATATATGTATGTATGTATATATATATATATATATATATATATATATATATATATATATATATATATATATATATATATATACCCAAATACGGTCATTAACAAACACACCTTCATTATAAAACGAGACCCATAAATTAGCTAAAAGAAATCCACTGCATTTAGGCTCAAAAAGTTATTAAAGTTTTTTTATGTCATTGGCCAACGGATGGATAATCGCTGTCATGAAAGCGAAAATAAATAAATACATGAGGGTCTACTTAATCGCAAATATACGCATGTGTGTATAAAGAAAATATAATTCACCTAGGGCTTAAGCCAATTTAAATTAAATTCAACTAATTTAAACCCTATTCATGATACAAATTTTTTTTTAGCAGATTTGATCCTGCAACGTTTGGAAGAATTAATCTGGCATATGTAAAATGTGGATTTCTGTTAAACTTTATCCCGTCAGTAACAAATGTAGCGTTTAGATACCTAAGAGCGAATGAAAGGATACGTGAAGGGAAAAATAATGAAATCTCCTTAGGTTGTTAAGAAATTAATGCCATTTGAATAGAACGTAAGAGTTCTAGAATACGGTAAATTGTTCCAATATTTATAAACTACTTCAAACTAGGTCTGGTATATACATACAAAGACAAGCAATTAGTAAATAGACTTCCAGTTAATTACTGAAATACCTTTGTAAGTTTAAAGAATTAAATGCTTTGAACAATGTAAGAGTACATTAATAATACTTTGGGGACTTCTCATTAGCGGCCTTTAGAGCTTCATCTCACTTACGCAGAGATTTAATCAGTTGTAAGATTATACAAAGCTTGTGGTATTCCTGCCTGTTTGCCGTATGATATTTAAGAATTCTGACCGTGTTACTGTTTTGGGGTCTTTTCCCGTAAAGTCTTGTCTAGTATTCCTCACGCATGTTCTGAGTTCATGTCAGGGGATGACTTCACCAAAGAAGTCGTTGGCTGCCGCTTTGTTTTTGTTTTTTTCTTTTTGCAGTATTACAGGGACCTCTCCCGCGTCTTACAGGAAGAAACAAATTTTGAAACATTGGTGAAGCTCCCTGTTTAAGAATGAAAATGTATTTTCCGAGTTATTCCCAACATATAACCAAGTCTGACATTCCATCATTTCAAATTGCTTCCGACACAATAACAGAAATACCGCCACGTTAATTATTAGTTATAACCTGTTTATGTAAAACCTTTAGAGTAATCCACAAACTCATACCCGTTCAATTTCTGAATATTGACCAAACTTTAATCTGTCCAAAAAAATTATGATGTTCCAAAATTCCAAAGACTTGTCGCTAATTTCTTCAGCTCACTTTGTCTTATCTTAATAGTGGTCATAATTAATGAAGGCTTCATCTTAGCTCCACGTCCATAATATCCAAGAACGTGAAGGCGATTTACTACTGTTCTTATGTTGATTTGGAATCTTTCGGCCATTTTTAAAGCTGTTAACCAACGGTTGTTCTCAATGGATCTTCGAACAGCAAGGAGACATATTTCTCAACGCTCGAAGTAATTCCATTTTCGAATTTTAAAAAAAATATCAGTAGAATTTCTCTATATAATAATTGATATAATTATGTGTAGTTTTCGTGTGTTTTATTTATATAAGGACATATTTCTGGACTGAGCTGAAATTTGACAGAGTGGTGAATCTCTGGAAGCAGATTAGTATATGCAATGTTAGGTTCTGCCATTCAATGAGATAGCTTATCTTTGGTAGGCTTTAAGTAAACCAGGTTGTACGTCTTTCATGGCTGTTTCAGTCGACGTATAAAATTAACTATCTTATACTTACTTGGAATTTTGATAATTAGGTTAGTTAAGATTATCTATATTTAAAATGACCAAGCAAAAATAACCCATCTATAATCTGACTGATAAAGATTTACGTGTAATTAAGGAAATAGAAAACCAAACCTAAGATCAGCATTTAAGGGTAATTTGTTTTCTTTTTCCTAATTCGGTCGTAAGTCTTTACTCGGTTTATTGATGGCTTATCTTTGCTGAGTCATTTTAAAAGATGGATTTTCTTTACTAGTCATCAATGAGATGTCTTATCTTGATTTGATCCCAATTTTGGAAAGTAGAGTGCTCGTTGTTTCTAAGTCCAATATCCATTAAGAAAAATAACGAACACTGACGAAGGCATCTAAGAGTAAGGTTTTTTGTAAGGGCTTCTAAGCAAGTTGGTGAAGACGGAAAGTGAGAATGCACGAACAAATCAAGAGAAGAGAATTGGGGCTACCCACCCTCGTTGAAGACAGTTGTGCTCTCTTTGTAGAGGGAGTAACGGTGAGTTGACATTAGATTATTATTAGATTTTCATGAATTATCGTAGTTTCGTTAAATATGAACTTTAATCATCACCAGTGGCGTTTTTTTTATATGGGTCCCATGGGCAATTGCCCAAGGCGGTATTCTCTAGGGGGCGCCACGAGAAGAAGAGAAAAAGAAAAATCTATTTTATTTTTGCTTAGGGCTCATTTGCGGATTCAGATCATATTATGTGTGACAATGGGCGCCTTCTACAGGTGGGACGCCGGCGCTCCCATTGCTCAAATGAAGTGGATGAAACCAAACTAATAAAATGAGGAAGGGAGTGAGTTTACCAATGAGCCTAGCCCTCAGGTTAATTAGAAGGTTAAAAGTCAATTACAACACTTATTGCTTACAAATAACGCACGTTTTATTCAAAATATTGTATAATATCGAATATATCATAGGCCAAAAGAAACGGGCAAAAGATAAAGTTATGGAGCCATGTCATATCATTAGATAGACCATATTATGGAGTGGATGTTCTGAAAGAAACTGATGTTCATTGGTATAACTCAGCTGTTCCTTTGTGTTCACTATTGAAAGTTTTAATTGTGCAATTAATATATTTCATTTTAAATGTAATTTAAGCGGTACTTCTGAAATATTTTGGATCATCTTTTGGGACTAGTCAGGACAAGGCGTCATCTACGTCCTGCTCAGTGAGACACGCTACCTCAGAAATTATTTTGGACCCTAAGGATGAGGAGTCGTCCACCTCCTCAGAGCCTTACTCCCCAGATCAGGACCCTTCAGGTGTGTATCGGTGGCCTGTATGGGAATAATTTAATTTGAATTTTTTTTTTCCAGTAAATTAATTATTTATTTATGAAAGCGTGATGTTTCACAGATGTTGTAAATAATATGGCCTTTTTTTCTCTCTAGTTAAAATGCCTGAAGCAGAGTGCCTGACAACTCCTCCTGCGGAGATTGAACGACTACTAGCTGATTCTGCTAGCTAACCTTCAGTTCCGACTGGCAGACTTTAAGTGCATCTGGTTTACAGAGGCCTAAATGAGGTACCATCGAACTCCATTATTCCAGGGAATCAGAGTAATTGAAAAAGTTTCCACCAACAATATTCCAGGAAGACATTAGTTAGTGGTTAAAATATCCCCAGAAATTGGTTGGTATAATTACACAAGAAGAACAGCCTTTTCTGCTTTTGCTGAAAATTACTTTTCAAGAGGGAAATTAATTAAACAAGCTCTGGGCTGAACGACTCGAAACACGCAAGTTCTTTGCTTACCTCACATCACAATAGTCCACAGAACATATTTATTGCATGAAAACCTGTAAAGAACTGGCAGTGAGGATTTAAAAAGTGGTAAAAAATTGACAAGCAGTAGATGGAACTTCTGGAGACTGAAATGCTAAGATGGAGACAGGTGCTGAAACGTTTCCTTGCTTTTATGGAGTATCTAGCCGCTAGAAATTTGGCACAAAGGGGACAGACAGAGACGTTCTTACCATCGAATGAGAATTTTCTCAAAGAAGATGAACTAATGGCACAGTTTGACTCCATAATGAAAGAATATCTTATCCGAGTCCAAAAAAGGAACCTCCAGCCATACCAGTTACCTTGGTTACTCCACAGAAAATGAATTTATAGATTTAATCAGCAGCAAGATGATTTTAGTGATGGTGAATGATATCAAGGAGACAAAGTTGTTTCCATAATTCTCAATTGCACTCCAGATATCAGCCACACTGAACGGTTGTCACTAGTGGTTTGAGTGATCTCACTGTTGGACACGTCAAATATAATAGAACATATTATGGTGTTTTTGGAATCAGACGAATCCACAGGCAAGCATTTGACATCCTTGATTTTGATGAGACTTAAGGAACTAAAAATACATTTTGCAGACTGCAGAGGACAGGAATATGATAATGGGGAAAACATTCGTGAAACAAATAACAAGGGAATTCAGGTCAGTCTCCTAGAAATTAATCCCATAGCTGTACTTGTGCTATTTGGGGCTCATACATTGAATTTATTTGTGGCTGATGCTGCTAAGGGATCTACTGATGTCACAAATTACTTTGGCATTTTGCAGAAACTGTACACCTCGTTTTTGGCCTTCAAAGAAAGATGAGCAACCCTGAAAAAAACATGTAAACTTCACTTTGAAGATGTGGACTGAAACAAGACGGGAAAGAAAAGTGAAAAGTGTTAAGCCCCTGAGATACAAGGCAGCTGCACTGAGAGATGCACTGATTGAGATTAGAGACACACACATAAGACTGTCATAAGAGATTGAAGCGCATTCCCTCTCAAAGGAAGTGGAATCATACCGCTTCAGCATTTGCAGGGGTGTGGTATGACATCTTGAGCCAGACCCAACATGTAAGCAAGCTGATGCAGTCTCCTAGCATACATGTTGGAATAGCATTTGGTCTTCTCAGAAAGACAAAAAGAGGTCTTTGCATTTACAGGGCAACAGGATTTGTGACTGCACAAATGTCAGACAAGTACATGTGTGGCGAAATGAATGTAAAGGTTGTTCTACAACAGAAAAGGTTGAGCTCCACAAAGCGGCACTTCTCCTATGAATCATTTGGTGAGCCGTTCAGTGACGTTCTGAAGAAGCTGAAAATTGAATTTTCAATGCTGCTGTCGATGCTGGAACATCAGAACTTCAAGAGGGATTTTCCACATTGGGAAATGTGGCGGAGAAGTTTGGAATTTTATCAAATTTCCAGTCTCTCAGATCAGGAGGTGGCGGAAAATTATGAGGCTTTTAAGGTGGCATTGCACTTCGAGGAACACTCTGACTTAGACAGCACAGAGATTGTGCAGGAACTGAAGAACCTATTCTATTTGTGTTATATTCAATAATTTTTGTGTTTTATATATATTATATATATTATTTATTCTTATTCTTATTATATTTTGTTCATATTCAAGTGTCTTTCTTTAATTTATGACTGTATATACATTTGTATCGAAGTATAGCCAAGTGTACCGGAATATGCGCACACAGGCTCTAAGGTAGGCTCAGCAAGGCGACAACTGTTATTGTTCTTAGAGTGCGATTTGAATAGATAGCAGCAGCCACGTGACCAAGGAATATACTAAATACAACGACAAAAATAGAGTTTTAATACAAACAAAATAAAAGGCACAACAATAAATATGGCTATATATGGGTACAGGAATAATACGGAATTAGGTTCCAAATAGTAATTAGATAGCCTGGGTTATTGAATGGTTATTAGGAGATTTAGGAAGGTGAGTGATTTAGTTCCTTTGAACCTCTAGGGTAAGGTGGAGCAAACTTGGGGAGGTTTTGGTGACCTTTATTACTCACGGGTGGTAGCCACAAACCTGTAGTGGGTTGGGCTACTTTCTCGAACTTGTGTTTTGCGAGATGCGGGCCACTTGTCCTCAGGAGGTAACAGAACGAACTTCGAAAAGGAGGGGGGGGGGGAGATGACTTCTCCACACTTGGCTTGAGTAACAGGCCTCTGATCCTCAAGAGATTACCAGAAGAACTTCGGAGGACGGCTTCTCTAATCCTTGATCCAAAGGTGGTTGAGAAAGGCTGACGTTGCCTCACGAAACACATCTCCCTCACCCGAAGATACGGGTGTGATGTCCAACTCTTCCGTGGATTGCGACCCTCACTCACACTTCTCGGGAGAGAGCTTCGTTGAATTGAACTCCTCTCTGGGAAGTCGTGTAAACAAATCTGTCTGTAATCCTGGAGAGAATGCATATATACCCGGAGTTCTCCAAAACAGGGAGAGAGAGAGGCCTTCTCAAACCCTCTTTATCGGGCGTGACAAACCGAGCGCCTCCTTACAGGGAAGTGACAACGCCAAGAATCAGCGGGTCGGACGGACGACCAGCGGCTGGAGGTATAAAAGCTGTTCACGATGAACCTACAAAGTAACTTCCCGACCCGAGGGGGAGGGGGGGGGGGAGATTGAGACGCCGGGAGGTAGCCTCAATTTCAGCGTCATGCCTCGGTGTAAATTTTGCGGAGACCTGGCAGCAAGTCCAAAAAGGGTGAGGTCGGAAGGGGTGGGGGAGTAAAGGCTCGCTTTCTCTCCCGAAGTAATATCTTAGGAGGTGGGGAAAAAATAAAAAAATATTATTCTAAGGGGATACCTCTACACTCCTCCCTATACAAAGACATTTTTACAGCGCAGGGCACTTTGGAGCGAAAAATATGTCTACAATAATTTCATTAAGAGGGGAACTTATAAAGCTACAAATTTAATGTTTACCAACAGATAAAAAAACATAACGCTACACGGGATTTATATATGTGTAACCACAGTTAAGTTAATCTATACATACGAGGGGTGGTCAATAAGTTTTGCGAATCGGTAGGGCAAGCTAGAGGAAGGGGGATGGCTGTTTGTGGGGGTGTTACGACAAGTTATGACAAGTCAGGACCTACAACCGTACGCTCCTGCCTCGTCTATTTAAGAAGCAGTAGCTGATCGCAGATCGTCAGTCACAATTTTTCCTACAATATAGAAGGTTGAGCACCCCGCAGTGATCAAATTTTTGACCAAGGAAGGCAAGAATGCAAAAGAGATTCATGAACGCATGGTTGCAGTGTACACCAACACCGCCCCTTCCTATGCGACCATTGCTCGCTGGAATAGAGAGTTCCGCCATGATCGTGAGTCTCTTGAAGATGAACCCCGTCCAGGACGCCCGTCACACGTGACCAACGAGGACAATGTGGCCTCTGTGGAGAGGATGATCCTCGAAAATCGACGGGGGGAGGTCGAAAAAATCGAGCGAGTACTTGGAATACCACATGGAAGTGTTATCAACATCATCCACGACAATTTGGCCATGAACAAGGTCTCTGCCCGTTGGGTCCCTAGAAACCTCACGCCCCATGATCGACTTCAACGTCGTCAAAGTCCACAAGGCCAGAGTTGCATAAGGTGCCCTGCGCGAGTGCGGATTTGAGGAGCTCAACCATCCACCTACAGTCCAGATCTGGCCCTTAGAGACTACTTTTTATTCTACCAGCTCAAGGCTGCAGTGCGTGGGCGCTGGTTTAGGGAGGATGAAGATGTCCAGCTTGCTGGCCAGGAGTGGATTAAACAGCAGTCGGGAGATTTCGGGTTGTCGGGAATTCGAAGCCTCAGGGACAAGTGGCGCAAGTGCATTGAAGTCAAGGGTCGTTATATTGAAAAATAATAAAACACTTTTCCTCATATCTCGTTTCCTTATATCTGAATTGCGAAACTTATTGACTGCCCCTTATACACACATACAACATCAACAAAGCAAAAACGAAGAAAAATAGTATTTACAAAAAAAATTAATCAAACGCCAATTTTACTATACACTCAGGTTGTTGGAGGGGGTCTTCTATAGGATTCCTACTCAAGCTATCTGCAGGCAGTTGTCGGTGCCCTTGACATACAGGATCCGAAATTGGTACTCTATGAGTAGTAAGCTCCAGCGCATTAAACGGCCATGCTCTCTCTACAGCTTTTTAGGTACGCCAGGGGTTTGTGATCACTTTTGACAACAAACTCTTTACCTATGAGGTACATCCTAAACTCACCTATAGACCACAATATGGCTAACGCTTCAAACTCTATGGTGGCATACGCATTTTCTCTATGGGACAGCTTCCTACTAGCATATCCTATAGGATATCCGACTCCATCGTCATCATATTGGACGAGAGCACAACCTAGGCCATCCTTGAAGGCATCGGTACGAACACCGAATGTTTTATTAGGATTCGTTAATTTCAAGATAGAGGCAGAGATTAGCTTGTCCTTTAACTGGTAGAAGCGATCTTCTGCTGAAGTAGTCCAATTGACTGGATTGGGTGCCGTTATTTGAAACATGTCGTTAAGGGGCGAGGCGATGGCAGCGAAATTCGGCACAAAACGATGATAAAAAGATATGGATCCTAAAGAGGAACGAAGCTGTTTCTTCGTTCGGGGGAGCGGCACTGAAATAGCTTTTACCTTGTCGTCCTGGGAAAGCATTTGATTCCTGCCTACCTGGAAGCCAAGTTAATTAATAGTGTCATAGGCGAAGTGATACTTTGTCGGGCCTACCGTGAACCCGTGTACGCGTAACTGAGATAGAAGCTCGCACAGAAACTGTACGTGTTGATCCCAGGTACGAGTAGCAATGTACACGTTATCGAAGTAAAACGTCACATTCGATAGGCCATCTAACAACCGAAGCATGATCCAGTTATAGCTTCCACAAGCAGTTAACAGCCCAACAGGAAGGCGGGTTGAGCAACCAGGGAGTTCTGAGATGACGTTGGGAAAGCAGCCTTCCAATAAGGTAAGCAATTGAGCTCGCTCATTAGGGGAGAGATTGGGGTTCACGTCCAAGTCGGAGTGAGACTCCGCTTGGGGGCAAGGAGGAGACGGCAGGGGATACTCGTCATCTACTTCTACACACACCGTTTGGACCAGACACAAGGGTTTATCGGGATAGGCGGCTTCGAGGACGGGTTCTTCGTCTAGGCGACTATCTTGTTTAGGCCTGCACGGCGGTGGTATTTCTTCAGGAGGTTGATGTGGTAAATTTTATTACCGGAGGGGGTTTCGATTAGGTAATCCGCCGGGCCGTGGGGCTCTAAAACATAGAAAGGTCCTTTCCGGTGGGAGAGAAGCTTATTTGTCTCGGAGGAAAGTAAGAGCAGTACTTCGTCCCCTGGTTTGAATAGACGCGCCTTTGATTTTAGGTCGAAGTAGATGCGGTATTTCTCCAGGTTTACATCAGCGTTCCGGAAAGCGAAGTCCGCACATTTTTCTAAACAGGTACGCAGGTCTAAAACGTACGCTTGAGAGGATTTAAATTCCTTATTCATTCTAGGATTGGACCACAATTCTTTTAAAATGATCATTGATCGTCGGACGTTACGTCCATATAACAGCTCAAAGGGAGCGAACCCCTAAGTTCTATGGGGGACTTCGCGACAAGCAAATAACGCTACGGGGAGGTAGCGGTGCCACTCTTGGGGCTGGTCGTGGCATACTTTCTTAAGTACCATTTTGAGAGTACCGTTCAACTTTTCGCACATTCCGTTAGCGGAAGGGTGCCAGGGCGTCGTGAAGAGGGGCTTGATGAGAATGATTTTACCGACATACTCCATCAATTCAGAGGTAAATTGACATCCTCTGTCGGATAAGATCTCCTTCGGGATCCCTACTCGGGAAAAGATTGAGATTAAAACTCCTGCACAACAAATGCTGTCAATCTTCTCATAGGTATAGCCTCTGGAAAACGGGTGGCGCAATCGACAAGTGTTAAAATATAGGCGTGTCCCTTGCTCGAAGGGAGATTAATGGGGTCTATTAGGTCGATTGAGACCCGGGCGAAGGGCTCGGTTACTCTCGAGGTCTTTTAAAGGGGGCGGGGGCTACACACACTTTGGAGGTGACCTTCTGGCAAAAGTCACAAGACTTGCAGAAGTCGATAATTTCTTTGGCCGCTCCTGGCCAAAAGAAATATTTAAAAACTCGCTGTGCCGTTTTGTTATGGCCAAAATGCTCGGCCATTAGGCCATCATGAGCCATCTTTAGAACCGGTTCAATATACGTTCTCGGCACACACAACGCGTTGGTCAGGGGGCTCTCCGGTTCAACAAAAGAACGATATAATAACTCATCCTTCACGGTGTATTCAATCTTGCAGTTGCCTCGCACCGTTTTAGTCTCCTTTTTCCTTACTTCCTCGTACAGGGATTGTAATGTGGCGCATTTCTTCTGTGCCTCAGAAAATTCGACATTGGTGGCGAGGTCGATGTCTGGGGACGAAAGGGATACCAGAAGCAATACACCCTTCTTGGCCTGGGCCCTGGTAACAACCGGCTGACAAATTGGGTTTGAGGGGAGCTGTGCGCTCTGTCTGATAAGGACAGAGTAGAATTTTATCGGGGCCGCGACTATGTCAGTCCATCCGGTGAAGTACTGGAACTGTATATGGCACCGTACGACTGGAAATCTAGTGGTACAACCGAAAAAGTCATGCATCAACGCGAACCTGTTATGCTGTGGACCTACAGTGGGATAGTAGTTTGCCAGAAACTAATATACAGGTGCAACCTGTATCTCTAACCAAGGATAACACTCGGCAACCATATACTGCGCCATTTTCAAACTGGAGCTCACCAGGGGAACTCTTGTTAAACAGGAAATTTACCTGTTAATCCGGGGCAGAAGGAGCAGTGGCCGCTGGCGATGCGGCTGACAGATTAGGCGAAAAGGCAGCACAGATTTAGTAGACCTGCTGACTCGACGAGGTTCTCAGTTGAGAATTTGGGGGCAATTTTAACTTAGGTGCTCAGGGGTGCCACACGTAGAGCATACAATTGGTCTACGAAGGTAGTTGCTAGGCGTGGAGGGGACTAACGGGGGCTTCACGTCGTTTTGTTCTCTCGGCGGGTGAGGCCTGTAGTTGCTCGGCGCCGGCACTTTTACGAAGCTGTTGTTGCTCTTGGGTTAACTTCAGTTAGACCCAAACTTGTGTTTGGGGGAGGGCGGATGGTTCTTCTTGACCTCCTTGCGGTAGAGGTCGTGACTGGAAGCGTGAAGGTCGGCTTCTTCCACACGCTCCTTAAAAGTTGACGCTCTTCTGTCCGCTATGAAGGCCCTTAGTCCGCGAGGGAGGATCGATATCAGTTGATCCCTTAGAATGAAGTCAATTAGAGTCTCATAATCATTTGATACTTGGGCGGAATCCAGCCAGAATATGAAATTACGCTGAAGCTTGAATCCAAATTGCCTGTAAGTTTGCCCTGGCTGTATTCGCGCCGAGGGGAACCTAACCCTATAAAATGCTGGATTCATGTTAATGGCAGAAAGAAGTTCTGCCTTTAAGGTTGAATAATCAAGAGGGGCCTCGAAAGAAAGCAAAATGAATATGTCGCAAAGACGAGGATTCAATAGTGGAAGTAAACGGGCGGCACTATCTGATTTTAAGTGCCAATTGTTGACTCCAAAGATCTTCTCGAAGTGCGTTGAATAAGAGCAAAAATCTTCTAAATCTTTGTATGCGGGGAGTTTTAGTGAGGGCACTTGAGCCTGTTCATTTCGAGATCCTGCTGTGCTTATCTCGACTTGATCACGGCTTATCTGTCCTCATGCTGCCTAATTCTTTCATTTTCTTCTGCTTCTCTCTGTGCTTTTTTTTCTTCGACTTCTCTCTGTGCTTTTCTTGCTTTCTCTTCTCTCTGTGATTTTCCTTCTTCCTCTTCTATCTGTGCTTTTCTTTCTTCGACTTCTGCTTCTTTCTGTGATTTTCTTTCTTCGTTTTCTCCCTGTGCTTTTCTTTCCGCACTTTCGTTACGTTCCTCTTCCTGGATGTAAGCGATTAAATCTTTGACAGATAAGCCTAAGTTCTGCCCTTGCTTATGAAAGCGATCGAATGAAGACATCCCGGATATGCTATTTCCGGCCTTTGCACACGAAAAAGCTACTAGAGCTATTAAAGCTTTACCCACATCAAGTATAAATTCTACTAACGACAAAGATTATTAAAATTCCTAGTAAAAATCGAGCAAACTCACACAAAAAATAAATAAATAACTAACGGGTGAATCTGACTCACGACACAAAAAACAGACAGTTAGTATTCCGTTTAGCTAGTATCCTCTTTTAAGGAACTAGAAAAACTGTGGACACACCACACAAGAATGGGCTTATAAATTGGTTGTTACCCGTTAATCAAAAGAAAATTGTCCTAATATATTGTTGTTCAGATATTCTTGGTATTGCAGCTGCTAACAATTGAACTTAGTCTTTAAAATCAGGTGGGGAAGACCCAAAGCCTGACGCAAAATACCTTTATGTCAAAGTATGGCCAAGTGTACGGGAATATGCGTACACAGGCTCTAAGGTAGGCTAAGCCAAGCGACAACTGTTATTGTTCTAAGAGTGCGATTTGAATAGATAGCGGCAGCCGCGTGACCAAGGAATATACTAAAAAACCCGACAAAAATAGACCGCCAGGAGTGCCATTGATCATCAGAGACCCTTAATTTTTACAAGGCATCACCAGTACTTAACTAGGGAGTAGGTGACTGAAATACCCCCCCCCCCGTCCACGTTCTTTTAGATGAAATAGAAGGATTGATATCACTCATCTTCTCATTATTATCATGAAAGCATTTCCATCGAAAAGATGTAGATATCGAACGAAGTGATAACCAGATGATATAAAGATATGTAGGTGGAAGAAGAAGTTTTCAATTTAGCTAAATTATCGTTTCTATCGTCACGGGGGCCAAGGGAATGTTGCCATTCTCATTAAGAAGAATTTTAATGAATAGTGATTGGTTACGTGCTCAGAATTAGCAACCTGATGGCGACGCCGCCATTCAGCTTACCCACACGACTTTCACCAACGTACGAGGGCCTTTCCGTTAAGAGAAACGAATGAGTTAAACGACCGGATTTGTTATAATCTGGTCCTCGCAAGATAAAGGCGTTCATAATCTCTTTTCTTTTTGGAACAAAACTCATCTCCAAATAGAGGACATTTCATCCTCTTCCAATTTCACTTTTTATTAATTAGAGCAGAGAACAGCTTTGGCAAGTGAGTAATTATTCGAGAGGAAACGACAGTTGAAGAACTCCGGGAAATACTTCAGGATGAATGGAGCAAGATCGCTGCACAGGACTGCCAATAAACAGTTGGTTCGTTCCTGTGTCAGGAGATGTCAAAGCACCATTTAGAATAAAGGTTTCCACACTAAATACTAATTAATCATAACTTGTGAAAAGAGTTTTAATGATAATATAAATCTTATATTACAATATATAATGAAATGTCCCATAATTTTTGGACATTTCAAATTTTCCAATAAATTCATTATCTGCTGATAACTTTGGTTTTATTGTTAAAAATATTCATAACCTTTACCAATATGTAGTTTAGACCTGTAAGGTACAATTTTGGATTCTCTCTGGCAAAACTTATGGAAGTTGTGAAAGAAATTCAAGCATTTGGATACGACACCAGCTCGCAGCTGAAATCCCTCCCATATATCCATATATATTATATTATATGGTAGGGATTTCAGCTTCGATCTGGTGTCGTATCCGAAAGCTTGAATAAAACAAAAGTTATCAGCAGATAAGGAATTTATTGGAAAATTTGAAATGTGCAAACAGAAATTATTGGATTTTGAATATATATATATATATATATATATATATATATATATATATATATATATATATATATATATATATATATATATATATATATATATATATATATATATATATATATATATATGAACAACTCAAAGTATCACGTGAGGGTAACAAATGAATACAATGTCCCGCAGGAAAAAAATGAAATGGAGTTTCCGAGTACTTTCGAACTTTATTAAGTTCCGTATCAAGGATAACTACAAGAAATAATATTATATTAGAGGTATATATACGAAAGAAAAGTATAAAAGACCGCCTCAAAAACAAGAAATCACCAATGAGGAAGACGGAAGGGAGAAGGTAAAGATTCACATTAAGAATTACAAGAAGCAGGTAGTAAGGTCAAACTGAGAAGACGGAACGGGTAACAGATTAAAAGAAATGGAGATAGCTTAACGAGGGAGATTATGAGAAACGAGGATCAAAAAAGGGGGTAAAATACAATGTACATAACAGAGCAGTGACATAATTAAAAAACAAAATGGGTCCACATAACTAAATATTTTATATATAACTAAGGACAAAAGTCAGAACTAATTTCTTTAAGTATTAGTTTTTTAATTATAGCATCTATTTTATATAAGCCAGGGGAACCGTTAAAATTATCACATTAGCTTATAAAAGCACATTCAATGATATTCCTTTTTATAGGGTCGTTGGACGATAAATAAATTTTGCTGAATTCCAGTTAATTAGATAAGCCTTATATGACATGTAGACAAAGAAAGCACTGTTTTTTTCTTCTCTTCGGACATTATATTTATGTTGATTTATGCGATCAGAAAGTTGTTTACCTGTTTGTCGATAATATTTACTTAGGCAACCAGAACACTCAACTGAATAAACCCCACCCAAATTATTACTATTATTACGTACTAATAAATTCTTAATGGTCGTCTCATATTTAAATGCAACATAAATGTTAAAGTTATTAAAGAGACGGGGAAGATCACTAAAACAAAGAGAAAATGGTAGAACTAAAATGTTATTACTATTAAAAGGGAGAGTAGGAACAGTTTGATAAAATGTCTTTTTACCAGAAGAAAAACAGTTTCGAAGAAACGGATAAGGGTAACAAAGCTTATGGCCAATTTCAAAAATATTGGAAAATTCCAAATCCATATATTCCGGGCTCACAACTCGTAATGCCCGTAGAAACAAAAGAATAAACAGAGCATTTAACTTTAGGGCTGTGAGAAGAGTAAAAATGAATATAAGAATTTGAATTAGTAGGCTTACGAAAGATAAAGTATTTAAAACCTGTATGAGTTCTATGAATAAGAAGATCAAGAAATGGAATGTTTCTATCATTTTCCATCTCGTGGGTAAATTTAATTGAAGGGAAGAGAGAATTGAGTCTGGTAAAAAAACATTAAACATCTTTTGTCGTTAGTTTTATATACAATCTTTAGTTATGTGGACCCCTTTTTTTTAATTATGTCATTGCCTTGTTATGTACATTGTATTTTTATTTCGCCTTCTTCTTGCCTTGCCCACTTTTTCGCTCCTCGTTCCTTATAATCTTCTTTGTTAGGCTATCTCCATTTCTTTTAATCTGTTACCCTTTCGTCTTCTCAGTTTGACCTTACTACCTGCTTCTTGTAATTCTTAATGTGAATATTTACCTTCTCCCTTCCGTCTTCCTCATTGGTGATTTCTTGTTTTTGAGGCGGTCTTTTATACTTTTCTTTCTTATATATACCTCTCTATATACTGCCCAGTAAAATAAGAGAACGAATTTCTTTTATTAAAATATTCCCCAAAATATGCTGAGTAGGTTTAAGAAAAAAGAAATTTCCATGGTACACAAGGCATGCATTTAATACATTTTAAGAAGATTTAATATGATACAATCGTATATTTAAGAAATTATGCTAAATAAACTCACAAAATGGAATACTAATGCGTGAAAAGTCAGAGAACGATAATTCACAGAATTGCTTAGCAAGCAAATACACTAGAAACTAAGCAAGATTTGACAACGATGAAACTTAAAAACACTTAATTTGAGGTGTTGAAACCTTTGCTTTCAATGAGTAGCGCAAAGACAACCACAGGGCATCACCAGTTTCTTGAAAAATCCTGATCTTATTATGTTCTATTCTTGCTAAATTTTTTCGTCAATAGATCCGAAACATTTGATTGCTGATAGTCTTGAACTTCGTTTCTATTGATCTTCCAGAGGTTCTAAATTGAGTTTAGGTATGAGCTCTGAGCAGGCCACTTCATTACTTCGACATCTTCTTGTTTGAAATATTATTTTACTCTCTTTGCAGTATGGCATGGCGGGTTGTCCTGCATAAATACCACCTGCTGGTTAAGAAATGATCAGAGTGAAGTTATAACATGTTGTCGTAAGAGGTTTTTAACGTTCCAATTATTCCCACTAGCGGAACAACACCTTCAGACGAAAACATCCCCCGTAACATGACGCTGCCACCTTCAAGCTCGGCAAATTTTTAACACATTTAGAGTTACGTCCGTCACCAGCAGCGTATCTAACGAAGCGTCTGCCATAAAATCCAATTAAATCAAATTTACTTTAGTTACTGAAAGGAAATCTCTCCCAATCATCTTCCCTCCAAACAACATGAACTGCAGGATATTCGAGTCTCACCTTCTGTTTCTTCTTACTGATGATTAATCTGGTTGTTGGAGAAATAGCATTTAAATCAGATGCATTAATGCGACGGGACACTGTGAAACGGTTCACTTCTTTGCCACTATTAGTCTTTATTTTTCGAGAAATTTCTGCTGCATTCTCAAAGGGATCCTTCATAGAAAAGCGCCTAATAGTTCTGTCTCTTTGAACAGTGGGTGAGTATCACCTTGAGAAGAGAGAAGGATCTAGAGAAAACTATTACTTGCTTCTTTTCTCTATTTACACTACTTGTGTCTCTGATTGTGTATTACGGTGTATGGGGAGCACGATTCCTCCTTATTTATCAACCAACTTTCTTTCCTCTTTCACTGAAAATATCTCCCTGACGTTTAAAAAATAAGAATAATGGAACAAAATTATTTATAAAAAATAAATTCAAAATAATTAAAAAATATCTCGCTTGCCATAAAGTGGATTCGGTTTAAAGGGAAATAAAAACTCACACCCAATGACCGTTTTCAGAGACCTTCAGGGAGACAAACAACGATGTTAGATTACGAAAAGGAATAAAACTCAGGATTATTAAATAAAAAAGAGGAAAAATAATAAGATTTTTTTTATATGATTTGATAAAAATAGTTGCTAGCAGAAGGCAAACGTCATCTTTAGCGTTCTCTAATTTTGCCACCATCGTCAAACATTTCTGGTTCCATTTTCTGACCTGGATTCTTCCCAAGACATGAACGATCCCTTGACTTATGTAGATGACCTGGCAAAAGGAAGGTAGGAAATTAGCATTCCCTTTATAAGCTCATAAGGAAATTAATGTAGGAAAACTCGCAAAGCCTTTATAACTTTATGAAGGAATTTGAATAGAAAAACTTGCAAGGCGTTTATAATTTTATGAACGAATTTGAGTAGGAAATTCGCAAGGCCTTTATAATATTATGAACGAATTTGAGTAATAAAATAGAAAAGACGTTTATTTGTGGAAGATAAATACAGCTAATCTTTGTTTTGTTCTACATATTAGCTAAAACTGACAATAATATTAAATTTAGATGGTTAATATATATTTATGAAGTTGATAGAAGTGTCCGCCAATGATAAAAATACTCTCTAAAAGAAACAACAAAATAAATCTAACTTATGGGACGCTGTTTGAGAACAAATAGAAGAATAATGTGTTATGCATACTATAATCCCAGTTTCGGGTCTACTGTTAAAAGAGGTACATGGAGAAGCCGAACGCCTTCTCGCTTACAGTAGCTCCGGTTTTCTCAGACTAGATTGATACTTCTTGGGCTTTCTTCCATATAGACATTTGATTTTTGCCTTTTATCGCAACTTTCTCTCATATATCTTCTACCATTTTCCTGAAGACCTTATTAATTGGTATTAATTTGGCCTCTTCATGTGGGTCTCATTTTTTTCATTTCTATTTTCTTGGTGTTATTATTAATGTTGAGGCTGCTTTATTTGGTTCTCTTTCCTTTTTCCCTTTTCTTGTTTTTGACATCGTATACAATGCTATTGGGGAGTACCATTAGTGTGGCCCTGCCCAATGGCATATTTTTTTTGCTTGGTTCTTCCTAGAGCTTCCTCGAAGTGAATAAAGTAATTGTAGAGTTGAATTTTTCTTCGTATCTTTTCATATTGATGGGTTATGTATCCTTTTGATGTTATTTTTAAATCCTAAGCTTTACCTTTCCTCTTTGTGTATGATATCGGCAACTTTTTTCTCTGAAATTTGGAATTAAGGATTTTTGTCAGTATTTTCCTTTATTTTTAATCTGTTAATGTTTCCAGTGACGTTATTTTTGCTTGCCATCTTTCATTTCTGCTGGGGGATAGGGATATTATGTATTAAGTGATATCATCCGCAAACTGAGTGTTCAGTATCTTTAGTCCCACTAGTAAAGGTAAGTCCGCTGTAGACATTGAGTTTAACGTGGGGCTCAAGCATCCTCCCTGTGGCATCCCGGCTTCCATTTCAAATTATAGTCTACAGTATTTATTAATAGTAATTGCATTTTATGAGATATTTCACAAATCTTCCAACTAAATCATTGACAAACAATTGACCAAGATGTTTGTAAAGATGTGTAATTACGTTTTAAAATGTTGAAATTCAACTCCATTGGGAAAACTTGATAAAACCTGCTCAAGTTAGGGTGCCGATAAATGATGTGCGAAATATTGTTTTTTATCTGGCCTTAATTAAGTTATGAGGGGTCAAATCAGGTTTTTTTCATAACGCTGAGTTAATTATTAGCATTTATATTTCACCAAAACACTTCATTGTTGAAAAAGGCCACACCCGCTTTTACATTTACATTTAAAGCAGTTTTTATTTCACATGCTTACAAACAAAATTATTTGTCATCCACATGATGTTCACATTTGTCATTCACGTAAGAGCCTTTAGAGTCATTTTCTGTCTTTTACAGACTAAACAACATCATGACTGCAGTTTCTGCATGTAATGTCTATACAGATTCCACAGGACGAGATGCACGTGACCCCATTCTTCTTGCAGCTGCACAACCGGTTGCTGCAATCTCCATGAAAATTACAGCTCGTGAACTTCATTAGATCATCAGAAGCCATGTAGTCTATTGTCGGAACTGGCTCATACCCATGCACACCTAATGTCCATCCATAGTCACAGGGGTTCAGTGGCATGCCCTGTAGAAGGATCCAGTCCCGGGTTTGCAAATAGGCACGGAGTGAATGCAGTGCAGCTGCGCCCTCTGTTTGAGGTAGATTCTCTGGTTTAATCACTAATGCCACCGCCATCCTTGAGAATATCTTGTACCAAATTTCACCCAATGTAGTATCTGGTTCATAGTAGTTGTACTGTAAAATCGCACTATCAGCCCGAATCACTGGCTCATTTGTGGCTTCTGTGTCAAGGAACATGTCCATGTATTCATCCACGTCATCGGCACAAAACCTGAAAAGATGCACCATGATTACCTTTATTATTATTATTTGTCAAAGAATTAGTAGTATTATCATCATTACCTGTGAAATAGAGATTTTTCCCATGGCCAGCGATTGCATAAACCGTATCACACCCCGTGGAGGCATGACATAAGAGCAGGTAGCCCCTCTGTCTTAAAGAGAGAGATTCTTGGATTTTTTGGACGTCATAATAGCCGTTTGATGTGTTGAAGAAGCGTGGATGGTGGCTGTCTGAGCTATGGTGCACCAGCATTAGCAGCAGGTCTGCATCTTCTGCCCGCACCTGAAAATAGAACAAGATATAAAAAGCATAATGAAACGTTCAAAAACAGATCAAACTTTTCAACAATGTGAATTCTCTTCTTTTTAAACTACTCCATGCCACCTCCGGGCACCATCTAGTAGTTAATGAAGAAAAATACAGACACAAATGTTACTGACCTCAACAGAACAATCTGAAGCTGAAGCCAATGCCTCTATCACAATCGAAGTATTAGTATCATTGTCACACTGCTCCACAGTGATGTGATGCTTTCGGAAGAGTGAAGAAAGGAGGTAGATGATCTCACTCTTGTTATGAGTGTTATCCAGGAACTTTGCTCTTGGGGTCCAGTGAAATATATTCGGTCAAATCTGGATATTACAGTGAGGGTTCTTGGTATGCCGGATGTGGTCGTGATCTTTTGGTGATCTGCTGTAGCCATCAAAGACCACAATGATCTTCTGGGAGCGGCGGCCCAAACAATGCACGTAGCTCAGGTAACTGTTCGCAATACCCTGCCAGGTCTGATGTTGTTCCTACTTCACCATGTAGAGGAGCCATCCGCCAACAATTACCAGGGTGCAGCACAGTTGGTTAGTGAGGTCAAGTTGATCAGTTAATGTCTTCAAACTTGTCTTTGAAAAGTCTGCCTTATTTGCCTTGTTCATCTTCTGATCTTTATTGCTAAACAAGGACAATGCGAAGGAAGTCAGTTTATACTGTAAACTGGTCTCAACTGTCATATCCTTCTGGGCGAAAATGATCAGTCGGTTGAACAACTTTAGTGAGTTAAGGTGGATCTTCTCGTTGAACATGGTAATTTTTCTGAGTGATGACAGAGCTTTTACTTTTGACTTGACATCCATAGTCGATGCCACTGACTGTCCATCCAGCTTGATATGCATCTCCAGCCCTACTTCACCTGCTCTCTCAGCTTAAACTGAGTCATCTCCTGCGCTTTTAAATCTTGTTGAAAAAGACACCAGTAACTCCTTGTCTCGATCGTTGTCGAATGACTTGTTCTTCTCAAATTATTTTAGGGCAAGTTCAACTGCCTCTGCATCTCGCTTCATCTGTGGCTTGGTGAGGTCTCTGTAGAGTGGAGCATGTTTACTGGCGTCTTTCTCCATCCGCTGGTTGACATCAGAGAAATGAATGCGGATGAGCACCCAGCATCTAGGCCAGAAATGCTGTTTCTCATCCTCCCTCAGCTCAGTCCACCTTCTGACTTGGCTGCCTTCATTAATGTCTGCTTAATGCAGATGTCACACCAAGTGCCGAAGCACTCATGACTAATGACTGGAGTATCGGACAACGTGGTTTCCGTGGGCAGTGAAACGTACTATGGTGTCCTTGTAAACAGGCAAATTTTCGAGTTTCTTCATGGGTTGACAGTACAGCCGTGCACCCTTGGCGTATTGATGATGTCAGATAGTGGAAAAGATGTGAACCATCTTAGTTTAACTTGTTGAGCATCCATTTTCACCCAAATTTATGATCAAGTTGCATGGCAAGCCTTATTTGGTGTGGCAATACTCCTGACCTCGGTCGACAATCCTTAATGAACTTCTGCCTCCAAACAGCAACTCTTTCGTCTGTCTTGACAATCGGTTTCAAGAATATATGTAGGATCTCAGGAGCAAGTTCCAGCTGACTATTTATGTAAGTCATGCTGTGTGTTGTAGATGTGACTCCGGATCAGATTAATCATGGCAATGTCATTGCATATGAGCTTGAGAACGGTCTTTATGATTTGAGTCTTCTCGTCTCCATGTTCAACATTAGCATGATGCTCGTGCAGAATATTGCCGGTGCCATCTTTTAGACAGAGCACATCTTCCCTTCTCTTCTGGGTTGTGAAATACAAGGTGTCATGGTATTTCTCTTGGAGTTTTATCTTTAGCCAATACTTTGAATAAGAGAGGCTCTTATTTGGTGACTGAAAAAACTCCTGCAGTTTTTCATGGACTTGGTAAAGTGTCATCACCCCATGCTCTAATTCCGAGTCAAACCATTTGAAGAATTCATTAAAAACTGCCTTTTGTTCCTTCTCAACTTTCTCCTGTCCTTTCTTGCTTTTTTTGCCCTTCTATTCAGTCTTGGAGTAATGGTCACCTCTGACAAAAAGAAGATTGCAGCGCAAATGGTAAAGTGTTTCCTCTGCTACCAAGTCGTTGGTCCCCTCCAGGCGTCCAGTCACTTCGGGGCCCCAGACATCCCCGCGATTCCGTGCTCTCTTCAGCAAGTTTGCCTTCAGTTTATCTGCTGTCAAATTATCTGTTACTCTATATTTCTTTTTAGCTTCTGATGGATTATTTTGTAGAGCTGAGCGGGTTGGTTGCAAATAATGGATACATCCTAATACAGGAGATGAACTGACCTTACACCTCTAGAACTACAGCTAGTAGATGCACTAAAATCAGAGCAAGTGCGTCTTCTCTTTAACTTTGATAACTCTTTCTAGGCCTTTGATGCTTGAGCTGACTTCTTGGTGATCTCAACAAATTTATTGTACAGATCATTTTTACACTTCATGTGGTACCTCAGTTTTACTTCCGTTTGAGCCTCTTTCATACGTTCCAAAACTCTAGCATTTTTGGCAGCTTTTGCATGTTTCAAAAAGTAGAGTAATCCTTTGGAGTTGTCTGTATGAGCCTCTGAGCTGGTGTATCCAAGCCTGCACAGATAAAGCAATTGAGCATAGGCGAAGTAACGATTTCATCCATATTGCTAGACTACATTGTCCTACAAAGTATATTATAAGATATATTTAGAATTTATTTTTCCACAAGTGTGAAAGCCTGATTTGACCCCTCATAATTTAGTTAATGCCAGATACCCCCCCTCCTCCCGATATTTAGACAATTATTTATCGGTACCCTAACTTGAGTAGGGTTTTTCAAGGTTTCTCATGGTAGTTGAATTTCAACAGTTTAAAACATGTTATTACACACATTTACAAACATATTGGTGAAAAAGTTGTTTGCTAACGATTTAGTTGGCAGATATTCATATGTTGCCCTTATTATAATCGGTATCCTGTGATATAGTCGCAGAGAATTCCATACAAATGATTGTTCATTCGAAGGTTTAGGATGTTATACTGTTAGCCTCTGATCCAGAATTTATCAAAGGCTTTCCTTAGATCTCTTAGCACGAGGTTGATATATTTTCTGCTCGCTTTCGCTTGGGCTATTGTTCCATGGACATTGTTCCATGGACATTGTTCCAATGTCCATGGCGTTTTAACTTTCTTACGGAATACAAACTTGAAATATTATACGTGTTTTATAGGATAGAGTAATGCTTGGTTTCTAACATATGTATATAAACCGGGTGTTTTGTTCATTTCTTGTCTTAGTTTCCTGTTACTCTGAGGAAGATCCAGAGGAACCAAACGTCAGTAAAGAAAAACCTCTTACCAACTGCGGTTTCTCTTATCATCCGTCTTCATTTGTTGTCGAAAATACTCATCAATAAATATAATTATATATTATTTTATGGAAAAAAACAACTCCATAAACCTAATTTTCTTTTTAAGTTGAAATTTCGATACTAAATTTTAAAAAATCGAAACGACATAAATCTGGATGACGTAATATTCACACTTCCATTTTCTTGTTTTTTTATTATTTTTTTGTTACCTGGTGAATTATCAATTTCATTTTAAACAATGAAATTCGAAATTCACTTAATCCGTACCTTTTAGTATTACCAACCTAATCAATTATTTATATATGCAATCTTTTTAATGACATTAGTACGCGGGCACATTATCATTTAAGAAATTAAAGGGAAAAAGTAATTTAGGATAGAAAAGAAATTCGTGCGAACAACGAGAACGTTTTCACACGGGTAGAGAGAAAGAAACGTCAGTACACAATGAACAAATAGAGATTAAATGCAACATGCGTATTTTTCTCAATAATAATACTAAAAAAAATAAAATAAAGATAAAAGTCACCCAGCAAATAGAGGCAAAACATTTAAAATTCATTAATAAAAAAGCTGATTAATAAAACTACAGTAATAACAATTTGTAAAAAGTCAATATCCACTTGGATTTTATTCTATTCTTTTCAACCTCCACTTTTTTGCTATAAAAAAATATGGGTTTTATAGATAAAGAAAAAAAAAGCATTAATTTTGTATCTTACAGCCGTACCCCCAAATTTTGGGGGCATCTCAAAAATTTTAGGAAATTAGATAACTGCAGGGTCTTAGTTTTTATTTGCCGATTAATATGATATAACAGTGAAATGAGGAGGAATAAGTTATATATACCTAAAAAAAATCAACAATAATGAACAAAATAAAAAGTTTGGCAAAAGATGTAACATCAGGAACACATAACAGATAAACACATTAAGCTCTGTAAAAATTGCAGCAACACCGAACTGGTATAGGAAGCTCAGGTGCGTGTCGAGTGTCGCTTGGCAATGATGATAGCATTTCTTTTTCGAAGAATGCTCTTCACCAGGGTATGACACCTGAAATGTGTGATGCTGGCCAATTCATCAGTGATGACTGCCTTCAGTTGCAAATTGGAGGCTGGCTGACGATGTCTTATTGCCTCTTTCAGGTCCTCTCAGGTTTTCCAGTGGATTTATATCCTGAGAGTGGGGTGGCCAGTCCACTACCGTGACTCTGTTGTCACGGAACTACTGGATGGTGAACGCAGGCTTGTGACACGGGGCATTGTCAAGCTATAAAATCACGTACCGAGCATTTTTTGGAGAGGCTAAGGGCAACAGATAATCACTGAGGACAGCCGGGTACTTCTGTGAATTCATAGTACCATCACCACCGCTGATGCAAACCACCTCTAAACTTATACATTATACATAACAGAGCGGTAAAGATGCTTTACTGTTAGCAATATGGACTCTCGATTCACTACTCCTCTGGCCCTCTACGGACTATAATGTTGCGTGAGGTCTAGAACAAATAGAACTTTGATCATTGAAACATAAGACAAATCTCCACGGAAGAATGGGTCCAGGTGCAGTGATTTTGGGGCGAAGTCAGTCGACTTCGCTTCTGTTGAAGATTGATCAGCGACTTCTTGCAGGTTTTACATGACTAGAGACCTTGTGCAAGCGAGCGACTGTTCTGACGGATTTATTAACCTGGCTAACCTCCATCAAAAGTTGTTGAAGATGGACTACAGTTTTCTTACGATCCAGATGGGTCATTTTACCAGAGACGTGTCGTCACATTGCGTAGTGAATCTGGGTCATCCAGAATGAGGTAGGTCTTAGATATTCGCACTTACTTGGATCCTCTTCAACACTTCTGCAACACCGGAATGTCATACGCCGACCCTCTGGGCGATTTGTCGATAGATGAAACCCTCCTCGTGGATCGTGAGTATCAGAATTCTTTTCAACATGGTAAAGTTACCTGTTTTTACCATTATCATATCATTATCAGATGCTGTCGACATAAAATATCATATTATTTTCGACCAAAATGATGAATTTTATGAAGAAATTTTTTCTGTATCATACCGCATATTCATACCAGGATTTCATACATTTCCATAGCATCTCCATTTTAGATATTTCAAAAAAAGGTTATAGGGTAGCTTGTACTTTTATTTAGCTTTCCACATACATGCAAACCTATACCAATATATTCATAGACATATTCAAGGAATAAGAAAAATGTCAGGGGTCTAAAGCCATTGGCTGTGGTTGTATGTTTAATCTTAGCTTTCGTCATACACTTATGATATCGTCAGAGAATTTGATTTGATACCATCCTACAAGCAAAAGTAAATAGTCATTTAAAATTGTAATTAGGTATATTAGGTACTTCACAAATCGTAGCTAACCACGAATCTTAAAAGTTAATATCAAGCAAGACCAACCAATGACCAATCTTATCAAGGATCCTATCCCCACATCCCCCCTTTTAAGTAGCTAGTTACAGTCGATTATAGGACGTTATAACATCAAATTCTCTGAGCAAGTCACAAGTGTATGACGTAAGCTTACGGCGACTAAGGCCCAAGGAGGCAGTCGCCAGATGAGCTCTTAAAATAAAAAAAAATGACGAAAGCTTAGATTAACATGAGGTCAAAAATTAAAGCTTTTTCTATAAAACACATAATCTTAATACACAAATTTGTAGGTTCTAAAGCAAATAATAACAGTAAGTTAAAAAATCTTTGTAAGTCGTTAAAGTAGTGACAAGTTCTGAATCCTAAATAAATATCCTTTTCCTCCGATTAGGTCAAGTTTTTGTGCTAAGTCAATTTTTAAAAAATCCGATCTTATAACTAAATCAATTACATTTTTGTGACATTTTCGGTTGATTTTTATTAATATTCCTCATCCAAATAAGGTTTTAAAATAAAAAATCCATTGTTTCTCAACACAAGTACCAATTAAATGTTACAAAAATTGATTAGTGTACATTGATTAAGAGACATCAATAAATGTAAGTACATGTAAATTGTCATCATTGTTTAGAATTCAGGGCATGAGCTTTCGTTTCTTCGAACTCCTAGAATGTTCAGTGGTAGGGATGTCTTAATTTAGAGTCAAATAGAAAATCAGCCATTATGATTGCAGCCCATTGTCCCTGATACCTGGTCTCCATCCCTTTCATTTATAGATTCTCAGGAAACCAATCCAAATGTGAAAATAAGTAAGGCATTTTGTTGTTCATATTGTAATCAAGGTTTTTGAAAGCAGTCAGCATATTAGGGACAAGTTATATGTAGTTCTTGGCATTTTTGTTTCCAAGAAAGTTCTTCACGACTAGAAAAAAAACGTTTCACGCTTCAAGTTCCACTTCGTCGATTGAGTTTTGAAACTATGGATCTCTGATGAGCTGAAGGAGTCGAGGACCTTCAAAGAACCAGCTTTGAACTTCTCATGGTCACTCGTGGAAAAGCGTGGCACAAGTAAGTGAGCAACCACCATCCTTATTCATAGCTTTGGAGAACTGTTTGATCAAGCCGAGTTTGATGTGCAGTGGTGGAAAGAGTCTCCTGTCACTGTCCACTAGATATAGCGCAGATGCTGCGCAATATCTGTATAGTAGATAAAGTCCTTCTCTTTAGAAAAAAGGAGGTACTCTGGGTATATGTTCCGATAGAAGAGGATGCGAGCGCTGTTAAATAGGTGGATTTTTTCCTTCAATCTGAATGTCAACTGTTTGGCAGGAATATGAAAAGTTGAGAATAAATCACTTCACCTTCATTTTTTTCAACACGGGGGAGATCTTCCAAAGATAGGTACTGGAATTTCATCGCAATAAGCTATAGGACGGCGTGTTGATTGAAAATCAGGATACTTGAGGCTGCTCTTGTTCTTTCTGTTAATCACAGTCAAAATGATAGCGCAGAAGTAGCGGTCAAGCCATGGTTTGTCGGTTGCCTGCAACCCATGGAAATTCCAAACTTCGCACAACTCTTCTTGCCTTTGGTCCAACGACGCAGACACTCGGTGCATGTCATGCATACCATGTGGTGTGGCACCAAATCTTTATCTTGGTCACCAAGTTTCATGCCAAAATAAGCGTGGTGAGAACACTTTATAAAACTTGTTCCAGTTAGAAACGAAGATGTATTCGCCGCAGATGGAGCAAAATACATCGGGCTTATTTATTGCAAGAGCTTCTGGCCGAATTCATTTCATTCACCTGCAAAGGAAAAATTACCAGTTAGTCAAAAATTGTCGCATTTAAACTCTTTAGAATTTTTTTATTTAAAGAAATAAGAAAGACTTTTGTATCTTATAAAAAGAAAATACCCGTACATTTAAAAAAATCCTAAAAAAATATTTTGGTGATAAATCAAAAAGTTGACCAAATTGAGCAAAGCCAATGTGATTTGGGGATTCAGCTGATCCAAATTGTTCTAAATCAGCTAAAAATAAAACAATAAATTTTGTGTTGGGCAGTGTAATAATAAAAATATTATTTAAACATTTCACCTTTGGTGAATTTCATTTTAATGAATAAATTTCTGAAATTCAATTAATCCGTATTTTTTTTAATTACCTAGTTACTCCTAATAATAACCAAACGTGAAAAACTAAAGCAAAGGGATTACACCATAATTTAAATATTTTTAATCAATTATAATTTTTATAGCCTTCCTTCTCGAGGCTTTAAACACTAAATTTGAAGGATGCAAAAACCTTAGCCATAAATGCAAACACGATCAGAAGTAAAATAAAAACAAAGAAAATGCACCAAAGTTTATTAACCACAGTCCTCCTGGAAACTATATTAGTAAAGATTTATTTATTATATATTGTTTTATACAAAAAAAACTTGCAAACTGCGTTTCCCTTGTCCTTTGATTAATATTTTTTCTTTTCTTTTGATCCCATCTCTAAATCAATGCCCATCTTATCACACCCATCTTAATGAGTCGTTTCATTCGGTAAAAGACTCATCCATTGAGGTTTTGGTAGATTTTACAAACAGATGCCCTTCCGGACTCAAACCCTTACTATTTCGTCGGGCTTGGGACCGGCAGTGAGTTGGGTTGGCTAGCCCCTTCCCCCCTCAGTCGCTAGGAAAATATCCAAAACACATAAATACATCAAAAGCTTAGAGTAATGATGAGAATTGCAAGAACTAGAGTCTGAGTGTGCGTTCCTGGGGCTACAGAACCTATCATCTCAATGCCTGATCTGTCCTACTTCGAAATTGAAGAAGAGGGATCGAGTGATTGTGGTTTATTGGTCACGATAGCATTCTCTCGCCTTATTGGTGCTGCATCGAGCGTACATGGCGAACGCTCCTATTTTACGCCAAGCAAGTATCCAGCGTAAGGGGCACGGTGATTTGGTTTCCTGGCCTCCGTGCTGACGGGACTCAGTACCCCGTCCGGCTCCAGCTTAGCCTCTTTTCCTTATTTCTGACAACCTGTCTTCTTACTCTGCTTGCTCACTTTCGATACAACCTCTCCCACAACTTTCTCTTGTTGGCCTTTAATTTCACAGGGTAGACACCGACGAGTTTCCTCTCACAAAACAATCCCGGATTGGGACAGAGGGGGAGGGGGCAACGCCCCCTCATCTTTGAGCTCCGGTTTAGGGTGATGGGTTTTTAACAACCTGCTTCACTCCAACTCTCACCTTCACCTCATAACCTTTCTCTCTCCTTTTACTATATATCAACACAACGCGGAGCGGCTATGTCGAAGGGCTGCGTGGCCACTTGGCGGGAGGTATGATCGTAAGTGGCAACAGCTGGCTCTGTCGGCCTCGTGTTCACCCCTCGCAGAGCGGGCTACTGCGTGGGGTGGTTAGCCTTTGCATCCCTTTAAAACTATTTGCTCACCACTCCCGATGATGAAAAATTAAAAAAACACCCTCTTTTTATTCCCCTGTAACTTCGTCGGAGCTGCTTTCGGGCAGCTCCACAGCAGAAAAGGAGCCCCCCCCCTTGTGCTTTCGAAGAGGACCCTCCAATCATCTTTGACCCGAGAGGAGGCTTACTCCTCTCCTATGCCTACGGGCTCAATGGAATCCCCCTCGCACATTTCTCTGGAGTCGCCCTTGGGCAACTGCCTCTTTACAGTGGCAGTCCCCCTATACTTTCTCAGGGAACCGCTGAGAAAGCACGCCAGCGGCACATAATTGTTAGCTCTTAGTTGGAGCGGCTCGATAGGGCTATTCACCTTAGGGTTGCAAGGAAAAACAGGGTCCGTCGGCCCGTGCCCTCTAAAGTCTTGCTGGTGTGCATATCAAGTCTACAGGGTGTCACTGTACGTTCCACCCTCTCTTCCCCGTCGGATACCGGTTTGCCGCCCCAAAACGAGACGAAAATTGTCTTGGGGGAGGTAGCCACATGGAGACCCTCCCCCCCTGAGATGAAAATGGTCTCTGACGATATCCAGCCCCAGACGGCAGGATCTTTCATGCAGTCGAACCCGGGGTCGGTGTCAAGCACAGAACCCGAATCCGCCACTGTGCAAGCTTCTCCCCAGGCAGCTTGGGCCCACGAGGCCTTACAAGGAGAGGATGGATCGCCTCCCTTGGTTGGTGCCCATGTGACAGCCAAAACCTTTTTCATTTTAGAGAAGGATCTTGTCGAGGCCGGTCCTTCTGACCTAGGGGCTCCTACCATCGGAGGAGAGAAGCTTGTTCATTCCCACCACTCCTCTCCTAAGAAGAAAAGGCACATGAAAAACAGTTAAAAAAAGATTCGGAGCTCCTCTCCCCCTGGAAGGCCACAGGGACGGAATGGGAAGCTGCCGTTTTGGTAAGCAACCAAGTTAAGATCGGCATGTCTGCCACCGGTGCTCACCCTGGTGGAGAATCCCTGAATAAGACCAAAATTGCAAGTACGTCGAGCGGAGCTGCAATTACGTCGGGGCCCCTCATTCAGAGGTTACCTGGAGTTTTAGAGCCCGCTGGCTTCAAACGTTACATAGATATTCGCTCCACTGATGGCAGCCTCTTCCCCAGGGGCAACATGATCCATCAAAGAAGAGCTCTAGCTAGCGTGATTGGTAGAGAGCCGAAGGTGATCCGTTTCTCGGACGGGACCCTCCTGGCGGATGCGTCGAATCCCTCTGAAGCAGCCATGATTAGTGACCTTCGGACACTTTATGGCACGCCAGTGAGTGTGACACCACACTCTACCATGAAATTGGTAAAAGGAGTGGTTTATGTGAGGGAGCTCGTGCTTCACCCATATATGACATCACCTTAGAGCTGGCCGAACATGAAGCAGTCAAAGTCAAATGCGTAATGAGAAAACAGGGAGGGGAGTCGCGACCCACCCCTACACTCTTCGTCACTTTCGATTGTGACAAGCTCCCTGAGTCAGTGCGTACCGGTTGGTATCGCTCCTGCATGAAGGCATTCGTGTCACAACCGCAGAGGTGGTACTACTGTAACCGCTTCGGCCATACAAATCGCGATGCTAGGCGTGCGAAGTCGGGGTTACTCGAAACCTGTCTAAGTTGCTCCAAGGCCACACACGATAAGTCCAAACCGTGTGTGGCCAAGTGTGTCAATTGCAGAGAGCCGCACCCTGCTACTTTGAAGCAATGTTGGCATATCTCCTTGAGATGGAAATCCTGGCCGTTCAGGCCCAGGATCATTTCTCATTTCGTGAGACTAGAACTTGGTCCAGGCGAGCTCGGCACTGCCTAGGACGTCTTAAGCCACAATGTTAAAAAAGAGACTGTGATAGAATTGCCTAAGGCGGCTGCGCCTCGTTTTTATCACATATTGAAACTCATGCTTCCAACGTGCATCCTGAGAGAGAGAAAAGAATGGCCTTCTTATCGCCCACCATGCCCGACTATTATCTTGCCCCGCTTCAAGTTTAATCAAGGAGGTTCAATCCCCCGTTTGCCTCCAGGCGTTGATCGAACAAGATTGAATTAGGCTTATAGGAAGTTAAGATTTTTCCAAGCGCTACCGGGACATTCCATGCAAGTCACCCATTTTTCCCTACCCCGAGGGGCTGGCTCCGGCTATTTATGCAATAGAATTTCGCGTTTGAATCAGATCCCGATTATCTTCGCGAGGCATCACGCCGATCTGGTCTTCCTTGTGCACCTAGGAACTCTACCCCGAGAACCCTTTTATTGTCTAGAAGAGGAAAATATCCTTGAGTGCCAAGGTTCGTGTCCCTCGAGACGCCAAGTCAACACGCCCCCCCCTGTTGTTCAGAAAGAGAACAACTTTAGAACAGTCATTTTTCTTCGAGCCCGTTTGACAAGAAACGGTTCTCGCTCCCCTGATACCACGTCAGTGGTAATTTAATTCTCCCCTTTTTAGGTTCTTCAAGAGAACGCTTGGTTACACCAATAACCTCAATTGTTCATCCAGAGCATCTCCGGTATTCTGTCTCAAGAATCGTTCGTACTTCCGAGCCCCACTTCGCTCTCACTCCTCGAAGTCAGTCCTTCCTCCCTCGTTGAAGGACAACCCTCTAAAAAACCCTCCTCCTAGGAAGGAAATCGCCAGTCGGCCCGAATTCATTCCTTCAAATCGCCTTCCTCTGCACGACGACCTTATAAATATGTAAGCTACGCATTGCATTTCCCTATTTAACTTTGTGCCAACGTAACTCCGTGATTTAACACGGATCTAGCCGCCCCTTTTCCTTCTTGTAGGTTTGGTCATTTTAATTCCCTCCAAATCTTAATCATCCGCTTAGTCAAATTTATCTCATGAACTTTTTCATTTCATCTGTATCTCTCATTTTAATCCCAGGTCATTTAAATATTTTCCATGTGTTGTTTTGTTAGATTAATTAATAAAATTCTATTTTATTAATGCTTGCAATATTATTTATCCTTGGGTTCCGTTCCACTTCTTAAGTATATTGAAGATTAATAAGCCCTCTCCAGGCCTATTTATTAACGTACAGTCATTCTCGGCCATCTGATTAAACCCTGCATTCGAATATTGAATAATCCCCACAAAGAATAGATATTTAGTATATCGTCGGGAGCCTTTTCTACGACAGAGACCCTCTGCTTCTGTCCCATCCAGCCCTACGAGCACGGTCGTTTCCGCGGCGCCCATTCGGAACCCTTATGCGGGTCCTATCCACCACGGGTGTTCCTCTGTTAGACCTGGCGACAGAAAGGGCTAACATCCAGTCCTGGCTAAAACCAGGGTTCCCCCTCTTTCCTCTAGGGTGACCGTTTTCCGTAAGGCAAAACGGCCGCGCGCCTCCACCGAGTCGTTAGACTCATAGGAGGCAACATCCCTGAAGTTGGTCCTGAGCCATCTTTCGGGATTTTTACCGCTGCTGATCGAAGGCGGTGGATCCTCCAAAGGAGAAACCCCCGCGTGCCCAAGGTTTTGAGGCGGAGTCAGGAAAATACTCGCATAACGCCTTCAGCGGATTGTCCGGCCAACATCCCGAGTTCTTCCTCCGGGAAGCGTACGGCCATTTTTATGAGGGTCTTCTCTTTGAAAAGGGATTGTTCTTTCAATGGAATTGCATAGGCTCGTCTCCTCAAATGATGGAACCGTGCCCCCTGCCTAAACACCCGGAGTATAAGGGTTTTGCGACCCCAGCATTATGTCTCCGTTCTTCTCTTTGCTTTAGATACCTCCTTTCAGACAGTAGCTGTGCAGCTGCACCTGGATAGGAGATATAATGTTATTTCTGCGTAAATTCCACCGTCAGCTGACTTCGACGCAGGGAATGTCTTCAGCGTCGTTCCACGATTGCCGACGCCCCTTTTTCTTGCTCGATGATCTGAAAGGTATACACCCTCTCTGGGGAGGCGGCACGATCAATCTTAGTGGTCACGTCCTTGCTGACCTGATCGACCAGCTGGTGATAGTTATCCTAAATTCGGATGAGTTTACGCATCCTTGCATGATAACTGCCTTATTTTTCTGTCTTGATCTATCTTTGTGTTCTCCGGCTGCATAACTTGACATAGGAGTGGTGGGGTGTAATTCATGACTTTTATGAGCCGCTTCTGCCATAGAGCCCACCCAAGTGGTGCTTGGAGCAACCGCATGATCCTTATTTCAGAAGATGACTGATTTCTCTGTCTCAATCGTAGTGTTTAGGTCGATGGATGAGGCCGTTCAGTTCTTCTCCGGCAACCTCATCGCCGTGGGCCTAATTACTATTACTAGAACGTCTGGCCGTTTTGCACGCCAACCGCTTTCATGGTGTTGAGCCGAGTGTAAGGCGGCCCTCAAACAGTAGCGTTATACCTACATGCGCTAAAAGCGCTGCCCGAACGATTTCATTGTCGGTAAATTTCGTCGAGCAAGGGCTAGGTTTCGGTGTGTTTCGAAGCACGCCCGCCACTTTTCCTGACTCACATACGTGTCTTCACTTGACGTGAAGTCCCCTCTAGCAGAGGGGTGGAAACGAGTAAAAAGGCTTTGTGGCAACATCTCGCAGGACCCCCCTCCCGTTCTCCAAAAGAATAGGAGCGCAATCTCGGACCCTGCGCCCCTGGCGAAGTCGTAGCGACTGCTTTTTCCGCATTCTCTAACTGGGATGCTGCTCCGCAAGCATTCAATGCGCGCCGTAATGTCGTGGAAGGCCGCCGACTGAACTTTACCTCGAGAGGCAGAGAACCCTTCAACGACAGGTTTACATTGAGTGAGTTGCATCAGCTCTCGCTTCATGAGCGGATACCACCCCTGGTCCGGACACCTGCGTGGGCGATGCATGGCCGTTCTGTTAAATATGTTTAACACCATTTGGGTAAAGAGTGCCTCCCAGACTCCTAACAAATCCCTACTGTGCTCACTTTTCGCAAACCTGGGAGAGATCACTCTATCCCGACCGATTTCCGACCAATTTCCCTAACCTCCTGCGTGTGCAAGTTGATGGAGAAATTGGTAAATGTTGAATTAGCCTTTTTTATTGCCAGTACGGCTTCCACAAGTTCCACTCCACGTCGGATGCTCTGCTCCGACTAGGAAAATGCCGTCTGTGAAGCCTCCCTTTGTAGACAACACTATTCCACGGTGTTTTTCCATCTGGAGAAATCTTATAATACCGCATTGCGATACGGTATCATGAAGAATATCCACACGATGGGGGCGAGGGCACGCCTCCCAATCTCTATATTTATATTTATGCGAGATCGTCAAATACGCGTACGAGTGGAGGAAGGCCTCTCCGGCTAAAGGGAGCAGGAAGAGGGGGTCCCGCAGGGAAGTGCCCTTACTGTCACACTCTTTGCCCGGAACATCAACGGCATCACCTCGATGCTGCCAGAAGATGTTTTGGCTTCGCTCTACGTTGATGACCTTTCAATTTTTTTTTCGCAAGGCCGAATGGAGGGTCGACTCCAACAGGCATTAAACCGCATCTCTCGCTTTGCCGAAACATACAGACTTCTGTTTCTCTAGACTAAGACTAAGATGATGCACTTCTGCCGCCATCCACGGCTTCAAGCTGATCCAGACTTGTTTCTAAATTGGGTTCGCCTGTAAATAGTAGACTCACGCCGTTTTTTTGGTCTTGTATTTGACCGACACCTCACCTGGGAGGCTCATATTCGCAACCTTAGGGTCTCTTGTACCCGCGCCATGTATATTTTTTGTTCTCTGACGTGTTGCACCTGGGGCACTGATAGGGCTACTACCTTACTTTTTAATCTATCCTTTGTTCGTTCAAAGCTTGACTACGGAGGCGACTTTTATACATGCCCATCCGACCGTGTATTGCGGAAAGTTGACTCGATCCACCACACAGGCCTCCACCTGGCGATTGGTGTCTTATGCACGTCCCCCATTAAAAAGCTACCTGTTGATCTTGGGGAGATGCCACTTGCTCTGCACCGTGAACAGTGCATCATTAGCGTGTACGCGTGAGACCGGCACCTCCCTTAGTTGCTAGCAGCTCTCACTACATCCGCTAAATATAGCTCTCGGGCTGGTGGTGACCCTGGTTCTGCCCAGGATGCCACCCTGGTAGGTATTAAATTTGAATATTTGCCGCCACGCCTCTGCTCCCAAAGCTTCTACAGTCCAGGGAATATTACCATTCAGTCTTTTTGGAGCACACTTCGTGTCACGCTGGAACTGTGTCAGTTGTATACGGATGGATCCAAGTCCTAAGAGAAGGTCGGTCTAAACGCCATATCACCTCTGTTTAAAGTTAGCTGGCCTCTGCCAGGCGATGCGTCTGTCTTCATGGTCTAGCTGGTTGCAATACACCGCTCGGTACTGGAGATTACGCGTCGTGCCCAGTTCGGCGAACGGATTGTGATTTATAGCGACTCACAGAGCACCCTGCGTTCTCTCGGGGCATTAGAATCTCCGCAACGCCTGGTTCGCGATATCTGCGAGCCGGACGGATGTCGAAATTATCTTCTGCTGTGCTCCTGGACATGTTGGAATAGCAGGGGATGACCACGCTGATGAGTGCACCAAAGAGTCCGCGACTACTGTGCGCCCAGACTAGCGTTTCGTCTTCCTCACACCGATTATATAGCAAGAATACGAGTAGCCCTCCGAGCTGCTTGGCAAAGAAAATGGGAGTCAGTCAAGGGGAATTTAAAGTTGCGTGCCATTGCACCGCGACTTCCCGTGAACCCCCACCCCAATGCCGCCAAGGCTTCAGGTTGTTTTCCGTCCTCTCCAAATTGGACACACTCGCGGAAAGCACTGCCATTTGATTAAGCCTTCGCCTGCGCTTTTCTGTGGCCACTGCTTTGTCCCTCAAACTGTTCGCCACATTCTTGTTGAATGTCCTAGTTTGGCTGATCTTTGTACATGTTATCTGTCCTGGTACCGGGACGAGCGGAGTCACTACAGCTTGTCCTTGCACTCGAAACTGGTTCCTACACACGGACCTGGGACTATAGTACTTTTTGGATGAGGCTGGCCTCCTACACATTATTTGACTGTTTGTTGTGGGTCGCATGTCACTCTGCCCCGGGGAGGCCGGCATACGCTCGATGCTGAAGCGCGCTTCCTTCTTGTTACTTTTTGCTTTGTTTTCTTTGGGTTTTTTTTTTAGCCTTTGTCCTTTTTTATCGTTGCTATTCGTTATTTACATATTGTTGTTTCTTTTTTAATCTAGCCTAGTAGTAGGCTGTGGTAAGGAAAGTGACTTCTGCCCTAGTAGACAGTCGCCAGTTGGTCTAGAATTAAAAAAGACAAATACAAGCAAGTAGCTGTAGACCAATCTAACAGCCCGATGCCTGATCTATGTGTCGAGAGATTCCTACCGTAACCACATATCCTAACTGCGTCAGTGCAGCTTATTTTCAAAATAATATAACCTATTTTCTGCTACTGCTGCAGGTGCAAACGATCATTAGTGGTTACAAACATACAAACTAATCATTATACCTTTATTTAAAATATAGGGGAAACATGAGCCATCCTACTCTGATTTACAATAAAAGTTGCTAAAAAATGTATAAAATAGTACGAATATAAGGTTTAAGTCAGCTTTAATTTTGATATATTATTACTAAAATAATAATTACTTGAAAACTGTCATTTTTATGGCACGGGTAACTTGTCTTTTCCCATGTTCAGGAATGAATTTCTAGAATTCAATCAAGTCAACTTTTAGTATTTCGATGTCCATAATAATAGCTATGGATTGATTATTGCCATGTTTTTTCATGGTATAGATACCCTAGTTTTAAAAGAATATACCCATTACCCTCACTTTTCATTTCCACACATTATCTTCATCATAGTAGTGGTAGTAGTGAATTGGGAATCTTTTTAGCGGCAAGCTTCATTTTTGTTAAAATTATTTGGGAGGAACAGAATAGACAGCGAACTTTAAGTTTATATTCCACTTTAACAAGTCCTCACCTTTATTTTACTACTTAATGACACTTTTTAGTGTGTATAATTTACAAAATTACTCTTGCTGTTATACAGGTTCATAAATCGGATTGGATAAAATTTTAAAAAATGGAGATATGGGAGAGCCATGGTTCTACCTCTAAGAGATCACTATGTAGTGCTTGTTTATACAAATGCACTCCAATTATGTATTATATTTACTTACAAAGTCAGGTAGGAAATCTTCTTGGTTGCTCCACTCAAGTAGTTGTAGCTCGAGTCGATTAGGACCTTGGAAGTCGGCCGTGGAGCGAGCGAGTCAGTTAAGCGAATGGTGAGACCATGGCAACACAATAATATTCTCATCACTTATCAGTGCCCCTAAATAGGCCCGCTAGCAACCCCGATGGGGCCTATCAGCGTCGCTTTCTGCGCCGACTACAAGAAAATAGCTTAAAATCGCTAAATTTTATTTAATTCAGGTGTGCCTCTCTTAATTGCAATTTCCTGGCAATTCTAAGATTTTGTCCCTTTATTGATTTGAATATATGTAATGTTCAAGTTGCCTCAAATATCCTTTATCTTGGTAAATTTATCCCCTTTTTATGAAGTGCTCAAAGGCTACAATGCGGTAAAATTTCAATAAGTAGAACCAAGATATTTTTTAGATGTATCTGCTGGTGATCGATGCTTCGTTTCAGAGCAGCCTGGCAGAGAACGTTATGCGATGGCAAATTGTTTCTTGGTCTTCTTTCTTTGTGTCGTGATGTCGGGTCTTATTCTAGGACTAGCAAAGGTTTTTGGCTGCGCTATAAAACGAACCCTTTATCTTTGCTCATTTAAGTATGAATGGTCAAATTTCCCGCATTGCAGCTCTCAATCACTTCCTTTTATACGTCTTCTACCTGAGCCTGTGAAAGGCTTGAATATTGCCGTGCCCACTTTTCCTCGATGACCTAAGTTGGTCTTAAACCCAATCTTGACCAAATATAAGGAAAAAAAGAGGCTTCATTCAGGTAGAGCCGAGAAGGTTCATCATTCCTAATCGCATTTGGTGAGATAAACTGAAACCTCATATAACTGACCACCCAATCATGCATGACTCGAGTCAACCATTCGCTCTGACCTTTCCTTCCCCTCAAACTGACCTCCTATTGACTTCCCCTCACACTGACCTCCCATTGACCTTCCCTGACCTCTGATACTTCCCAGATCTAGGTGTGGAAGATACCCGTTTTATACCTCTTCTCTCCCGAAAAAAGAAGGGGCGTAATAACCTTCACTCCCCCACTCCCCATCTTTCCATACCCACTTTCATTGTGTTGGCTGTGATATATTACTGGGTATGGACACCTTTATCAGAAAGGATGTCTCATTATGGAGACGCGCGAGATAGGATATCTTTCATATCATAACCAAAGTCCGTCAACAAATTCAGCCTTTTCGAAAGAGAGAGCCACACAAGCTCTCATATATATATATATATATATATATATATATATATATATATATATATATATATATATATATATATATATATATATATATATATATATATATATACATATTTATATATATATATATATATATATATATATATATATATATATATATATATATATAAATATAAATATATATTCTTGACTATAAAATTTTTTTCTTACTTTCTCTCTCTCTCTTTTCTTTTCTTTTATTTCTTTTCTTTCTTTGCTAATTTGTTATTTTCATTGTCCCCTTTCGTACTTTCTCTCTCCTTTCTTACTTTTTCTTTCTTTGTTTCTTTTCCTTTCTCTCTATACCCTTCATTCTATTTCTCTTTCTTTCTTTCTTCTTTGTTTCTTTCTCTCCCTTAAGTGACAGATAAGACTCTTCAAAGGTCATACCCGGTCGCAGAAAGCATGCGTAAACAAGCGGCCACTATTTGATCTGTCAAACCTCGTTCATCAATTCTTGTTAAGAGTTTAGTTCCAACTTTGGCCAAGAACTTTTTTTTTTTAAAGGCTTCATTGTTCCTTAATTCCTTGGTCAGATATAGAAAAAAATATGTTACAAAATTTGAATTTTTTCTTTTCTTGATTTTAACCCTCCCATAAAGTATTAAGATTAAATATATAGAAATAATGTAACTTCATAATTTTTAAAACAATTGATAAGTTTATTAAAATAACTAGTGTAACCATGCAATAAAAAATGGCAACATTAAGTAATCATTATTATTTATTTAGTTATGCTAAAAAATAGGCATTAATTACATTTTAGAACTTTAATCCGTAAAATAAAATTCGCTTCCACTTTTACTTGTGCGAATCAGTCCTGAAGTGCATTTTTTAAATCAGTGCTTAGTGCTCACACCCGCCGAATCCGATTGGATAACAAAAACAACACACGCACAATATTTAATCTTCTTTCGATTCTCTCCCACTTGTGCACCCTAGTCTATTCCTACCATTACCCGAACCAATCTCTCCACGTTCTTTTCTAACAAGGGCTAGTAATAGGATGTTAGGTGTAACACGGTCAACCTTGATGCAGCTGACATCTGGATAATTGTTTGCAATCCCGGCCAAAAATGTTTGCAGGGGGATCATCCGCGCATTTTCACTATCTCTAGTTTCACCACATTCT
Source organism: Ceratothoa steindachneri (assembly GCA_963969495.1). Classification (NCBI taxonomy): domain Eukaryota; kingdom Metazoa; phylum Arthropoda; class Malacostraca; order Isopoda; family Cymothoidae; genus Ceratothoa; species Ceratothoa steindachneri. The sequence continues at coordinate 53,240,530 of OZ018332.1, forward strand.
TTGCAAATTTTGCCTTACAAATATTCTTGGAGAAATGCACATGTTGTTAAAATTGGGACAATAATTTCGTATTTTCCCCATACTCCCATTCACTCAAAATATTCTCCTAAGAAACCTGTAAAAGGTTTGAAAATGCGTGGGGGTATTGCCCCGGGCATCTAACTTCACCAATTCCTTCTCACTGACTCTCTGCATGATACGGCCTCGTTGCTATTGCGCTGTATATTTCAAAATAATAAAAAGTGCTTAAAAAATAATAATCCTAAGAATGGCTTTTTATTGATGAAGGTCATACCGATTCCTAAAAAGACATTGTTTTTGATATACCTTTGTTTATACAACCTTTATTTTCGTTCAAAAGTTTACATTAATCAATTTATCGCAATGCAATTACTACACATATACTATAATCGCACATTTTCTATCAAGACTTCTTGGTTAGGATAAAGACAAACGAAGTCCTTTTGAAGTTTACTTACAGTCAACAAGGGAATTTAAGGTACAGATCCTCGTTGCGTTACGCGTCTATCCAAGGAGTTTCTAATTTAGAATTTTTAAAGTTTATATACCCAACCAGGGCACACCTTGATTGAGAAACCATAGAGAGAGAGAGAGAGAGAGAGAGAGAGAGAGAGAGAGAGAGAGAGAGAGGTGTTGTTCTCTCAGTGTCAGTCGCACAACTTTGCCGAGCAAGAGGAAAAGCGGCGCGAGACGAATGCAGACGTCAGGCCAGCAACGTTTGATAGAATATGAAAGCGCCGGTTCACGTGAAATTGGCTTGTAATGAAATGAATTTGTGTGTCCCCATTCAGTAGAGTAATTTCTATATAATACTAAGATGCAAATTTGTATATAATAATAGGAAAAAAATTCTCTATAACACTAGGATATAATTATATTAAGAATAGAAAAACTACATTCATGAAACATACATATGGAAAAATTTATCTTCTTTTATTTTAATTAATATTACTATGGATCTAATAATCGATTGCTATGAATTACTAAATATATGAATTATGCTGTCAATAATATGGAAAATGGTAGTCATTTTACCTCATCTGTGTTAATCTCGAGTGATCTAAAGTTTTAAAAAGTGCACCGTAACTTCACTACAAAAGGTGAAATGTTTCAAGGACACATCGAGATATTTGCGTTTAAATCGAATGATTTTGTTCTCCCTATATATAAAACGCTCGGGTAAGTGTAGGTTTGATTCGCGTTTTTCATGAAGAAAGAGGGTGACCGGTTTGTAAAGTTTTGTAGAAATATTATACCTTTTTAGCTTTCTAGAGACTGTGTGTGTGCTGTAGTAGATTGGAATGTAATGGATAGGTCATCTGACTGTAAGTTTAGGCGGGGTAATTGGGTATTTGGGAGAGGTATATCATGCATGAAAACTTGTAGACGATGAGGGATGAGGATGGTGCCTTGAGGAACCCTTTGGAAAGATTTGCGTAAAATATCGCGTCTGAAAACAAATTCAAATTAAAATTAAATTTAAACTATGGATCAATATAATCACCATCCATTTGGCTTAATGTCTTCAATTTTTTTTATCATAAATAGATGAAATGTTAGGACTCATCTAATGTAATATCTTTACATTTGCTTAAGTTCAGTTTCAGTTAATTTAATTAGGGCTAAGATTTTCAAGATAATTATTGGTGGCTGGTTGCAGAAGATGATAGCTGTATCGACCGCAGCCTCCACTCCCCTCCAGGTGAGGCAGGAAGGGAGAGGATCCTTGGTCTATCACTCTAAGGCTGACAGGGGCTATCCTACCCCTCGATCTCACCACGCTCGACGGTGGGAGAAGGAACGGCGGGGGCCGTGGTTAAGAGGAGAAGATAAAAAAGGGTGAAAGAAGAGTTTAGTAGGAGAAAAGTTGATCTCAGGTTGCTAAGGTCGTATTGGTCATTGTCGTGGTATTGCATTATATTACATCAATATCATATTATATCTATGGGGAAGGGACCGAAAACTTACACGCAAACCGACGAATGGACGGAACACCACTAATTTAGACGGGCTGATTAGCGAGAGAGAGTGCAACGAGGTCAGGTAAATTATGGACAATGGCAAAGCTCAAGCTTATTTAAAGAGGCATGTACAAAAATATAATTTTATTGACACAAAAATAATGAGAGAATTGATGGGTAAAATTACCTCAGAGAATTAACGGGCAAAATCACATCAGTAACGAAGGGGGGGAATTGTAGTTATAAATCAGACTATGAAGTTAGACCTAAAGGAATTACAGGAGGAGACTATTTAAATGGGGGGGGGATTAACTCAATTGGGTTACTGAAGGGGAGGGGAGGGGTTGGCTTACGGATGTATTCTGCACGTGAGGTGAGGCCGCTCGGAACTTCTGAGCGGGAACTTGAAGTGATGACGGTTCTCCAAGAACAAGATGGGGGGGGGGGAACTTCCGGTCCAGGGGAGAATATTTCGGTCCCCCGAAATAAGAGGCAAACGAAGGAGGGCTTCGAGAGGAGTTGATGAGAGAAGTCCAGAAAATCCCTTGATGGCGATTGTTAAGTGGAATTACCTCACTGGCTAGGGCTAATTCCGAATACACAAAATAGTTCAGCTGTCACTTTGCTTTGTTGTTAGCACATGACTTCGAACTATGAAGAATCTTTTGTGGTCCGGGTGAGACTTCTCAACTCTGTGTCTCTTCATGGGAGTCTAGCGCTATTTATGTTCGAGACTCTCCCCGGGGTTGGGGGGCGGTAAGCGGGAAACAGCTCTACTCTCGAATGACTTCGAATCTTCTTGCAGAGGCTATTCTGCCCGTGTAAAAGTGAATCGTGGTGGACACAGTTCTATGCTACCGCTTGTGGAGGGCGGGGGGGGGGAGGGGGGTAGGCTTACCAATTTAGGCCAAACCGGGCATTCTGTAGCGCATGGAAGTTCCGTCTGCTAAAGAGATTCCACGTGGGGTTCCCTTACAGTCATTTTATAAGGTGTAGTCTATCATAGCTTTCAATTTTAGCGGAAGAGCTGGAAGACGTGTTCAATGCTGGTGTGCTGGATGCTTAGGATGTGAGCCATTTTTTTGATCAGCTGAGGCTCAAGGATTTTCAGGGCGCGAAGTTCCATGGTTTATTCCGAGGATGGTAGTCTTTTATACCAGTATTTTTCTTATGACTCGATGGTTGTTTCTTACTCTAGTGTAATTTGATTCCACCTTCTTACAAGTGCAATGTTAAACGGCGGCTAATAGTAGCAGTGGTCATACCAGTGTATTGGTTTAAGACGCGCAGTCTTCATGGGGCCATTTGAAATGGTATAGAACATTAGAACAGGTCGGGTGTAAATTATGGAAAAGTATTCTTTTCGAACTTAGCTCTGCTTGGAACGCGGCGTTGTTCGGTTGATTAATGAAAACCCATTCATACACAGAAGCAGGGTTGTGTTAAGTTATCCGAAGTACTACTTCTAAATTAAACTCATTAATCAGCTTCCCAATTACTGTATTACAATTCTAATCAAGACCTGTGTGGGAAAATGTACAATGTCAATGATTGGGATGAGATAGGGAGGGGGAAACTACAGGAAACCTTCATTAAGGCGTACCTCTCAGTGCTATGGAAGAGCGTAGATCAGGGAAGGGCAACCTTTTCAGAGTGACGGCCAGATGAGAATTTTGGGAGCAGGCCGTGGGCCGAGTGACAAACGAAATCCCCAAAGTGACCATATATATATATATACATATATATATATATATATATATATATATATATATATATATATATATATATATATATATATATATATATATATATATATATATATATATATATATATATATATATATATATATATATATATATATATTAGAATACATTATACAAGAATTTTATTGAAAAACACAAATCAATGAGACAGCTGGTGTTGTTTGCCATGAAGAAGTGTTTCAATGTCCGGTTCGATAGATGAGGTAGACAACAGAAGAATGTCATTGAGGTGGCGGTACGAGAGTTGGGAGTGAAGGTGAGACTTCCTGTACTTCATTTTGGATAAGAGCTGATTCGATGAAAATAAAAAAACCTTTACCACTAAGCCATGAACGATTGAAAGGGAACGCAACTTGAGTTTTAAATTCTGACCAGTCGCCGGATCGAACCCCACAGAAAATATGATTGTGGTGTCCTTCTCGACCACCGCCATTATGCATTACTCTCATCATACGAGGGCATCAGTTTTTCTTAGGGTACTTTTGATACAAAAGATGACTAGCGCCCCCTAGCCGAGTGTGAACTGAGAATGACTTAAAGGACACCCCATCTTCATCAATTTAACACGTTTCAGCTTAGTTTTTAACACGCTCAACATTCCTTCCCTTTTATGGTTGCTAAGGGGTAACGGCAGCGTTTCTCATGAAAGAGATCCATCAATTAAATCCTCAATCAGACCAATGACTTTTCATTAATATCTGGCAAAGCGCCCGATAATACATAGTGAACAACACACATACCGAAAGAAAGAGAGGCAGCATCAGGGATGTGCCAGTAAACAGACAGAACAGGAGGAGCAGAGAGAAATACACCTCTAGCCACCCTCCACCTCATACACTCCTGTTCTCGGTCACGACCCAATTGACTGAGTTCTCAACCAGGCTCCGAGGCCGGATTCCACCCCCGAAGATGACCCGGGACGTCCCGTGGTGATTATGGCGTCTGCCCCTCGGCCAGGCAGGAATTCCGGGAGATCTTTCGGCTGGCGACTCCACCTTCCCCACATACCCCATCCCATCATCCCCTCCCACAATCAAATAAAAATCACACCTTAATTCTGTCGTCGTATAAAGGCAAATAAATATTAAAACGCGTAAATATGAGTCCTCTCGACCCCACAGAGGCTCACAGGAAAGGTTAGGGACAGTTGCGTTCCCACCGCAGCGCTTAAGGATATCTCCTCTTTTCCAAGGCTAAATCACTACGACAATCTTTCACTTTTCCTCCCTCCCTCCATTTTATAACGCTCTTTAAATGCCTTCTAGCGCTGTTCTCCTTGTTTTTTTACTTTACTTTAGCAACAGAGAGAAAAATAAATAATTTTCCGAAAAAGAATGAGAAAGGATGAGAAATTAAAATAAAACCGCTGCGGAATATTTCGTGATATAAAGAGGAAAAAATTAAACTCACACCTAAAAGGTGTTGTGTAAACGGTATTGGTGCTGCTGCTGATGTTGCTGCTGCTTCTACTTACTAGTACTACTTTACTACATCTACTACTACTACCACTACTTTTATTATTATTATTATTATTACATAGCTTAGAGCCTTCTTCAACTTGTAAATCCTCCAGCTATAGGACTGGGGTTTAGGGTGCGCCCTAAACTACCTAATATACAAGGAATTATATTTAAATACCCATAAATTATTCCTGGCATATATTGTGGGTAGCACTGAGCCCGCAGTGATGGGCAGAACCCATTATCTTCTTTAGAATCCCTTGACAATTTTCGCACATATGGGTCTTGTTCGATAGACGCAAAGAAATTTCAGTATTAATGACACTATTAAACACGTTTGCAACAGGTTTTAAACACGTTTGGAACACGTCAGAAACACGTTTAGGGCAGGTTTGAAACATGTTTTAAAGCCTTTTTATCGTAAGGAGGAAAAAAGAGGGATTCCGAAAGTACGAAAAAAACTTGGAGGGGGGGGGGGGTGAAAGTGTTTCGTACCGAACGTGGTAAGCCCCTGCCCACATGTGAGTAACCGCTACCCAGTGGGTCGTGGTACTCGTTTTTCTATTTTGTAGGCAGAAGAAAAAAGAATAATTCAGCAAGATCATGGTCACTTAGAGTAAGCCGGAAGGGTAAAAATGGAAGTGGTAAATGTAACGGAAGTAAAAAGCCTCTCTGGGGAAGTAGGAAAGGAAGGTGCGCAACTCTATTACACCTCTTGCTAACATTGCGCCCTGGTAGATAAATATGCCCTGGCGCATAAAGGGATAAAAGCAAGAAGGGAAAAATGCCCTCGAGAATTTAACTCTATGCCATTAAATCTTTAGATTCTATTACACACATACACCACAATTTATCTCGCCAGTGTAATCCAACGAAGGCATCCATGGTGTAAACCTTTTGGAAACGGGTGGGTAAGTAATAAAGGTACTGATTCGTGCAAATTACTCCAATTAACCAGGATGAGTGTACGTAGCTCTTCTAAACGTGCCTCTCTTTCGTAATCGCCAGCCTTCTTATGGGATGACATACAATGGTATACACGATTGGTATTTGTGTTTGCATGTATCCATAAATTGGCTCCCACGACCCCGCGACAGATCAAGGTGGAGTTGTGTTGTTGGGACTGCGATAATTCGCAATCTTCCCTACCGCAGTCTCTGGATCAAGATTCGGATGCCTCGAAACGCCCTTTTAAATCCCCCGTTGAAGAAATAAAATGAAATTAAGCTCGTCCAATACCTGGGTCGTGGCTCACGTAATTAAATATTGATGTTTTCCACTCATTGAACCGAAATTCCAGATAATGGTTAAAAGCCGCCGTCTTATGGACACGTTTGGTGCATGTTAACGAAACATGAACAGCGGTGGAGGGAGAAAGAGGAAGAAGAAAAGGGAGGGAGAAAAAAAGCGAAGGAGAATGGGGTAGAGGGAAATAGGGAGAGATAAAAAAGATAGACAGAGTGCAAGGTTGTTAAAATTAACCGCTTTTTCACACATCGACCAAAACTAGGCGGCGACTAGCCTGCAAAATTAGCCGTCAGCCAAGATAGATAGGTAAGAAGAGGCTTGTAATGCCTGGCGAAAAAAGTAAAGTCGAAATTTATAGAAGGAATAAAGCGTAGGTAGTCTCAAGTTCGAGACTGCTAAGTGCCTTGGGGCCGGAAGTGTGTGATGTTCAGCCAAGGACTAGGAGTGACAGTTACCACGAGGGCCCTTTTGCCGCTACTAAAATAATGAAATAATTATCTTTCAGACACATTTAGACTTCTACTCCGTTATCGACTTCACCATTACATGTCCTTTACCCCTTATATGCCCACCACTCCCTTCTGCCCTCCTCATACATACTCTTTACATCCCCTCATATTGTAACGACTTAAAATCACTGTTCTTCAACTATATCCCCCACACATTGACCCTCCTTGCATCAGAAAAGGAAACAACTGCTCTATACAACACTCTTTTTCACATTGGAAAGCGCAGCACGGAAACATCTGATTTTATTTCGCCCAGTACCCGATCCCGGTCTTCAACGGGTCCCTCTGAGAGTAACAGATCGGCTAATCCATGGGTTCCAGGGTTCCCCACGGTTCTATTTCTTTACCACAAGACACCATAAAAGAGGATTCAAGGTTCCTTTAATTAAGGCATAGCACTGAGCTCCATTTGTACGCGCGGATTTGACATGCGCCCTTGTGTGTTTTAGAGACCCCTCTCACCCTTGATTTTCCTTTACACCCTCAATCTATTTCTGGCCGACATTGAACGTTAGCCCCTCTCCTTATCTATAGACCGTCAAATATTAGCCTACAACCCCCTTGTGAGTGGTTTAGAGATAGTTTTAAACCTGTTCTAAGCCTGTCTATACCCGAAACCCTTAAGCCCATTTAAAGCCAGTAAAAGAACGTGTAACCACCTCGCCTTCATAGTGATAAAGCGATAAGTGCTCCTTCCATACACATCTTTCATACAAATTACAATAGCCTTAGTCCTTAGTTATGCAATTCTCTTTCAAACCCTCATATGCATAATCAACTTAACTTTTATCCTATTTTCTAAACTTTTGCACAACCACACTGACTCTCGTATATTCTCTTCACGTCTATTCCATCTATTCTTCTCACATGCCCATAACAAAACACACTCTCACTCACAACCTCATTCAGGCACTTCACTGCATAAACATTATTACTTAGTGGTTCCCGACTATATCTATCTACCTTCCGCCTACCATGCTTTCTTCTCAAGTTGGTTGGCCATTTGCACTTCTTCAATTCTCGATTTTGCTTCCCTACCAAAATCTCACTCTTATATACCAACGTTAGCCTCCAGGGAATTTCATACCATTTAAAACATTGCGGTCTCAATCTGCTACATGTATACCATTATCTTCCACCTCACATCCTACCCAATCTTCACCCTCAACTAAAATTACCTTTTTCTTTTCAACATTGACTTTAAGCCCCCTCCTCACACATACTCTGCCAAATGCTTCGACCAACATTTTCAAATTCCTCTCACTTTAAACCACTAACACCGATAAAACCATTCCCTTACCATTCCTCCTCACCCTCACACTCGTTTCATTCATTCCCATTCATATTTCTCTCAGTATTCTCTACATAAAGTCATTAAACAACCATAATGAGATCACACAACCTTGTCTTACCCGCCCATGCCCCCTCACATATGTTGAACCACTCTCTCCGGTTACATTTCACTCGAGTACAGGCATTTCTTCATACAAAAATTTTCTCCACACCATCTAATAGTCACCACCCGCTCCATACATTCATAGAACATTCCATAATGCCTCTTTATCTACACGATTATAAGCTTTCTCTAGATCCCTCAACCCAACATACACTTTACATCTCTCATCCCTTGTTTTTTTTTAGTTAGCTGTCTCACTCCCGTTTATAACTTGTTTCAGCTCTATCTAAAGCCGGTCGCCTCAAGCCGGTAAACAGCCACACTAAAATCCTCATCATTCAGAGCTCTTAAAAAGGAGTGCGTAAATTTACTTTACAGCATCGGTGCAACGGCATTGTGGCAACGCTTGTGCCTTAGGAGATTTTAATTATTATCAGAATTCAGTCACCAATTTACATTTATTTAGTGCCTAAAGGGGTTGGAGACATTGAACTCAGGGGCGTCAAATATGTAGCTGTTGTACGCATTCAGAACTTCATCTGGGGCCTTAAGTATAATGCAATTAAACAATAATTTTGCTCCATTTCGTTCGAAAACGAATATTTTCGCAAAACCGCCTTTTGCCCTACCTCTCCCTCTTTAGGCATTACTGTAATCATCAATCTGGACTGTAAAAACGATAGTTTGTGATAGAATTGCCTGCTGGCTACCGAGCCTCGCTTCTATTGTATATTGAAACTCATCCTTCACGCGTGCATCCTGCGAGAAGAAAGTAGCATGGCGTCCTTATAGCCCAACATTTCACGAGTATTATCTTCCCCAGCCACAAGTTTAATCAAGGAGGTTAAATCATCCGTTTGCCTGCAGGCGTCGATCTGGCAAGATTGAATTAGGCTTATGGGAAGATAAGATTGTTCGAAGCGCTAGCGGGACATTCCATGGAAGTCTCTCATTGCCCTACCCCGAGGGGCTGGCTCCGGCTATTTATGCGATAGAATTTCGTATTTGAGGCAAATCCCGATTATCTTCGCGAGGCATCACGCTGATCCGGTCTCCCTTGTGCACCTAGGATCTCTACCTCGAGAACCAGCTTATTGTCCAGAAGAGGACAATATCCTTGAGTGCCAAAGTTCGTGCCCCTCGAGACGCCAAGTCAACATGACCCCACCTGTTGTTCAATTGTTCAGAAGAGAACAACTTTAGAACAGTCATTATTCTTCTAACCCGTTCAACAAGAAACGGTTCTTGCTCCCCTGATATCACGTCAGTGGTAATTTAATTCCCACGTTTTAACGTTTCTTGGTTACACCAATAACCTCAATTGTTCATCCAGAACATCTCCGATAACCTGTCTTAAGGATCCCTCGTACTTCCGAGCCCCACTTCACTCCCACTCCTCGAAGTCAGTCCTTTCCCTCTCGTTAAGGAAAACCCAACTGAAAACCCCTCCTCCTGGAAAAGAAAACGCTAGTCGACCGAAGATATTTCTTCAAATCGCCTTCCTCTGCACCATGGCTTATAAATATGTAAGCTACGAATTGCATTTACTATTTAACTTTGTGCAAACGTAACTCCGTGCTTTAACACGGATTTAGCCAACCCTTTCCCTTCTTCGTTTGTTTTGTCATTTTAATTTTCTCCAAATCTGAATCCCCCGCTTAGTCAAATTTATCCCATGACCTTTCTCATTTCATGTGTATCTTCCATTTTACTCCCCGGTCATGAAACTATTTTTCATGTGTTGTTTTGTTAGATTAATTAATAAAATTCTATTTTATTAATGCTTGCAATATTATTTATCTTTGGGCTTCGTTTCACTTCTTGAGTGTATTGAAAATAAATAAGCCCTCTCCAGGCCTATTTATTAACGTACAGTCATTCTCGGCCATCTGATTAAACCCTGCATTCGAATATTGAATAATCCCCACAAAGAATAGATATATAGTATATCGTTGGGAGCCTTTTCTATGACATATATATATATATATATATATATATATATATATATATATATATATATATATATATATATATATATTCTATTTAAATTTGGTGTCAAGTGTGTAAGGTGTAATGCTATATCTTTGCAAACACTGGTCTCATTCGAGTGTGGCATAGTGTTATACGTTATAAGAATAAAGTATATTAATTCTCTTTATTTAACGATTGCTATTCCCTTTTGCAAACTTAAGAAGCTGGAGTAGCTCAAGGAAGTGGGATAATAATTTGTTCTTGTGTCTTTTTTGTGTTTTTTTTCAGTCATTCGTTATCTTGGTTGAGAAACCAATTTGGAATAGGTCAGTGCCCATACTTAGGTAGGCCCATTCTCTAGAAAGCATACTTCTTCCCGCAAAGGAAATTATTCGGTTGACTACTGCCTACCAAGAGTAAATATGACTCAGTTTGAAAGCTTCAAAGCGCATGGAGAATCCTTGCGACTTTCTGGAAGAGAATTGATTGCATTTATCCAAGAGGAGCAGCAAAGAGAAAGAGAAATTCAACGAGAAGAAAGAGAGGAACGAAGAAGGCAAGCCGAGCTTCATCATGAGCTTGGAATGGCACGCGTACAAACTACAGTACAATTGACTACAGTACATTAAATCTGAGTTATTGGCAGCTCATAATATTACTCCCGATTTCTACAGAAAGGAATTTCGAGGAGGTCGAAATAAACCCGGACAGACGTTCCGTCAATTCGGATACATTCTTCAGAGGAATTTTAAATTTTGGTTAGAATCCTCAAAGGTTGATCCGAACTACGAGTCCTTAACAGACTTCGTGTGGCGAGATCAATTTTTGGCGTCTCTCCCGACGGAGATCCGTGCGTTCGTCAAGGATCGTCGGTGCCAGACCTTTAAAGAATGTACCGAAGAAGCGGATGTCTATGCCGCCAGCCATAATTTATACCCAAAGGAGAATCGAACTTCTCACCAATCCCCCTACAAGGAAAGAAGGAAGGATTGGCGCCCCTTCACAGAAAGCCGACGAAGTTTCCGGGCCCCGTAAAACCCCCAAACTTCTTCCCCTCACACTAACAACGAGACATCAAACCCTCCATTAATATTTCTCCACCATCACTCTTCCCGAAGCGACCGATCATATGCTTGACCTGCGGTGTAGAAAACCACATGGGCTGGAATTGCCCATAAAATTCTAGGCTTAAAAACGGACCAGCCCATCAAGTACACCAGATTAAGGCCAGACCGGCTTTCCCAGTGGTGCAGACCCAAGGATCAACTTCTCCCCCTTCGTCAGGGCACCAGGTAAATTTTATTTTTGATAAAAGTTCCCCGGGACTTTAAAATTTGAGGAGGGCAGCGTGAACGGCTGCCGAGTATCTACCCTCGTCAGGGGCACAGGGTGCACTTGTTTCGTCTTGTCCGACGAGCTCCTTCCCCTAATGGACCTTAACCACGAAATATTTGCAGGTTAAATGTAACCTGCAGTGTCAGTATTTTAATAGTTGGGCTGAAGTCATTTCAGCACCCATTCAATTCTGTTCCGTACTTATAGGACAGAGCCCCCAAGTAAGTTCCGACCCTGTGTCTCAGGCCGCCCTTCCTCGAAGCCGAGCTAAGAAAGAAGCCCAGGAGCCCGTCCCCATCAGAACCACGATACCGCCCGAATTCTCCGAGATCCTTAACCAGGATTTTAGGTCCGCACAAAAGAAGTGTGAAGCACTAACCACCTTATGGGCTAAGGCCCCAAACAATGACAAGGAGACTGTCCGTGGACCCCAAATAATAAGGTATCTGGAGCAAGGTAGTCTACTCTACCGATCCGCCGAGGACAGTAATAACGCCGTTACAACCGCCTTATGCCTTCCATGATCACATGTACCTATAGTGCTAAAAATAGCTCAGGACAGCATCTTTTCCGGTCACTTTAGTCACACCAAAACGGGCCAGTGTATTTTAAAATATTTTTACTGTCCGGTTGCTGCAGCTGACATCTCAAAGCATTGTCAATCATGTGTCAAAAGATGTCCGCTAAGGGGCGGGTCAAACCTGCTCCCTTACAAAGGAGACCAGTCATCACTGAACCCTTCTCCAGAGTGGCCATCGACCTGGTTGGCCCTATCCATCCCCCTTCAAGCGAAGGGCACAGCTACATTTTTACTTTAGTTGATTTTGCTACCCGTTTCCCCGAATCAGTCCCCCTTCGCCGAATCAATAGTATTTCTTGCGCATAGGCCCTCATTTCGATATTTTCAAGGGTAGGCGTCCCCAAGGAAATACTCTCTGACAGAGGACGGCAATTCACCTTCGAGTTGGTGGAGTACGTAGGGAAGCTGCTCATGGTAAAGACCCTCTTCCCTACCCTCTTCCGGCCACAGAAAAAACGGAATGTGTGAAAAATTAAACGGAAATCTAAAATCAATTATTAAGAAGATTTGTGCCAAGCAGCCCCGCAAATGGCACCGATATCTCCCGGTCGCCCTATTCGCCTATCGAAAAATTCCTCATCGCACATTAGGCTTCGCACCGTTCGAGCTCCTTTATGGACGTAATATACGCGGACGACTCAGCATTTTAAAGGAATTGCTAACCAAGCCCCAACTGGACCAAGAACCACAGTCATCATACGCCTATGTCTTACATCTACGGCAGAGGCTCGAGAAATGCGCGAACATCGCCTTTGAAAATGCCGACGTCAATTTGGACAAATATAAAACCTATTTTGATGTCAGGTCGGAAGAGAGGAAATTGAGGCCCGTTGATGAGATACTCCTGCACCTTCACACAGTGAGCATTAAGTTACTGAGCCAATGTAAAGGTCCGTACTCGGTCCACGAGGTATGAGGAACGGTAGATTACCTAGTTGGTACCCTAGCAGGAGATAAACTCTACCACGTTAACTTATTAAAGAAATACCACCAACGCGCCCATGGAAATACGTTCGTAGCACTGGCGAAAAATCAGTGCTTGAATAGGATTACCCCTCGGATTCCCTTAATGTCATTCAGGCAGTGTGCATTCAACCTGATGCTGATTACCCTTTGTCTTTCCTGCCAGGCGAGTCTTTTAAACCCTCTGACCTGGATATCGACGCGCAGATGACACCACATTAAAAGAGTCAGCTACAACAATTACTATGTCAGTTCGACGATGTTATTTCGGAGAAGCCTGGATGCGCTACTAGATTCGAGCATGACATTAAATTGACAACCTTGGAACCTGTCCGTTCAAAACCCTATCCCATGCCGATTCATTTACGCCAAGCTTATAACGCTGAAGTAGACAATTTGATTAGTTTAGACATGATAGAACCTTCCACCTCTAGTTATTGCTCCCTAATCGTCATGGTCAAGAAACCTGATGGCTCGTATCGGATGTGCATCGAATTCAGGAAGTTAAATTCGGTAACTGTTTTCGACGCCGAGCCCATCCCTTTGGTAGATCAAAACTTCCACCTTTTTGAAGACGCTAATTTCATCTCAGAACTTGATTTGTGCAAGGGATATTACCAAATTCCCCTCCTGCCCGATGTGAAACCATATACCGCCTTTGCTAGTGAGAAAGGTTTAATGCAATTTAAGCGCCTTTTTTTGGCCTCGTGACCGCTTGCAGTAACTATAACGGTCTCATGAGAGGGTTGTTAGATGGACTTCCGAATGTCTCCTTTTACTTTGATAACGTCTAAGTCGCTACTCGTGAATGGAGTCATCATCTAACTACCCTACTAGCTCTCTTCGAGCGATTGCGCAAAAATAGCCTCACCATTGGCCCCAGCAAATGCCATTCTGCCCACGAAACCATAAAATACTTGGGTTTTAAAATAGGACAAAGCCAACTAAGTCCACAGGAGGACAAGATTAAGGCAATCGCCAATATGCCCTTACCGAATACTAAGAAACAATTAAGATCATTCCTAGGATCAGCTTCTTAGTATCGTCGATTTGTCCCAAACTTCGCTGCAATCTCGGCGCCTCTCAGCACCCTCTTAAAAAAAGAATTCCCCCGATCGACTACGATTGAATGAGTTCGCTATTTCGTATTTTAACCAGCGCAAGAGTTAGCTCATTTATGCCCCCATTTTTAAGTTGCACAACCCGGAAAAAATCCTTTGAGATTGGGACCGACGCGAGCAACGAGGGCATCGGGGGTGTACTCCTCCAATATGAGGATGACGGAACGAGTCATGCAGTTGCATACGCTAGCCATTAGCTATTACCTCGAAAAAAGAGATATGCCACTATAGAGAAGGAAGCTCTAGCTATTATTTGGGTTATTGAAAAATTTAATAGGAAAAGAATTTCGGATAGGAACTGACCATCGCCCGCTGGCCTATATTTGGAATGTACGACACTCCAACGGCCGCATTATGCACTCTAGTCTACTCTTGCAAGAGTATCAATTAAAATTAAATATATAAAAGGTTCCGATAATCAGGTCGCTGACGCACTCAGTAGGAATGCTTTACTGAATAGTGCAAATTAATTTATAATTCGTAGGACTAGGATTTCTATGTATGTATGTATATACTGTCTTGTACGACTTAATTGGATTTTCATGTAACATAATTAGTTTAATTGAATGTAAATGTAAGAATTTTTTGGCTCAATGTCTATTTTTTTTCTTTCTTATGTTGGTACATTTGTACCCATTAATCTGTGCATTAATTCTTTTGTCCCATATGTATTTTTTTTGGTATTCACCTCTTTGTAATCTCTCGAAATTAGCAATTTTCGCAATTTTTTATTTCATGTCATTATTACGTTATGTTTGAATTAAATATTATTCTATTGTTCCCTCATGTCTCTTTTATGGCTAATATTGTATAAAGGGTTAGTTTTCTTTATAGTCAAATGATCGACATAATCATAGGTATTGATGTAAATGGTAGCTTGGGTGCATGGAAGGTAGGTCAATGCAAGAATGTGAGTTCCCAAAACGGAGCTCTATGGTTATCCCTTCTCTTTCCTTTCGAAGTGACAACTTTCCCCCGGAAGGGAGAAGTGTGATAAAATTTCCTGCTGGCTACCGCACTTCGCTTCTCTCACATATTGAAACTCATGCTCCCCACGTGCATCCTGCGAGAAGAGAGTAGCATGCAGTCCTTATCGCCCAACATTTGCTGAATATTATCTTCCCCCGCCCCAAGTTTAATCAAGGAGGTTCAATCATCCGTTTGCCTGCAGGCGTCGATCTGGCAAGATTGAATTAGGCTTATGGGAAGATAAGATTTTTCGAAGCACTAGCGGGACATTCCATGGGAGTCCCCCATTTTCCTATCCCGAGGGGCTGGCTCCGGCTATTTAGGCGATATAATTTCGCATTTGAAGCAGATCCCGATTATCTCCGCGAGGCATAGCGCCGATCCGGTCTCCCTTGGGCACCTAGGATCTCTACCTCGAGAACCCCCTTATTGTCCAGAAGAGGACAATATCCTTGAGTGCCTACGTTCGTGCCCCTCGTGACGCCAAGTCAACACGGCCCCCCTGTTGTTCAATTGTTCAGAAGAGAACAACTTTAGAACAGTCATTGTTATTTGAGCCCGTTCGACAAGAAACGGTTCCCTGATATCACGTCAGTGGTAATTTAATTCCTCCCTTTTAACGTTCTTCAAGAGAACGCTTGGTTACACCAATAACCTCAATTGTTCATCCAGAACATCTCCGATATCCTGTCTCAAGCATCGCTTCTACCTCCGAGCCCCGCTTTGCTCCCACTCTTCGAAGTCAGTCCTTCCCCCCTCGTTAAGGACACCCCCCTCAAAACCCCTCCTCTTGAGAAGGAAATCGCTAGTCGGACCGAAGCCATTTCTTCAAATCGCCTTCATCTGCACAACGACCTTATAAATACGTAAGCTACGAATTGCATTTACTATTTAACTTTTTGCCCACGTAACTCCGTTCTTTAACATGGATTTAGCCAACCCTTTCCCTTCTTGTTTGTTTTGTCATTTTAAATCTTTCCAAATCTTAATCCCCCGCTTAGTCAAATTTATCCCATGACCTTTTCCATTTCATGTGTATCTCCCATTTTAATCCCCAGTAATGTAAATATTTTCCATGTGTTGTTTTGTTAGATTAATTAATAAAATTTTATTTTATTAATGCTTGCAATATTATTTATCCTTGGGCTCCGTTCCACTTCTCAAGTATATTGAAGATAAATAAGCCCTCTCCAGGCCTATTTATTAACGTAGACTAATACTTGGCCATCTGATTAAAACCCAGCACTCAAATATAGAATAATCCCCACAAAGAATAGATATATAGTATATCGTCGGGAGCCTTTTCTACGACATTGTTCATTTCCCTTCTTTTCCTATTTCCTATGAAATTTAGTATAGTTTTGTTTATAAATTGGAGAAAATTTAAATTAATAGTATCTGGCATACATATATACTTTAATTTAAATTTCGGAAATTAATATTATGCGGCCTGTCAATGTGTACTTGTGGTTTGCTGTGGTATTCTGGATTAGTTTAATTTAGGATCTCTGCTCTAAAGACTCAAGTAGAAGAAAGGAAATGTAGGTCGGTATAACACCGAAACAAGGACCTTTGAATCTAAACTTTTTGCGCCAACACTTATCAAACCATATAGCTTGGGCAGGGTTAGAAAGTAATCAAGGACTCAATAAAGACGAAATCAACTGATTAAGAGTATTGAGGATCAGATCAAACCTAGTCTCATGCCGATTCTATATTTTAGAAGGCACACACTAAGGGCACTAGGCAGTGTATGAAAAGACCTCACGACAGTTCATATGAAATAGTTGTATTGATTATGGGTTTGTTGCTGTTATCATTATTGCCCTCTGCCAATAGATTTAGCAGAGGTAGATCGAATCCACTGTGTATTGTTGGCTGTCTCTCTCTCTCGGTATTTTTGCGTACAGGATATCTGTAAACGCTTTTGGCGGAGGTTGATGAAACTAGGTGGAATGGGGATTCTTGGCACTTGGAGTTTTTTTCGATTTGGATGCAAATACAACTCCAGAAGAGGTTTCTGGATTTCTAGATCACTTTCTTTAACCCTGAAATTTAGGGCATTTTCAACATTTTTGTCAATATAAAAAATAATGTGTTACTCTAATTGAAAATACACATGGATAGGCAAGTAATGACGTTTTCCCAACGTAAACAATTTAACCAGGATCATGATCTAGATCTGTGATATGAAAATATATGGAGGGCTAATATTTATCTAGTCACAGTAAATGGGGAAGCGTAAACACATAGATATGTAGAAAATGTGTAGAAAAAATGTTTATGATGGTTGAAACAGATTTTCATCTATCTATTAATGGTAACATGTTATATCTAGACGAATATGAGATCTGAATCTTCCATTATAAAAGAATATGAGTTCCATGAGTTCCTGATCTGCCATATCTGGACGAACACGAGGTCTTGATCTCCCTGAATGTAAAATCAACCTTAGGAGACATCATAATTTTGTTGATTACTCCTAAACTACTAATGGTATACTTTGATTTTAAATGCGAGGGATATGTTTTGAGGGTCGAGGAATTAGATAATCACTAAATTTCTGCCCGAGGCTGATCAAGAATATATTATAAATATATTAGATCATTTGAATATTAGGGATGCTTAGGGTTAAATGTTAATATAAGTTGCAAGGAAAATAAGTACCCTAGTTGACCTTACGATCCATTCAAAGAGGGTACCTTTGGCGTAACAGTTGAACAGGCGCAGTCCTCGAAGGTGTCAATTGGCGCCCTTGAAGAGCACTCGCACAACGGTTATTTGCCTAAACGGCGATTTTTTTAAGACTTTGTCTAGTCGCGACTTGAACTGTTCAATAGAATTGGTGTTAATAACTTCCACTGGAAGTGCGTTCCAAGTACTACATATGCTGTATGTGAAAAATTTCCCACACAGATCGCGCTGGTAACGCTTTAGTTCAAGTTAGAAATATCATGGCTGTACTTTCAAAATGCAATAGCGTTTTTATGATTCGTGTTTTTCTCTTTTCAAGCGAATAAACATTTAACGATATTATAGTAATTTGAAATTCTCTATTGATACATCTCAGATAAACATTATTATGAGGATTACCTTGACTATGTTTGGAAACTATTTAATTATTATTCGTTTTAAATATGATGGAGTGGAAAGTAGAAAATCTTACTAATAAAGATGAACCTACTTGTGGCGTAAGTGATTGTGATGGCCTGCAACTCTTTTGAACCCTTTCTCTTCTTTAACATGGACCTTTTCCCATCTATAAATTTGCTTTCCCTTCCATGTGAGTGAAATATAGAGAGGAGAACTGGTTAACTGCCAGCAGGGTTGTCATGTGGTCGCAAGTTTCAATGCTCACGGGTTCTAAGTGGTAATTAAATGGTAAGTTGAAGTTGGACACGCAGATATCTGGTATTGATACTACATTGTTGTTAATGTCGTTTAGGAATTGCGGTCCCAGTCTTTGTAGCATCCCCCTATTTAGCCTCGCATTCAGATGCCTACATGCGCCGTTTTGTTTGAAAAACCATTTTCTGTGTATCGTGCATTTATGTCTCCCATACAGATGACTGGCTTTATATTATTGAATATTCTTGTGAAGTTGGCCATCGGGAGGAAATCCTTACTTGGAGATTGATATCACATTGCTATGATAAGAGTGGCGAGGTTGAGTTGTATTTCATTTCAAGAGTATTATTCTGTTAATCTAGTTTGCGTGCGGGTCTCTCTCTCTCTTTCTTTCTTTCTTTCTCTCTCTTTCTTTCTTTCTTTCTTTCTCTCTCTCTCTCTCTCTCTCTTTCTCTCTCTCTCTTGAATAGTTAGTTAATACGACATTGTACTTCCATATTTTCATCTATTTTACCTCTAAGTGTCAATTCCGTGTCCCGATATTAGTATTATATCATTCTTATTTTCTAAAAAAATATTTCGATAAAAGTATTCTTTATCTTTCCAGCTGTTTTCATTTATCTGTAGAATTTTTCATTTCCGTCTGTGCATAATAAAGGTTTCGTTAGATTCCTGTTCCTGGTAGTTGTAGTATCAGACAGTTGGATTTAGCAATTTTTCTTCTTTCTTCGTATTGATCTTGTCTACACATAAATTTTCCCTTTCCCTTTCGAGAGGTTTACGTAGACGCTGCCAGTGTTTGTTCCCTCAGTGTTATGATCCTTTTTCATTTTGATTTCCTAGTTTTATGTCTTTTCGTCCTCGTTATTCTGATTCCGGTGGTGTCCTCCGTATTTATCACGTTTTTGGACGCAGTGTGGCAGTTTGTGTAAATATGAACTTCCAAGCTGCATTCCGAGCAAATCACAAGGTCCTTTGGAGGACATTCCGTGGTGATGTGGTCCTCCATTGCATAGCATCGAAAGCAGATGTGTATGTTGATGAAGGCGGCACTTTGTATCTTAGCTTAGGGCAACCTTATGTAAAATGCAATGAGTCCTTATTTTAATGATTTTGGAAGGCATTTCGGGGTTTTCATACACGATTTTGAACATGAGTGTGTGTTCTCTAAATTTAATTATTTCGTGCACTTTAAGCCATGGTTGCCTTTTTCCTTTTCCTTTTGTTTCTTCAGGTGAGTTCGTTCCAACCTATGGTTCGATTTTCTGCAGACCACGCTTCTGTTGGCTGTGATATGAGGTGGAGTCTTCGCTTCCAGGTCGAGCTTCTTGAGGGTGTACTTCCTGCTCAGGATAGGACTTGTGCTACGTTGTTGTAATCGGGGTATAAACGATAAATCTCGTCGGTACTTCGGTGATGATCCTTTGGGAAACTTCCTGCAGTGTCCTTTTCCTCCCATACGCCGTCAACCTTTAGGAGAAGTCTGTTGATGAATTCCGTTTCTGTGGTCATCATCTGTGTGTGTTGTTGGCTTTACTATTGTGAAAAGGATAGAATCTAGAGGTTTGGTCACTATTATGTGTGTAACTAGTGGTTCCTTAAATACCTTCCAATTAGCACACTCTGCAACCCTCTTGCCTCAATAGGCCTACACTACCTGGTTTTGTAAAAGTTCTGTCACATTAGGGGGTTTTATCTTTTGAGAGGTTTAAGGGAGTGATAAAAAAAGTTCCGTCAAAAAAGCTTCTAACAACATTCTTCTTTTCCAGCATGTATCAATTAAATGTTTTTTTTTATTGTGTGCAGATGTGGCGAGATGGAAGTGAGAAAAATCGAGGTTTTTACTTTCCTGCGGGCGGGCCACAACAGGTTCAACACTGACAAGTGACTTAACGTCAGCCTGATCACTGACCGCGGAGTCGTTAAAAGTCTCAAGAACCGGTGAGACCTAAAAGATCGACTCGTTCATACAGATCTCTAGTTTTCAACCGTTCGGCTGTGAGAGAGGCCTTCAAAATTGCTCCAAGGCTCAAAATGACACCGCTCACTGAGAAGAAGAACATCTCGGTGGCCATTTTATTTAGGGCCGTCAAGTAGGATGACGGCAAAAGCTGAGTTGGGTGGAAAAGCCTCTGCTCAGCGACCTTATTCGAGAACAACGGCGGAAGCGCTGACGTTGCCTTCTAAAAGCCTGAAGAGACATGACAATCAAATTATTTTTTTTCTGAGGAAAAAACCTTCGCGTTCGATCCGGTCATCAACAAGCAGAACGAACGCGTGGTAAGCTTTGTCTATGGCATCTCTGAGGCTCGCTACGTATCCACGACCAAACACCCGGCCTTCGTGATGAGGCTCAGCGTCGTGGCATCGAATGGCGAGAAGGTACCACCGGTGTAGTTCGCAGACGGTTACAGGTTTACCGCGGCCGATTATCTGATTATATAGGCCACTAAAGTCCTTCCCTGCGTAAGAAAGATCACGAAGAAGCGGACTCCAACATTCAGTAATGCATGTACCCAGTTCACAGGGCCAAGACGGTGGAAGAGTGGTTGAGGTTGAAAATGAACTTCTGTTCGAAGGAATTTTGGCCGCTGCAGTCGTACGACACGAATCTCCTAGACTACAGCGTGTGGCCTCATGTCAAAGGCAAAGCCTGTAAAGTCCACCAGAGTAGCATCGACGAGCAATCGCCTGGAAAGATTGCTCACCATCGAGGGCAACCATATCAATTAATATTAAAATTTAAACATATATTTATATGTTAAAACAATAAAAACGTGTCTAACTGTGTCAAAACTATCATTATGTTCCTTGTTTAGAGCGTCATAATGAGTATAACAGGAGTTTTGTAATGCTCGTTATTAGACGCCTTGTAGGGGTGCGAAAATGTATGAGAGAAATTCCTTCCAACTCGATAATATAAATGGCCTATAAATTTACCAACCAAAGACGGACTAAGGCCAGTCGTATGGCTAGAGAATTGGCATTTAAATCAAGAGGTACCGCGTTCGAAACTCAACAGTCCAATAACTTTTATGGAGATCTCTCAAGAAAGAAAACGGAAGAAAACGCTTGAAGGACTAACTCATCAAGAAGAAATAAGCCCCCAAGATAAATAGAAGAAAATGAAGATGCATCAAGAAAGAAAACCAGGAGCAAGAATACGAAAGACAAGGAAAATGTTAAGAAAACGTTTGAAGGGTTAACTTAAATAAATTAGGAATTTCAGTCAAAAAGAAAAAATGGATTCGAGGAAGATAACCTGTATAGTGAAAATCTAGATGAACAAGAATAATATTGATAAATAAATAAATGGGGATAAGATGGATATGCCCCCCCATAACTAGTGACCCTCAATGGCCGAACAATCTTCTGATCTTCGTTACAACTGCACTTGCCCTTCTACTAGAGATTTAAGAAAAAGTGCTGCTAGGAACTTCGGAGACCAGGGCAGGACAAGCCATTACTCATTGATTAGAGAAAATAATTCGTTCGCTCTCCTCAATCCCTTTATATTAGCTCCACTTATCCCGCAGACTTGGAGGCCGTAGGAGGGAGAGCTACTACTCCTCGATTAAGAAAACAAATCCAAGACTAGTGTCTCCCCAATCCTTAAATTTGCTCCGCTTTCTAGAAAGGGACCTGTGTAGGGGTGTGAAAATGTATGAGAAAAAATTCCTTCCAACTCGATAATATAAATGGCTGATAAACTTATCAACAAAAAACTGACTAAGGCCAGTCGTATGGCTAGAGTATTGGCATTTAAATCAAGAGGTACCGCGTTCGAAACTCAACAGTCCCAAAACTTTTATGAAGATCTCCCAAGAAAGAAAAAAACCGGAAGAAAACTCTTGAAGGACTAACTCAACCAGAATCAATAAGCACAAAGAAATTAGCCCCCAAGATAAATGGAAGAAAATGAAGATGCATCAAGAAAAAAAACGAAGACCAACCCAGCCAAGAAGTATACGGAAGTCAAGTTGAAGTGAAGACAAATGTTTGAAGGGCCAACTTAAAAAAAGGGAAATTCAGTCAAAAACAAGAAGAAGATTCGATAAATAGAAGAGCAATATGAACAAGATTAAATAAATAAAAATTATAATGGATATGCCCTCCCCCCCATAACTGGTGACCCTCAACGGCCGAACAATCTTCTGATCTTCGTTACAACTGCACCTTCCTCCTATTAGAGATTTAAGAAAAAGGGCTGCGGGAACTTCGGAGACCTAGGGAAGGAGAAGCCATTACTCATTGATTAGAGAAAAAACTTCATTCGCTCTCCTCAATCCCTCTAAATTAGCTCTACTCATCCCGCAGACTCAAAGGCCGTAGGGGAGAGAACTACTACTCCTCGATTAAGAAATCCAAGACTAGTCTCTCCCCAATCCTCAAATTCGCTCCGCTTTCTAGAAAGGGACCTGTGTAGGGGTGCGAAAATGTATGAGAGAAAATTCCTTCGAACTTGATAATATAAATGGCCGATAAAATTACTAACCAAAGACGGACTAAGGCCAGTCTTATGGCTAGAGTATTGGCGTTCAAATCCAACGGTACCACGTTCAAAACTCAACAGTCCCAAAACTTTTATGAAGCACACTCAAGAAAAAAACCGGAAGAAAACGGCTTCAAGAAACACGAAGAAATCAGCCCCCAAGTTAAATGGAAGAAAATGAAGATGCATTAAAAAAGAAAACGAAGATTAAGGACCAACCCAGCCAAGAAGTATACGCAAGTCAAGATAAAAGGAAGACAAATGTTTGAAAGGCCAACTTAAAAAGAGAAAGAAAATTCAGAAGAAGAAGAAAATGGATTCGAGGAAGACAACCTGCATAGTGAAAAGCAAAAATAATATTGATAAATAAATAAATGGGATAATAAGGATATGCCCCCCCCCCCTAGACTCTCCAAAGTCTGTGGCTCGTTTCCTTAAGAGATCCCCTTCTTCGAACCCCCTAACTGGACTTTCTTCCAGTGTTCACTACACTGTACTACCAAGCAGCTTTGGGCTCATGAGGGTTGCTTTATGTTGCAATGATATGAATAAATGTTGAAGTTAGATTGCGCGATGTGTGCATAATCATTCTCTAGGGCATAATCCCATACTTATTTAGCGACAGGAGGTGTCTCTAGTGAAAGTTGGATTGCCGTCAAAATCACGTTTTTCGCTGTCTTGTCCTTCGCCTTGCCACCTTTATCAGAGAGTAACTTTACCAGAGCGTAGATTGCTGAAAGCTCTCAGTCTGAGTCCTTCTAATTTTAAACGGCGTAGTTGGAAAAAAAGATTCAGTGAGACTGGAAATCATATAGTTTAATATTTTTGCAGTCATAATTATGTAATTCTATATTATAATTAGTTTGTTTTTATTTTTGCATTCCTGGTATGGTTGATATTTAGCTATTTCTGACATTCTGTACAATGAAGTTCGATCTTAAATGGTAGTATATTTAAGAACATATTGGAATTCACTTTACGCATTGCTACCAGAACATTCACCGAACTCGGATTACCACCTGCTTCATACAGCCTTTCATACCATCAAATATATGCTACTTATGTGGTTGTAGCCCATTTACACATGTTCAATTCTCCTTGGATGCGCTTATGAAAAAGAAAACTGAAATACAATCAAAATAACGTAAACGAAAACTGAAATACACTCAAAATCACGTGAAGAAAAACCGAAAGAGAATCAAAATTATGTGAAGGAAAACTAAGAGAATTAAATGACGTAAAGGAAACCTGAAAGATAAAAATATTCGGAGGACAAGTGAAAGACAATCAAAATGGCGTAATGAAAACAAAGAAAATCAAAATGACATGAAAGAATACTGAAAGAATCAAAATGACGTGAAGGAAAACTGAAATAGAATCAAAATGACGAAGGGGAAAACTAAAAGATAAAAATATTCGGAGTGCAAGTGAAAGACAATCAAAATGGCGTAATGAAAACAAAGAAAATTAAAATGACATGAAAGAATACTGAAAGAATCAAAATGACGAAAGGGAAAACTGAAAGATACCCGAAAAAACGATAAGGAAACTGAAAGATAATCAAAATCACGCGAAGGAACACCAAAAGATATTTAAAATGATGCAAATGAAAACTGAGAGAATTAAATGATATAAAAGAAATCTGAAAGAAAAAGAAAAAAAGACTCTAAGAAAAACTAAAAAAGACAATCAAAATGGCGTAAATAAACTGAAAGACAATCAAAATGACGCAAAAGAAAATAGAAAGAGAGTCAAAATGATGTAAAGGAAAACTGAAAGAATCAAATGATGTAAAAGAAAACTGAAAGACAAAAAAAAAGACTCGAAGGAAAACTTAAAGTCAATCAAAATGACATGCAGGAAAACTGAAATAAAATCAAAATGACGTAGAGGAAAAGTGAAAGACAATCCAAACCAAAATAAAATCAAAGTGACGTAAAGGAAAACTGAAAGACAATCAAAATGACTCGAAGGAAAACTGAAAAACAATGAAAATTACGTAAATGAATAGGTTCAAGAATATAGAAGGGTTACCCGAAGTACACACAAAACAATATACAATATGGCTTTGAGTGTACAATTGCAAGAACAAGGATGTGAACAAAGGAATATGAATTGAATTTTAAAGAACTCATCGCCAATTATCTTTCATTGCGACGGTGGAACAGGGCCAGAGGAATTGGGTGCCCTCTCGATCCGGAGAGCCCTAAGAGATATATCATTTGGGCTACTCTGTCTATGGGCTGCACTATTCCCGACCGGATAGTGAAACCAACATCAAAATCAGCTTGACAATCGCTGGTGAGCCCGAGGGCGACAGGACTCTTAAAAAAATATAAGAGAGAAGAAAAATGAGAAGAAGAAAAAGAAGAAGAAGAAGAAGAAAAAAAAGAAGAAATAATTCCTACGTCAAGAATTTAGATGAAAATATGTACCACAATAAATTTCTCCTAACAACTTGAAAAGACTACCCCGACCACCTCTGATGTTTAATGGCGCCATTGAAGAAATGATCTGAAAATCCCATTTCTTTTCTCAATGATTTTTAATGGTACCCCAAATAAAAGATTCTCCTTTGTACTTCTTCTCTTTTGAATTTAGTTTATTAAAAATTCAAATTATAGTACAAAAAAAGCCAATGCCGAGGAAATTCCTGGTTAATTAAGACGTAAACCCGACAGACTACCAAAATCTCGCTTTTCATAACGTTATTTTGCAACCTCACGAACGTTAATTATGCGCTGCATCCTTATACAGGTGTTTTCATTACAATCTTTTATGCAGTGAAGCCCTCGTAGAAGTGTAAACAGGATTTAATTCAAATTAGGGCCTCTGTGAGGCATTCAAGGAATGGGCCGCATTCTCTTTTTCACGAGCTTATAAGTACCTGTGTCTGATTGACCTCCTTGCGTAACGATGTCCTCGATTTCCCGAAATTAACACACATTTCCCCGGCAATCTTGAAAGCTCCGCCATCTGTCGGTTCAACCTTTTGTTCTCAGATCTCTTCTCCCTATTCAAAATCGATCGCACCGCGGGGGGAATTAATGAAGAGTTAATTTGGTTAATAGAATAAATAAATCCGAAAGTGTATTAATTAAAGGTATATTTTAAGCTTATCAATAGGATGGGCAAATATTGGTTCTCCACCATCCAATTGTAGATCTCAACCTTTAGCGTCACCCCCCTCTATCTTAAGAGACATTGAATCAACATCTCCAGATCACCCGCGTAGCCCTCTTAGGGCATCTGGTCACAATGTGGCAAGTTATTTAAGTATATTGTTTGGTTTCAAGATGGAGATGTACTCCATGTCACTATGAGATTCAGGGAGAAGTTCTAAGTTCACTCACATTCGGTGGAGATGGAAAGGTGTTCGGCATCTGGCTGGCTTCACTTGGTTTTTCCTGCCCTGTATGATGACTAGCGTGTTTAAATATCGTTTATATACTCTTTTTTATTTAATTGAAATACTTATTGTAATTTCTTTCATATAACCAATTTTCAAGTTTAAATTTAACTATACAAGGGCGGTTTAACTTGTTTACTTGATGCCGGTCTCGTTTAAACCCAATTCCACCTAGTTAAAAGCCATCGATGTTTAAGCAAGTTTTTCTTCTCTCGCTAAAAAAAATGAAATATAGCGTCCCATTTTATTTACTCAGAAACGATGATATTCGCCTCCCTTTTAATTATAATAGTAACTGTCTTTTAATAATGCTCCAATATCCATTTTATATCATCAATGCTCTTAATAATGCAGAAGTGAAAATGAATATGTTATAATAGGCAAAATCATTAAATCTAATTAATTAATGTCTATTAAAGGAATTCATGAACATACTTGTTTAATATATACCAAAGGGGGATAGAAAAAGCCCTCCCACGTCCCTGAACATTGAATTTTATTATTATATCTTTCCAATAAATAGTTTATGCACTACAATCATAAAATTAAAATATCGTCGAAGGGATTTTTTTCCCCTCTCAAACAATTCATTGATGCTAGAGTTTGGATGGGATCGGGGGAAGCGACAAAGAAGAATAGCTCAAATCTACTATGCGTAGTTTCTCCGGCAAGTAAATGAACTGAGAAAATCTATGTCGGGATCCCATTTAAACTCTGTAGACAATAACAACTGGCCTGGTGGGACACCAATGACTGGCGTTGTTAAATTTTAGACTACAATATTGACATTTGAAAGGAGAAGGGTTAGAAAGTTTAATCATGTAATATTGTGGTTATCGGATTATGTAATAGGTAGGCTACTGGCACCAAATTGCAGGATTCAATAGGCCCAGCAAAAACCTTCATAAATGGTTGCGCAGTGGTCTTATTAAATTTCAGCATACTCCACACATATACAATAATATGTCTAAAATTGCAATAAGGGAATGAGAATGTATAAAATTAATTTGTTTCTCTGAATTTGAATACAAAAATAATGAATGTAAATATATTTGTTAATATATATATATATATATATAGATAGATATATATATATATATATATATATATATATATATATATATATATATATATATATATATATATATATATATTTATATATATATAATTATATATATAAGAAAAAATATTGCAGTAAGACAATTAATTATGCGGTTAAAAGGCTATTTTAAGCAGACACTGTCTTCATCAAAGCCCTTACCTTTTCATATATGTGAGAAGAGCTCCTTCCGAAGGCTTTGATGAATACGGTGTCTGCCTAAAATAGCCTTTTAACTGCATATATATATATATATATATATATATATATATATATATATATATATATATATATATATATATATATATATATATAAGGCAAGCATTCGCTGGAAGTGCGCGCGAGACACAACGCATAAACAAACAATTTGCGTCTCAGAATAGATTTATTAAAAGACGAGAGTCTACGAAGCACCTGAGTAAATACACCCGTTGACCAAAAAGGAATTGTATCACAAAGCTGCGACAATAATATCCTGTTATATAGATAAAACTTGGGACATGTAAGTAATTCGACATCCACAGCTTCGGGTAGATCTGCCTTAGGGGTGGCGAACAATGAACTCGACCACTGAAGCTTATTCTACAGACGATTCTAGGCCACGCCCTCTCGAAAGTAACACACACACACACATACACACACATATATATATATATATATATATATATATATATATATATATATATATATATAGTTGGAGCAGCTCAATTAAAATGATTATTGCATTACTGTCATCAAGAAGATGATCTCGTTCACATTCCCCCCTTTTAAATCCACCAAGTCTTGCTGCTCAAAATTTAATACTTTGCGTTGAATAAATATAGACTGCTATTCGCCCACAAAGTAACTTTATGACGTGCCACTTACCCCGTCAATAGGTTCTAATTAAAATAAAGTTTATTTTTGCAACGTCCTTCTGTACCTCGATTTACCTTGAAACCTTCGGTAAGCCCAGCCAAATTAAGGAGACAGTGAAGAAATATCATCTTTGGAGTCAGATACTTAATTCACTCTTACCATATTGGTCACCGCTATGAACTGGTGCCACTATAAACATCTACTCCCACCCCTATAATGTTATGAGAAAATCATTGTAAGTAAGGAGTGAGAAAGAGCTACACTGAGATAAGAAGAGTCCATAAACCCGGTAAAAATAATGAAGATCACTATTTATGAGAAACAAAGCAAATAACACCAGATAAGAACGATTATAAAAAATATCCCAAACCCTGTGACACAAACATGCAACGCAAACCCCACGATGAAGAACACAAAAGTTTCCTTAGTCGTGTTCACCCCTTGTCTCAAAAAACTAGCATGTTTTCTGAACTTCCCTGACAAACCTATTTTTAAACAAGCTCATTATCGGTGTGGAGTGTAGTCGCTTCTTTCACGAGCGAAGACGAGTTTAACGAGTTGCTCATGAATGAGCACGTAAAATGCGTTCCCAGTGACTCGTAGGGAAGGAATCGGACAAAAAATTTTGATAGGCGAAACAATCCATCTCGCAATGTGCGCCTGTATTTATGCAGAAAAGCGCAGAGATATGTTGCAATGGACCATCTCCGAACAAGCAGATTTTCTACCATCGAACAGACCATTTAGGTAGAGGGAAGAGGAGGCAGAATGTTTAGCCAGTTGTGAGCAATGCCGGTCAAGGGTTCTAAGTAATCTTTGAGTATATATCTTCCAAACATTTCGTATTTACAAAAAGTCAAATATTTATTAACCTTTTTTTGAATATTTAATATATATATATATATATATATATATATATATATATATATATATATATATATATATATATATATATATATATTATAAGGCGTGGCGAAGATGGAGATTAAAACAAATTTTCCATTATCTTCGAAAAGCAAGGGTGACACTTAAAAACACCAATCAAAAGATAGTTTTTAGGCTATCTGAGAGAAGGCCTATTTTAAGTCTTACCTCCTCGTGTATGTGAGAAGAGCTCCTTCCGAGGGCTTTGAGGAATACTGTGTTTGCCAAAAATAGCCTTTTAACCGCATAATTAATTGTGTTAATGCAATATTTTTTCTTAATATATATATTATATTATATTTTTATCAAGGCAATTTCCAAGAATTTCTTTAGAGTTTGAAAAAACAAAATAGTTTTAATTCAGAAAGAATAAATAGGATTATCCGATGCTTTATAATGTTTTAAAAGAAAATGAATTACAATTGGTGAAGTTCAGAAAATTTATTAAAATTTAAGTAAGGCTGCTTTTTTATTTTATCTATAACTATATTTTAGCAACGTGATTTTTTGAAAGGGGGGAAATATTTTAGAGTTCATTTTTTAAATTATTATAATTGGCGAAGTTCAGAAAATTTATCAAAATTTAACCATGTATGCTTTTTTTTAGATTTTATATTTAATCTTAGTATCGAAGCTATTGCCTTGTATATATATATATATATATATATATATATATATATATATATATATATATATATATATATATATATATATATATATATATATATAATAAGAAGGCTACATTTAGGATGTTCATTATGGTATTTTAACTCCTTGGTACCGAAGTTTCGGCTAGGAACCCATTTTCAAGGATTGTTCATTAACAATATATACAGACAAGAAATTTTTAGAATAGTTATCAGATTTTTATAAATAAATCCTATGTGAAATATGAAGCAGCAGAGGTAGGTGTCAGGATTCAAATTATGAAAATGCGGAGCTTTTAACTCTTAGGGAAAATGGAAAATATATTTTTTGTTTTTTAAATATAACTGAGATTAACCTGTTTTGGGTGTCTTCGTTGTACAAAAGGGAGATAATAAAATCCTGGAACGATATGGGTTGGTTTTTGTGGGAGTGGTTTGGGCGTGTGTGGTAGGTGGGTGTAGATAGGTGCAGTAAAAGTGGAAATGAGCTTGTGTCCGAGTTTAAAGTGGGTTTTGTAAATCTAATGTAAAAGGGTTCAAGTGTTTATAAATAGATCCTATGTGAAATATGAAGCAGCAGAGGTAGCTGTCTGGATTTAAATTGTGAAAATGTGGAGCTTTTAACTCTTAGGGAAAATGGGAAATATATTTTTTGTTTTTTAAATATAACTGAGATTAACCTGTTTTGGGTGTCTTCGTTGTACAAAAGGGAGATAATAAAATCCTTCAACGATATGGGTTGGTTTTGGGGGGAGTAGTTTCGGCGTGTGTGGTTCGTAGGTGTAGAAAAAGTGGAAATGAGCTTGTGTCCGAGTTTAAAGTGGAGTTTGTAAATCTAATGTAAAAGGATTCAAGTGTTCGAAGTTGGCTTTTGGTGTTGGCTGTATATTTAATTGAAAAATTGTTTAAGTAGGGTTTATGGTGAGAATGTATGGTTTCCTAATGTAATCGGATATGGGAGAATTTGGCAATAGTGAGTGGGGCTTCAGTTCTATGGCTGGTGCCTAAATGTGAGCAAATACGGCTCTGTAGTGTGCGCTGTGTCGATCCCATATACACCTCGGAATTACATCACGAGCTGGTGAATTCATATATGATGGAGGATCGAAACAGGCGTGGTATTTTGTCTTTAATGTTGAAAAGATGCCCTACTTTGCATGTGTTTCGAAAAAAGGGTTTATAATGTGAGACAGGAAATGAATTTTTTAAAATAAATGAATGTTTAGCCCAGAAAAGGGAATTGAGGGGGTCCTATATATGGGAGAGGTACAAAAACATCTTTATGGACGTTGTAAGACGTGTCGTTTTGGTTAAATATTTTATTGATAAAATTTCGAAGAGTTCGGTCGTATAAGTTTGAAGGATATCTGTTTTGTTGGAAATGGTTAGTGAGGAAAGTGACCTCGTTGTGGAAACAGGTGTGATGAGGAGAGGTTGTAAGCAGGA
Source organism: Ceratothoa steindachneri (assembly GCA_963969495.1). NCBI lineage: Eukaryota > Metazoa > Arthropoda > Malacostraca > Isopoda > Cymothoidae > Ceratothoa > Ceratothoa steindachneri. Next base: position 53,272,051 of record OZ018332.1, read on the forward strand.
GAAAGTAAGGTTTTGATAGAGTTTAATTTGATTTTGGTGGAACAATGCCTAAGAAAATGAAGTCAAGAGCCCGTATGTGTAGGTTTTCGGTGAATTAAAGTGGAGAAACCGTAGTCTGTGCGTGTTATTAGTAGATATAGGGAAGGAATGGAGTTGTTCTCTTCCTTTTCCTGAGTGAATTTACTATTTGGATGTAGTTGGTTTATGTACTCTAGGAATTTACTAGATGAACTTTCGGAGCGCAAAAGGGCGATCGTGTCGTTTATGTATCTCCTATAGAAGATAGGACGGAATTGTAATGAGCATTTGTCTAGTGCTTCCTCTTTTAAGTTTCATATAAAGAGATTTGCGAGAGCCGAGGCAATAGGACTTTCCATTGCGAGGCCATCTGCATATTTGGTGAAAAATTTCCGTCAAATGAGAAATAGTTTTCGTGAGAGACTGTAAGTATTATTTTCTTTATTTATTTCTCATTAAAACCGTGAAATAGAGTGTCGTAGAGTCAAACGTAGATGCTAGCGTAGGATGGAATCTTCGGTGACACTGGAAGGGAGCACACCAGAAATTGGGATATAGATCCCAGTGTGAGGGTTAAATAATCAAAATCGAGTGCGGTTGGTCTAAATAATAAATTCTTAGAGGTTCTGGGTTTAGAGAAACTGATTGTAGAAAAATAACTTTACTATATGCACAGAAAATATAATTAGCAAAAGTAAATAAATGACAATGAATAGGATGAGGCTTGGGGTATCAAACGGGGATGGGGAGGATACAAATGACTCGACAGGGACGAGAGTCCGAGAGAGGATGTACGGTGATTGCTCCCAGGGAAAGGGGGAGAGTGCAAATGACGGGGAGACTCGCGTAAAGCCTAATTGACTGGAGGCTTTGGATACGAGGAGTTAGCAGTGCGATGCAAAGTTCCACTTGCAAAGTTCCTTCTTTGTTAATCTCACTGAAAAATGAACGAAGGAGTACTCCAGAAGAGAACGAAGTCGATAACCGAGTGAAAGATGCCTGTCTGTGTCTATCGTCTGTCGGGTGGAAACTTTGGCCTTAGGTACGAGCGAGGTTGGGTAGAGAGGTGATGCGTCGCGTTCGAAGCTGGAAGAAGTTGGGAGCCGAGGCAGCGCGTACGAGACTGTACGTGGCTGCTAACCAAGACGGGGCTGTATGCTACTAATTTCTCAAAGCTTTTCCCGAAATATTTATACTTCCTCGGCGGAAGTGGGTCGCCAGAGACGTCCAAAATGGGGACGAGTTCTCATTAGACTTGGCGCTCCAGGTGGGGAGGAGATATTCTCGGCAAGCATCACAGGCTCGTGGGAAAGTACTCGATGCCGTAAGTCTGGCGCCGATCAGGCGATGTGTGAGGGAAAAAGGGAACCAAACACGGATCACACGGCCGGGCGACATTCTTTGAGGCGGTCCTTTGGGTTCGACTGACCCGACCATTCTTGCTAAAAGCGCCTGCGTCATCAAATCGCGCGATATTGTCGCTGCTCCCTTGGGGCCGTGTAGGCATGCAGGTGCATCTTTCTCATGCGCTACGGGTAGACGTTGGGTTCTAGTGGAAGGGGGGATAACCTTCTCTCTCTGAAAGAGGGAGTTGGGGGAAGGGAATGCCCGAGAAGGAAAAATATTAAGTGTTTCAAAAAGTGGGAAACTGGTGTATATTGAAGATATGTCAAATATAGCCATATATAAGTTGGAATTTTGTTTTGTGAGTTCTTCTTTTACGTGTATTAGTTTGTGGCAAGGGAGATAATAAGCCTGGCAATGAATTTGGCGGTTTTACATTTAGAGAGGTTATAGGTTGATAGAATAGGTCGAAGGAAGTCATTAGATTTATGAATTTTAGGGAGACCGTCGAGTTGGCCGTAGGTGGAGCCTGTTGAGTGGCGCTGTTTGTAGGTCTCTTCGTCAAGGGCTTACGATATTTTGAGGGAAAGAAGAAGCCTATTATAAGTAGGTCTTAAAGCCAGAGGGAGAGCTTCAGCGGGTACTTCTTGGACGGGAGCATATTTGGATCGGTCATCTAAAATCATGTGCCTTTTTCGTGTATATTCTTCTTTGTTCATTATAACTACGCCTCTATCTTTGTCAGGGCGGGTAATGATAAGGTTATCATTTGAAGATAGTTCTCGTAACAGTGTGATATCTTTATGGAAATATGAAGGATTGTACCAAAACGTTTCATCTTGGGGAAAAAAATCGTGGACAATGTTAGAAATCCTCAGTTGTACTGTTTAAATAGGCCTTGTATGGGAAAGGATTCAATTCATTGTAGTAGAGTCTTAGATATGAAGAGAACTTTAATTTTTCTTCTGGGAATTTGCGGGTATAAAAAAGTTGAGTCGGAATGCTAGTTATAGTTTCTCTCCTGAAGTTAACTGGTGGTTAGATAAATTAAACACTACCCTTCTGGATCTGTAGAGTTGAAGCAGAGAGGTGCATTCGTTCGAGCTGGCGTACGTGAGTCCGTTTTAATTTGGATATGTAGGCTTTTACCGTACGTTGGGCGAGGGTAAGGAATGCAATATAGTCAATTAGGGAGAATTGATTTTTCAACCGGGAAGCAAGCTAAGGTAGAGATTCTTGATTACATTCCTTTAGTTTTGTTTAAAGTTGATTTCGTGGCCAAAAGGTAGGCGAGAGATTCTTTATAAAAATTCGAATGGTAGAGGGATTTTCGATAAAGCTTAAAGTATATGAAGTTGAGAAACGTTTCGTTGTTGCAATAGATTTCAAGAAATTGAAAGTCTGCTCCAGCTTTATTACCCCTTCATTTTAATAATTTGAATACTGCCACTTCTGCTGCTCCACATTTCCCATGTGGTTTATTTATAAATATCTGATAACTATTCTAAAAAATTCTGGTTTGTATATATTGTTAATGTTATATCTTGGAAAATGGGTTCATACCCGAAACGTAGGTGACAAGGAGTTTATAGGGGCTGGATAACGATTTCTCTCTCGTTGTTTGGTAGGCTGTGTTAGCCTCGAAACAAGCCTCGAAATGGCGAACGGATATGACAACTGCTTTCTTCTTGACTAATAATGATTGCTAACTCTCTTTCTCCGTAGGTCTTACGTCTTCAAAAAGTTAGAAGTTAAAAGTATATATTTGTAGTAGAGAGGATACTAATCATTAGGGTACAGTGGTGAAATGGAATGAGTAAGGGTTAGGGCAGGTTGCTGGGTGACCAGCCATCACTTGAGTTCTTATCTTCACGTTTTATATCTTATCATTTGGTGATATGTGTAGGGGCTCTCACGCCTCTATTTTTCTTCTAAGAATATATTTTTTCCTATTCAAATATTTCGCAGTTGTTGGCGACTTCTGTGCATTGTTTGCAATTTAGTAGTGATTTTTATACTATCTATATATTGGTATGGAATTAACTCCATTTAAAGGTTTTCCGCTCCTAAAGTTTCCTTTATTGTTCGCTCTATGTTCTATGGGGATCTCCATCTTCCTTTTTTCCTCTTCGTCTAGAAGTGTTTCTAATTTATTCACTATTCTGACCGCTCTTTTGTGTAGAGATACATTAACTGCCTCCAACTCTATTTCATGGTGCAGATCTATTTGCCTCTTGAGCCCCTTTTTCTTGTATTAGTAATTAATAGTACGCTGCTGTTTTGTACTCTCTGTAATTTCAGGTTATTTGTTTTAAGTATATTGCTGGTTGGGATTGCGGGATATAATAGTACTGAGTTACATAGAAGGTTGTATATTTTTGTATAGTTTTTGTGTTTAGGTTTTTAAACTGATAAAGTTTCGCTATGTTAGTATTTGCTAGTTTGATTCTCTCGGTAGTGTGTTTTTTGATACCCGTTTGACGTGATCTTTAGTTCTACTACCTTGCCTTCCTTTTGGTATCTGTACCTGTCTTCGTTGATGCTTTTCTTTCTTCTATAGCCATAATGGTAAACTTGTTTGCGTTTGTCCTTATCCTCCATTTTTTTCAAAGTCATTTATATTCTCGATTTCTGCAGCAGTGATTCTAGCTGACGTTGGTGGGTTCCTGTATGGAAAATTGACGATCATCGAGATGTCGTCTGCAAATTGTACGTATGTGGTGTTATCGTAGATTGGATTTGGAAGGTTCCCTGTATATATATATATATATATACCATAAAACGTCAGACTGAGACATCCTCCTTGGGGAACGCCTTGATTGATTTTAAATTCGGGTCCCCGATATCCTTCTCTGCTGATGAATGCTGTGCGGTCTGTGATGTAGTCACATATGCATTTTGTTAGGTTAGGTAGAAGTCCTAATCTCTTGACCTTGTATTTTAGGCCTATTGTCCAGACCTTACCAAAATCCTTCTGCTCATCTCTTAATACCAGATCTGTGTAGTTTCTGTCATATTTGGCTTTGGCTACGGCCATTGCCATTTCAGTACTTCTACCTTTCCTGAGCCCGTGTTGGTATCTAGGAATTAGATCGTTGTCTTCTAGGTGTTGGCTCAATATCCTGCCGATCAATTTTTCAAGTAGTTTGGCCACTATTTCTTAGTAGAGTCATCGGCCTGAAGTTTTCTGGTTGGCCTGGTTTAGGCAAAAATACTATTTTCCATTTTTTTCAGGGCATCAGGAAAATATCCGGCGCTTATTCCCGCATTGAATATTTTTACTATTTTGGCAAGAAATACATCTGGCGGTCTTACGAAGTTTTCGCGGGATATCCCCGTATCTCCGGCAGCTCTTTGCTTGGTGTTGTTTAGAGTATTTTTTAATTCCTCGAGTGTTATTGGGTCAACTCCTTGTTCCATCATTACTGTATCAGAATCAGAGTGATTGACTGTTACTTCTCCTCTGTTTCTATCGATCTCCTCAACTATTCTAAGTTCATGGTCGCGGTCAATATCTTCATTTTCTTCAGGTGATAAGTTGAAAACGTTATACCAGTATTCTCTAAACGCAGCCTCAATTTATTCTCGTTCTAGCGCATCTACTCCATTGTATTTGATGACTATCTTTGTTATCGGCTTTTTATTTTCTTTCACCATGCTGATCTTTTGCCAAAACTTTGTAGGATTTAGTTCAGAGTCTATCCCGTCTATTACCTGGTCCCATCTTATGCCTCTATCTGTCACAATTATTGTGTTCATTTCCGTTCTCATGTTGAGGAGGCGTTCTCTCTCACCTCTTTCTGGACCAACTTGATCTATCTTTTCTCTTAGGTTTAAATATCTATTTTCCAAATCTGCTAATTGCGGTGTATACCAATGGTGTGGCAATGTTCTAAACGTTGTCCTGGGTATATGATTTTCGTCTGTATATATCAGCTTTTTAATCATGTTGCTTAGTGCTTCATCTAACTTTACTAGGGTTGCATCGTTTAAATTTGGTTGCTGGTAATTTTTTAAGTCTTCGGCGTAGCGGCGCTAGCTTGCTTTTTAAAGCTTTTTCTGACTGGGCATTTTATTTGTATAGGTTCTGCGGATAATGTTACTACCACCATTGTGTGATCGCTGATGTTTGGTGGGCCTCTTTCTATCAAATAGTTATATTGGAATTTAGAGTTAGCTAGCACGGTATCTGGTTGGGTTAGTTGCTCTTCTTAAGCCGATGTACGTAGGGAATTCCAGGCCGATCCTCTCACCTATGCCTTTTGCTATTAGCAAATCAACATTTCTTCTGCTGTTATTGAAATTGGCAGAATACCCTGAGGCTCTTGTTCGGGCGTTCAGGTCTCCTAAGAATAATACTCGTTTATTTTGTCCAAATACTTCCATGAAGTTATGTATAGGCACATATCCTCTTTTGCGGGTTGGTACCCTGCCATAATTATTATTTCTCTAGTTCCAGTCTTTACTTTGATGGCTAAATAGCCTCATCTAAATTTTTTCAATCTCGTAAATTTTATGTCATTTCAGACGGCTATCACTACTCCGTCGTAGTTTATATATTCAGTTGTCTTGTAGATTGTTGTATAATTAAAGATTTTAATGTGGTTCATTTCCGGATCAATGTCAATTTCATTTAGTAGGATGATCTCAGGGTCAAGTTTGAAGTATGAATTACAATGAGAGTGCCTTTTGGCCTCCCAATCTGATACAATGTGACTTACTATTTTAAACTTTCTTTTCCTTTGCATCTTGTATCTTGTTGTTCCAGTGAAGATCTTCTCTCAGTTTTCTTTAGCCCTATTTGGCAGGAGGACTTTGTTCGACTGCTTCTTTTCTTTTTAAATTTTTCTTTCTTTATATTAAAGCATATTTCTTTCGGGATTATTATTCCTCCACTCATTAGACATTTATGGACTTCGTAATCTGAATACGGGCGTTCGAATTCGTACTTAAAAAGTCCTTTTTTAATCCCAATGATGATTTTCTTATTGTTTCCTATGGGGCTGGGTCTATCTTCAGGGGCGTATACTCTCAAATTAGTGCGTTTTTTTTCCTTATTTTTCTTCTGGGTTTGGTGGTGGGATTCCTCGTTTCCTGCTTTTTCTATTGCTTTTCTTTCCTGTTGAGGTTCGGAGCAGCCTTGCTTAGCTGCAGGTAATTCCATTTCCATTCCTTCTTCCTCTTCCTGTGTTTGCTTGTTCCTAAGTCTTGGATCTCTCTGTAATCTTAGCTTAGTCAATTGCATGGAGGGTTAATTTTCACCTTCTTGTGTTTGGGTTTCCAGTGTCAGCGTCGTGTATTTGATGTTTAATACGTCCGCCGATGGCCGGTTCTCCGGGAACCACATAGGTTCCAACCCGTTATTACTTAGAATTTTGTTAAGTTCCTTGGAATAGGCTCTAGGGTTTGCAACGTTGATTACGTGTGCATGTAGTATACACACCAGTATGTTTAAAGATTTTTCTTGTTTGAGCTCTATTTTATTTTTTGCCGGTACTATTTGTTCCACCTTTGCCTTAGCTACTTTGGTATATGTTTGTTTGTTTTTCTCCATCTAAGGCATTTTCTTCTCTCTCCTCTTCTTCTCGATAATCTTTCTTAATAGGACAAGCCATCGCCATCGTGCGATGTTTCCCGCCACAATTGGTGCCCTTTTCTTTGGTTTTACAATCTTCCTAAGTGTATAAAGTAGAGATGCATTCTGAGCATTTTGTTTCTTCTTTTTTGGCAGTAGTCTCTAGACGTATGCTGGTATAAAGCAAAGCAGAAGAAACAAGTGAGAACATTTATGAATTCATCGCTTTTGATTTGGTCCTGGGTTACCTTTAGATTGAATGCTAACAGGGCGTTCTCTCACGCCTTACATGTCATGCATGTTTCTCTGAACAAAACTTTAATAACATGGATGTACTCTTCATTGTTGGTTTTGTTTCTGAATTTCACAACTTCCTTGACTTTAGCTCATTTTTCTCTTTTTTCGATCTCTTCCTTTATTTCCGTTGCCGTATGCTCCCCTATCCACGGATCTATCTGTCGAGGGTATATGTCTTTTTGGGCCTCCATTTGTTGAGGAACTTTAGCTTCTACTCTGATTTTCTGGAGGCTTGATGCGGCTTTCTCACTGAGTAAGTTATCCATATCTCTTTCCATTCGGCAAATGACCATATAGCTAGTTGAGTAGTATAGGAGTAGGGTGAGTACTATTCCTAGTTCTCCATATATCACGTTAAATACAAGAATGCGTTCCGGTTTTATGGTCCTTGTATAGTCCGCAAAGGGACCCTTTTCGTTCCTTCCATTATTCTAATGGAGCTTCTTCCTTTCCTTCATTTAGCGTTATAAGGTGAAAAAAGTAATGAAAAGGCGAGAAAACTGAAAGTTAGAAGGTGCTGCTGAAATCCACTTATTCGTCTGGTTTATTCTGGTGGCGTGTCAGTGAACTCTACCAACCTGCCTGACGTACAACCCTAACAGTGTTTGCTCCACTCAAAAAGATCCGCCGCTCAATCTGGTACTAACCCGTCCCGGCCTAAGCTTCGGCCTGCGTCGATTAAGCCGCCCGGTTCATATATGGCTCCTGTCCTTATGAGTATCTATGGAGGCTCAGGTTCCCTAACCGACTGGTTAGGCAACCTAAGCCTCTAAGAAGAAGTGGGATAGAAAAGCAAAAGTATATGTCGAAGGTCAAGTCTTAGTAGAGTGAAGTCATGTCAATCAGTCACAAATCTTTTTTTTTCTTGGAGGAATCCATGACAGCTCCAATTAGTTTGAGGTTTGAATCACTGTCCAAAATTCTTCGTAAGAAAATGTACCAACATCTTCTATCAAAAGGCTCTCTTTCTCCACAAAAATACCCCTATATAAATAGTCATTATATCTACTCATAATTCTCCAATTCCAACCAACCAACCAGGTTTGAGATACATTTAATTTTCATACTTATGTTCATTTTAGAAATAACAGACCTTAGCGTTAAAAAATTGATAAATCAGCTTTTAGACATAAGCACTGTCTAAAACTCTACCCCCAGTGAGGTCCCAGAAACAGTGGGTAGTAGGGTATAGTGAACTCCTGAAGGAGACCCCGTTATGGGTCCAGAGAAGGAGCCCGGTTAGCGGTGACAAGCCCAAACACGAATGAAGGATCGCTTATAGGGCTACGCCATCTAGGTAGGGTGGTCGGGTAGTGTGCGCCCCAAAGAAGGTAAGATATTTAGAAATAGGATTATATAGTGGAGCGGGAATAATATTTCTCCAAGTTTTACTTTTCAGAAAGACGTCCCACCCGGAAGGGGGTATGAGCTAAGATAATGGACCCACCGGATTTCACCAAGGGACTGCCCCTCTGAGTCATACCGAACGAAAATAAAAGGAAACCCCAAGAAGTCGCACAAGGCCTGTTCAAGGATTTAAAAATTGCACTAATCAAATGCATCGAGACGCCCAATGTATTCGTGGTAATTTGTGCTGATTACAATGACGTGGAACTATTACTTGCATCAGTGAGCATGATTACCCTCCGTAGAAGCAAAAGTAACTTCACAGGTAATCGCAAATCGAGGTATCATCTGAGGAAAAATTGAGCCTTGGATTGGAGAACATTCATCTGAGGAATTAATGCAAGAGCTAGAAGAGCAACAACCATGGCTGAAGATTTACTACATAATTAAATTCAGAGAGCACACACATGATTTTAAAATCGTGTGCGAGTCTACAGAGATTGCCACAAAAGCATTACAAAAGGGACTTCTCGCATACAGTATGAAAATCACCGCCAGCAATATTCAACGGGATCAGTACCACAGTATTCAAATTTGCTTCAAGTGTTATAAGATGAAAGATCATATAACTGACAACTGCCCCCAAATGGAAGAAATATGGTCAGACTCCAGGGGCCACCATTCTTGGAGGAACTGCTCAAAATAATAAAAAAAATGTGTAAATTCTGGAGGAAGCCATAGAACAATGGCTATGTCATGCCCGAAGAGAAAAGAAATTATATGGAAAAAGAAACTGAAATTCACCAAAAAAAAAGATGCTTCACGAACTTCCGCATATGCATCAGCGACAGCTAAGCCTAACGGCTAAACCACTCGAGTTATAATCGACGGGACTCTGAACATAAAAACACTGACGTGTATTCTCCACTCACACGTCATAAATATCGCACAGCCGAGAACATATGCCACAACGTTGAATTCCATGATATGAAAACATAAAAACACCGTGGCCCGGGTCCCACGTTAAGCAGGTCCCTAGGCCAACTTGGTTAACTTTCAAGCCTTTGACCTGATTTCAGTCAGTAAGTCAGTCTGAATTGACTGCTGTCATCGTTGGATACCTGCCCCTGTATAGGAAAAGGAGGAAAACTGCTACTGTTAGGCAGCAGATTTACCACTACGAATAGTGATTGAAGAAGTCATTTTACTCCAAAGCCTTACAACTGATGCCAAATAACATCTAAATTATACGCGCCCGCAAGCCTACGTCCCGGACAACCAGAACAAGCTTTGGACCTCTATTTTTGTTCAACACAGCAGCACATCCTAAGTTCAGATAACTTTTATGTCACTTAAGCTCTGTAGAAGCCGCCTGTCTCTGACGTTTCCAAACCCCTGAAGGAAGCCCTGCAGGGGGCGCGAAGAAGGGGTCTCCAGTCTGTGGTGGAGTGGTCAAGACAGGTAGTTGGACCCTGTAAGACAAGATAATAGGTAGGGCAGATAAAGGAGAACTAGGGAATAGTAATAGGTCAAAGCCCCGCGATAAGGAACCGAAACCGCCGCCTTGGGGCCGCCATTAGCGACGCCAATGGCGATAAGCGCATTTCCCTCAGAGTGAAAGAACGCTGTCAGAAGCCAGCGAAAGATATAAAATAGAAAGTCACCTTCTCGTCTTTTTGGATTGCTTTTTGCCGAGTGAAGGAACAAGCGTATGGCTACCTAGCCATATGCGACACGAGCCAGGACATATATATTATTCTGAGCACAAAATTGATGAATGAATTTGAAAAGATTAGACTCGTTGCTAAGGTGCCCCCTTAAGTTGTTGCACAGCAATCGATTGTCTGGCGACGCATTGCCCCTTACGTTGACTCACACTCTGCCGAATAAATACAACATGAAATAGAGTCCAAGCCGAATTGGGCTAAGAGAGACGAGGTGTATAAATTCAAAAATCGGAAAGGAGAGGAATAGAGTCATGTATTAAAAGTAACATTTCAAACAACTGAAATAGCAAATAAATCTTAGGAAAATGGAATGGTCATGTTTAACTCCAAAGTTTCAGCGTCCTGCATAGAACGAGAAGTGTTTATCTCACTTCAAGTGTGCTTCACCTGTTATGCCTTAGAGAAGCACTCCACAAAAGAATGCTCGTTCAAAGGTATGGTGTGCTCTGAATGCGCCGGCACAGATCATACGTGGAAGGAGTGTAAAATCCCGCAGAAGAAATGTATAAATTGTAGCAACCCACATTGAACCGTATCCATGGCCTCCCCGCTTAAAAAGACCTTAATAGCTGAAAAGAAGAACCATATAATAGAGGATAGTAACAAAAAGGTTAACACGACGTACGCACAGGCGGCAAAAGCAGACAGCCAAAAAAATACATTGCTTAAAAGACCCGGAAATGCGACCAGATTTGGTGATGTGCATCCTTCATGCACACTTTGCCAACATTGTTAAAACTGGCAACTATGCAACGGAAATGAATAAGATGATAGTCCACAACGGACTCAAACCGATGTGGTTCTCGGGCAATCCTCCATCGGGGAAGCTGTTCTAGGCCCAAATCAAAGCTATGAAGGAAACTGTGACAAGATCTCGCTCCACGTCTAGAAACCCCCTCTTGAATAAATCATAAACGTCGGTACCATATGACTCGAACACAAACACGCCACACGCCTGGAGATGGGGTCACCACTACAGCGACGCAAATGGGAAGTAAAGAAGAAACCGAGCCAATATTTGATTATCCATGATTAGTTCTTATGCAACTGTTTCGGCTTCGATCCGCTTTCTCTGGCTGGGGATCTTGTCCTCCCGTTTCTCTTCTTTTTTAAATATCTTATGTGCGAGGTTAAAGCAAGAATCTTGAGAGATCTCAATTAAACCTTGTTTTAGAGTCGCTTGCAAGTCATCTTCATTTACTTCGGCTTCGTAGTCGTATTTATATATCCCCTTATTGATTCCTGATATGATGTCAGTTGATTTTGAAATCTTCCGTATTGGTGCAGATGGTGAACCGTAAATCCTCATACCGAGTTCTTCTGTTGTTGTGGAGGTTTTAGGAGGAACAGCACTATCTAAGATATATTAGAAAATTAAAAATCTTCTCCCTCAATGTTAACGGTGGACAAATAAGAAAAGGATTTCCAGTGAAATCATAAGAAACCTGGACCCAGATATCATCCTTATTTCTGAGCACGGCATTGACATGAGAACAGATTGCATTAAAATATACAATTACGAAATACTAATGGCAAATTACTCTAACGAAAGATTTGATGGTGTTGTTATTGCAATCAGGAGACACATAAGATTCCAAGAAATTCGAGGACTGGATGAGTCTTACCTGGCGATAAAAATCAAGATGACTTATGATGATGTTGTGGTGGCCGTCGGTTATCAACCTCCAAAACGCTCATATTTGCCAATTCCTAGCTTTATCCGTTTATTCCGTAGGACCGCCCCTACAATCTTAATCGGAGATCTCAACGCCAGCTGCAGAGACGTGGGCTACACGAAGGCATTCAATGGAGTGGGTAACTCACTGAGCCTCCTAATTAATAGAAACATAGTGCAGATGGAAGGACCAGGTTTCGCCACCTTTTTAACCGAAAGGTCCTTGACCACACCTGATATTATACTAACTAACGCAAATTTCGCTCTTAATCAGGTGACGGTACCGGGCCCTTATATACCATCTGACTATATCAGCCTGGTGACAACGTTATCAACCTCACCGTTACAGGTCAGAATACCCAAACGAAGGTGCTTGATCAGAGCTGATTGGGACGCATATAAACAACATCTGATCAACATAGATAAAAATAAAGTGGAAGGAGCCTCGCTTGAGGAGATCGATCAATATTTTCGCAGTGTAGTGGAAAAAATTAAAGAGGCTGACCGTCTAGCTATGCCATGGACGAGGTTCAAAACTCTCCCAGCCTCAAGGGGGGATAGAGATATCACCAAGAGGATGGACCGCATGGAAGTCCTTATCAACGATATAAACTTGTATGGAAACATAGCCCAACGTTATAGAGAACTGCGCGAATTGAGATACACCATCAAGCTTCTCATTATGGAAAAGACTAAGAAGACTTGGGACAACATAATTGGCAATATGGACACAGAGGGTGACCTGAGAAAATTTTGGAATCAACTTAAGAGATTGAAAGGAACCCCACCAAGGGATTAAATGAGATCATTAGTAAACGGAGATGAAATTACCAGAGATAAAGATGTAGAGCACTATTTCAAATATATCTGGATAAATAGATTTCCTATAAGTGAAGCTGAAGATGAAGAATTCGACGGGGATTACGAAGAGGAAATAGAAACAAGGTTGAGAGAACTGGGTGATGAGCTCACCCCCCCCCCCCTCTTGTTAGCAGAACACGCCGTGCTCGTGAGGAAGGAAGGCCATTCACTCATGAAGAGTACGAAACTGCACTGAAAAGCTTTAAACACACCCCTAAATTTCAATCAAGCTATTTTAAATACCTTCAATGCATGCATAAATGTTGGCCACTTCCCAGAATTATTAAAGAAAGCCAAAATGATATTTTTGATAAAGCCTAGAAAACCAAAGAAAGTAATCAGTAGTTACAGGCCAATATCCCTGTTGGAGTTTATAGGAAAACCTTTTGAAAAGACCAGATTCAGGAACTACTTGGCATCTGAGGACCTATATAACAACCAACAGCACGGTTTTCGTAGGAAACTCGGCACGTAAACCGCACTGGTCCTTATAACTAAGATGATTGCTATTGATAAGGCCAAAGGCAATATAGTAGACATGCTGTTAAGAGACGTGGCCTCGGCATTTGAAAAAGTCTGGGTACCAGGTCTCAAAAGAAAGATCTACGACCTATGCATGGAGGATGGCATGGCGAGGATTTGATGCAATTATCTTGAAAATCGAAATGCCATGATTAGCATAAACGATATCGAAGGGGAATTCTTTGACCTGGAGCAGGGGTGCCACCGGAAGGGATGTTTGAGCCCCACATAGTATGCAATATATACCTGCGACCTCCCTCACTCTAACTACAATTTTGCTGAATATATACAACTGGCTGATGACATCACCCAAATCGTGACGAGCGACTATCGTAACCTGAGGGATATAGCCAACAGAACAGGAGGAGAAATCGCAAATATAAACACCTACGAAAAGAGAAACAAAATAAAGACAAACATAAACAAGTTTAATATAATTCCGATGGGACGCATTCGAACAGTGGAAGTAGTGGTGGAGCGTGAACATTACCATTACTGTACACAAGGCAAAGTATTCATTCGACTTAAAGATGACAACTAGAGGATATACAACATACCTACAAAAGAGATTAATACAAAGCGGGAAGTCCATCTTCCTATTTACGAAAGAGAGTGATACAAAGCGGGAACTCTATCTTTCCATTTACGAAAGAGATTAATACAAAGCCGGAAGTCCATCTTCCTATTTACGAAAGAGAATAATACATACTGGGAAGTTTGGCTTCCAATTTGTAAGGTTCAATTTGTGAACCGTTTAAATTTTTTATTCGAATGTTATATTTGGTTCGATCCTCACAAATATATACTGCAGTTAACAAAAGCTCAGAAAAGATTGTAATGTTATTCAGCAGTCGACGTTCCCGCAGTAAAGACGTTATCATGGTGAAGAATAAAGAACTCTCCAATGATCAGAAAAAGGCTATCCTGAAGCTCAAAACTAATGGCTTGAGCTACCTGAAGATACCTGAGCAGCTGAAAATACATTTCAGGTCCATTGATCTTGTCATTCTGAAGTGAAAAAAGATAGGAACCATCGAAAACCTAAAACGTTCATGTGCTCCTCGGAAGATTTTCCCCAAAGCTTCTCGTGCAATACTCAAGAAGGTTCGAGATATCCTTATGATAACCCGTAAGGCAATTCAAGATGACCTAATGGCGGCAGGACCGGTCACAAAGTGAACCATCAGTAATAAACTGAACTGGCATGATTTTAAGTCTCGCAGGCTAAAGAAGACAACTCTGCTGGTAAAGAGACACAAAGCTTCAATGTTGAAGTTTGCACGTGAACATTTGGAGAAACCAGCTGAGTTCTTGGATAATGTCCTGTGGTCAGACGAGACAATACTAGAATCGTTTGGAAGCAACGATGGCCGTCCTGTCTGGAGGAAATATGGAGTGCCTACCACCCTAACAACACCATACATAACGTGAAGCTTGGGGGAGGTAGCATCATGGTGTGGGGGTCTTTCTCATCTAAGGGTACCGGAAATATCCACATCATAGATGGGACTATGAATTCGGCAATCTACAGACTCATTTTAGAAGAACATCTGTTCGTTTCTGTAGAGAAGCTTGGATTTGGAGAGGGATGGATCTTTCAACATGATAATACTCTAAAGCATACTGTGAAAGCTACTCGCGAATGGTTCCGTAAAAACAATGTAAACGTTCTAGAGTGACCTAGTCAGTAGCCAGATTTGAACCAATAGAGAACTTGTGGCAAGCATTAAAGAGCAAGATTTATTTGAAGAGTCCCAAGAGCATCAAAGAACTGGAGGTAATTTGCAAAGAAAAATGGGCCGAACTACCAAAGGAATATTGCAGCACACTAATAAAAAACTAGAGTAAACGATTAAAGGCGGTGGCAGCAAACATAAGTCAAGCAACTAATTATTAATGACCAAATATCGATATGTACGAATACTTTTTCATCCCTGTTTTGATTAATTTCAATTTTATTGAATATCAATTCTTTCTCATGCCTTTTTTTTTGCACAGAACTTTTAAGTTTATATTAATATACATACATCTATTGTGTAAATTTCAGGAAGTTTGATGGGTTGGAAGCCTATTAAAATTGAATTTTGATGGTGTAAAAATACTTATTTCACTTCACTGTATATATATATATATATAGCTTTTAAATATATAATAATTCTTAAACCAATACCATGCAACGATTGCCATAAAGTTTATATAGGGGAAACGGGGAGAAATCTAGACAAGAGATTGTATGAACACAAAAGAGATATTAGAGTGGGCAGCGAAAACAGTGGAATATTTTGCCATGTTAGAGACTTGAATCATTCGATCGATTTCAATGGAAGTAAAATGGCATTTAAATCGGCTAACTATGTTAAGAGAAGAATCGTAGAATCGAGCTTAATATCGTCAGTTCCTAATTTAAATTTATCTGAGGGTCAATTTTCTTTTAATCCTGTAATACGAAAGCAAATAAACAAAATAGTAAAATGTCAGCCCTTTAATATGTTTAGGCCTAACCCCCCTCCCTGATTAGCCACAAGTAGGGGATTGGGGGAAAAAGAGGGGACCTTTCACGACCTGACCCTGTGTTATGTTTGTAAGCACTTTTCTTATATTTTCTATCCAGTGTCAGTTGAAAAAGGGTGTGAGATACACCGAAACTGTTCTGAATTAAATTGTCTTCGGAGAGAGTGGTTTAATTCCTCATCTTTTCTTGCGATATTGCATTAATTTTCATCATATATATATATATATATATATATATATATATATATATATATATATATATATATATATATATATATATATGGTAACGCGAAAGTAATATCCAAATTTAGAGTATTAGGAGTATATATTATAAAAGAAAATATTAATGACTATGAAATATCTAATCATAAAACTTAGCTTATTTGCTTCCTAGAATCTCATTCCATCTGTCAACGAGCTTATAAATACAACGCTTGCATTATTTATGTTTTGATGCAAGATATGTTTCCAACTCGTTTTAAACCTCTTCTCTTGATGTCAACAAGACCATGCAAATGGTTCTGTAAGTTCCTGAACAAGTGAGAATTGGAAGGATCAAGATCAAGAGAATATGGAAGATGAAACATTATTTCCCAACCGAGCTCCTCCAAGAGATCTTTTGTTATTCGAGTTATGTGAGGACGGGCATTATCGTGATGGAGGATGACAACCCCTATTGTTGACTAAGGAGGGTCGCCTTTGGCCTAAAGCAGCTTTCAAACGACGAAGTTGATTGGAGTAAGGATTAGCTTTATTATTTTATTGTTGTCTAACAGTTCAAAATGGACAATTCCTTCAATAACCCACCCAACATGATCTTTTTGGGATGAAGTCTTCCTATCGGTTGCTGAAAAATTATGCTTCTTCGACTGATCCATGAACAGCGGCGGTTAAAGTTATGATAAAGGATCCACTTCTCATCACCAGTAATAGGTTTGCCAAATAAAGGTGCCTGAAGGTGTCGTGAGAAAAAGATGGGTAGAGAGCGTGTGAGAGTTTGTTAAAGAGATTTGAGAGAATGTGAAAGAGAATGCGAGAGTGGGAGAGAGGAGAAAGGCAGGGAGGAAGCGATATATATATATATATATATATATATATATATATATATATATATATATATATATATATATATTTATATATATATATAAAGATTCAGACATCTTTCAATTACAGAAAGGTGTAAGACAAGGAGATACTTTCTCTCTGAATTTATTCCTGTTCTTTCAAAAAGAAATATAGAGGAGGCCTTAACTGAGACCCTAAAAGAGATTCAAACAATCTTTCTAGACTTAATCATGAAAGTAAAAAAGGTTTGCCTATAAATAAATCTTTGAAAAACAGAAGTCATGACAAACCAATCAGAGGTCGACATGATAGACACCACAAATGACAAAGAGCAAACTAAAATGGTAGAAAAATATATCTACCTGAATTAAGAGTGTCGTAGAATGGACTCTCGACGATATACCATTTATGACTATTCGTTAAGGGAACTTATTCAATTATATTTAGAGTGCGTGGTGTCTGGTCGACAGAGGTTACTTATCTTCAATATGCTTAATAAGTGGAACTGAGCTCAAGGATAATAATATGGCTATCATTAATAAAATAGAGTTTTATTAATTAAACTATCAACAACACACAAAAAGGAAAATATTGACATAAACAGAGAATGGAAAAGGTCGTGGGGAATCTAGCTAATCCGAAGATTAAGATTTAGAAGAGACATAAAAAAGGTAAAACAAATAAAAATTAAAGGGATAGGGTGGTTTGCTAAACCATTTAAAGCACATAATAGGGTAGACAAAAGGGTTAAATACTCAAAGGTAACGTTCAGCTTACGTAATTACACTTGTTGTGAAGAGGAAGGCGACGTGAAGGAAACCTTCGGTCCGCTAGCGAGTTCCAGCCAAAGGAAGGGGGGGAGGAATTAAATGTTCTTGACGTGGCGTCTTGGGAATGAGAACCAATTCTTGGCGAACGGGCTTAAAGAACAATGGCTGTTCTACGTTGTTCTCTTCTGAACAACAGGGGGGTGAGAACCGTCTCTTGTCTACGTGCTCAAAGAACAATGGCTGTTCTAAAGTTGTTCTCTTCTAAACAACAGGGGGAAGGGTGAGAACCGTTTCTTGTCAACGGGCTCAAAGAACAATGGCTGTTATAATGTTGTTCTCTTTCTGAACAACAGGGGGGAAGGGTGAGAACCGTTTTTTGTCAACGGGCTCAAAGAACAATGGCTGTTATAACGTTGTTCTCTTTCTGAACAACAGGGGAAGCCTTGTGGACTTGGCGTCATGAAGGCTCGAACCTTGGCACTCAAGGGATATTGTCCTCTTATGGACAAATGATGATGGATCTCGAGGTAGAGGGCCCTTTGGTGCACAAGGTGAGACTGGACCGTAGTGATGTCTCGCGAAGAAAATCTGGATATCGAATCTGCTCTTAGTGGTAAAGTTTCCATATAAATAGTCAAGACATCCCCTTGGCGTAGGGGACAATGAAGTGGGGGCTTCGAGGAAATGCACAGCTGCGCCTGAGAACAATACCTTATCTGCCCATAAGCCTAACTCAATCTGGCGAGGTCGGCGCATGAGGCGAAACGGGGGAAGATAAACCTCCTTGGTTAAACATTGACTCAGGTGGCGGCTATAATGCACCCGGCTTCAAGGCGAAGATGCACGTGGGTAGCATCGTGTTTTTAAACAACATGTGATAACGGTTGAAATTAAGCAGCCTCAAACCGGAAAAAGATAAATTATAATCTAACGTAGAATTACTCTAAGCTGGAAATCCCTTCGAAGGTATGTATTCTCTTCAAATGAAAAATGCCTATGTGTCTGAAAAGAAAAGTACTGTATATAAATGATTTTGACATGCAAATTATGACATATGAGGCAGAAAGATGGAGCCTGACCCCCCAAAGTACATTAAAACCTAAAATAACACTTATAGCCCATGAACGCATTTTGATGGGGATAAGTTGGCATGCCAGAAAATCAGGAATTTTGATACGTGGACAAACTAAACTTCAGTTATTTTGGGAGCTATAAGAAACATTAATTGGAGCTGGGCAGGTCATTTAGCAATATTCCAAAACGATAGATGCACCAGAAAAAAATACCGATTGGAGTCATTTTCTCTATACATAGCTGGAGATTGAACCAATCACAATGACTTAGCTAGTAATGGCTTGTGGTGCAATAAATATCACGAGGATAAACAGACGCCAGTTTGTTTATACAGCGTCAACGGTTACGTTCCATATGGGCTCATACTTTACCCCCCACCCCTTACATTTGACCCGCTGAACCAAAGATCCTCGAGCGTTGCTCGCCACGAAGTATTTCAATCAGCAAATTTCATAGTCCGTTAATATAAACATAGGAGGGTGGGATAGCCTTTAGAATAAAAATCTATGAACAGGCTTACTGTCCCCTCTGATTGTTTATGTTTATTTTCGCCAAATAGATGAAATTTCACTTCTCCGTACGTAAACCAGAAGGGCGAATGGTTACAAGGTTACAAAATTTATGCCCTAGGAGAGAGGCTTAAATGTGGGCCCTCGTCCCGCCCCCCTCCCTCCAGGGGATTATCAATGTATATATAGTCCGATCTGGAGAAATGAAGAGAGAATCGGAGTAGCAATCGAGACAAGAAGACGAGTCCCGGAGGCAAACCGGGAATCAAGAAGACAGTAGAAC
This sequence comes from Ceratothoa steindachneri, assembly GCA_963969495.1. Taxonomy (NCBI): domain Eukaryota; kingdom Metazoa; phylum Arthropoda; class Malacostraca; order Isopoda; family Cymothoidae; genus Ceratothoa; species Ceratothoa steindachneri. The sequence continues at coordinate 53,291,629 of OZ018332.1, forward strand.
CGAGCGGGATTTTTACTCTCGAGGCCGTTCCTTTGGTCACTTAGAAGAGTAGACCAGTGGTATCGAGACCTATTCTCATACCAATCTCGTTCAGAGAAATCCCCTATCTCAATTTTCGGAATAAAAACAGAGATACCCCTCATCATTGAGGAATGCCAATGTGAAGTTCCACTCGAGAAAAGATTCACCTCTTGGTTAATTCTCATCATCCAGAAACCCGCCAATGTAACACAGGGATTGGAATAACCCGTACATCCACAATCCCCTCGCTTATTATATCTTCAAGTCAAGAAGCATCACCTCGTGCTTCCCACCTACCTCGGGATAAGCATCAGCTGGTTTTTCCGAATCGACTCACCAATTGTCTCCTTAACCCAGAGAGAAGATTGGCTGTTTTTGAGCCAGTCACGCCAATAAGAAGGTTCCCATACAACTTGTATCTAATCATCGCATCGAAGAGGGTCTCGTTCAAGGTCATCCAAATCCGCACTCCACCTTAGTTAAAGGTAAAAGAAATCCAATACTTATTCATGTTCGTTAGTTACCATTCTGTGCGAAAGTGAATTTTGCGTCAAACATCGCGTAGTACTCATTGGTAGTATTAATTCTTATTAGATCCTCTTATTATATCATTAGTGTATTTGAAGTTTTAATATTTCATTTTTTTTGTAATTAAAAGTATATTTTTGCCCTTGTTGTTTAATTAGATCCGTGAAACGCTGCAAATGGCAATAGATATATAATATTACGAAACCTCCCTGGTTAAACGAATCAAAAGTAAAATACAGCACTCTTAGAGAAAAGTGGAACGGAGTTACCCATGTACGGAGCGAACGTACATACGTGCTCAACCGTAATACCACGATATCGTTTTAAACTTAATTAAAGCGACCTCTTAATGCTCGTAGCCGAGGATTCTTTATAAAAATGTATTCAAAGAAATTGATGCAGAAATTATCTTAATTTCGGAACTCGGGATCGACACGCGTAGTACAGAAATGAAAATCTGAAACGATGATGTGTTGATCACTAATTATTTGCAGAAGCGGTTCGACAGTGCCGCTATTTCAATAAAGAAGGGATTGAATACAAGAAAATAAGAAATCCAGAAGAATCCTACCTCGCAATTGAGATCGAACTCTAAAGAGGAAAATTGGTCATAGATACCGGATATCAACCGCCAAGGAGAGACCTGTTACCAATTCACAATCTCACTGGCCTACTTGGCAGAAGAGCCCCCACTAAATAAATGGGGGATATTAACGCCAGATGCCGAAAATTCGGTTATAGGACTTTCAATGGTATAGAGAGAAGCCTGGACCTATTTCTGGACAGAAATATTGCCCAACGAATTAGACCCGAATTCCCCACTTTTGTCAGAGCAGGAAGTGCCACAAAAACAGACATCTGTCTGGCGATCGTCAGCTTCCATTCAATTACTACATGGAACCAGTTCAGGTACTATGTAGTGAGCATATAAGGATCCTACTCTCTTTCAACAGGAACCGTATACAAGTTCCAGCTGTAGTCAAAAAGAACTACAGAAGAGCAGACTAGATACGGTACGAGCGCCTTCTCGAGGCCTACGATCCACCCAAATTGGACGAGGCAATTCTCAAGAAAATTGAAGAGGCACTCAACGACCTCAATAACCATCTTATCAACGCAGATAGGGCTTGTATCCCTAAATCCGAGTATAGGACCATCTCTACCTACAGATGGACCGAATACATGAAATATTTATACCGTGAGCTGAAATTATTGTATGAGATCAACATCAAGAATGCATCAGTTCACTCAATGCAAAGAAGTAAAGAAATCGAAGAAGAACTCAACCAGTTGATCCTCGAACAACAATGTAGACGATGGGATGATGCCATCGATAGCCTCGGTCATGAAGCATCTCCCAAAGAATTTTGGAAAAAGATCAAAAGTCTCAAGGATCCACTGGGAAGAAGAAGATAAAACTACAAAAAAAGAATACCGAAACATCGATGCCGAAGAAGGAAGTATTGAATAAATATTCGTAAGTTAATGGGAAAAAATCTTCAGTATAACTGAGGAGGAAAACGAAGACTATGAAAGCAATCTCATAGACGAGCTTAACGACCAAATACACTAACGCACCCTCACCACCAGGTGGATAGACAGCGCGACGGAGACGCCAAGATTACCGAATAAGAAATACTCAGCGCTCCGCTCATTCCGACCATAAGCTCCAGGACAATCGGGGCTTAGAAAGTTAAACTTTGAAAAAGCACCAGCCACTGTCATCGAAAGGATGAGAAGGATATTTAACGCCTGTCTGAACATGGGATACTTTCCAGATGCTTATAAAACGGCTAAGATGATTTTCTGGCCTAAGCACGGAAAGAACCCAACGTTGAAGGAAAGCTACCGGCAAATTTTACTTTTAGAAATTGGTGGGAAGCTTTTCGAGAAGATCCTCAACCGAAGACCGGTGTCTCACCTGGAGGAAAACTTCCTGTTCAACCCACATCCATTCAGGTTTAGGAGAAAGCGAAGTACGGAGGTAGCAATTAATGTCATCACATAAAAGCTAGCCCAAGCAAAACGGGAAAGAAGTTACGTGGACATTGTTTGTCGGGATGTATCAAAAGCGTTTGATAAGGTATGTCAACGGGGAATGCAGTACAAGATCTTACGACTGGGCCTAAGTGAAAAATTAAAAAGAACTCTCTCTGACTATGTCATGAAGAGAGCGGAGTATATAAGTTTAAGATGCAGGGATCGACAAAGGTTTCCACTCACTGCGGGCCTCTCTTTGGATTCGCCGCCAGGTCTCCGTGAAATTCCCACCGAGGCATGACACTGAAATTACGGCTACTTCCGGGCCGTCTCAATCTCCCCTCCCCCCATCAGGTCATGAGATTACTTTGTAGTATTCGCCGTGAATTACTTTATGGCTCCAACTGCTGGTCGCCCGTCTGGCCCGCTGATCCGTGCCTTTGACACTTCACCGCAAAGAGACGATTGGGTTGTCACGCTCGATAACGAGGGTTAGAGACGGTTTAAATCTCTCTCCCTGTTTTAAAGAACTCCTGGGTATATATGCACCCGCTCAAGGATTACAGACAGATTTGGTTATGCGCGACCTCCCCGAACAGAGTTCAATTCAACGAAGCTCTCTCCCAAAAAGTGTGAGTGACGGTCGCAAGCCACGGAAGAGCTGGACATCACCCCCGTATCTTTGGGCCAGGGAGAAGAGTCTCGTAAGGCAACGTCACCCCTTTCAACCCGCCTTCGGATCAAGGATTGGAGAAGCCATCTTCTGAAGTTCTTCTGGTGACCTCTTAAGGACAAGAGGCCCGTTAGCTCGCTCAAGCCGATTGTGGAGAAGTCCTCTCCCGCCCCCTCCCTTTGAAGTTCGTTCGGTGACCACCTGAGGACAGGATGCCCGCATCTCGCAAACACAAGTTTGAGAAAAGAAGTCCCAACCGCTGATTGTTTGAAGGCTAACCCCGAAAGTAATCAAAGTCACCGAAACCTCCCACAAGTTTGCCCCACCTTACTCTAGAGTTTCAAAGGAACTAAATTACTCATTACCCTCAATCTCCCATTATAACCATTCCCTAACCACGGTTATCAAATTTGTATTCGGAGCTTAAGTCCGTCTTATTTATGTACCTATATATATATATATATATATATATATATATATATCCATATTTATTGTTGTGCCTTTTATTTACTGTGTTTTAAAATCTATTTTTGTCATTGTGTTTTTTATATTCCTTCGTCACGCAGCTGCCGCTATCTTTTCAAATTGCACTCTTAGAACAATAACAGTTGTCGCCTTGCTTGGCATACCTTAGAGCCTGTGTGTGCATATTCACGTACACTTGGCCATACTTCAACATACAGGTATATACACGTGAGAACGAAGACGCCAGGAAGAGCTGCACCGGGAGGCGGGGTTAAGTCCCATTAACGTTGTCATAGAAGAACGGACAAGAAATATGCAGGAACTGATTAATCGAGAATTGAACGATGATATTGTCCAAATGATTAACCAGAACAGAATAGGTATAACGCGCCAGATTTCAGAGCTCCGCTGGGTTCTTATTTGGTGGAGCAGAATTGCCGTTCTACGCATGAGAATAAGAATGTTTTTACCCAAACCAAGAAAACCGACCAAGAAAAGAATACCTAATTACGAAACCTCACCGACTTCTACAAGATTCACCGATGAAGATCCAACTATAACGAAAAAGACATCCCCCAAAAAACAAAATAGACGATTTACACTCACTACAAGATATACAAAAAAACAAAGAAACTATGTATAATACTAAGGTGATTAAAGTAATTTATTACTAAATCAGAAAATGCGCATAATATATCTAAGAACATTAATTTTTTGAAGACAAATTGCTTGGACGCCATAATAATATAAACTATCTCAAAGACAACAAAGGAACCACAAAACAAGAAAATATTTCAAAGCGATAGGCCTGATCACCAGGCACTTAGCATCTCTTGGCACCTTACTACACTTCTTTCTCTTTTCACTACTTGTCTATTTTCAGCTATCTATCCCCAAACCCTTTCTTTATTCCCTACCCACACCTACCCACTTACATCTTTCATAGTCTAAGGGGTCGCTTAAATTAAGATTAAGGCGGTTCCTCCCTCCCTGACTCAGTTGGCTTTGTTCGATCCACACCTATGCACGGAATTTTGCAATTACATTAGGGAAATACATTTTTCGAAGAAAATGATTTCGTTATCTTTTTTTCTTTATATATATATATATATATATATATATATATATATATATATATATATATATATATATATATATATATATATATATATATATATATATAAAGAAAAAAAGATAACGAAATCATTTTCTTCGAAAAATGTATTTCCCTAATGTAATCGTATATATATATACGATCTCCGTTTGTCTAAGTTCGCGCAGCTGCCTCTTACAAATGACCAACACAAAGCTTTGAGAAGAAAGAGGCTGTGTGTTATTCGCCGCCGAACAAGGCTCTGATGCAGACAAGAGCCCCCCCCCCTCTCCCACAAACGCCGTCACTCTACCCACACAAAGAAGAACATCGGGTTCAGCTATCAGTGGAATGTCAAAGGTTAGGTCATTAAGCTGACCAGATACCCCATTTCACGTTCTCGTTTTTAAGGCAGGATGATCTCCATCTGCGATCAGCGCATACTGGCTGGGAATTGTGGCGCTTTGATTATTCGGGACAGTGAGCTTTCAGAAAGGGATTAAATATTTTAAAAGATCCACATTGTGACTCAAGTCTTGCGATTGTGGTCAAATAACGATCAATGTAAGATCCTCAATAGATTGCTATAGAAAGGAGGGGCCATACCCCTTCTTGCCTTTTAGGGAAACCCGTGTTTAAGCGAGTTTTTATTAGAGTTTTTCATGCTCGAATCAGAAAAAATTTGAAAGCGATTTCCATTATTTTAATGGTACGGTTTTAAGTGCTTTAGTGTCTTTATATGGCCGAAATGCCTAATATGCACATTTGTGGTTTAAAAATCACTAATTTTATTGAATTTTTTTGTATGTTTAAAAATGGTGAAAACGACGAGGTCATATCTGCGAGAATGATTTGTTAATGAGCTTTAAAGAAAGTGAACTATCATAATTCAAGTACCATAAATAGGAGACTACCTGAAGCACTATCAATGGGGATGTCACCTCTCTCCTAGAATTGTTCCTTTCCCCCACTTCTGTAACAAAGGAAAGTCTCCTCAGAGAAACCGCGTGACGCACGAATCCTCGAAAACTGAGACTCTTACTTTGTACGTGACCTGTTACTCATATGGTTCGACTAAATTGACTACCATCGGTTCTTGCCGACAGGATATAAGGTTCTGCTGCAGAAGATTTCCCTTTATCTGGGTGATGTTGCCTAATGGTGCAAAGGCCTTTCAAAATGATCAGAAATGATATTTTGTTTCTTGCCCAATTTCATAATTTTCTTGGTGATCCTCTCTTGCAAAACTTCATTACCTTCATGTAGTTTATCGCTACAATAGTATTCTTTATTGAAAGCTTCATTTTTAGCTTTATAGCATCTTTCAATTCACATTTCATGATGTTAGTACCTAAGTTAGTGCGGCTGTTTGATAAAGCGGAATTTTAGAGTTAGAATTCCACTGCACTAAGATGGTTCAGTTAGATGACCTGCATTCACTGCAGAATAAAGGCAGGTTCAAAAGTGATGGACCCCTTACTGGTGCCCAGCACCCCATAGTTTCAAAAACATTCTCGTAGAAATGATTTTGGTATATTTTATCACGTCAGTTTTTTTGTGAAGAAAACCAAAATACAGCAATACTAGGATAGGTGGCTGAAGGTATTGCTGTTTATACAGTAGGAAAAGCGCCTGGGGAAGTCGTTGATGCTCTGAACAAATAGAATCCCCAAATTTTAAGATAAGCGAGGTTTTAGCCCATTGGCTGGGTTAAGTAAGCTAATGGGGGTCCAGAATGTGGCCGAATTTGGCGGAGTTTTCATATATTAGATTAGAACGAAAGTAATGTTCGATTTTAGGGCAATTATTAAAAGTGAAAAGACTTATGACTATAGAAGTATTTAATCATAAACATAACCCATTTGTAAAATTCTTTAGGTTTTGATGCAAAAGTATGAATCTGACTCGTTTTCATCCTCTTCTTTTGATGTCAATCTAAGGCCATCCAACCGTATCTGTAATCTCCTAAGCAACTGATAATCAGAAGAAGCAAGGTCAGTAGAATATGGAACATGAAACAATATTTCACAACCTAGTTCCTCCAAGAGATCTTTGGTTATTCGAGTTGTGTGAGGACGGTTCATTATCCTGATTGTGGATGATACCCTTTTTGTTCAATAAGGAGGGTCACCCTTGGCTAAACATGGCTTTCAAACGACGAAGTTGATTGTAGTAGAGATTACCATCAATTGTTTGATGTTTTTTAATAGTTCGTAATGTACAATTCATTCAATATCCTACCATATTTTCGACTTGATCTTTTTGGAAAGAAGTTTTCCTATCGGTTGTTGAGAAATTATGCTTGTTGGACTGTCCAAGAACGGCGGTGGTTAAAGTTATGATAAAGGGCCCACTTCTCATCATTAGTAACAAACCTGCCCTAAGAGGGTATCTGAACGTGTTTCCAAAGCAATGATTCGCAGCAAGTAACACGCTGTTGCAGATTCGCTGTGGACTGTTCAGGCAGGACCCATTTTTCAATCACTGGAACCTTTCCAATCATTTTCAGCTGGCTGTAGGACAGTGGTATAAGTTACGTTAAAGTGTTCTTGGAATACCCTAGATGCTGTAGTAGGATTTGACGTGAGGCAGCTTCTTACTCTTTGGAATCAAGTTTTTTTGACGACCTTCTTTTGGTCCGTCTTTTAGATTGAAATTCACAATTCTGATAAGTGCGAATTGTGCGCTGAATGGATTTTGTCGCCGTACTGTCATAAACACGATAAGGAAACTCATATAGTAAAACATGTCTAATGTGATCTTTAGATAGGAGGACAGAGGAGTGAACCGCAAAGAAGATTATGAACAATATTTTTATAAGCTGAAGGAAAAAGGTATAAATTACACGTAGCCTTCTTAAAAGATAAAAAAGAGGCACTACTTTAATAAAAACAATCAAAAACTTTACTTTGGAAAAACGGACATTACTTTCATTCTAACCTGTTTGAGTATAAACACTAGTGGTTCGGGATCAAGGTTAAACAGCAGGTCTTACTTTCTTGATCTAAAGAGCAGCTCCTCCTTCCTTGATTGTAAACAGTGGATCCTCGCCGTTTGCCTCTAAACAGCATGTCATATGTCTTCGATTCTAAAGAGCGAGTCATTTTCTTTTGAATCTTAACAGCAGATACTCTTTCCTTATCTCTAAACAAGGCGCCCTTCACTCTTGACTCTAAAATTACGTCCTTTGTCATTGACACTAAACAGGGCTCCTCCTCTAATTGACTTTAAACAGCAGGTTTTCCCTACTTGACTCAAAACAGCAAGCCTCATCCTCTTAACTATACAGCATGTCTTCCTCTCTTGACTCCAAACAACTAATGGTCCATCCTTGATTTTAAGCAACAGGCCCTCCTTCTTTGAATTTTAACAGCGGGCACCACTATATTGACGCCAAACATCAGGACTACGCCGTTACCTTCCTCGATTCTATACAGCGGATCCTCTTCCTCATGAATCGAACAGCACATCCTTTCTTCTTGATTCTAAACATGAACCTCCCTTTCCTTAACTCTAATCAGCGGATCCTCCCCTATTGATTCTATACAGCACGTACTAGTTCCTTGAATCTAAACCGCAGGTCCTCTAATTTTGACTTTAAAAAGTAGGTTCTCCTTCCTAAACTCTAAACGGTGGGTCTCCCCCTCTTGACTCTGAACAGGAGCTCCTTCTTTGAAGCTATACAACTGATCCCCCTATTTTTACTATAATCAGCCCGTCCTTGTTCCTTGACTCAAACAGAGTGTTCTCTCCTCTTGAATCTAAAGAGAACATCCTTCTTCCTTGAATCTAAAGAGGGTCACAATTTTCCATGTTTTGCTTGTTCACCCTGTAACATGGGTAATCATTCATACAATTAACTCATCGCCAGAACAACCACATGCAGGATCTGCTTTAACTGTATGTAGAAGAAAGGTTCTAGAGAGTTTTCTAACCTCTCCGACCCATGCCCAACAAGTAGTCCTCTCCCGAGCCCTGTCCAACTACATCGCTTTTAGACATCAACCGATTTGCCATTTTCACCTTAACAAACATCTCCTCACAAACCTTTTGCCGGATGTGGCATCGTTGGTTTTAGCATCTTAGTTTAAGTATTAAAAGTAATTAATAACTCCTTACCAACTCCACCCCAGCCTTGGGGGCCGCTTTAGAAGTAATTACTAAATTCGGCTGTGTTCAATGAGACTCATTTGTCTCATTCACCGTGTTTAATTCGAGCGCGGCGGAACCACGGATGACGAATGAGCTCCATTCTTAGCTGTTTCCTTATAAGTCCAAGGATGTGTTCTCGTCCGTGGGTTATCCTGCTGCGTCGTGGACGGGTGACCAAACCCAACGGTTGAGGCTGATTGCAGGGGAACAATGGAGGAGGTAACTAATTAAAATGGGAGGGGCCAAAGCAGCTGGGAAGAATGGGAATGGTTTAGAAGACTTTAGTGTATTGTCTTATGGTACAGATTATTTTAGGTTTATTCATTATTAGTTTTTAAGCTAAATTAGTTGGTTTTAGGCCATTTGTTGTTTATTCATCTACCTTTATTAGGAAAGGGGCGAAATTTTGGAGAGGTACGTGGCCTTCCCATCGATAGTGTTTTATACAGTCTATTGTGACATTTTCACCTCCATTGACTTCACCCTTTCCTTTACGAATCTCTTTTCAAAAGTTTATGGTGATTTCCTTGTTGGTTTTCGCTTAATTTTCAACGGAATTAAGTACCAGAAGAAAACGATAGAATAAGAGAGACCCAAAGAAAAAAAGCAAATATACGAATAACCCCAAACCGAAAAACCTTTGTAGAAAAAATCGGAGCTCTTGACTCGTATCTTGGTTTTCTTGCCCATTACGCCATGCGATGGGAATCGATAAGCGTCGTGAAAAAGGCAGTAATGGTTCCAAGCCAAATAACATTTGACTTGGGGCCCGGCTTTCACAACGAATCGTGGATATTCAGGAATTTATCGGAGAGGCAGGTCATGATAGAGGAGTAAGAAGTACGTGGGTCATCGACCGACCCGAAGGGTGAAGATGGAGGACAAGATGTATTCATCTATTTAAGGCAAAGAAAACAAGGCTGAGTTTATGATTTAAAGTTTTTGTGAAAAAAGGATCTTCATAGGATCTTGAAGGAAGGCGCGGAACTCTATTAAACCTAACCTATTCAATTAGGTAGGATAAGTCTCCCTTCGGGTCGGGTGTGGAAATATATGGCTTTCTGGGGAATCCTGAGTGATTTACTTTATTGGTCTAGTTTGGAATTTTACCAAATATACAGATTTCGGGAAGAACAACAGCCATAAGATCACCCCAAGGCTAGCCAAGTAAGGAAAAGGTAGGATAATTGAAGCGAACGGAATGGGGAAATAATAAGAGGAAATAAATCATATATTAATTAGACGGTGTTTCCTTTTAATAAAATGTTTATACGTGAAAGTAATACTAATTAATTCCATTCTTGAGCATATTGACTTAGGCGCTTGTAATGATTTGCGAGTGTAAGTTATTCCATATCTGAGTAATTTTATAAGAGAAAAAAATTCTGGCCCATCGCCTTGTTGTCTCTTTGGTTAGTAAGCTTGAAGCCGGTATTTATACTGACCGCTCGGTTGTCTAAATCAAATAACAACTCTATCTTAGTAAAACTGTTTAGTATTTACAAGAATTTAATGAGTTCACCACGAAAACAACGATGGTCTAGGGAAAGTATATTTAGATCCCTCAGTCTGTCTTTTTATGATTTATTTATAAGTTAAGAGATAAATTTCTTCTCTCTCCGTTGAACGTTTTCTAAGGTTAGAAGGCTTTTCACAGATGAGGAGAACAAAATTGAACAACATACTCCAAGAGAGGTCTGACAACCCTTCAAAAGAAATGAAGAGAATCTGGGTATGTAGCCAAGAAGTCTGTCTGTTTTTTGTAATGCTACCTACATTGTTTTGAGACATCATGGTCGCCATTAATTAAGACTTCAAATTCTGTTTTCCTAGAGTGTTTAAATTATGAACACCCATCTAATTCTTCATGTGAGTGTCTGATGTTCAACTTCAAGTTCTCCTTGCCCGAGCAGCTTCATTCGGCTAACTAGTTTTTGATCCATCAAGTCCATTACTTATACCATGCGCATTTAACTTTACCATCAGCATAATTATGCGGAACAGTATCAAACCCATTTTGAAAGTCGAGATAAACTATATCGGTACCTTTATGTGATATCATTTTATGAAAATTTCTTGAAAGTTACTTAAACAATGGCGCTGCAGCCCAAAACCATGTTGTATCATTTAAGTTTTGGCCTCTAAATTCTTTATGATTCAGCATTTATTAACAAGCTTTACTAATTTACCAAAAACGAATGCTAAAGGCTGCAAGAGTTTACCATCGATACATGTTTAAAAGTTGTTTTTGAAAAGACTATTGAAATGATAAACTACAAACAAATACTCCCAAAACTGTTAATTAAAACGAACAAACTAGTATAGGTGTCGAAATGGCATAGTTTTAATCATAAATGGCAAAGTCACGGAGACATTCAGCAAATAAAAGTTAAACTATAAAATAGTCAATTCATTTTTAAAATACTTTACTAGGAGCTAAGAACTCAGTAATTACAGATTTTTATATAACATATTAGTGCAGAAATTACATTAAGACTGCTTAGAAATTTACAGTAACATACATGTTACACTATTTTTCGATTAGGTATGTTACTATAAATATTAGAGGAGCAGACTATTAAAAATACGATAACATAAATGTTACTGTAATTTACTAAATAGTCACTGCAATTTCTATAGTAACATGATGTATTAATTATACGACCTCATTCATCGTTTATGTAAAAATACAATAAGTTATTAGCTTTTAAACTGCCAGTAAATTACTGTAAAATTTACATATTATTTAGTGTCTAGAGACGATCAAAGGTTGTCACATGGCAAGTTCATGATTTTTACATCTTTTACAGCCGAGCAGGTTCAGAATGGCTCAGGGTGTGTTCAATGTGGCCTAATGGGTGCTATGGGAGGGCTCATTTGGTATTCAGGGCGGGCACAAGCTGTGATTAGGGAGGGAACAATGGGTTTTCAGTGAGGGATCAAAGGGTGGGAAGGGAGGGCTCAACAGGTGTTCATAGTTGGTTGAATGGGTGTTTAAGGGAATAGCTCACTAGATGTTCAAGGAGAACATCTTCGCCAGAAAGTTTGTTCGGTATAGCTGTAAAGAAAAGTGTGGAAGGTATAGGAATTAAAAATGTGTGGAATTTATACGACCGCAGATCAATGCAGCTGCAGACGTTGAGGCATGGCGGATATACATTCCTCCATATGTGCATCGTTGCCCATAGACACTCTGTCGCGGAAGACCAATGTTAATTACAAACATATAAAATACATGCTTTGAAAATACATGGGTGGAAAATGATTTATATGCAACACGTTAAATCAACCATTAATTCATAATTAAGGAAAACATACACCCAAAACCTCATGAAAGAAATCTCAGCTTACATAAAAGATATTAATTAAAACAAAACAGAAGACAAATGCAGCAAAATAGAAGACCTATACAACAAGAATTACAGCATATCCAACATCAAAATACTCGCATCAGAATATCGGAAAACGGGAACCAATCCATAAACACATAACACCACAAAACTAAGTAAAAAAACTAAAGAACTCTAAAGAAAACACATCACACTTAACCCAGCCCTCACACACGAGTCACTGACTACTCGCAACAACAAAATAGCGTGACCAAACACCACTACCACATACATATAAAACACTACTTAAACACCAGTCCCCGACCCAACATAGACAAAGCAGAGAAATCCATAAAAAAAAAACACGTATGACCAAAGAACAAGCCCTACATTATCCTAGTAATATATCAAACATTAACCATTACAGTAACCTTCCAAATCCCACCAAAACAATTAAACACACACACTATCCTCCTCCTCACACACTTAAACAATCTCCCATCAAACATCTAAATGAATTTCCTCGCTAAATGGACACTCGAAGAAATCACTACGAAGGATTAACAGCTTCACCTTTAACAAGTTTCCCACAAATTGTGGTCGACGGGCGTCAACACCGCTAAATGCTACTAAATTGTCCCTTAATAGCGATGGATTACTATGTGCTGTAGCGCGTCCTCCAGTCAGGGGTCATCGCTGGGGGTAAGTCCCCTTGCACACCCTCTCACAACCGCCCACATGAACACCTATCATACACAATATCACCCACTCTTCTCTCAATCAGTACTTTTTATACTCCGATACTCATTCCCGTGTATTCTCTTCATTCCCATTCATTCCCTTTATACTCGCATACCAGCTCGAAACACTTTCAACCACATCTTCATCCAACCCTTCTTCACACAATCAGCCTCTCTTATCTAGTCCTTTCTTACTCTACCTTTCTCACACGAAACCATCCTCACAAGTTCCCTTCTTCCATGTCATACTCTTAATTCCATATACCAACGTTGGCACCAACCCACTCTCATGTAGATTCATGGCACACTCTACAGTCATACGCTAACGCTCTAATTTCCACACTCAGACCGTTTAAATCATTATGGCTGTAATTTGATTTATCTGTAGCACCATCACTTACAATGCCTTCTAGATACTTAAAACTTCGTATTTGTCTAAGGGTAACACCAAAAACTGGGAAATCATATGCCACCACATTCTCAGTTTAAATACTATTATAATATTACGTTTTATTCATTCACTTTTAGACCATTTCTCTTACACACCCTGTCAAAATCTAAAAACAATATTTTTTAAATACCTTTCACTCTCAATCACCACCACTACGTTATTAGAAAATACCTCACCATTCCTTATCAATCTCAAATCCCATCCTCTCATTCCCTTACTTACATCTCCCAGTACTCCATCCATAAATATATTAAAAAGCCATGGTGACAGCACACAACCTTTTCTTACACTTACACACGTCAAACTATACATTCCGGTTATCTTTCACCCTAACGTATTCCTTAACTTCAACATATATATGCCTCACACTATCCAACTGTTTACCAATCACTCCGCACATTTTTACCATGCGATAGTTCTTCTCTCTCTACACGATATAAGATTTCTCCAGATCCATAAACCCCAAATACACTTTACACCTCTTATTCCTTTCTTTTTCAGACACTCCTCTTAGTGCAAATACTTGATCTGCAAACACACACACACACACACACTCTAAAGTTCTTGTATTTTCTAAGCCACAACTTGGTTCATTTCCATAAATTGAGAGCCTTAAACTAAGACATTTTGAATTTTTATTATAGGTTTTGCTGCCAGTATAATAAGAAAGTGTCTTCATAACCCACTATCATAAGATTAAAGAACAATAAAATTTAATTAATTTTTCAGTTATTAATTTGTTTTGGCTATTCATATTTTTGGATTTGAATTAATTTTCTGCAAGAAATCTTTCATTAGTTTTTATTGTTTTCTGAGAACTCCAAACAGAAGAGTGAATTTTCATTACAACAGTCCTTTTACTTATGTTTCATTCCTGAGACCTCATTCTTGAGACCAAATCCTCTTTATTCATTATTCAATTCAAGCTCTTTCAATGGGGATAGAAGGGAATGGAAGTAAAAAAAATATACGATAGAACCTTCCTGAGATTATGTAGAGAAATACCTTAAGAGAAGTTGAAACGTTGTATCAAAGTTTCTTCGCAACTTTTTTCTTCTGGCACTTTTGACGATAGGAAGGATTTAGCTTTTATATCAATATCACTCCACACGAAAACCCTTTCCATCCAATAAAGTACTTCACACTGCCAATATATGACAGGTAATAATAATAAAATTTTCAGTAGAATATTATTGAATAGGTTGGTGGAGCCGGTGGTTGATGACATTTTAAGAGATGAACAGGCTGGGTTTAGAAGGGGCGTGGGGGCAATGACCAGATTTTTATCGTTAGACATTTGATGCAGCAACAAATGAAATGAAAGTTCCTTTAAGCCTCTGCTTTGTTGATTTTGAAAAGGCATTCGATAGCATTTCGCGAAATACCATGGGTAAGATCATGTGGCATTATGGAATACCGGAAGAGTTTGGTAGGGTCATTTTGAATATGCACGAGAGCACAACTTGTAAAGTGATGGTTGACGGCGGTTTGACTGATCCTTTTGAAGTAAAGTCTGGGGTGCTACAGGATGGAATTCTGTCACCTCTGATATTTGTATTTGTTATTGATTACATCATGAACAAGGTAAAAGCTGAAACTGATGCTGGTATAGACTGGGGAGAAAATGGGATACTTCTGGACGTATATTATGCTGATGATATAGTTCTTATTTGCACTGGGCCATAAAAGATACAAAGAGTGCTGGACTGTTTGGTTTGGGAAGGACCAAAGGTTCGTTTGGTAATTAATAGCAGAAAAAATGAAATCATAAATATGAATCTAGAAAATGCACAGACTTGATCGGTAGGAGGAATTGCTATAAAGCAAGTTGAGAGGTTCAAATATTTAGGTACTTATTTAGTAAAGAATAGTTCTCTAAGTTCTCTAACATGCCCATCAGGCAATGAGAATGCTTAAGAATGTTTGGAATAATAGCAACTTTTCTGTGCATACTAAAATCAAAATTTATAAAGGTAATGGTTAGAAGCATTTTGATTTATGGACACGAGTCTTGGTACAGCACTGTGACTACAGATAAAAAACTGTTGGCATTTGAAAATGAGGCTCTGCGACGAATATTGGGAGTTAAATGATGGGATAAAGTGTCAAATACCAGAATCAGAGAAATAAAAGGGGTGCAACCGGTCGGTGAGTTTGTAAGATTTTCCCGTTGAAAATGGTTAGGTCTACTAGAGGCCATCAAGGTTGGTGGCCTCTGGTAGAAGAGGTAGAGGTAGGTCTAGTGAGACTTGGATAAGGACTATGAGGCAAGAAGCAGGAAATGATTGTTGGAAAGATCTCAACGCATTAGCTCAAGATAGAGCGTGGTGACTTGAGTTCATTGAGTCCCTATGCATCCCCGTGGGTGCAAAAAGAAATGATTGATTGATTGAATAATAGTAAGACCTGGCAAATCCCTTCCTAATCACTTCAACCTGCATATATTTATATATATATATATATATGTATATATATATATATATGTATATATATATATATATATATATTTATATATATATATTTATATATAATATATATGGTCGGTCATTGTACGTTGGTGCATTGTAGGCACGTTAACGGAGAGTGCTTCCCTTTGTCCTTTGTGGCTCAACCTTCTTTCTTTATGGTCTCATATAGATAGGAATATTATATGTGCATGTATGTACATAGATATCATTTTTGAGTGTGCGGTACATCGGTAAGTATTTATTTATTAGTTTAAGAAAAGGATATACGACTATTTGGAATTATAATAGGCAATTGTCGTAGCTACCCGTCAGACTTAAGTTACCAATTAAGTTAACAATTTAATCTGTAAATTTCCTTATTTTGGGCAATACTATTTCCTTCAGGAGCGAAACTCAACCTAGGACAGATCCCTTTTTTCATTATATCTCTTTTTTGTAAATAATGTTTTGTTTTAAGTTGACGCGTCTTCTATCCTTGGCTATAAACTTTTTGGTTTACAGAATTTGGGCATGTCACCTTAGCCCAGTTTGTGACACTTTTATAACCACTTTTATGCGTTTTTTGTATACTTGAAACTAGGTTGGCTCAATTTTGTGCCTCTCTTCATGAATTTTTGTTGTTAATTCACTTTTGACAAACATTTATGCACCCTCACTATTGTTTCCCAAGTGTGACCACAAATATGAAATGGGGCTCAGGTTTGGAGATAGACAGGGCAATTCCATCAACGTCACCCCTTTGTTTTCAAACCAATCCTTTAAGATACTAGATGTGTGACATGGGGCATTGATTACACCATCTGGTATGTCATCATTGAAAATTTTACCTAATGAAGGTTGATAAACCTGGTCTAACATGCTGGTGTAAGTGTTGTAATTCATTCTGCCCTCTCTAGCGAAAAAAAATCCTGGACTCAAGACGACGTGCAGCCCTAAACTATTACACTGCCACCTTCAAATATGAGTGTTGGGATAACACATCTCGAATCATAAGCTTCCCCAACTCTTCGACGAACATAAACAGCTTCCTGGGGTCCAAAGTTCTGAGGAGAAATACAAATTTTACTGATTATTTTTTGTTATCCAATAAAAATTTTGGTATCCAATAAAAATATGTACATACGTAATGTGGAGAACCTACCTCAGAGTTACTTTCATTAGACCTAATAACTTTAACCCAATCATCCTCAATCCAATCTTCATGATCTTTTGCCAAAGACAATCGCTTCTTTTTATTCACCTGAGACAGCCAAGGTTTCTTTCTAGCCTTATATTCTTTGAACCCAGCTTCTAATAACCTTTTCACTTTGCGTCTTGATATCTCTTTGTTTTTTGCTGCTCGAAACTGAGCAACTACATCAGAAGAGGTTTTTTCCTATCAGCCAGTGATGTCTTTTTCTGCAACCTCTCCCCACTCGGAGTTATACACCTTTTGTAACGATGGCCATCACGCTGTTTGAAAGAATTGGTCTCATTGTAACTTTTAATGTTTTTTTGGACACCGTTTCTTGAGCATTTCAATATTCTTATAACTTTGACTTGGGATAATCTCTCTCTTGTCAATACAATGATTTGAGTTCTTTAAGCTTCGGGAATCTGTTTCCTCGGAGAAATTTTTAACAAAAAATTACCACTTTTAAGTTAACGAAAAGATATTCAGGACAAATTAGGAATAAACGTTAGTATAACATATTGAATGGCTGAATGTTGCCCCAAACATTTATGCCCAATATACAAAAACGCACCCGTAAGGGGCGCGGCGATTTGCCATCCTTGCCGCCGTGCTGAAGGGACTCAGTACTCCGTTTAGCCCCAACTTTGCCTCTTTTCTTTCTTTCAGACAGCCTGTATTTCTCCCCTACTTCATCGCTTTTCATACAACTACTCCCACAACTTTCACTGGTCAGCCTCTCATTTAAAAGGGGAGATGCTGAACTTCTTCAGAGCCAACTATACAGGATCGGGGCTTGGGGGGGAGAAGACAATGTTTCCTAACCACTGAGCTCCGGTTCGGGATGGTGAATTTTTAACAACCTTCTTTATGCCCACCCATACCTTCCTCACATCCTTTTTCCTTCTCTTTTCACACTATCAATTTTACGCCGCCATGCTGAGGGACTGCCAGGCCACCAGGCGGGAGGGGTGGTGTTGAATGGTGGCACCTAGCTCTATCAGGCCCGTAAGTACCCCTTGCAGAGCGTGCTACTGCGAGGGGTGATGAACTATTGCTTCCCGTAAAAAAAAGAGGGCCACCATGACCAATGATGTTGAATTAAAAAATCCTCTCTGAATTTGCCGTGTTCCATCGTTGGAGCCGCTCTGAGACAGCTCCACAGAAAAAATGGAGTTCCCGCTCCCCCTGTGCTTGAGCAGGGGACCCTTCAAATTTCTATAACTGGAGAGGAGGCTTACTCCTCTTCTTCGCCTACGGGTGTAGAGGAATCCCCCTCACCCCCTTTCTCTGGAGATGCTTTCGGGCACCTCCCTCTTCCCAGCCTCAGTCCCCCCTTTTCTTTCCAACGGGATTGCCAAGTAAGCCAGCAGGCAGCATATAGCCGACCGCTTCCCATTGAAGCGGCTCGGTAGGGCAAACCCCCGTACGGGGGATAGGGAAGCCAGGCCCTTTCGGTCGGTTCACTCAAAAGACCTGCTGGTAAGAATATTGAACCTTGCAGGGGTCAAGGCCTGTGCCTCCCAACACTTGACTTGTGACAGTGCTGCCAACGGGACCTGTGATGTCCTCGGGGGATATCCAACTGGAGCCCCACCTGAGATAGAAATGGTATTTGAGGCAACCCAGCCTCAGATGGCAGGGCCTTCCATGGGAGCAAATCCAGGCTCGGCGCTAAGAACTGAGCTTGAGTCAGCCCCTATGCAAGGTCCTCCTCAAATGGCTAGGGTTTCCAACCGGTGCCCCTGCGACTGCCAGGACCTCCTCTTTCTCGGAAAAGGACCTGACTGAGGCCGGTCCATCTGACCTGGGGGCTCCTGCCGGCGTAGGGAAGAAGTGGGTTCATTCCCTGCCCTCCTCTCCTAAAAATAAAAAAAATAGGGAAAAGACTAAGAAGACTTGGGGCTCCTCTCCTTCTGCGGGGGCTGCGGGGACGGATGGTTCTGCTGCCACGTCGGTAAGCGACCAAGCCAAGATCGGCAAATCCAGCGCCTTTGCCTCTCCTTCGTGTGCGGAGCCCTTGACTAAGACCAAAAGCGCAGGGTGGAACCTCGATGACATCGGGGCCACTCATTCAGAGGTTTCCTGGCGTTTTCAAGCCCACTGGCTTCAAACGCTTCCTCGTTATTCGCTCCACTGATGGCAGCATGTTGGCCAAAAGCAACATGATCCATCAGAGGAGAGAATTAGCTAGTGTAATTGATAGAGAGCTAAAACTGACCCGTTTCTCGGACGAGCGCCTTCTGGCGAATTGCGGCGAATCCCTCTGAGGCGGCCAAGAAAAGTGCTCGTCGGACACTTGATAGCACCCCGGTGAGTGTGACGCCGCACTTTCCCATGAACTTTGTGAAAGGAGTATTTTATGCAAGGGAATTCGTTGACTACTCTATAGAAGACATCACCTTAGAGCTGGCCGACCATGGGGCGGTCAAGGTCGAACGTGTGATGAGAAAACAGGGAGGGGCCTCGAGAACCACACACACACTCTTCCTTACGTTCAACTGTGACAAGCTCCCTGAGTCAGGGTGTGCCGGTTGGTACCGCTACCGCGTGAAGGCATTCGTGCCACTGCCGCCGAGGGCAGCTATTACTGCACCTGCTTTGGCCAAACGAATCGCTCATGTAGACGTGCAAAGTCAGGGTTACCCGAAGTATGTGTAAATTTCTCCAAGGCCGCACACGATAAGTCCAAATCGTGTGTGCCCAAGTATGTAAATTTCGGAGAGGCGCACCTCGCTTCTTTGAAGCAATGTAGAGCATATCTCCTTGAGAAAGAAATCCTGGCCGTTCAGGCCCAGGATCGACTCTCATTCCGCGAGGCTAAGGACTTGGTCCTGGCAGGCCCGGCTCTGCCTGGGACGTCTTACGCCTCAATAGTTAGAGAGACACCCTTTGCTCCTGGTCCAACTAGGCCAACGAGCACGGTTGTTTCCGCGCCCATTCGGAGCCCTTCTGCGGGCTTTAATCAACCAGGGCACTCCCCTGGTAAAGCTGGCGGCAGAAAGTGTTCACAGCCAACCTTGGCTAAAACCAGGGCTTTCCCTCTCTCCAGCGTGAGAGTTTCCCGTAAGGTGAAACGGCCACGCGACTCCACTGAGTCGTTAGACTCACAAGCCATCTTCTGGGGTTCCTAAAGCTGTCCCTCGAAACGAGGAAAGCATCACAGGAGCTTCGGCTCCTTCGCCCACGCATAGTGGTGGGCTGATTGGCTCAGAGAAGGTGGATCCTCAAAAAGAGGGCCCTCCCCCCGCCTAAGATTTCGAGGCGGAGGGAGGAAAAGACTCCCGTGGTGAGCCCAACCTCCCCCAATAAGTCCTCGAAGGCGATAGCGCATTCAGCGCATTGTCCGGCCAACAGCGCCACGGGCTCTGCTTCCGGGAAGCGTACGGCCATTCCCTTGAGAGTCTTCTGTTCGAAGAGGGCCCCCGCGTCTCCTCCAAACGCGGCCTGGAGTGCATAATACTTAAATGGAATTGCCGTGGACTCCAGGCCAACTGGGATGATCTGCGGAGGCTCGTCTTGTCCAGTTTCCTCGTCCGTGCCCCCTGCCCGCCCTCCCGGGTTAAAGGGTTTTGCGACCCCACCATCACAAGATGGGGGCCGGGCTGGTGTATACGCGGTTTACAACCGGCATGATGTCTCCGTTATTGTTTAAACTTTAGATACCTCGTTTCAGCCAGTGGTTGTGCAGCTTCACCTTGATAGGAGGTTTACTATTATTTATGAGTATATTACACCGTCAGCTGACTTCGACTTGGGGGAAATCCGCCGCGTCGTGTCACGTTTGCCGAGGCCCTTTCTCTTGCTTAGAGATCTGAAAGGCAGACCTTCTCTCCGGGGAGATTACTCAATAAATCCCAGGAGACAAGTCCTTGCCAATCTGATCGAAGAGCTCGAGATAGGTGTCCTAAATGTGGACGAGTTTTCTCATCACTGCCCGAGAACCACTTCATTTTCTTGGTTTTATCTATCTCTGTGCTCATCGGATGCACACCCTGATTTTGATTGGGAGGTGGTCGATGACCTCCATGGTAGTGATCACTTTCCCATTCAAATATCATTTTTAGGGCAACTGCCGCCTGAGAGCATACCTCGGTGATGCTCTGCATTTCAGAAAATGACTGAATTCTCTATCTCAGTCGATGAGTTTAAGTCGGTTGATGAGGCCGTTGAGTTCTTCTCCGGTAACCTCATCGCCGTGGGCCTGACTACTATTTCCAGAATGTATGGCCGTTTTGCACCCCGACAACTACAGTGGTGGTCGGCGAAGTGTGAGACGGTCCTCAAAAAGAAGCATTATGCCTACATGCGCTATAAGCGACGCCCGAACGATTACACTGTCTCTGAATTTCGTCGGGCTAGGGATAGGTTCCGGTATATTTCGAAGCACGCCCGCCGCTTTGTTGGTGGGCATGCGTGTCTTCACTTAACGGGAAGACCCCTTAAGCAGAGGTGTGAAAGAGAGTCAAACGGATTCGGGGCAAGTTCTCGCCAGAGCCCCTTCCCGTTCTCCGGAAGATTGGGCCCGCAATATCGTACCCCGCGTACGTGGCGGAATCCTTAACGACCGCATATAATAGCCTGGATGCTTCTCCGCCAGCATTCAATGCACGTCGTGATGTCGCGGAAGGTGGCCGACCGGACTTTACTTCCAGAGGCGGAGAACCCTTCAACAACAGGTTTACGCTGAGTGAGTTGCTTTCCGCTCTTTTTCCGTGCGCGGACACCACCCATGGTTTGGACGATGTCCGGTACGTCAAGTTTCGACACCTGGGTAACCGAGGCATGGCCTTTCTCTTAGATTTTTTCAACAGGATCTGGATGGAGGGTCTCCTCCCAGATTCCTGGCGAATCGCTACTGTGCTTGCCTTTTCCAAACCGGGGAATGATCACTCTACTCCAGCTGGTTTCCGCCTAATCACTCTTGCGTGTGCAAGTTGATGGAGAAATTGGTAAATGTTAGATTAGCCTTTTTCTGAACAGCGGAAGCCATCTGTTTTCTGCACAGTGTGGCTTCCGCAAGTTCCACTCCACGTCGGATGCTCTGCTCCGACTGGAAAATGCCGTCTGCGAGGCCTTAATTCGTAGATAGCACTACGCCACGGTGTTTTTCGATCTGGAGAAGGCCTATGATACCGCATGGCGATACGGTATCATGGAGACTATCCACACGATGGGTGCGAGGTGACGCCTCCCAATGTTTATATTTGAATTTTTGCGAGATCGTCGATTCCGCGTACGGGTGGGGGGAGCCCTAGTAGGCTCACTGGAGCAGGAAGAGGGTGTCCCACAACGAAGTGTCCTCAGTGTCACACTCTTTGCCCTGTGTATTAACTTCATCACCTTGGTGATGCCGAAAGATGTTTTCGCTACGCTCTACCTGGAAGAGCTTTCGAGTTCTTTTGCGCGGCCCAGATGCCAACTCTGGAGCGTCGACTCCAACAGGCATTGAACCGCATCTCTCGCTATGCCGAAGCACACAGGTTTAGGTTTTCTTTGGCCAAGACTTAGGTGGTGCACTTTTGCCGCCATTTGCGGCTTCACCTAGACCCAAACTTGCTTCTTAATGGGGTACGCCTTAGAGGGGTTGAATCCTACCGTTTCCTTTGTCTTGTATTTGACCGACGCCTCACCTGTTAGCCTCATATTCGCAGCCTTAGGGTCTCTTGTACCCGCGCCATGGATATTCTCCATTCCGTGACGTTAGGCGCTTACGGCGCTTAAGAGCTAATGCCCTACTTTTTTATCGATCCTTTCTTCCTTCGAAACTCAACTACGGATGCGAGTTTTATGCATCCGCTGCTGAGCGTGTATTGCGGAAGGTGGACCCGATCCACCACACTGGCCTTCGCCTTGTGAGCGGTGCCTTCCGAACTTCCCGCATTGAAAGCCTACTAGTCAATGCTGGGAAGATGCCACTCGCTCTCCGACGCATACAGTGCATCACTCGCCTGTACGTACGCGTGAGCCCGGCGCCTCCCTCAGTCGCCAATAACTCTCACTGCATCCGCATCTGATTTCGACGGTGCCTATCCCCCCGAGAGACGCCAGTCATACCCTAAGCACTTGGGCTTAGGTTCACGCAACTCCTTTGAAAGCTAGGTATAGCTCTCGGGCCGGTAGAGTCCCTACTTCCTCTCAGGACGCCATCCTGGAGGGTACCACATTTAGCTATTTGTCACTACGCCTCTGCTCCCAAAGCTTGTGCAGAGCCCAGAGTATTGCGTTCGACTTTTTTGGAGCACACATCGTGTCACGCTGGAACCGTGCCAGTCTATACGTATGGCTCCAAGTCCAAAGAGGGGTCGGCTTCCACGCCGTATCCCCTCTGTTTGAAGTCAGCGGGGCTCTGCCAGGCACTGCGTCTGTCTTCACGTCCGAGCTAGTGGCAATACACCACTTGGTAGGGGAGATTACGCGACGTGCCTGGTTCGAAGATCGGATTGTGATCTATAGTGACTCACAAAGCGCACTGGCTGCTCTTGCGGCATTGAATCTTCGCATCCCCTGGTCTGCGATATTCGTGACGCCACGGTTTTGGCGAGCCGGGCGGATGTCGAGATTATCATCAGCTGGGTTGCTGGACATGCGGGAATTGCGGGGAATGAGCGCGCCGATGAGAGCGACAAAGAGTCGGCGAGGAACCTGCGACCGGACCAGCGTTTCCCTCTCCCTTACACCAACTACATGGCAGGAATACGGGCAGCTTTTCGGACTTCTTGGCAAAGAAGATATGAGACGGTCGAAGGGAACTTAAAGTTGCGTGCCATTGCGCCGCGATTGTTCCCATGGACCTACCCCCCAATGCAGCGAAGGCTTCAGATTGCTTTCTGTCATCTCTGAATTGGGCACACTCGCGAGACGCACCGCCATTTGATGGAGCGCTCGCCTGCGCCCTACTGTGAAGACTGTTTTGTCCCCCAGACTGTTTGGCATCTTCTTGTTGAGTCTCTCAGTCTGGGCGATCTTCGCGCATGTTACGTGTCCCGAAACCGTGATGGGCGGGGTTGATAAGGCCTGTCCCTTGTACTCGGGACGAGTGCGTGCACATTGACTGGTGGACTTGTAGACTTTGGGGTGGAGGCCGGCCTTCTACCTTTTATTTAACCAGTTTTTTGTTGTTTTTTTTTGGTTTTTTCCCTTATATGTCTCACGTTCCTGCGCCGAAGGGACCTCATCCCGACGCAGGAACTTGCTTCCTGCTCGTTGCCTTTTCCCTTATTTTTTTCATTTTTAGTGTTGGGTTTTTTTTTTTTATCTGATTCTAAATTAGCCTATTACTAGGCAGGTTTTTAATACGACGACTAATGCCCAAGTAGGCAGTCGCCAGATGAGCTCTTTAAAAAAATTAATAAATATATAATAACGCATTAAAGTGGTTATAAAAGCAAAAGGAGGACACATCAAATATTAAGTATTGATAGAATATACACAAAAATGTTTATTTGTATTATTTAAAATATTAAATAAATGAATTTCAATCATATTATCTACTCTTTCATACCTGCTCCACTATCATTTAAAATCTCGCTTTCACAGCACGACACCCCCTCTCCCTCTAACCTCTCTTCAGAAACCCCGAGGGAGTACTTATGTCTCGTATGAGGTCACTCCAATCCACATACCCCTGAAACGTAACAGGTGGCCCTATTTAGTGACCCCTGGGGTTACGAAAGGTTCCACCATCATCAGTGTGGGTGTAAAAAAAACAAAATACGACTCGATAACCGTCACTATCTTGAAAAAAATAGGCCCCCTGCTACCTTTAGACTCACCAGTGGTTGTCATTCTGATATTTATGTGCATTTCATTATCCGGTTGTAGGTCCTAGTCCTCCATGTGAGTGACCAACCTACAGTGTAAGGCACCTGTCCTAAAGGCAACTCAAATTGACGATTCCATCCGGTAACTAATCTCGCCCGGTGTTGCTTTACTTCGCTGTAATTGGAGTAGATATCTCCAATCGGTCTGGCCGCACCCCATTTCTTAGAAATGAGGTTCAGGGACATAGAGTTGTGCGCATTTGACCATAATTGTTTTGACCAAATTTATGGTAGGAGATTTGAAAGTTAGTTTTCTTTGAGGAAATCAACCTTATAAAGATAAATCTTACTTACCTAGTGTTTCATACAGCTAAAACGCATTTTAAAATTAATATTGCTCTACAGAAGCAAATAACGTCATAGTTTTTAGGTAGGCTAAACCTAAAGGCTGTTTACGCAAGTTTCACGCGCCATTTAGGCTTCGTAAAAATCTACAGTAAGATTTAGAAATAATAACTGTAAATAAAGTGTAGAAACTAGAAATTATCATATCTTCAGGAAAATAAAATAAACCTAGTCCCTTTACAATGCTTGTCAAGAAATAAATGGCCTACCATGGTCGCCAACGTATTTAGAGGCATACCACATCGGTAACGTAAGTCTAACAATGACCACTAACAAGCTCATGAATCTATTATGTATAATAAACCCTATTTTCACATGTTCGACACTTGCACAGAACCAACTAATTGTTGGCAATAAATTTACCCTCATGGCCTTGTCTTTACGCGTTAGGTACCGAGTAGTTTTGAGAATCGGGCGTCGAGCATCAGGGCCGACTCATCAGGACTCGTGAGCAACTTCGAAATGCACATTCTACATTGACATGTCCCTTTCATTTGATTAAAACATCAAAGAGTCATTGTTACCAAAAATGTAAGGTTACATCTTTTACTTATTAACTATCTATCAAACAAATCCTTAATGTACAGTACTCTAGTGTTCAACTAGTAATATCTATGGTGGTATTGATATACACATACTTCTGACGCGGACTTGAACGGTTCGATGATCGCTGGTTGGTGCCGAAACACAAAAATATCCAACACTTTCCCTCAGAGATCACCCGTCCATGGTACCTTGTGCTTGCCCGCGATTGTCATACTGATCTTTATATGCAACGTCCACGATGGTAGGAAAGGATGAGGTTACTTACCAACAAACCCTTGAGTGAACATTAAAACAATAAGTTAATCTCGGATACTAAGCGAATCTCAGACCTAAATGGGTGAGACTAATCACCAAAATGAAGAAAGGTTAAATAACTTTAATATAAATCATTATTATTTTATAAAACTGATAATAATTTATGTTAAATGTTATTATTACACTCTCTTGTGTCTCTACCAGATAAAGGTTAGGTATGCCAAACTTCCACCATTAAATTTCTGCCCCGAATACTCCCAAGGCCATGCTCATAACTCAGCTTTCCCTTGAAATACCAGAGATATTTCCCAAGAAGTGCTCAGTAGCGTTTCTGCTTCCGCGCGAGATTATTCTTTAATAAAAAGTATTTCAGTTATCAAACTCTTTCCTTCCATCCATATTTTTAGTTTCTGAAAGTATATAAACATAAAATTAAATTTGAAATAATATTTTTTTAAATTGTGAAATGTACCACCTGTGGTACATGTGGTATTTGGAATGAATTCTGTCTGTATCACCGGTGGCGAATGTGGCCTTGAACGTGTTAAACCACGCGTTTTTAAACTAACTTACAGAACAAGAGCATCATTATTTTACTGTGAAAACTACAGTAATGTACTGCCAATTTTACATCAATATTTTACAGTGTACACAAACATGACGAGAAAGGACTTATTTCCAAATCAAGAGTTGGATATGTAAATGCAAAAAGGCACAATAACCTTAAAGAAATAGCTATTAAACACGCACCTAAAATTAGGAACAGACTATTCAAAGTAAAAGAAAACATCGTCCATGTTAATATTGATTAAACACATATACTAAGCGTTTGTAAGCTAAATTAATAATTATAATGTCTCTAGTCGAAAGACGTCAGATATACATATAAACACTAAGAATGCAAGCCACAGATCTAACCATGACCAAGACCCTATTTCCGCAAACAGAGATTTCTTGGAGTTTGCCTCTAATAAAGAAACGAGCTTTTTAACAATTAACTAAAACGAGCTTCCTAAGATAAAGAAATGAAAGGTTACAGGAAAACTAACAGAGGCGGAAACATGCATAAATTAAATCTTAAATGCTTTAAAACATAGCGATATACAAATTTAGCACACAGAGTATCGACAATAGCATAAATAATAATAAGCAGGCTGTTCATTCTCCCAGGACTGGAAACGTTAGGTATCTTTTATATTCGAACATAGAATCAAGAATAAAAACTGGATCTAGTTTGAGGACTATAAAAATGACTTACTCGGACCTTCGAGTCTCTTTAAGGTAGATAAATTGAAGCATTATATCCTAGTAAAGTGCGCGAAAGAAAAAACCTTTCGCATCCTGTGACCCAAGTTAGGTGGGAAAACTGTGACTCAATCACTGATTACGAAAATAAGTTATAAATGTAAACGTAAATTAAGAGGCTTTCGATCAAATTAACCCCACTTGTTTTTTGTCATAAGAACGCGAAACCTCAAAAGTATTTGCCATTGAGTCAAACCAAGCGAACGCTCCAAATAAGGAACTATTTGATGCGTTAACAGTCTGAAAGAAGAAAAATCATTACCACGGGTTAGAGACAACGTGATCAATCTTGGGGAAAAACGTAAGTTTCTTAGATTAAAAAACTAAAAATAATATCATGGTAAAACGTTTAAATTAAATTAAACCAATGATCCATAGCGAAAGTGTGAGCTTGAAAAGTTAGCGGCGAATTGCCTTAGCGAGAATAAAAACCGGTTCGAACCTTCGATCCCTTGGAGAATCACAGTATACAATATTCAAATATACTTCTAAACATACTCACTCATACATAAAAACCCCCTGGTATAAATCTAATTCAAGTGAGACCCATAATACTAGGGTTAAAAAGTGGCATTCCCAAATTCAAATATCAAAAATGTGTAAATGGGTAAGCTAGTAGAAGGGCTGAAATTGTCTAATAATATGGGGAGGATAATTAATAGTTGGCAACTGGTACAAGTATATGCGACTACTGGGGAAGAGACCTGCCCTTCTCTCACCAGTGGAGCTGAACTATCATCTGTCGGGAAAATGCCCGATGTATTCACATTGTTCCATTAAAATGCATGGTCAAATGTTTGCGTTTCCATGGAAACAGTTTTTATCTCGAGTTTGATATGCTCATATATTCTAAACAAAGTCAATGGAATCCAGGTACTTTGGATGCCTATGCTATTTCCACGCGCAGGCGTAGCCTGATATGAAGACTTGTCTATTTGCGCAACACCTCGTGTCTTTTGCCAGGAGGTGTTACACAAATGATGGTAAATTTAGGAATAAACAGTCACTCACTTCAATGACATTTAATGACACTTCATTTCTACCTCCTCACGAAGGTGCGGAGCACTGCAGAAAAAAACAATGAACATTGGAATGCCTAAAAACTTCTTGTAACCGCTTTGAATTCGAGCCCTAAAGTGATTTTCGAAAGGAGAGATTCGCTCCATACCTCCTTTAACACTTTGATTGCGTGTGTGCCAAAAAATCTTGTATTTCGCCACTGACACACTCATATGTGTACCACTTTACTATATTATATGAAATCTGTGGGTTGAGGTAAATATTTTGATATATAGTACTTGGTAGTTTGGGTGCAAATTATGCTCCCATCCAGCGTTTTGTTACAGTAGCTTTTATTTTGTCCTTTATATGTGGAATAGATTCAGAATTTTAATGTTTTATTTGTAATTATTGTATCCAGGTTCAAGTCTTTGAGGCGTTTCAGACAGAAGAAGGTCTCTCCAGGTCAGGAGCAGCAGTATGTGTGGACATTTTTTGCATGTTTTCTTGCTTTTTCTCTCCCTCTATCTCTTGTGATATTTTCGTAGCATCTTTTGCATCTCCTCCTCATTTGTTTCCTTGCTCATTTTTTTCTCAAGAATTAAATGTGATGTTGCTGGTCTCCTTTGCAGTAGTAGTGGTGATGTCGCTTCTGTCTGTAGGAGTGTCACAGCTATTTTCTCCTTGAATTCCTTTAGTTGCATTATTTTGCCTGTTACTTTTATGTATTCAATCCAAACATTTACAACAGACTCCTACTAGCAGTGTAAGTGAAAGATTTCGGTACGATTTTATACCCTTTCTAAGAGCTGTTCCAAAAGAAGCCATCTGATCAGATATGTCAATTCCAATCTTACCCTGATTGTACGCTATGATACCCAACGTCTTCTGCGGGGTTTTCCTACTTTTTCTTTGCCTGCCTTGTGTATTAGATGGGCCTGATTCTTCCTTTTCCATTTCCTCTCTTTCTCCAATATCCACTAATTCAGGCCTGTGTTTCGTAGATAGTAATCTGGCTTCTCTTGCATCTCTCCATTTCACAACTACTATACCATTTTGATCTTCTCTCGCAACCATTTCCCATTTTTTTTAGGTTTGCATTCAGCATTCATCACTTCAGCTGGCATGTTCTTCCTGTTGGCTCAACTAGTTAAAACGGCATATGTTTTTGGTGTAGAAAAGCAATAGCTAATTCGTAGCTTGTGTAAAAATTGTCTACGAACAGCGTTCTACCTTCATTCAGTAAATTTTTCATTAGATTTATGCACACATTTTTAGCTAGACCTACTTGCCTCGTGCCCTCTTTAGACTTTCCCGTGTACACATATAAATTATAAGTGTACCCTTCAATAGAGAACATTTTATAAAAGTTAATCCCATATTTAGAGATGTATTGGTTCAACACTAATCTTCCTCGCCATGGAATCATGAAGTCTCATCTATCACCACTTTATCACCTGGTAAATATAATTCCTGGAATTTTTTAATAGCATTGACAAAAATTTACGAAGTCTTCCAACGTGATCACTTTCATCAATCTCGGCATTATCAGCAAAATCAAAACAGCTTAATAATAACTGGAACTTATTTAAACTCACTGTTCTTTTTATAAGATAAGCTGTATATAATATGCTAATAGTTTCTGATGGAACCATCTCTGAATAATCCCATCCAGAGAAGAATTCCTAAAAACTTTCTCATCTCCTCTCTGCATGTTAGAACCAATTTGCTGTGTCTTAAGACCCTGTCTTCTTGGCGTGTTTTTTTTTTCTGCATAAACTTGATGTGCTTATCGAATAGTCTCCAGTACAATAAGGTCCAAAACCTCATCATAAAAAAGCTCAAAGACTTCATTTGGAGTAATCGTTAGACTTAACTTTTTAAGGATGCCAGACTTGCCAGTGAATGAAATTACCTGACTTGTATTAGAGAACACAGACCATACTGATGCTGACTCTTCACTTTCATCATCTTCTTCACCTTATTCCTTTAGGTTTAGTGTACTAAAAAAATCATCTAAGTCATACGGACTTGGATGAAACCTTACAAAACTCTCAGAACCAGTGCTTTCATCATCTGGCCGATAATCAGGATCTAACCTTTGGAGGACTTTGGCAATTATACCATTCGAAAACGAATGTAGAATAACATAATAGTAGCAAATTTGTTAGAATCGGCGGAATAGTTATGAGGTTATTGGCAAATAATTCCCCGGCTTACTTTGAGAGGATTTGGGCAATTATATCATTCGGAAAAGATTGTATAACAACATTAGTGTTATAAATTTCGTTAGAATCGACCGAATAGTTATGATGTTATTAATAAAACAAAATAATTTCCGGGCTAACCTTGGGAGGACTTTAACAATTATATCATTAGAAAGAAAATGTAATACATCATTAGAGTTTCAAATTTCGTAAGAATCGGCCGAATGGTTATGATGTTATTGCCAAGTAATTCCCTGGCTATCCTTGGGAGGACTTTGGCAATTATACGATTATCATTCAAAACAGAATGTAAAACAACATAGGGCTTTCAAATTTGGTTAGAATCAGCCCTAATAGTAATGATGTTATTGCTAAATAATTCCCCGGCTAACCTTAGAAGGACCTGGGCAATTATATTATTCGAAAGGTAATGTAAAACAACATTAGGGTTTCAAATTTGCCAAACGTCGTTAAGCTCTCGGATGTTTATCGTTTTTATGCCGTGCTTCTTAACTTCAGATATATAAGCCACGCCCCTGCATGCTAATTAATTCAATATATTTTCTTTAATATTTACTAATATAAAATGTCTATATTATATTTTAGTTAAGAAAAAAATCCCTTCAAAATGATATATAATAAATATGATGCAATGCCAATTGAAATGTGACTATTCATTCTTTAGCCAAATGATAAAACGCTGGCCACGGAGACATGAGATATTTTTCATCGTGTGAATTTTCCTGTTCTCAAGGAAATTTGATTCAACACAAGTGAGGCCATCTGCCCTGATATTTTAAGACAAGCTCTATTCTAACCCTGTTTTCTCTTCAAACTAGATATACCCTTGTTCCCTGAGGCTGAGATTATCGCCACCCGTAGAGAAATTGTGTAAACAGATTTGCACACGCCGGTGATGTAAATGGTAAACATTCATATCAATCTCCATGAGTCACTTATTTTCCACCTGACCATGGCTTATAATGCGTTCTGGCACGGACACTGGTAATGAACACATTTGTTCTATGATTTGTATTCATTTGAAAAATACACTTATAATCAACAAGAGCACGTCCACCAGAAAGTCCTTTGGAAGAAACGTTTCGTGTAGTGGTTAAATAAAAATAGGTAGAAAATACATTACCCAAGGGCTGTCAGTTATGGTCATCGACTCGAACAAGAAAACCTTCCTCCACTTGGATAATTTTCTAATGAAGCTCGTTTCTTCCATATAGTTATTCTTATCGCACATCACGCACATATTCACATCAGTCACTTAACCCCGAAGGGTATTTTATCTTCCATTTCTCGAACGCATCTTACACGTTCCATTGCCCATCATTTTGTCTACATATCCCGTCCTGCAATGTTGATGAATCTTGTTAAACTCATTTAAACTCGACTTCAATGTCGATCTCTCATGCAAATGATTGGCAGAATTCAGAGTGCAGCTGTTGAGATGGAATGCATCAAAACTGGGAATAGTTTGCCTTTCTTCTGCTTCTAAAGAGAAGAGAGATTCCAAACCGGTTTACTTGATTTACCCTAATTCCTTTAGTCTGCTTTCAATTTAATCGGCTTTTAATCCATTCTGAAATTAATCAACTCTACTTATATGGAGTTTTGCAATCCATCATATTCGATGATAACCCCTCCTCCTATTTACGTATAGGATCTTCAAGTCTCTTGCTATTGGTAACATACTGTTTTTTAGAAGCTTTGTGTCCATTATGTCTTTGCTCTGATCGATCACTGAGGATGTTTGGCACGTAGGAGAGATTCTAAGAAAATTAAAGATGTTTTATTTAAAAGAATAGCCCTAAACGAAGGAGGGAAAGTTTTAGAAAATATTTTGGCAATGTGGTGAAGATAATGGATGTGAAAAAAGGTGGGGAAGGTGCTTCGCCCCAGTAGGCATTGAGTAGGTCAACTTATTTTGTTTGATCTGAATTTTTGGGTTAAAGAAATGATCTATCTTGTATTGCTGACGGTCCCTTTGATCAGCTACTAAAAATGACTCATAAGCTGGGACTTTTTTTTCCCTCGGGTATTACGAGTTTTGCTCAGCGTTATTGGTCTAACCCCCAATGAAACCTACCTTCTTTGAAAAACAACGTCCCAATAACGATGATTCGTGCTCCATCGGCCTCTATTATCTAAAATAGTCATAAAAGGACTATGTAGTTACATGCAGTGCACCTTGTTTTAAATTTATTACCTTTATTGAACATTTATCTATACTTTTCTGAGATGTGTTCACCATTTTCAAAAAAATGAACAATAAATCTTGAAAGACTAATTTTTTGTCTAAGCTTCGTTTAGCCTTTTTGAATTAGTGGATACATTAAGGGCTCAAGGGTTTCGAACCCATTCGCATTAAACTCCATAAGTTCTTTCGGAGCATAAGCTTCGGCCTTTAGTAGCTTTCTGATAAAAAAAGACAAAAATTCTCTTCTCTTTCATTTTCTCTCTCTTTCTCTCTCATGCGCTCTCTTTTTCCCCTCTCTTGATCACTCTTTCTCTATCTTTATTTCCCTCTATCTCTCTTTCTCTCCCTCTTTTCTTCTTTCTCTTCCTCTTTTCTTCTTTCTCTCACTCTCTCTTTCCTGTCTCTCTCCCTCTCTCTCTTTCTCTTTCGCTTTCGCCCTTCTCTCTCTCCCTCTCTCTCTCTTTCGCCCTTCTCTCTCTCCCTCTCTCTTTTGCGCACTCATTGAAATTAAATCGATGCAAATAAGAAAATTGCTGCACACTTTTATACGTTTCTTTCCCAAAAAATGGCAATCGGGTAATTTTATATTTCTCGCTCTCCACGATTACATTACTTTTTTCTCTCACTCATCCCTTATTTCTACAAATACAAAGTTATTTCTGATATTTTCCATTTGTCATAAAACTCTTTCATGTCACGATTTTTCTTGGAAGGCCCAAACATTCGCACACGAAAGGATAGGCGGTCAGATAGAGAGACCCCAAGCCGGTTATAATGAGGTTTGTTGTTTTAGCATTCACTTTTATTTTCCGCATTTTCCCACTACTTCGCTTCTTCTATGTTTTAAATTATTACACCAATTCTGATGGTGAGTTTTGCTCACTTTTATCCCACAAACAAACGCAAAATCGAATTTAGAGAACATGTGTTTTATTTTACAAACTTTTTTCTTAATTTTATGATACACAGATACTTAAAATTTATGACATTTGTCCTCTTAAAGCATTTCTATTCTTTATGTTATTCCTATTTAGTTATGCTGCATTATTTTTGTTTATCATTATTTGTTATAAATAATCCCAGGTTTCATTTATATAATTTTTAGTGAGATTGTTAGGGGAGACGAAAACTTGGCATATGTAGAATCATATTAAACGTCCTAGACATTTGATTAGTCCTGAATAACAATTCAATCCAAAACAGGGACCTTATCCAAGCAAAAATCTTTTGTAGGTTTGATGTCATATGAATGGTGCAATCCATTTTAAACCTCTTAGCCTAAATCAGACGATCACCACAGAGGTTTAGTGTGTTCCATTAGACCGTTTAAATGCAGCGCTTGAAGAACAAAGGCCAGCATTAATCAATAGGAGAAGAGTGTTCTTCAATCAATACAACGCGTGACCACATATAACGAGAGATACCATATAAAGGGTTGACAATATCAATTGGGAGCTAATGAATTACCCTCTATACTCACTCGAATTAGCGCCATTAGATTACTTTCTTTTAAGGAGATTAGCGAATCACCTGAAGAGAGTGAAGTCGCAACACCGAGGTGAAAGCGGACTTAAAGAACTATTTTAAAAAACACATTCAAACGATTTTTTTCCAAACTTGGTATTAAAAAGTTAGTAAAAAGATGGCGAAAAATGTGAGAAAGTGGTGAAAATCATATTACTTATTAAATTAATAAATACAAACTAATTTAAATATAAATAAATTCAAAGAGTTACTTGCTTTCTGGGTTACCAAGTTTCCCTCCTTTTTCCGTTTTCCTGATTATCTTTTTATTTAATTCAGTGATAGTATATGACCTCATTGGATTACGTTATTTTTCTTTAAAACTTTTTTTTTCTTGTTTGTGCGAGGATTTATTTGAATTTTAAACTTAAGTGAAAACCATCGAGGAAATCAAGACTAGGAAGGTTTTCGAGAGAAAAGGCTAAAATTTTGGAGAGTTAAAATACTTCATGTTTATAACTGACGTAGATAATTCTGAGTTTTATGTACAGATAGGTGTGCAACTCTTGAACTTACTTCCGATCCATAATTAAGGTGAGTTACGAGTACTTTGCTGGACTTCTCCCAATGGCGTTTTTTTTTAAGAACGTTTAACGCCATCTGTCACCGTTTGCCTGGTCTAAACAGGTGCGAAAAGGATAGTGGGAGATTTAAAAGAAGTACCATAGATGACCTGAGAGAGACCACCACTTTCTCTTGGTGAAGACATCTTACAGAGAGAAAATGAGAACCAGTGGCGATGGATAAAGAGATTTTGAGTCTAATTAAACGGGTAGTATCTGCATTTTGTTGCAATATTGAGGTTCTTTCCAGAAGCGTCCAGATTTCTCTTGTAATCTTTACTTAGTCTTTTCTTTCCATAATGAATCATTCTTGCCTGAAAATAGCAACCGAAACTTTCCCCAAATAGTCTCTAATAAAGAATTCCACAAGAAACTGTTTGCCGTCCCCATTTCGTATCGACTCCCAAAGACCGCCGGAAGATGGTATTGGAATATCATCCGCATCTCTGTTACATATTGCGTTTGGAAGCTCACTCAAGCGTGCCGTCTCTCGCAAACCTCTTCCATGTCTGTCTCACGGATGAAGTTGTAATCTTTACGGAACACTGGTTGACGCTACATCTTCTGCCAATCTAAAATAGGATGACATTTACATAGCTCGATGTAAAGTGTATGGCTAGTTGTACCTATTTTTAATGGTGCCATTGCGAAAAATATTTAATGTTTTTCTGAGCTATTATTGATTCGTTTGTGGTCCTGAGAAGAATTTGATGTTCAATGGATATTAAAATATGGATGGATTTAAATAAAGATCCTTTTGTTATGCCCCGCTCGCGATCTGGTAATAGTAAATGTAACATAAAAAAACACTTTTTGTCGTGTTTTTTTTTAACTATAATTGATAATCATTATGAATATTTGGCTGCTATAGTCATTAATATTTGTTCTATAACTATTCAAGTCGAAATGGACAACCATTTTAGGAGTTAACCTGAATTTTGAATAAAATTTAATGTCTTCATTAGACTTTTTCTAAGCATTCGTATAGAAAAAAAAAATCCACGAGCTGTCGTATTATTATGTTTTACTCTTTAGACTTATCTACACTTCGGATTTGATATAGGGGCTTATTGGCCTTATTAATAGGTTTGATATATCTGTTAAAGAGCCCTGAATGATTAAATTAAAAGAAAATATCAGACGATTTAATCCTTAATTTTGAGCTTCCAAACTCTCAACACTAGAGAAATAAACCTGGTTTTGGACACGATAAGATATAATGATCTCGAGATAAAAGTTCCAAACCTAGTAATATCCCGTGTGTATACCAAGCTACCAGGTGATTGTAGATCTGAAGAGAGTGATTGTATCAACTTTAAAACAAGATAATCTTTCCTTTATTTCCTTTTTGTAACTACAACGGGAGTTTGTGATTAATATCTCTTATCTCTATGCTTATTGAGAACTATCGTACGTTAATTTATATTTACTGGCTCGTATATTAGTTTTCAGGGCAAGTTGGGAGGTTTTTTTTTTAATAACATTCGTTGGAATTACCCTTAAGTGTGGTTGTTATAGAAACAAAGACTATAAAACCTTCAGATACCCGCTGCGTCCGGTTTAAGGTTTTATGATACAGTGGACTTTGTATTAAGAGATGTCCAAGCACGTTTGTACGTATTTTAAAAGCGTTTAATTAAAGTTTGGTCGCTTTATTGATTTCTTTATTCGGGTTGGCCAACCAGACGCGCGGATGTTGGAAGAATAAAAGTACGGTGTACATTTCTCTCTAATGGACCCCTAAATTTGCATTCCTTAGAGGAATTTTCGAATAAACTTCGATTAACCGGGTGCTTAAAAGAGCTTTATTTGTTAGTGGAATCATGTTTGCATATTTTCATTATTATTATATTAACGCTGCCTTCATTGCTTTTCTTCCCTTTATCTCCTGCCTCCTTCATTTGTCAACGAGTACCTCCATCTCTTCCGTGCAGTTTACTTTCTCTTGTTTCTCCCAAAGTGCAGGAGAGTTATGTACCTTCTCTAGTCCCCTCCCAATTGCTATGGTTATGTGATTTCAACCAATTTTCACTTCCCCTTACTTTATCAGTTTTATTAAGAACATTAAATACAAATTTTGGTGTAAAGCTGGGTTTGATTTTCGGCGGGGGGGGGGGGGAGGTTTTCAATATACAAATTAGGAAAAAAAAATCTTTAAATTAACGCAAATCTAGGAAAATACCCCCCAAAATATTATGATTCTAAGGCAAAAGAAAAGTACAACGGTGATGTTTATGAATGAGCCTACTATGAAAAAATAAGTCGATAGATAAAATCCGTCTACTAATAGGTGCCGTTGCCAGGCAACTTGCCTTGTTTCTAGAGGCAGGCTAAGAGAGTTGTGCGGCATTCTCCTCCATGATTCTCATGCGCTACATAACATCTTCATATAGTCACTTGCCCCAACTTCTCCAGTTTTTACAAGCCCATTTTTACTAAATTCTGGCGGAGATGCCTTCGTTGTTTTTGCTTTATTTATAAAATGGGTAAAATACTTGAACCTTTAGTTTTAACCATTTTCCCACAAAATTGGGTCGGTGGCATTGATCCACTTGGTGGTCAGAGGCCGATGCAATCCCGCCCATTACCCGTAATGTTGAAATGTGGAAGAAGAAAAGGAAAAATAACCAGGTCAAAAGAAGATAAGGAAGCGGAGATGCCTTGAATTATCATTATGTACCTATGTGTAATTATCACGATCCTAAATAAAGTTATTATTATATTAAGTGGTAGTTGTAATATTATTAGTATTAGTATTTTGAACTGGTAAGTGAGAAGGTATGTTAGCATCTCTGCCAGGAATATTGTAAAGATGTTTGTATTCAAAGTGTTGAGGTTAGGGTAAGTAAACATATGAGAGTGATACAAAGACGAGCCTTAAAGGGAAATTTAGTTTAGCGAAATTCTCCCTCCCACCACCCCACTAAAACAAGAAGGGGGTAATCCTTACTTGGGTGTAGGTGATGGCGTTGGAGAAGGAGGAGGCTGTGTGGTAATGGCTGCATGAAATGAAGGTCAATCCGCTTTCTGACCGTAGGAAATCGGCATCTGCCCCAATCCGACTGGAAATTCTGGCTGTACTTTATACACATTTTCAATTCCACTTACTTTACCACTTTCATCTCGAACTTCTTCAAATTTGTCTGGCTAAGATCCTCTCGTTATCTTTTATTCTTTTTACTACAAAAATCTATCTTCCATCGGTCATATTTTGTATGGGCACTAAATGATCTCAATGCATTTCCTATGTGATGGATGGACTGAGGGGAGAGAAATAGGTTTAGGAGAATTGTGTGCTCCTCTGGTTCCTCTTTCCTATACCGGGTGGGGGGGGGGATCTATTGTACCCTTTAACAAAACTTCATTTAACCTAATTTTATGAATTTCTTTTGGATGATTTCAGTTTTGATTTCTCTAAATTCCAAAATCATCATTTGGATGTTTATAGATTCTCTACTGCTTCAAACCTCCATATTTGTTTTGATACTTGTTAATATCAATATTATAAAAGACTTACTGGAAGTAAATTTGGGAGTTGAGATTTTTAGTTTGATGATAAGTATGTGTGGTATATCGGGTTTTAAGCAACTAGTACATCAACCATACAACATTTATGGTTATACAGGATTAAGTTCACAGTATAAGAATTGATATTTTGATAATATCCGGAAATACGAGTAACAGAAAATTGAGTTTTAGAGTTTTCATTTTGGCGTGAAAGGTTACGGTCTATTAAGAGGAAAAAGTGGTGATTAATCATGGTTAGTTAACCATTAAATTAATCATTTTACTGCCCCCATCTTACGTTTTGAAAAAGTTAGAAGTTAAAAGTATATCACTAGAGTAGAATGAATAGTAATCATTAGGATACAGTGGTGAAATGGAATGAGTAAGAGTTAGTGCAGGCTGCTGGGTGACCAGGCATCACTTGAGTTCTTATCTTCACGTCTCTATTCTTCTTCTAAGAATATATTTTGTCCTATTCGAATTTCGCAGTTGTTGGTGACTTATTTGCTTTGTTTGCAATTCAGTAGTGATTCTTATACTATCTATATATTGGTAAGGAATTAACTCTATTTAACGTTTGTCCGCTCCTAAAGTTTCCTCTATTATTTGCTCTATGTTCTATGGGGACCTTCATCTTCCTTTTTTCATCTTCCTCTAGAAGTTATTCTAGTTTATTCCATATTCCGACCGCTCTTTTATGTAGAGATACATTAACTGCCTCCATCTCCATTTTATGGTGCAGATCTCTCTGCCTCATGAGCCCTCTCCTTCTTGTATTAGTAATTAATAGTACGCTGCTGTTTTGTACTCTCTGTAATTTCAGGTTATTGGTTTTATGTATATTGCTGGGTGGAATTGCGGGATATAATAGTATTGATTTACACAGGAGGTTGTATATTTTGATTTTATTCTGTGTTTAGGTTTTTTCAACTGATAAACTTTCGCCTAGTTAGCTTTTGTTAGTTTGATTCTTTAGTACCTTGCCTTCCTTTTGGTATCTGTACCTATCTGCGTTTATCGTTACTCTTGATGTTTTTCTTCGTCCTATTGGAATAATGGTAAACTTGTTTGAGTTTGTTCTTATCTTCCATTTTTTTTTCAAAGTTATTTATATTCTCGATTTCTGCAACGGTGATTCTGGCTGCTGTTGGTGGGTGCCTGTATGGACTATTAACGATTATCGAGATGTCGTCTGCGAATGTACGTATTTGGTGTTATCGTAGATTGGATTTGAAAGGTCTTCTGTATAAATACTATAACGTTGGACTAAGACACCCTCCTCGGGAAACGCCTTGATTGATTTCAAATTCAGGTCCCCTATATCCTTCTATGCTGATGAATGCTGTGTGGTCTATGATGTAGTCACATATGTATTTTGTTAGGATAGGTGGAAGTTCTAATCTCTTGATTTTATATTTTAGGCCTATTCTCCAGACCGTATCAAAAGCCTTCTGCACAT
Organism: Ceratothoa steindachneri; assembly: GCA_963969495.1. Lineage (NCBI taxonomy): Eukaryota > Metazoa > Arthropoda > Malacostraca > Isopoda > Cymothoidae > Ceratothoa > Ceratothoa steindachneri. The sequence continues at coordinate 53,331,442 of OZ018332.1, forward strand.
ATCTTAATACCAGATCTGTGGTGTAGTTTCTGTCATATTTAACTTTGACTATTGTTTCTACTATTACGGTCAGTGCCTTCTCGTTCCTTTTACCTTTCCTGAACCTGTGTCGGTGGCTAGGAATTAGATCGTTATCTTCTACGTGTTGGCTCAACAACCTGCCGATCAATTGTTTAAGTAGATTGGCCATTGTTTCTAGTAGAGTTATCGGCCTGATGTTTCTTGGTTGGTCAGGGGACTTGCCTGGTTTGGGCAAAAATACTATTTTGCCTCTTTTCAGGGTGTCAAGAAAATAGCCGGCGCGTATTCTCGCATTAAAGATTTAAATATACTTGGGCAAGAAAAACATCTGGCGCTCTGTCGAGATTGAGTGAGTGGGTAATCCCAGTCCCACTTCCTGGACATATATTTTATTACCGCACGGAGGTGAACTGGAGGTGAAGCGTATCCAATACACCTACCTTAGCCACTCTCAGTGAATAAGAATAACCTTGTTGCGTACCTTTTGATAAAAACTAAGATGATGATCCCCTGAGTGTTTCCACCACTAAGTAAAAGCCAACCATAAGTAGATTGATGTAATATTGAGATTTAAGCCGAGTGGATTGCCTAATAATTGCCAAAGGATCGTCCAAATTAGTTAAACACACAGATACAAAAATAATCTTTAATGTACAGGAATTTGAAATAAGCAACAGCGTATATAAATATAAATAGAATTAATCTTGCACTGAAAAAATAAGTCTACAAAAATGTCGGGGGGATTACTAGAAAATTACTCACTGGGATGCTTGCGTCTTAATGACACCCGACAGAACGAAGGGAATATTATTATTGAGTCAAACACTGAATTAAGTAAGCACTTCTAATATTCGAGGGTATGGGCTCGGGATGAGAATTCTAGTTCACAAATAAACTGGTGGAGTTAGGGGAGGGGATAATTCAATTAACGATACCTTTGAGTTCGTAAGTATTTTTGAAGGGGACGGTGAAGATCTTCTTCTGGTGACGATGATCGCACCTAGTCCGGTCGTCCAAGGTTACCGAATGAGAGGATAATCCTAGACCAGTGATATAATGATCCAATCGGACTTCTTCTTCGAAGTACCTGTCCAATTATTCGGCTCCTGGAGTGGGTAGACAAAACCGATTACCTGGGCAGACATACTGTCTACCCATCTCGGAGTTTACGGTGGCGCGAAAAAGGGCGACAGAGAATTCGAGGCGAGAGGTGCATTTAGAGATAAGAGAGGGCACGCAGCTTGTGTAGGAGGATTTCTGCGTACACTGATGTAGGCGGTATTTAGACTTCTACACGCTCTTACCAGGTTTTCGCGGGATATATCTGTGACTCCAGTAGCTCTTTGCTTGGGATTGTTTAGAGTATTTTTTAATTCCTCAAGTGTTATTGGGTCTACTCCTTGATCCACCATTACTATATCGGAAGCAGGGTGATTGGGTGTTATTTCTCCTCTGTTTCTATCCATCTCTTCAACTATTCAAGTTCATGGTCGCGGTCAAAATCTTCGTTTTCTTCATGTGATATGTTGAAAACGTTATACCCGTGTTCTCTAAACGTGGCCTCAATTTTCTCTGGTTCTATCTACCATACCATGCTGACGGGACTCAGCACGACGTCCGACCCCAGCTTAGCCTCTTCTCCATCCTTCAGAACACTTGGTTTCCCCCCGTTTCCTTTTCATACAACCTCTCCCACAACTTTCCCTAGTTAGCCTCTAACTTCACAGGATAGATGCTGACCTTCTTCTCAGCACACCGTCCCGGATCAGGGCTAAGAGGAAGGGGGAGGCAGGGAACAATGTTCCCTAACCTCTGAGCTCCGGCTCGGGATGGTGGCTTTTTAACAACCTGCTTCATCCCCACCCATACCTTCTTCACATCCCTTTTCCTTCTCACTTCACATTCTATATTTACGCCGTGTCCAAGGTGGAGCCGCCATGCTGAGGGATTGCAAGGCCACCAAGCAGGAAGGGTGGTCCTGACTGACGGCAGATGGCTTTGCCAGGCCTGTACGCACCCCTTGCAGGGCGGGCTACTGCGAAGGTGATGAGCGATTGCTTCCCGTAAGAAAAAGAGGGTCACCATGCCCAATGATAAACAAATAAAAAACCAACCCTCAACTTTCCCTGTTCCATCAACGGAGCCGCCCACGGGCAGCTCCACAAAAAATGGAGGTCCCGTCCCCTGTGCTTGCGCAAGGGACCCTCTAAATTTCTCTAACCGGAGAAGAGGCTTAGTCCTCTCCTACGCCTACGGGAGTAGGGGACTCCCCCTCAAGCCCTTCTCTCAAGGTGCTTTCGGGCACCTCCCTTTTCCCAGCCGCAGTCCCCATTTTCTTTCCAAGGGGACTGCTAAGATAGCCAGCAGGCAGCCCATAGCCAACCGCTCCCTATTAAAGCGGCTCGGTAGGGCAAACCCCCTTAGGGTAAGAGGGAAGCCAGGCCCCTTCGGTCGCTTCCCTCAAAAGACCTGCTGGCAAGAATATTAAACCTTGCCGGGGTCAAGGCCTGTGCCTTCCCAGACGTGACTAGAGACAGCTCTGTCAACGGGATCTGTGATTTCCTTGGGGGGTATGGCCAACTGGACGCCCCACCCTTAAGATAGACATGGTCCTTGAAGCAACAAGGCCTCGGACTGTAGGGCCTTGAATGGGAGGGAATCCGGACTCGGCGCTAAGCACCGAACCCGAATCCGCGCTTATGCAAGGTCCTCTTCAAACGATTAGGGTTTCCGAGGCAGTACAAGGCGGGGTGAGATCTCATCAGACGGTGTCTCTACGACTGCCAGGACCTTCTCTAATTCGGAGAAGGACCTAGCTAAGGCTGGTTCATCTGGCCTAGAGGGCTCCTGCCAGCGGAAGTGAGAAACGGGTTCATTCCCCGCCATCCTCTCCAAAAAAAAAAAAAAAAAAAAAAAAATACTGGGGCTCCTCTCTATCCGCGAGGGCGGCGGAGAAGTATAGGTCTGCTGCTTCGGTAAGCAACCAAGCCAAGATCGGCACATCCGGTCCATCTGCTACCCCGGGTGCGGAGCCCCCAACTAAGACCAAAAGTGCGCAGGGCGGAGAATCAATAACATCGGGGCTCCTCATTCAGAGGTTACTTGGCGTTTTCGAGCCCGCTGGCTTTAAACACTTCCTAGTTATTTTCTCCACTGGTGGCAGCATGTTGGCCAAGGGCAACATGATCCATCAGATGAGAGCTTTAGCTAGTGTAATTGGTAGAGACCCGAAGGTAACCCGTTTCTCGGACGGGAGCCTTCTGGCGAATGCGGCGAATCGCTTCGAGGTGGCCAAGATAAGTGCTCTTAGGACACTTGATGGCACCCCGGTGTGTCTGACGCCGCACTCTACCATGAAATTTGTGAAAGGGGGAGTTTAAGCGAAGGAACTCGTTGACAACTCCATAGAGGACATCACCTAAGAGCTGGCACACCATGGGGCGGTCAAGGTCGAACGTGTAATGAGAAAACAGGGAGGGGCCTCGATACCCACCTATACACTCTTCGTCACGTTATACTGTGACAAGCTCCCTGAGCCAGTGCGTGCCGGTTGGTACCGCTACCGCGTGAAGGAATTTGTGCCACTGCAGCGGCGGTGTTATTACTGTCACCGCTTAGGCCATACGAATCGCTCATGTAGACGTGCAAAGTCGGGGTCACCCAAAGTATGTGTAAATTGCTCCAAGGCCACACACGATAAGTCCAAACCGTGTGTGGCTGAGTGTGTCAATTGCAGAGAGCCGCACCTTGCTTCTTTGAAACAATGTGGTGCATTTCTCCCTAAGAAAGAAATCCTGGCTGTCCAGGCCTAGGATAGACTCTCATTCCGCGAAGCCCAGGACTTCGTCCTGGCGCGCCTGGCTCTGCCTGAGAGGTCTTACGTCTCAATAGATAGAAAGACACTCTCTGCTTCTGGCCCATCCAGACCAACGAGCACGGTTGGTTCCGCGACTATTCGGTGCCTTTCTGCGGGTTCTAATCAACTTGGGCGCTCCCGTGGTAAAGCTGTAGGCACAAAGGGCTCACAACCAGCCCCGGCTAAAACCAGGGCTCCCCCATCTTTCCGAAAGCGTGACCGTTTGCCGTAAGGCGAAACGGCCACGCGCTTCCACCGAGGCGTTAGACTTACAGAAGGTAACACCCCTGAAGTTGGTCACCAGGTCATCTTCCGCGGTTTCTGAAGCTGCTCCCCAAAAGGAGGACAGCAACAAAGGAGCTTCTGCTCCTTTGCCCACTCCTAGTGGTGGGCTGAGTGGCTTGGACACGGTGGATCCTCGAAAAGAAGGCCCCCCGCCTCCGAAGCCACAACCTTCGCCTAAAGTTTCGAGGTGGAGGGAGGAAAAGACTTGCATACCGAGCCCACCTCCCCCAATAAGTCCTTTAGGCGACAGCGCCTTCAGCGCTTTGTCAGGCTAACAACGCCCGGGGTTCTGCATCCGGGAAGCGTACGGCCATTCTCATCAGGGTCTTCTGTTCGAAGAGGGTCCCCGCTTCTCCTCCAAGCTAGGCTGGAGGGCATATTTCTTCAATGGAATTGCCGTGGCCTCCGAGCCAAATGAGAGTAGTTGCGAAGACCGGTCTCGTCCAGCTCATGGTTTACGCATCACTGCCCAAGAACCGCTTCATTTTCTTGGCTTCATCTATTTTTGCGCTCTTCGGATGCACACCCTGATTTTGATTGGGGGGTGGTCGATGACCTCCGGGGTAGTGATCACTTTCGCATTTAAATATCATTTTCAGCGCAACTGCAGCCTGCAAGCCCACCTCGGTGGTGCTTGGCGCGGGCGCGGTGGCCTGCCTTTCAGCAAATGACTGAATTCTCTATCTCAGTTGAGGAGTTTAGGTCGGTAGATGAGGCCGTTGAGTTCTTCTCCCAGAACCTCATGGCGGTGGGCCTGACTACTATTCTCAGAACCTCTGGCTGTTTTGCACCCCAACAACTACAGTGGTGGTTAGCCGAGTGTGAGACAGTCCTCAAAAAGAAGCGTTATGCCTACATGCGCTATAAGCGACGCCCGGACGATTTCACTGTCTGTGAATTTCGTCGGGCTAGGGCTAGGTTACGGTATATTTCAAAGCTCGCACGCCGATCTTGTTGGCGGGCATACGTGTCTTCACTTAACGGGAAGACCCCTCTGACAGAGGTATGGAAGCGAATCAAAATGATTAGGGGCAATTTCTCGCAGGACCTCCCTCCCGTTCTTCATGAGAATGGGACCGCAATTTCGGATCCTGCGTCTGTGGTGGAATCCTTCGTGACCGCTTTCTCCGCATTTTCTAGCCAGGATGCTGCTCCGCCAGCATTCAATGCACGTCTTGATGTCGCGGAAGGCCGCAGACAGGACTTTACCTCCAGAGGCGGATAACCCTTCATCGTTGCGTTCCGCTCTTGCTTCTTGCACAGACACGCCCATGGTCCGGACGATGTCCCGTACACCATGCTTCGACACCTGGGTGAGCGCGGCATGGCCTTTCTCTTAGATATGTTCCACAGGATCTGGGTGGAGGGTCTCCTTCCAGATTCCTGGCGAATCACTACTGTGCTTTCCTTTCGCAAACCGGGAAGAGATCACTCTACTCCGGCTGGTTTCCGCCCAATCTCTCTAACCTCTCGCGTGGGCAAATTGATGGAGAAATTGGTAAATGTTAAATTAGCTTTTTTTCTGGACAGCGGAGGCCATCTGTCTTCTGCATAGTGCGGCTTCCGCAAGTTCCACTCCACGTCGGATGCTCTGCTCCGACTGCAAAATGCTGTCTGCGAGGCCCTTCTTCGTAGACAGCACTGTGCAACGGTGTTTTTCGATCTAGAGAAGGCCTATGATACCGCATGGCGATATGGTATCATTGAGACTCTCCACACGATGGGGGCCAGGGGTCGCCTCCCAATGTTTTCATCTAAATTTTTTCGAGATCGTCGATTCCGCGTACGGGTGGTGGAGCTCTCTTCATCCCAATGGAGCAGGAAAAGAGTGTTCCACTGGGAAGGGTCCTCAGTCTCACATTCTTCACCCTGAGCATCAACTGCATCACCTCGGTGCCCCGGAAGTTCTTCTCGCAACGCTTAACATGGACGACCTTTCGATCTATTTTTTGCGCGGCCCAGATGCAAACTCTGGAGCGTCGACTCCAACAGGCATTGAACCACGTCTCTCGCTATGCCGAAGTGCACAGGTTTCGGTTTTCTTTGGCCAAGACTAAGGTGGTGCACTTCTGCTGCCATCCACGGCCCCACCCTAACCCAGATTTTATTCTTATTGGGGTGCGCCTTAAAGTGCTCGAATCGCACCGTTTCCTTAGTCTTGTATTTGACCTGCGCCTTAACTGGGAGGCTCATATTCGCAGCCTTAGGGTGTCTTGTACCCGCGCCATGGATATTCTCCGTTCCGTGACGTTCAGCCCTTGGGGCGCTGAGAGGGCTACTGCCCTACTTTTTTATCGATCCATTGTTCGTTCGAAGATCGACTACGGATGCGAGTTTTATGAATCCGCAGCTGAGCGTTTATTGCGGAAGGTGGACTTGATCCGCCACACTGGCCTTCACCTTGCGACCGGTGCCTTCCGTCCTTCCGCGCTTTTCCCATTCAGAGCCTGTCGGATGATGCTGGGGAGATGCCACTCGCTCTACGCCCCATGCAGTGCATCACTCGCCTGTACGCACGAGCCCGGCGCCTCCCTCAGTCGCCAACAGCTCTCACTGTATACGCAACTGATTTTATCGGTGCCTATGCTGCCGAGAGACGCCAGTCATACCCTTAGCCCTTCGGGTTTAGGGCCAGGAAACTCCTTTAAGAGCTAAGTATAGCTCTTGAGCCGGTGGCACCCCTAATTCTGCCCATGATGCCACCCTGGAGGGTACCACATTTAACTATTTGTCGCCACACCTCTGCTTCCAAAGCTTGTACAGCTCCGGGAGTATTGCGTTCGACCTTTTTGGAGTACACCTTGTTTCACGCTGGAACCGTGCCAGTGTATACGGATGGCTCCAAGTCCCAGAGAGGGTCAGCTTCCACGCCGTAGCTCCTCTGTTTAAATTCAGCGGGGATTTGCCAGGCGCTGAGTCTGGCTTTACGGCCGAACTAGTGGCAATACACCACTCAGTACGGGATATCACGTGACGTGCCCAGTTCGAGGACCGGATTGTGATCTATAGCAACTCACAAAGCGCCCTGAGTGCCCTCGGAATCTCCGCATTCGCTGGTTCACGATATCCGTGACGCCACGGTTTTGGCAACCTGGGCGGATGTCGAGATTATATTCTGCTGGGTTCCTGGACATGTAGGAATTGCGGGGAATGAGCGTGCCGATGAGGGCGCCAAAGAGTCCGCAAGGACTCTGCGACGGGATCAACGTTTCGCTTTTCCTCCCACCGACTACATGGCAGGAATACGGGCAGCTCTTCGGACTGCTTGGCAAAGAAGATTTGAAGACGGTCGAAGGGAACTTAAAGTTGTATGCGATCTCGCCGCGATTATTCCCATGGACCTACCCCTTTAATGCTGCGAAGGCTTTAGTTTGCTTTCTATAGTCTCAGAATTGGGCACACTCGCGAAGCGCACCGCTATTTAATGGAGCTCTCGCCAGCACCCTAATGTAAAGACTGCTTTTTTCCCCAGACTCTTCGTCAGATTCTTGTTGAATGTCCCAGTCTAGACGATTTTCGCACACGATACCTGTCTTGGTACCGGGATATGTGGAGTCGCTACCGCCTGTCCCTTGTCCTCGGGACGATTGCGTGTTCATTGACTGGTGGATTGGTAGACTTTTTGGCGAAGGCCAGCCTTCTCCCTTTTATTGAACTAGTTTTTTTTTGTTAATGTTGTTTTCTTTGTAGGTCACCGCTCCTGCGCCGGGGGAGGGGGTCCTCCCCCCCCGACACCGGAGCTTGCTTCTTAATTGTTGTCACCTTCCATTTTTATCGTTGATTTCTTTTCATATTTTTATTTTAAAGTAGCCTAGAACTAGGTTGTGTGATTGCGGTGACTTATGTTCAAGTGGGCAGTCGACAGATAGCCTCCTAAAAAATTAAAAAATCATATTACCGCTATACCGACACATAAAACGCTATGTAAACCGAAGCTACCCTACGTTTACTGCATACAAGCAACAAAACATGTACCCCAACACCACAAGCAATCGTGAAACTCCCGACCCTATTCTATTCGACACGTATTAATAACATCCTCAACCTACACTCAGGCCAAATACCCATATTTTGGTCAAATAAGACGCACAAAAATTCCATCTACTACCAAAGGACTCACTGCCTGAGCATCATCACAACAAACAGCCATGATTCATCACCAATAAACACCAAACGCGTGTACGCATAATCCCCCCTCTTTATGTTTAGCATTTCCCACCAAGAACCTCCTCACCTACCCCAGGCATGAGTAGGGCGAGGAAGCCATCCAAGGCCTCTACTTTACTTGCACCAAACAATGAGTGGTTATTACACTATCCAAGGGGAACCACAAAAACATGCTGCTGGAATAAGGCATCGAGGTCTGCGTCGTCACACTAACATACGCACAAAACGTTGAACAAAACACAACATAAGATCACATCAGTGTCTCCGTTGATATAAAATGTGACTCTAAACAAACATATGTCAAGCAGACAGTCTGTTCCAAACGCAGTGTAGTAGGACATCATTACACTGACTCAATAAGCAATACTCTCCTCACCATTACCTGCGGCGGCGACCATGTGGCGGTGAGTATATGGTGCTCTTACCTTGCCAAGGCCTACGAGGAAGCTGTTGCAGAGCTAAAAAGTCATCGATACTCCCTATCATAAGAAATGGCGGCCTCACCCCCCTCTCTCCCCTTACCAAAACATTCGCTGCCTCTGCCGGCGCTAGGGGGATCAACTAATCCGCCGCTGAAGAGCACACAGCCTCTACACCAACACCGACACACCACCAAACCTAACATTAACCACGACTAACAAACCCCAACTAACCTCAAAACACAATTGGCTGCTGTGTTCTCCATTGTGGACAAATACATCAAGGGAAGACCCCGCCTATACGCCAATGTCCTAAAACTACTCTATTCTGCGAACAGACGCGGGCAATTTATCTTCTCAGAGGTGTTCGCCTTGCCACAACATTTTCCACAAAACCACACATACCCACTTAATCCTTCTCTAGCCCTCTCACCTCCTACACTCACCCTTTCATCCTATACTGCTCTACCCCTTCCCATAGCTTAGCCTTGATTCTGGCCCCTCGTCTTCCCCGCTGCTTCTTTCACTGCTCCATACACTGTACCAACCCCTCCTCTAAGGTACCCACCCCTCCTTCCATGTAGATACTACTCCCCTTACTGTCCTAACCCCTACTTCTACAGTTCTTATCCCTTCTTCCAATGCCCTCACCCCTCTTTACACTGTGTCCACCCCTCCTTCTGCACTGTTCATCCTTCCTTCTACTGCACCGAATTTTACTGTTGCCTCCTACCACAAACACGTGTGAAGCTAGCCGCGCTTGCCCGCACTCTCTTGGTAAAATGCCAGAAGATCAACGAGGAAAAAGCGGCCATCGCCAACACAGCCTCACGTACACTTCACTCCCGAACCATCGCTCAGATTAGTGTGGTCCAACCAAGCGTAAGCTGTTGGTACGTTATTCACTATACCGTCCCTTACTGTGTGCTCAATACACAGAGACCTGACATATTACTACCTAATTCCAGCAGCATACATACTCCAAACAACAGACATCGCGTTGCAATCTACCACACCTAGCTTACTCCATAGGTGCCGCAATTGAGATCAGCGATACTACTTAAGTGCTCAGTACACCCCACTCTCATAAACACTAAAGAAGATTACTTTCTAACTTGCAAGGCATACACAAGCATTGTCCCAATTATAGTCACACCCATTACAGCATACCACAAAAACAAATACACACAAACTTCCGACTCCTGGCTTTATTAAACCACAACCTTTCACTCATCTTTGTACTAGGCCTAAATGTAAATCATTCTATGTACACTAATTTCGAACACCAACAATGACGTGGGTACGTATCAGAGCGGTTTCTTGCAAGAATTCAACTATGAGTACATCGACGAGCTTCTCACCATTCCTTGAGCATCGAGGAGGGACTACGTCAACGGAAGTAGTCTTCCTCAATGAACAGGCCACACCATTCCAAATCAGTTACTATGTCTCTTTATATTCTCTTCTACTATCCTAGTACCCACACTTCCCCTCTGAGAATACACTAAGACGAACCGAGAGGAATTCAAGAGAAAAAACCATGAACACGCCACATAACCGTAACCTCCAGAACACTGACCCTACACATATAAATAACTACTATAGTAAATTCAAGGAACGATACACAATGCATCCAATATACACATACCAAGCAAGGCACACACACGCATTAAAAATATTACATTCTCCATACATACAAAGAATCATTACACTATACAACCACCACTACGACAGAGGCCCACGACCACATATCCCTACACTCCTACGTGCCCTCATCTACAATGAGTGCAGCTTGATCAGGACTGTCAAAGGCGCAAGAAGACCCACATTTCGAATAACGATCACTGCACTGTCCCTTCCTTCTTCTGATGGCGCATAAAGAGGATGTTGGGCAAGGACCCACCAAAACCAATCACTCTTCAACAAAACGACTGCACACACATCGACAGTAATGATATTTTCGACGCATTTAGGTCCCATTGGGACGCTATACAAACCCAACTCAACCAAACCACTAGCACATGAGGAAAATACTACATTAATTCAACACCAAAATGCACCCTTGGCTACTCCAGCCTTCTGCCAGAAGGAAGCATCAACTCCCAGAAAACACCTTTCCTAAAATTTCATAACTATTTAACGCATGACTTGATTCTGGCCACTTCCCATAAACAAGTAAAATATCACAAAATATTACCACACAGACAAAACAAAAACTCCAAACATCCAAGCAACTATAGGCCCATTGCTCTGTTAAAGCACCTAGGCAAGATACTTTAACGAATGATCAGCATTAGTTTCCGGCATTTTTGGGGGGAGAGTATCTGGTTGCCCGCCCTGCCAATATAGCTTCAGGAGAGGACAGTGTACTCAAGTGGGTGTTACCATCGTTCTTGACACCATAAGCAAAGCACGAGAGTCACCACAAAAAGTACTCCATCAACAAGGACGTGGAAAAAGACCTTGATAAGGTAAAGTATGAGGATTTTGATGGAAATTAGGCAACAACATGGTGCTACCCCTCTGCATCAGAAGGCTTTGATCCCATTACATTACCGACCAGAGGTGTTACATCAGATTTAATTAAGCCATATCACACCATTTCACACTACGCTCAGGTGTACCACGGGGTAGCCTACTGGCACCCACACTTTATATAATGCACTAATGACACACCGCAACCACCCGCAAAATGCAGACATACACACATAATGTCTTACGTCAACGACGAAACCATTCTCCTCTATGGCCAGGACCCAACCACAATCGCGCACCACCACAAATTACCATGGAAAAAAAGCCTGAATTTGAAGATAATTGTCGCATAGCTACGAATCATCAGAAGACAGAGGTGAAAATCTATAGCGCATCTTACTTCCATTATTTCCCTGCAGAATAAGGAGCAACAGTAAACCAAGAGAACTAACTGTTCGTGATCGATGTTATATTTTTCACGCTTTCATAATTTGCCCAATTTCTTACTCTTATCCGAGATGATTAAATCAAAAACAAAAAAATTAAAATCTAAAATCATAAATAATATCTATCTATCTATCCATCTATCTATATCTATATCTATATCTATCTATCCATCTATCTATATCTATATCTCTATCTATCTATCCATCCATCCATCTACCTATCCTTCTATCTATCCATCCATCCATCCATCTACCTATCCTTCTATCTATCCATCCATCCATCCTTCTATCTATCCATCCATCCATCCATATACCTATCCTTCTATCTATCCATCCATCTACCTATCCTTCTATCGATCCATCCATCCATCCATCTACCTATCCTTCTATCTATCCATCCATCTATACATCCATCTATCCATCCATCCATCTATTCATCCATATATCTATCCATCCATCTATTTATCCATATATCTATCCATCCATCTATTTATCCATATATCTATCCATCCATCTATTTATCAATTATCTATCCATCCATCTATTTATCCATATAACTATCCATCCATCTATTTATCCATATATATATCCATCCATCTATTTATCCATATATCTATCCATCTATCTATTTATCCATATATCTATCCATCCATCTATTTATCCATATATCTATCTATCTATCTATCTATTTATCCATATATATATTTATCCATCTATTTATCCATATATCTATCTATCTATTTATCCATCTATCCATCTAATTATCCATCTATCTATCCATTTATTTATTTATCTATCCATCTATTTATCCATCTATCCATATATTTATCCATCTATCCATCTATTTATCCATCTATCCATCCATTTATCCATCTATCCATCCATATATCCATCTATTCATCCATATATCCATCCATCCATCTCTCTCTCTCTCTCTCTCTCTCTCTCTCTCTCTCTATATATATATATATATATATATATATATATATATATATATATATATATATATATATATATATATATATATATATATATATATATATATATATATATATATATATATATATATATATATATATATATATATATATATATATATATATATATATATATATATATATATATATATATATATATATCTTTCTATATGGACGTCGTTGAAGGGAAATAAGGAAAAAGATCGCTGACCTAAAGACGAATAAGTCCCCTGGACCGGACGGGTTTCTATCCAAGGTGTTGAGGGAAGTGTGTGATGAAGTATCACGACATCTGTGCGCTATCTTTAACATGTCAATCCGGACCGGATGCTTTCATAGAGACTGGCGTGAGGCGGAAGTGACTCCGATCTTCAAGAAAAGAGACCCCAGCCATCCGTCAATCTACCGACCTATCAATCTGACTTTGATAGTCGGTAAACTCATGGAAAGCATCATGGTGGACAAAATGACGTCGTATTTAGAGTCAAACCTGCTACTGAAGAGTTCTCAGCACGGCTTCCGAAGGCAACGGTCATGCCTGACGAACCTTGTGAAATTCTTCCACGATCGGGACAAGGCGGTGGATGTGGTATACTTACACTTTCAGAAAGCCTTTGATAAGCTACCACATCACCACCTTATCCGGAAAGTGCGAGCGCTGGGCATAGACGAAAAAGTAGCCGGCTGGATTGAGAACTGGCTAAGCAGCAGACGGTAACGGGTGGTGGTAAATGGACAGGCTTCTGCATAGGTGCCTGTACTAGCGGGGTGCCTTAAGATTCTGTCCTAGGACCACTACTATTCATCATCTACGTCAACGACGTGGACAGTGACATGGTTGCCAAGATTTCCAAATTTGCCGACGATACCAAGCTTGGTATGAACGTTGCAAAGGATGGAAATACTGCCCACCTGCAGGAAGATCTTGGGAAGATTGGGGAGTGGTCGGACACGTGGGAAATGCCTTTCAACGTGGGGAAATGCAAAGTGATGCATATTGGCCACTGAAACCTCAAATCTTAGTACATCCTTAAGGGCACCTCTCTTGAATCGAGTGACACAGAAGGACTTGGGTGTAACTATCACTAGCGACCTCAAGTTTTTGAAACAGTGCATTAAGGCAGAGAAGAAAGCCCAAAAGATGTTAGGCTACATAAAGCGCCAGTTTGGATAACGTAACAAGGGGATAGTACTTTGTCTGTACCACTCAGTCGTTCGACCGCACCTGGAGTATGCCGTACAATTTTATGGTCCTTCATTTCGAAAGGATATCGCAAGGTTGGAACGCGTACAAGCCAGAACAACCAAGCTGATTTCCTCTATCCGACATAAAAGTTATGAGGATAGACTAGGGGGAATTAGATCTGTTATCGCTGGAAACCCGTAGACTGCGTGGTCACCTCATCGAAGTTTTCAAAATACTTCGAGGATTCGAAAATGTTGACTACCAAGATATTTTATCACTGAGTGAGAACAGAGCGCGCAATTACGGCTTCAAACTTGAACTTAAGCGTTATAACCGCAATCTATGTGGAGATTTTCGCCTACAGTATCTGCGGTAAGTGGAACGAACTTGCAGTGGAAGTTGTTAACAGTGAATCTGTTGACCAGTTCAAGTCAATACTAGACAAAGTCTTGAAAAGTGGTCGTTTAGGGACGCAAAACAATTGAGCAGCCATGTGTCGCCTCGATTGCTAGGGTAAAGGTACCCTCCTTGAATGGACCGTAAGGTCTCCTAGGGTACCTTCTTTCCTTGCTGTTACTCCTTGTTGTATATATCTCTCTATCTATCTATCTATCTATCTCTCTCTCTCTCTCTCTCTCTCTCTCTATATATATATATATATATATATATATATATATATATATATATATATATATATATATATATATATATATATATATATTAATAAATCAACAACTAGGATCATCCTCAAAATCAAACAACATCTAATAATTTCTGTCACCCGATCTCAGGCTTGATTCAACTCCCGTATTTACGCTGCTTTAATTTATTATCCTATGAAGTACATTCAAATATAGGGAACCTAAATTTCGCCAAAGAACCCTATTCCTCTAAATGGGGTATTTTAATTATTCCATTAAACTTGTGGTTCCTGAGTTACCCGTTTATATTAAGATGATTAGAATGGAGGTTCAGTGCGCATTCTCGGCCAAAGGAGGCAAAAATTACTCCCAGATGTGAAATTAAGCGCGCCTTTCCATATAAAGGGTCTTTCAACAAGGACACTCGAGCTTTGTCAGGTGATAGTGGCCATGTTGTTGAAGCGACATCTTGCAACGTCACTATGAACTGTTCAGTACTACTTGACAAGTGAAGATGGAAGGTTATAGCGTTGAACAAAGTGTGCAAATCATCAAATGTTATTATAAAAATCAGTGCTCCGTTCGACAAACGTTCCGCGCATTACGTGATTTCTATCCTCGCCACAATCGTCCTGCCAAGTCCACTGTTTGACGCCTGGTAGCCGAATTTGAGGCAAAAGGGTCGATCAACAATCAGCCAACACCTGTACGTTGCCGAAACACATGGTCTGCTGAAAACATCGCTGCCTTAAATGAGAATGTTCGGAAAAATCCGAGGCAGTCAATTTCTCGTCGTTCACAAGAACTTGGCCTTTCTGCGACCTCAGTTTGGCGAATTATGCGTAGGGACTTGGGTATGCACCCGTACAAAATCCAACTTACACAGGAACCTAATGTAAACGACCATATACAACGCCGTGTGTTTGCTGATTGGGCTCTAGAGCAGTTGGAAGTTGCCCCAAATTTCCCCCAAAAAATCATCTTCAGCGACGAGGCCCATTTTTGGATGCATTGCTTTGAGAACAAGCAAAAGTGTAAGATTTAGGACGAAAACAATCAACATAAGATACACTAACACCAATTGCATCCCAACAAAGTCACTGTTTGGTGCGAATTTTCGTCTAACAGGATCATCGGTCCGTATTTTTTTGAGAATAAAGATGGGATTGCCATAACTGTCAACGGCGAGACCTACAAATCGATGATAAGCAACTTTTTGTGGCTTCACCTGGATTATATGCCTGATATGGATACTGTCGACATGTGGCTCCAACAGGACAGTGCTACGTGCCACACTGTGCACGCCACGATAGACATTTTGCACCAGTGATTTCAGGGCAGGGTCATCTCGCGCGGTGACGACGTCAACTGGCCACTGAGATCATGCGATTTAACACCATTAGACTATTTTCTTTGGGGCTACCTTAAATCGCAGGTCTATGCTAATAATCCGCAAACAGTTGATGTCCTCAAAGTCAACATAACGAACACCATCCAGCAAATTCAGCCAGATTTATGCGACAAAGTCATCGAAAATTGGGCCTCCCAAATACATTCCACCAAGCGAAGCCGCGGCGGAAATTGAATGCAATTATATTCCACACTTAATGCCATAAAATGTAATTTAAAATCTAAAATAAATTGAGTGCATATATCACACACAACTTGTTTTATTTACATTTGAAAATTGAGCGACCTTTTTGAAAGATCCTATATTTTGGAGTGCTAATTATCGCTCCTTACTGCCTTTTTATCTCATAATGCCATATTCATTTACTCCAACTCGCATTTTATCACCCTATTGGTGTAAATGTGATATCCTTTTTTTTTAGTTAATAAAATTGGGCACATAATGATTCTGACAAGGAAGGTTTTCTCCATAAAAAGCTGCGCAGTAAACCTAACCTCTCGTCTTATGACCATTTCAAACTTGATATGGGTTCCTTTAGCGTTAATTCTCCATTTAAGGGTGATAAACTGATATCCAGCAAGTCTTGATAGGTCCGTGAAATCATCTAAATTTACAAGCTTCTGCCTGAACGACCTACCCTAATTAAAAAAAAAGGGCTTTATATCCCTTATCACACATACATCCTTTGAAATGGAGAATTTCTTGCAGTTTTATAGATACTTTTGTGCCATAGAATCAGCTTTTATATAGATGTTGATAGGTGTTTATAAGCAAATTTTCTAATCCTAAAAAAGATTGCATAAGACATTGTTAATTGGGTGATAGACCCTAGAACTCTTCGGTTCCCGCTTTCTGCGAAGGGAAATTATAAGCGACTTTTCTCACTTGCAAAACTTTTTTCTTGCACAGGCGCTGGTTCATAAAACTCCCCAAAGAAATTTGACCTTAGACTATAAAGTGGATTCATGCCTTCAAATCTGGGGTCTTGGGTTAATTTAACGATACATCGGCTAATCATTAAATCATACCTCCCATGGATAAACTTGTATGATCCCGGTCTGAGGCATCGTTTCCTGTGCGGGTCAACGGGAGAGGCGGAGGTGAAATTTTGAACTCGCAAAATCTGTTCATCCGGGAGGCCAAACATATCTATACACAGCTAGCTAGCTAGCACTAGCACTAAGCAATAAGCAATAAACAGATACTCGTTAAATTCCGCTCATCGATGGGGGTACACGCATTGTCTTAATTCCAGAAAGTAGGGGAAGCATAAGGAGTGTCTTTTTAAACCGTCGGAATTGAATTAAAAATCATTTTAGACTGTTTCGGGTGATTTACTCGGATACCTGCCGTTTAATGCGTCGAATCTCCATTTCTATTTGCTATCCGCTTCGCTTACTTTAAGAGCTCTTTTAGTGTTCCTCTTGCGCTACGAATGGCCGTTAACTCTGTTTAGTAATGAACCAGCGCTGCGCTAATCATATTTTTTTTTATCATTTTACGAGGTTTATATAGTTCGCAGGTATTACCTCAAAGAAACTCTTGATTACTGGAAAAGAACTTGACTAACGCTGACCGAACGCGGGAATACGAGGTTAAATCGGAAAGTTTATACAAATGTGCGTCGTTTATTTCCCCAAATGGGTTGCTTAGTTTCTCCAAAGCGGTTTCGGCACCTTTTATTAAAGCGAAAAACATCGGGCTATCACCTCCAGAGAGTTATAAAAAAAGTTGGTAGGTGAAGTCAGGGAGGTGAAAATGTGTGGAAGCCAATGGAAAAGATAACTGAACTTGCTAGGTACTGGAGGAACCCAACCCATTTGGTGTTCGACTTGTTCAAGAAACTCAATTTATGAACACAACTTTGCACACAAAACAGAAAAATTAATTTGCTAATTGTTTTTCTTTTCTAAATATTAAATAAAAGCTTAGTTTTTACCTTTTTACACAAAGTTCTGGAGATTTTGGGTCAAGTTCATGGTTACAACGAGCGAACCAAGCTTTTCCTTCTTGTTTCACAATTCTTTCGGTCACTGTTAGAAGCCAATTTTCTGATCTATAGCCATTGTGCGAAAGGAGTGAATATTCTTGACAAACTGGCAATGGTTACTACTGAGGAATTTCCATTACGCATTTTTTTGGAGTGCAGGGAGTTTGGGATATCTCCTTTGCTGTTATGAATATTAAGTGGTTGTTTCATAAAGAACTTTCTGTTTGAAGACTTCACAATTGTGGAGAGCGAAGATCATATTCTTTTTATAGCCACCCCTGTGTCTGTTTGTTTACTTGTCTGTCCACCTACCGATCTTCCTGTCTATCTGTGTCGCTCACCACACATGCACACGCAAATAAACACAGAGAGAGCCTCAGCTATTAGGAGCAAATGTACATAATATTCATCCACACGTTTGCCTCTGGAAGTTCTGGAAATGACTCCGCTGACATTGTAGATGAGGACAATTTAGGAGTGTCTCCTTCCTCCTTATTACACTTGATCAAAGTAGTTCCAGCGTGTAGTTACTCAGTTTATTCATCTTCAACTCAGACATTTTACATTCCCCCAGTTTATCTATTATCTAATCTGTTTTTTCAAAGGTTTGGAATGAGATTCATCCATCGGATTTTTCCTACCCAATAAATATAATTCCTCTTACAGCACAATCCAATGCACATTTCTGACCCGGGATCTGAATTCAGCTCTAAAGTCGTATCTCGCATACCAATTCATTTCTCAACATTCTCTACCTATTTCTTCTCCTTATAAGGCTGATACCCACTTCTCTTCACAATACATCCAATTGAACACACTAAAAGCCACGAACCCACACAACAGCCATCAGGGTTCTGTTAATTGTACCCGAAGTACCTTGCATCGGGAAGAACCTGAATCGGAGGGTGGGGGAGTAACGCAGTAAGTTCTGGTCGATCGGTCGTTATGGGACCTCCCACCGCACAGAAGCTGCGAAACATCTTTATCAGCGCAACCCCGGACTTGACACCGGCTCGAGTCGTGCTTGAAGTGTTTGGTAAATGCCAAGAACTGGCAACAGAATGAGGTAAAATGTCACCTCTATCTTGATAGTGGGTTGGACAAGGAGTAAATTATTATTAAGGAAAGGTGAAAGCCAACGGTTACATCACGTATTCTCGTGGTGAAGTTAGCGTAAGTGAAAATGTGCGAAGGTAAATCAGGCCAATGAGGGAGAGCGAGTGTGCGAGAGAGAGAATGTGCGCACAACTCTCCCGAAACTTTATCCCGTTGAAATAAAACAACTTCGGTTATCTATCTTTGCCGGGAGGAGGGGGGGGGGAATTTTACTAGAATAAAATTGTTGCCTTTTAGGGGCATTGTTACCCTCGCCAGCATAGTCAGGCGGAGGTTATGTAACTATCCCTGTATGTGTTACTGTTTTCGAGGAAGAAAGATTTCGAAAGGTTATTGATAGATTTCGATGAGCTTTTGTGTTAGGCTGAGATTTGAGGATGGATCCAGATAGAGATCCTGATTCGGGGGTACTTATTCACTTTAAAAGTTCGCTCTACCAACACACACTTGGATTCATTTTTTTTTAAGGGACATCTTGGATCCAGATCAGTGAGAAATTATATAAATATATATATATATATATATATATATATATATATATATAAATATATATATATATATATATATATATATATATATATATATATATATATAAATATATATATATATATATATATATATATAAATATATATATATATATATATATATATATATATATATATATATATATATATATATATATATATATATATATATATATATATATATATATATATATATATATATATATATATATATATATATATATTATATAACGAGAGAAGACGCCTCGACTTAAAACAAATCTTTTTATACAAAAAAGGGATATCAGGCAAAAAAGGGATCTGTCCTAGGTTGAGTTTCGGTCCTGAAACTTAATTGTTAACTTAATTCTGACGGCCAGCTACGACAATTACTTATTATGATTCCAAATAGTCGTATAACCTTCCCTCAAGCAAATAAATGAAAACTTACAGATGGACCACAATCCCCAAAATGATATCTATATATAATATCTATATATATATATATATATATATATATATATATATATATATATATATATAAATATATATATATATATATATATATATATATATATATATATATATATATATATATATATATATATATATATATAAAAAATATATATATAATATCAACATATAATGAAAATTCTTAACTCTAGATATCAAATTACTTTGTTTTATGACAAAATCGCAATAATTCTTAATCCAACTTTAATATTTAATTAAATAACTAGAAGGGAACTGGTCACTCAAGGCGAACGAAAATTCTAGAATTTGTAGGATGACGTGTTGGCAGAAATATAATCGAACAAAGGTCCTAAGATATTACGTCATACCCCTCATCAGACAAATAATGCAAACTATCAGATATTACGTGTGTGACAGTGTATATATATATATATATATATATATATATATATATATATATATATATATATATATATATATATATAAATATATATATATATATATATATATATATATATATATATATATATATATATATATATATATATATATATATATATATATATATATATATATACAAGGTACGGTTAATAAGTTTTTGAAATTCGGATATAAGGAAACAAGATATGAGAAAAAGTGTTTTATTATTTTTCAATATAACTACCCTCACCTTTAATGCACTTGCGCCACTCGTCCCTAAGACTTCGAATTCCTGACAACCAGAAATCTCCCGACTGCTGTTCAATCCACTCCTGGAGGGCGATCTGGACTTCTTCTTTGTCCCCAAACTGGACTTCATGCAGTGCAACCTTGAGCTGGCGGCATGAAAAGTAGTCGCTAGGAGCCAGATCTAGACTGTAGGGCGGATAGTTGAGTTTCTTGAATCCGCACTTTTGCAGGGCAGCTTGTGCAACTCTGGCCTTGTGGACAGGGGCATTGACGTGTAGGAGCAGGATATTGCGTGTCAAGTTGCCGCGCCGCTTCTGACGGATGCACTTCTTCAACCCAGCCAGTTCCTCGGCGTAATATTGGCCTGTGATGGTCCTTCCACGAAGCACATAGTCCTCCTTCAACACTCACTCAGATCCCAGAAAATGGTGGCCATGTTCTTCCCGGCTGAGGGATGGGTCCGGAATTTGATGGAGGTCAGAAAGCCCCTGTGCTTCCAGGCCATGCTTTTGAGCTTGCTCTCGGGATCCCAGTGATGGACATACGTTTCATCACCTGTCACTATGTGTAACTCGAATCCCGTCGGGTCTTGGCGGTACAGGAGCAGCAGCTCCTCTTAAATTTGACGACGTTGAAGTCGATCATGGGGCGTGAGGTTTCATGAGGTTTCTAGTGACCCAACGGGCAGAGAACTTGGTTATGGCCAAATTGTCATGGATGATGTTGATAACACTTCCAAGTGATATTCCAAGTTCGATTTCTTCTACCTTTACCCGTCGATTTTCGAGGATCATCCTCTCCACACGGGCCACATTGTCCTCGTTGGTCACGTCTGACGCGCGTCCTGGACGGGGTCATCTTCAAGGGACTCACGATCATAGCGGAACTCCCTATTCCAGCGAGCAATGGTTGCATAGGAAGGGGCGGTGTCATTTTACACTGCAACCATGCGTTCATTGATCTCTTTTACATTCTTGCCTTCCTTGGTCAAATATTTGATCACTGCGCGGTGCTCAACCTTCTCCATTGTTGAAAAATTTGTGAGTGACGATCTGCGATCAGCTACTGCTTCTTAAATAGACGAGGCAGGAGCGTGCGGCTGTAGGTCGGGACTTGTCATATTTTGTCCTAACACCCCCTAAAATAGCCATTTCCCTTCCTCTGTTTTGCCCTACCGATTGACAAAACTTGTTGACCGCCCCTCGTATATGTGTGGATATGTATATGTATATATCTGTGTGTATATGTATATATATATATGTGTGTATGTGTATGTATATATATATATATGTGTATGTTTATATGCATATATGTGCATATAGGTATATGTTTATATATATATGTGTTTATGTGTATGTATATATATATATATATATATATATATATATATATATTTATATATATATATATATATATATATATTTATACATATATATGTATATATATATATATATATATATATATATATATATATATATATATATATATATATATATATATATATATATATGTATAATATTATATTGCTTGGCCCGGTGGCCTGCATTTCAGGAAATGACTGAATTTCCTATCTCAGTCGAGGAGTTTAGGTCGGTAGATAAGGCAGTTGAGTTCTTCTCTAGCACCCTCATCGCCTTGGGTCTAACTACGATTATCAGAACGTCTGGCCATTTTTTACGCCGACCATTCCCAGGAGGGTCGGCCGAGTGTGAGACGGCCCTCAAACAGAACTGTTATGCCTACATGCTCTATAAGCGCCCCCCGAACGATTTCATTGTCCCTGGATTTCGTCGGGCTAGGGCTAGGTTCCGCTTTATTTCGAAGAACGCCCGTCGCTCTTCTTGGAGGGCATACGTGTCTTCACTTAACGGAAAGACCCCTCTGGCAGAGGTATGGAAGCGAATCAAAATGATTAGGGGCAATTTCTCGCAGGACCTCCCTCCCGTTCTTCAGGAGAATGTGAGCGCAATCTCTTACGCCGCGTCCGTGGCGGAATCCTTCGCGATCGCTTTCTCCTCATTCTCTATCTGGGATGCTCCTTCGCCAGCATTTAATGCACGTCGTGATGTCGTGGAAGGGCTCTGGCTGGACCTTACCTCCCGAGGCGGAGAACCGTTAACGACAGGTTTACTCTGAGTTTGTTGCGTTCCGCTCTTGCCTTGTGCGCGGACCCCGCCTACGTTCCACACGATGTTCCGCACGCCATGCATCGACACCTGGGTGAGTGAAACATGGCCTTCCTATTAGGTTTGTTCAACAGGATCTAAGTGGAGGGTCTTTTTCCAGATTCCTGGCGAATCGCTACTGTGCTTTCCTTTCGCAAACCGGGGAAAGATCACTCTACTCCGGCCGGTTTCCGCCCAATCTCTCTATCCTCTTGCGTGTGCAAGTTGTTGTAGAAATTGGTAAATGTTAGATTAGCCTTTTTTTCTGGACAGTGGAGGCCAATTGTCTTCTGCACAGTGCGGCTTCCACAAGTTCCACTCCACGTCGGATGCTCTGCTCCGACTGAAAAATGCTGTCTGCGAGGCCTTCCTTCGTAGACAGCACTACGCCACGGTGGTCTTCGATCTGGAGAAGTCCTATGATACCACATGGCGATACCGTATCATGGAGACTCTCCACACGATGGGGGCCAGGGGTCGCCTCCCAGTGTTTTCATCTGAATGTTTTCGAGATTGTCGATTCCGCGTACGGGTGGGGGAGCCTATTTATCCCAATGGAGCAGGAAAAGGGTGTTCCGCAGGGAAGTGTCCTCATTCTCACACTCTTTGCCCTGAGCTTCAACGGCATCCCCTCAGTGCTACGGAAGATCTTCTCACTACGCTTCATTTGGACGACCTTTCGATCTCTTTTGGCGCGGACCAGATGCCAACTCTGGAGCGTTGACTCCAACCGCGTCTCTCGCTATGCCTAAGCGCACAGTTTCGGTTTTCCTCGGCCAATTCTTTGGTGGTGCACTTCTGTCGCCATCCACAGTTCCACCCAAACCCAGACTTGTTTCTTAATGGGGTACTCCTGGAAGTGGTTGAATCGCACCGTTTCCTTGGTCTTGTATTTGTCCGACGCCTTACCTAGGAGGCTCATATTCGAAGCCTTAAGGTCTCTTGTACCCGCACGATTGATATTCTCCCCTCTGTGAGGTTGAGCACTTAAGCGCTTATAGGGCTACTGCCTTACTTTTTTATATTTCTTTTGTTCGTTCGAAGCTTTACTACTGACTCAAATTTTATACATCCGCAGCTAAGCGTGTATTGCGGAAGGTGGACTCGATCCATCACACCGGCTTCATCCGGCGACCAGTGCCTTCCGCACTTGCCTAATTGAGAGCCTACTAGTCGATTTTATGGAGATGCCACTTGCTCTCCGACGCATACAGTGCATCACTTGCCTGTACGTACGCGTGAGCCCGGCGCCTCCCTCAGTCGCCAACAACTCTCACTGCATACGCAGCTGGTTTCGACGGTGCCTATGCTGCCGAGAGACGCCAGTCATACCCTCAGCCCTTTATGTTTAGCGTCAGGAAACTCCTTCAAGAGCTAGGTATAGATAGCTCTGGGGCCGGTGGTGCCATAGGTACTGCCCAGGACGCCACCTTGGAGGGTACCACATTTGGCTATTTGTCACCACGCTCCTGCTCCCAAAGCTTGTAGAGCGTCCGGAGTATTGCGTTCGACCTTTTTGGAGCACACCTCGTGTTACGCTGGAACCGTGACAGTGTATACGGATGGCTCCAATTCCGTAGAGGGGCTCGGCTTCCACGCCGTATTCCCTTTGTTTGAAGTCAGCAGGGCTCTGCCAGGCGCTGCCTCTGTCTTTATGGCCGAGCTGGTGGCAATACACCACTCGGTACGGGAGATTACGTGACGTGCCCGGTTCGGAGACCGGATTGTGATCTATAGCGACTCACAAAGCGCCCTGAGTGCCCTCGGGGCATTGGAATTTTCCGCATTCCCTGGTTCGCGATATTCGTGACGCTACGGTTTGGCAAGCCGGGTATATGTCGAAATTATCTTCTGCTTGGTTCCTGGACATGTAGGAATTGCGGGGAATGAGCGCGCCGATGAGGGTGCCAAAGAGTCCTCGAGGACTTTGCGACCGGACCAGCGTTTTGCTCTTCCTCATACTGACTGCTTGGCAAAGAAGATGGGAGACGGTCGAAGGGAGCGTAAAGTTGCGTGTCATTGTGCCCCGACTGTTCCCATGGACCTATCCCCTAATGCCGCGACGGCTTCAGGTCGCTTTCTCTCGTCTCCAAATCGGGCACACCTGTGTGACGCATCCACATTTGATGGAACGTTCGCCAGCGCCTATTTTGAAGACTGCGTTGTCCCCCAAACTGTTCGGCACATTCTTGTCGATTGTCCCCGTCTAGGTTATCTTCGAACACGTTACCTGTCCCGGGACTGGATGGGCCGGTCACTACCGCCTGTCCCTTGTACTTGAAACGAGTTCGTATACATTGACTAGTGGACTTCTGGACTTTTGGCGGGAGGCCGGCTTTCTTTCCTTTATTTAACTAGGTTTTATTTTTTTGTATTGTTGTTTTCTTTGTAGGTCGCACCCTTTTGCGCCGGGCTGAGGGGGTCTCCCCATGACGCCGGAGATTGCTTCCTAATTGTTGCGATCTTCCCTTTTTATCATTGTTGTGTTTTCATATTCTTATTTTTAATTAGCCTAGTGATAGGCTGTGTGATTCCGGTGACTTATACCCAAGTGGCTAGTCGCCAGATAGGCTCCTAAAATTTAAAAAATAAAATCTTTCTCTTTAGAGTTGTACACCTTTTGCGACCTTGACCATCATGGTTTTTGAAAGAATTGGTCTCATTGTACCTTTTAATGGTTGTTTGAACACAGTTGCTCGAGCATTTCAATTTTCTTTAAACTTTGACTTGGGATAATCCCTTTCTTGAGGAATCTGTTTCTTCGGAGAGAGTTTTTACAAAAAAATGTTAACAATAAGATACGAGTAATCACTAAAACAATGGAATAAATGTTAGTATCATACATTGAATTGGATTAGGTTGCCCCCAAAACTTATGCAAATATGCAAAAACACATTAAAGTGGTTATGAAATAAATGAGTTTCAATCATATTCTTCACTTTTTTATACCTTCGCTATAGTTTTGGCCAAGGCTGTATATTATGTAACCACACCCACTTGAAATGAGCATGTAAAAATTATAAACATTCTTTTGAGAGGGAAGAGAGTTTCAAACATAAATCCAGCTCCTTGAAGTTTTCTCATTACGTCCTTCTGTCCCCGTGTAATTTGACATAACCAATTGACACCTTCAAGCGACTGCTCCTCTTTTCCTCTGTCGAGCATCGTGCATTCTCCAGTCATAACATACGACGTTACCAGCCTTAAACTGTCGTAATCTTCCTCATCGGTTGTATCAGACGACGTTCCGATCATTGTGCCTTCTCCAGTCGTAACAGATGTGCCATTATGGACGAATATGAGAGCGGGATCTGCCATTGTGAAATAATAAGATATCAGGATCTGCCATTAGGGACGAATTAGAGATCGAGATCTGCCATGTGGAATAATGAGATCGGGATCTGCCATTGTGAAAAAACTAGATCAGGATCTACAATTATGGACGAATACGAGATCGGGAGCTACAATTCTGGACGAATATGACATCCAGATCTGCCTAGATGGAAAATCAGTTTTTGTTGATAATTCACTCAAAATAAACACATGGTTCGTAATGTGACGGGGAGGTTTCCAGGGTGAAGTAATTATATGGTGTTGCTACTCGTGGTACTTAAATGGCCTAGGGGTGATCTGGATTGGAAAAACCGATTCCTTCCGGGAATAAGGAAAATCATGATTTTGTTGATAACTCACAAACCACTAATGATAAACATATGATTTCAAATGCTTGTATATATTTCCCCATGCAAAGAATTAGATAAATTAACTTGGAGCCCCTTGGTTTTTGGCGAAAGGAACCGGCTCCAAGATTTTTCCAATGTTTTGACCTTTTAGTGAATTTCTTAAAAACTAAGGAAGATCTTGGTGTCGATGACAAAGAACCAAACTATTAATATAGGTTGGGATAGAATCATTAGCTGAATCTTAATCCAGGATTCTCTTCGATTCGGATAGTTCTAATGATTCTATCCGATCCGAGGCCAAAGATAAAATATTAATAGTTGTGGAATGTGGATAAATTCCATCACTTATATGGCCAGCATCACAAATAAATAATTATTTTTAGGCTAAGAACATCAATCTAAAAATAGGGTTAATAAGATGGTTGTGAGCAGGGAGGGGGGCATCTAGGCCTACGTTTTTACGTATTTTCCTTAGCTTCGGCAATACATTCCAATGCATGGATTCGGGTGTCGATCCTCCGTCATTTTCACTAAGTTCAAATCACAATTTCCAGCTCAGCTCTGCCGATCTGACCAGGCTCTTGGTCCGCCGCTTATAAATCAGGGAACACTACCATTTACGTACATGGCGCCCACTATCGATTGCATTATTAGGCCTTCCTTCGGATATTCTTCATAGGGGGAGTATTATGCGGAAGTGATAATAGATAAATGTTTTAAAAGCTAAAAGTCGATGATGATTAATATTATACGAATTTGTCTTGATTTGATCTGGAAACTCATGATTCTTCGAGTTTTACTGAGGATGGCTTTGGCGCAGATATGCGTCCCCTGATTGCTTTCTAGCTTTTAGTGTTTTTCTGTTTTAACATTTAGGTATTAGCGTTCTCAGTAGAGCTTTTTTCGTTGCCGTTATCACTATTCTGATACTTTTGTTTATTATTCCTTCTTTCCTTCTGTCGGTTTCCCCCAAATTTCACAACAAAGAAAGCATGGCTCTAATGAAGCCAGATTCTTGTTTTTGATATTCGAGGCGCCTTTATCTATTAAGTCTATCGAGGTAGTCGAGAGCTGGGGGCTTCAGGGTTTCTTCAAGCTTCTCGAATTCTCAAACTTTGAGGAATGTTGATGTTTTCATGCTTTTGCCTCCTATGAAGATTTGCGGTTTAAAATTCAGAGAAAACTGTTTCAATACCCGTAAAAGGTATGCACATCTATTTTGTACCTAGCCCACATATGGAAGGTACCCCCCCTCCCTCACACTTTCAGTCCTTCAATATATTTTCCACTTTAAAATGTTGAATAAAATTTTCTTGCGAAAATATAATGTTGTTTTTTGCGTTTTTATGAAAAGATAATGTGATTAACATATTTAAAAAATTATCAGATTGTTTTAATTTCACCGGTTGCATGATCGGATTAAATGCCTGATCAATTGATTCAAAGTAGCCACTGAAGAAGGATATCAGCATGTACCACGCTTAATGTATAAGACCGTCCGGCTAGCCAACTTAAAAAAATAATCCAACGTAGGATTCAATTTCAGAAAAAGAGTTGTAAGTTGAATTGAATAACTTCCTAAGAGATTCGTTAGGGTGCCTCTGAACGAACGCAACTCTCCCAATCGTGTGGGTCCCCATAAAAATCAACTTGCGTAGTGAAATTTAATCAAACACATGATTTAGTTGTCTATTTATATCGATGAACATTACGCATCGTCCACATTTAAGTGAATTATCGACCGTTGTCAACGATATGTGTCCCTACTTTCACTACCTATTCAGGGGTCGATTTCTAGATTAGATCCTGATGAAATATTGCTTTGTTTAATTTGTTCATCAGTTTTTTAATTTATTTTACGCGTTTGAATTCATCTTAATAACGTATCTTATTGTATCGTCGTGGCAAATAATTTATTATTTTCAAAAGCTTCGTTCCATAAATCAATCTAGATTAGTATTCTCTCTTTTCTATATCCGCGATAACCAAACGGTCAATACCACATATAAACACACACAAATGTACATATATAGTCGCGTACATGTATATAGAGGGAATAAATCAGACATGTACATATAGGGAACAAACATTGAAACATACGAACAGGTTAATTGAATATTATTGAGAAGGGGGAAACATGGCGGGGGAGGGATAAGACACCTTTCACTTTAGGGGGGAGGCTACTTGTACTTGGAGATGGTAGAGAACAGACAGAACAAGGTAAAAAAGTAGATAATAGTGAAATGAATCGAGTATTAATAACGATCACTACAACAAAGCTTAACCTTAAGTACTGGGTCCATGAGAGTGGTACCTGGAGCAAATAGAAAGAGCTCTGGATCTTTAGAATCCCCATGAAATTGAAAGAACAAGAACCAATCCCAAGGACGGCATTCAAATTCCTTGCAAAACATGCACACAGGAAAAACAAGAACACACGTGAATACATTAGATGCGTACACAAGTGAACTTACACCCACTCTATTGTGTTTAGTTAGTAAATACCTCTGTCAAACTCATAATTCCAAACACGTCTCGAGAAGGTTGCCCTGCGGCCCCAGGGCTGACGTCAGAGACACTAGATTACAAAGTTCTCCAACTTGTTCAGAAGATCGGCGCTACGATACCTTCTCTAATATCACCTAAATATGTTGATTAACTTCTAAACACTATTTTCTTAAGATGGAATAAAAATAATAAATTTATATAATAAAGATGAAATCTTGCCGCCCACAATGAGAGCTTCACTTTCTAAAGAATAATTCATTCAACTTTATAAGCGATACTATAAAAGTCATTAATGGAACTTTTAAGTACTAAGTACCTTTAACTTGTCCTATCACTTAATAAGTGATAATTTAATTTTAATGGGGGGAAATGTGCCGTTTCTGATATTTTAATGGGGCTCAATGAGTAGAAGAATGTTTAGAACTCGAGGTTGCTAGAGTGTAAGTTGATTTGTCGGGCAATACATGAATATAATCAGGCAATTCTTTAAAGTTATTAATGGACCTCAATTGATTCAACTATATATATACACACACACATACACACACTCACAGAGGTGAGAAAAGTTTAAAACGTTCGATCGCATTGTAGGTCTTGATTTATGAGACAGTAATTTAGTTTGCAAGATAAACATTTGCGATAAAGACCCCACCATCATGTTAAGCGCTGCTTATAAAAACATTATGATGCCCTTTTTAGCAGATCCTCTATTTCCTTCTATCAATTGGCCAGCGAGCGAGGAAGTTAGGGTTAGGTTAGGTTGTGTATCATTTTATTAGTCTTTTATATGGGGTCATTTATAGTCATTTGAGGAAAATTGAAGTGTCCCATCAAATATAATCAAACAATATCCCACTACTTCACACCACACACCGGTGTACCCCAGGATAGTGTATTCGCACCCACACTTTAAATAATATACACTAATGGCACCCCATACCCACCCCCAAACTGCAGATCTATACACACTCACACTGTCATTCAACAGCGACGCGACCCTTCTCCTCTGCCGCTAGGGCCCATTCACAATCACACACCCTGCACAATTGATACTGGATGCTAAAACAGAATATGAAGAGAAGTGGTTCATAGCAGAACCGCAACACTGATCCTATTTTAAACTGGAGGCTCCATATTCCAAGAAGTCAAAGGAGGAGATTGACTTTAAAGTAAGTGTTAAAATTAAAATAAAATACAAAGGGGGAGTTTCAATTATTTTTTTATTTTCTAAATGATCTCTACATTCAATATACTTATAAGAAGACATATTGATAAATCAGAGTTTTCAAAGGATTTTTATTAAATATCTTCGAAAATGTGATTTCGTAAATAAGATGTAAATAAAGACACTTTAAGAACTGTCACTTGCAAAGCTTCGGAGCTCTTTCTCAGTATTTCTTTCTCTCCTAACTCAACTGTTTTGTCTTGCACTGACTATATATCACGAGTGTAATAAAAATAAGTGATAAAGTATTTCCATAACCAGAGGTAAAATAAAGTCATTAACTAATCATCAATGTCCTAAACTGAATTATTTAGGATTTAGGTTGAGTGGTTTAATGGTCATTGGTGGCTTCCAAGATCTCTTTCTCATTATATCTTATTAATCCCCTGAAGGAACAAATGTGGCCTATATCTATAGACATTTTTATGTAAATTAGATAGATATTGGGATAGAGAGGCAGGTATCTGTATATGCAAACGACACGATTTTCGCCGGGTGGAAGAGAGACTAACTTTTGACAACAGAATGAAATTTCAAATTCAGACAACAGATAAGTTGACTAAGGATAAATTAGATTAATATGATACAGAAATTGAAAAATGGGATAATTGCTAATTGGAAAAATTGGATAGAGAAATAGAAAATGGGATAAATTGGATTGATTGGATACATAAATTGAGAGATGGGAAAATTGGATAATATGGATTAATTGGATACAGAAGTTGGAAAATTAGATAAACTAGAAATTTTATAAATTGGTAATTGGCTAAATTTGATTAATTGGGTGCAGACATTGTAAAATGGGAAAAATTGAAATTGGATATATTGGATAGAGAAATTGGAAATTGGATAAATTGTTAAATGAATAACTTGGATTTATTGATGAATAAATTGGAAGATGGGATAAATTACAAATAAGAGAAATTGGTAATTGTATAAATTTGATTAAGTGGGTACAAAAATTGGAAAATTGGATAAATTTGATAAAGAAATTGGATTAATTGAATACAGAAATTGGAAAATAGGATGGAGAAGTTAGAAATTGGATTAATTGGCTAGAGAAATTGGAAAATATGAGAGATTAGCCTTAAGATAAAATGAAGAGATAAATTAGAAATTGGATAAATTATGTATAGAATTTGGAAAATGGGATAAATGGGAAATTAGCTAAATAGGATAGAGAAATTTAAAAAAAAATGAAAATTGGATAAATTGGTAATTGGATTAATTGGATACATAAATTGTGATAAATTAGTAGTTGGATAAATGGGAGTAATTGTATACATAAATTGGAAAACGGGATAGATTGGAAATTAGAAAAACTGGAAAATGGATAAAATCACTAATTGGATAAATTTGAAGAGAGAAATTGGATATTAGATAAATTGTTAATTGGATAAAGTTGACTAATTGGATACATAATTAGGAAAATGGGATAAATTGGAAATTGGCTAAAGAAATTGGAATTTGGATAACTTGTTAATTGGATAAATTAGATTATAATTGGATAAATTAGATTAAAAAATTTTAAAAGGCTAAATT
Source organism: Ceratothoa steindachneri (assembly GCA_963969495.1). Classification (NCBI taxonomy): domain Eukaryota; kingdom Metazoa; phylum Arthropoda; class Malacostraca; order Isopoda; family Cymothoidae; genus Ceratothoa; species Ceratothoa steindachneri. The sequence goes on from OZ018332.1 coordinate 53,363,202, forward strand.
GGATATTTAATTCGCTATGCTTAGACGTCCGTGCCAAGGCACTAGTTACAATCGCACAGAAAGGTGACACGAAATTTTGGCGTTCGTAGGGAGCTAGTCATCGATTGGCGCCGCGCTGACCCTGATCCATGAAGACAAGCAATCTCCATCACTCACGTGATTATACACATGATTCCAACACCACTCTCTCTCTCTCTCTCTCTCTCTCTCTCTCTCTCTCTCTCTTTTCATCTCTCCTCTCTTCGCACACACACAAGACATCACTCTTCCATACCAGATCTTGCAGAAGGGGGTTCTATATCCACACTCCCTTGCGTCATTAAGGAAACAGTCATATAGGCCGTGTAAATTTTAGTCTTTGGTTGCAGGAGCTGGTCCACGATTGAAAGAGGACAGGTGGGAAAATCAGGTACCTTTCGAAATATGTTTTGATTAATGATGCAAAATGTTTGGAAAGAGGTGACTCCGGGGGCGAGGAGGAAATTTGACGAAATGAGGGCAAAAGGAAAAAAAAAGTGTGCTGACATGAGTGATGTTATAAAGAGTTTAGGGCGGAGAGTGATGTTAGAAAGAGTGTAATGACGTGGAAAACGATAGAAAAATATCGTGCCGTGGTTGATATTAGAAAGAGTGTAGTTCTTTGAGTGATGTTAGAAAAAATGTATTGCCGTGATTGAAGATAGAAAGATTGCAGCACTGAGCTGATGTTAGAAAGATTTTAGTAGTGGGAATGATATTGGAAAGAGTGTAGTGCCGTTACTGAATTTAGAGAGAATATATTACCGCGATTAATGCCAGAAAGAGTTTAGGATTTTGACAGATGATGGAAAGAAAGTAGTGCCGTGACTGATGTTAGAAAGAGCGTAGTGACGTAATTAATGTTAGTAAAAGTTCAGTGCCGTAACTGAGTTTAGAAAGAGTTTAGGAACAGGGATGATGTTAGTGAGAATGTAGGACCAGTAATGATTTTAGAAATAGTATAATGCTGTGATTTATGTTAGAATGAGTCAAGTGCCGTGATTGAAGTTAGAAAAAGTAGTGCCGTGGCTGATGTTACAAAGAGTATTGCCTTGGCTGATGTTAAAAAGAGTTTAGTGGTGTGACTGATGCTAGAAAAAGAGAAGTGACGTGACTGATAACAGGAATAGTGTAGTGCTCTGGTTGACGATATAAAATCTGTAGTGCCGTGATTGATATTATAAAGGGTGTAATTTCGTGGCACATTGTAGAAAAAGTGTATTCTCGTGATTGTTGTTAGAGATGATGCAGCGTCATGACTGGTGTTCGAAAGAGTGCATTACCGTGATTAATGTTAGAATGTAGTACCGTAAATGATGTTAAAAAGAGTGTAGTGACATGGCTGAAGTTAGAAAGTATAAAGTGCCGTGAATGTTGTTAGAACGAGTCTATTGCCGTAATTGATGTTAGAACGAGTGTAGTGACCCGACCTATGTTAGAATGATTGTAGTGCCGTGACTGATGTTAGAAAAGTAGCCCTTTGACTGATGTTAGAAAGAGTGTAGCGCTATGACTGATGTTATAAAGAGTATATTGATGTGATATATTTTATAAATAGTGTATTACCGTGATGGATATTAGGATGAGTGAAGTGACTTGACTGAAAAATTCTCACCACCTTGTAAATATATTGTATAAAGATTAAAATAATATAAAATAAATTTATATCTGAATAAGTGAATCGATAAAACTAGAACAATAATGGAGAAAGGAACAATGGCGTATGCATATATAGAAACCAGAATTTTTTTACTTGTAACCGAATATCTCCATGAACATGCATGTCTTAAATTGCCTTTGGGATTTAATCTATAAAATAATCTTTCATAACTTTCTTAATCTCCTTTTCATCTAATCATAGGTATTCAAAATCTCGGCAGTCTAATTGGGTGGCATTAAAATTTCACAATGACCAAAAAAACAGGAATAATTTAATATTCAATATATATCTTATAGCAAAATTTAAATTTACATTCTATTTTCCATAACAGAAAATTATGATTTTTTTCTATTCCCAAGTATTAGATAATGTTGAAGATAAGTTACTAGCTATATGTAAACATTATTTTAATTATGGACTGAAATTTTGAGATGTGAAAATCGAAAATTCTTTATTGGAAAAACTCAAGTATATAACACAAAGAACTTGAATTTTTGTACAAAACCAACGATAGTTTGGGTACAGCAAATAAATAGATTGCAAAAGGCTTAGAAAATTATAAAAAAATAGCATTTAATACTTTTTTCTGGTGCAACTTCCACTAAACCATCCCATCAGATTGTAATATCACAAATGCAAGACGAGATCGTTCTAGAGATTACATGTGGTTAAAAGAGCTTAAGAGGCAGTTTTTTTTTCTAATTTTACATAACGAAAGGGTAAATTCATAACTACTTTAAATGAAGGCGCATTTTCCGTTGTAAAAAAATAAATTCAAGTCAGTATAAAATTGGCATAAAGGTTTTTGTTTGTAATTGTTTTATCAGCGATTTTTATTTTTCCAATTGTGAGTATATTGTGAAAAAAGGAATTCAAGTAGACCTTTGATTTTGTTCATATAATGAAATGTTCACATAATGTTTTGGTGCTTTATAAAATCAAGAAAACTAGCAATAAGCGAAGGATAAAACTGCTTAATGAATACCTTAGGACAAAGAAAAGTAATTGATTCTCATAGAAATTTCAAAGTATACAGAATGACAGAGATAACATAAACTGAGTGCATTAACTTTAAAGAGATTTTCCATCTAGATTTGACTACTAGATTAGGGTTTTAGACTATATTTTCTGGCTAACAAATATAAATCAATGAGGGGTTATTTTGCCTGACTCGTGCAAATTGCTATTTTGGTAAATATACTAGCTAGAAGTTTTGGAATTTCGTATGCATATCTGAACATCACCATGCAATAACGTTTCCGACATCGTAGGAAGGTTAGACTCCATAATATTCAACTGGCTCTGCTTTTCTTGGAAATTGTTCTTTTCGAAAGGCGGAATATGCGTTCTGCATATATATATATATATATATATATATATATATATATATATATATATATATATGTATATATAGGTAATACTTCAGATTAGGGGCGCATGGTAGGTGGCGCTGTCAGTAGGCTACAATTTTTGGCTACAATATATGTCTTATGACGTCAGACGGTAGCTTCAGATGTGCCCAAACACGGCGTTATATTTTTTGTTGTTTTGAGGGTTTGTAACCTTTATTTTGTATTACTTACTAAATATATGCGCCTCTGCTCGTTTATAGTTTTTTCTATGTTAGGTAAGGTTTCTTGATGTCTTTTATTGTTTTTTCCTATTTTTTGTTTCGCTGCTAACGATAAAAGCTTTTTACTGGCAACGTCATAGCTAGAAATAGGAGCTGCTGCGCAAATGTTTCGGTTTTGTCATGCTCTAGTTGTGCTTCTTCGTTATTCGAATGAGGGGTTATTTTGCCTGACCGCGAAAAACTTTTGGATTTTTTAGAGGCGCATAAACTAATCGAGAAAACTATAAAATGCCCGAAATTTAGTACGAATTTGAATTTTTCAGAAAGTTTAATGTTTCGTTGCGAGAAAATATATGGAAACAAAAACGGTAAGCAACAGCGGTGCCGTTTCAAACAATTAGCGCGTTCTTTATCGATTGCTTTATTTTTGGATAAGCTATTTCTGATCGTATTCTCGTACTGAAAGGCAACATTGATGTTGTTGGTCCGTTCCAACTTTTTGAAATTGATTAACTGGGGGGAGTATGGGAAGGTAACATAATATTTGTCACATCTGTTTTACTTATGATTAGCTGGGGAATAATAGATGGTTCTGGCTTTATAGTGACACTTTTCTATGAAACAAAGGGGATATTGCAGTTCAATGAATGTTTGGATGATTGTATTAATTTCGTCTTGCAAGAAACAAGGATCACAAATGCAATATGCAAGACGAAATTAATACAATCATCCAAGCATTCATTGAACTGTAATATTCCCTTTGTTTTATAGAAAAGTGTCACTATAAAGCCAGAACCTTCTATTACTCCCCAGCTAATTATAAGGAAAACATGTGACATATATTATGTTACGAGGGGTGGTCAATAAGTTTTGCGAATCAATAGGGCAAAACAGAGAAAGGGGGATGGCTGTTTGTAGGGGTGTTAGGAAAAATTATGACAAGTCAGGACCTGCAGCCGCACGCTCCTGCCTTATCTATCTAAGAAGCAGTAGCTGATCGCAGATCGTCAGTCACAAATTTTTCAACAATGGAGAAGGTTGAGCACCGCGTAGTGATCAAATGTTTGACCAAGGAAGGCAAGAATACAAAAGAGTTCCATAAATGCATGGTTGCAGTGTACACTGACACCGCCCCTTCCTATGCAACTATTGTTCGCTGGAATAGGGAGTTCTGCCATTGTCGTGAGTCCCTTGAAGATGACGCCCGTCAGACGTGACTAACGAGGACAATGTGGCCCGTGTGGAGAGGATGATCCTCGAAAATCGACGGGTGAAGGTCGAAGAAGTCGAGCGAGAACTTGGAATATCACATGGAAGTGTTATCAATATCATCCACGACAATTTGGCCATGACCAAGGTCTCTGCCCGTTGGGTCTCTAGAAACCTCACGCCCCATGATCGACTTCAACGTCGTAAAAGTCCACAAGGCCAGAGTTGCACAAGCTGCCCTGCGCCACTGCGGATTCTAGGAGCTCAACTATCCCCCCTACAGTCCAGATCTGGCCCCCAGCAACTACTTTTTATTCCGCCAGTTCAAGGCTGCACTGCATGGACGCCGGTTTGGGGACGATGAAGATGTCCAGCTCGCCGTACAGGAGTGGATTGAACAGCAGTCGGGAGATTTCTGGTTGTCGGGAATTCGAAGCCTCAGGGACAAGTGGCGCAAGTGCATTGAAGTCGAGGGTAGTTATATTGAAAAATAATAAAACAATTTTCCTCATATCTCGTTTTCTTATACCTGAATTGCAAAACTTCTTGACTGCCCCTCGTACCTTCCCATGCTCCCACCAGTTAATTAATTTCAAAAAGTTGGAACGGACCAACAACATAAATGTTGCCTTTCCGTACGAGAATACGATCAGAAATAGCTTATCCAAAAATAGATCGATCGATAAAGAACAGAAAGTTTATTTTATTTCCTGCAAATCATATAACGAAGTATATATCGGTGAGAGCAGCAGATTTTCCAAGAGAATGAAGGAAGGAACATAAATATGATATGCGGCATGGTGCCCTCTCCTCGAGTTTATTTCTACATATGTCCATTGAAAATCATCAAAATGAAATTGATAATGTTAAAATTGTTTATAAGTCTCACAATTATTACATCGACGATTCAATGAATCGGCACTTATAAAAGAAATTCCCAACTTTAATACTTCCGACGGACAATTCAATACTAATACCAAAATAAGCACTAAATTCATACTTCTGTTTCTCAAAAATGCCACGACATTCCCGCATGATTCACCTTAGCGCCACTGATTTGTGTGTTTGTACGTTAAGCAAATGTTCAATTTTACTTGTCCACCAGCGACTGATGATGACGGATGTTTCCATCGAATCCTGGTTTTGCATATAAAATTAGCCCTATTACTGTGATTTTATCCATATATATGTATATATATGTATATATATATATATATATATATATATATATATATATATATATATATATATATATATATATATATATATATAATATATATATATATATATATATATATATATATATATATATATATATATATATATATATATATATATATATTAAGAAATATTATTGCATTAAAGCAAATAATTAGGCTGAAAAAGGCTATTTTTGCAAACACAGGCTTCCTCAAAGCCCCCAGAAGGAGCTTTCTCACATACACAAGAAAGCAACACTTAAAATAAGCGTTCTCTCAGATAGCCAAAATCTATCTTTCGATTGGCCTTTCCAAATGTCACCCCTGCTTTTTGAAGCGAATGGAAAATTTTTTATTCTCCATTTTCACCTTCGTGTGTATGTGAGAAGAGCTTCTTCCGAGGGCTTTGAGGAAGACTGTGTTAGCCAAATTAGCCTTTTAATCGCATGTATTTATATTATATATATATATATATATATATATATATATATATATATATATATATATATATATATATATATATATATATATATATATATACATATATATATATATATATATATATATATATATATATATATATATATATATATATATATATATATATATATATATATATATATAGAAATATATATATGAAACAGAAGAGCAATGTCCCGCTCATGTACAACGAAAGGACCCAGAATAGAAAAATAATATCTAAGACTGATGTGAATTTTAAAACCAAATAGATAAGGTCTTACTTCCCGCAAATTCCCCCCTGAGCGCGAAGAATGTAGACATTTATATGACTACACTAAAGTACATACATATCCGATTGCGAATACATAAAAATAAACAAGAGATATATAAATAAATTCATAAATCAAAGAGATAAGATTTAAAATGGATAATTTTGTTATAAATAACTCCTTTAATAAGAGGGTCTAGTTTAAAAAGACCAGGCAAATTTATAATGAAATCGTCCATTTTAAATCTTTGCTCTTTGATTTAATAATTTAGTTATGTCTCTCTTGTGTATTTTTATGTATTCACAATAGGGTATGTATGTACTTAGTTTAGTCACATAAATGTGTACATTCTGTGCGTTTAGGATGGAATTTTCGGGAAGTAGACCTTATCTATTTGGTTTTATACTTCACATCCGTCTTTGATATTATTTTTCTATTTTGGGTCCTTTCGTTGTACATGGGTGGGAAATTGCTCTTCTGTTTATATATATATATATATATATATATATATATATATATATATATATATATATATATATATATATATCACCTTTGTAAAATTTTTGGTTATTCCTTGATAATGAAGTGAACAAGTTCGAAACTACTTAGAATCAGCCATTTATTTTATTGTGTGATTTTTTGCATATAGTGCTTTACTCACGCACTACTTTGTGAGTTTTTCATATCCATATATATATATAATTAAGGATATCACATTGACATGATGTATATCAGTGGAAGATAATGGTAAACTACAATATTTGAATCAAGATATTATTTATAACTATCGGACTACTTTCGACAACATGTCATGCTATTTTCAACTAATAATGAATACGCTAGACAAGGAGCACAGTATATATAAGGTAAGACACATTCTAAACAAAATGGAGCACCAGGAAAGAATCTGGGAAAAAAATATACTGGAGTAAATCTGGTGTGAATGACAAGCTAAACAAAATGAAATGGAGCCGGAAACAATCTGGAGAGTTGCTACTCCCGGAGATTCATTGCATCCGGGGGCTTATAGATACAATTGCCGACTCTATTCATTATATATTTGTTAAATTTGTATTACCCTTCAGATAAATTGAAATTATCAACTTTGTTAATGATGATGAATTCCGCAATTCTCCTTTTAATATTATTGTTTGATTTAGAAATGAATTTGCATAATTAAAATCAATTCTATGGTCGTGCGTTTGCACATTCTTTCATCCAAAGTGCCTGGAAAGAAAGATATACAACATATGCATAATCCCAAATATGACCAATAGAGTAGAACAATGACACCATTAAAGTGCATCGAAAGGAAATGGAAATAAATTATAACAGCTGGGAAGATCTGGCAGAGGAACACAATAAGTGGAGAGCAGTAATCAGGAGGGGAATGCAAACCTTTGACGGAAATTGCCATCGCCATCTGGCAGAAAAGACGGAGAGACCAAAAGACCGTCAACAAAACCTTCAGCCAGGCGCTTCCCCTTGTCTAAACTCTCTCAGAATCTTTAACCTCGAGAATCGGACTAATTAGACACCCGAAAACACACCGGAACTACTCACGAACTCCCATCTCATTCATTACCCATGGAGCTGGGACCCGGCAGACGCGACGCGACGACGACGGCGCTTAAAAATATATATAAATATATATATATATATATATATATATATATATATATATATATATATATATATATATATACATATATATATATATATATATATATATATATATATATATATATATATATATATATATATATATATATATATATATATATATGAAGCCCTGCCGTGAAGCCTGCATTTACTATTGAGGATAAACCCGAGAGCCACCAGAAACGGATGCAACATCTTTTAATTTATTACTACGTTTCGAAAACTACAAGTATTCATCTTCAGGCTAGAATAAGTTTACTAAAGTTAATAGATTTGTAGAAACCATCAAAAGGCCAACAAGTCATTAAATTATTTTAAAAGGTGACCAATTATAAATTATCAATAAAATGTACTATGGGTTAAAATTTTAAATACGTTTACTAAAGTTAAAACATTTGAAGAAGATATTTTCCCCAAATAGTTTTTATAAACAAATTATGGATATGAAGTTTATTTAGCGGTAAAGATCCTATCTCTTTAGGGTTCCGCAGTGATAATGTTTATTTATTTAAATGACCCACTTGTATTGGAGCCTCTTACATTGATTGGCAGCAACGTCAGGTCTCTTGGAGTTAGGTTCTCTGCTCATATGGGGATTAGTTGGTGCACAAACAAAATATTAAATAAAAAGGAAAAGTCATCTATTACGGAACACACCATAAGCTGTAAAATTGACATTTCTATTGATAATTTTCAAGTATTAGACTTTAACAACAACAAACATTGCCTAAGAACCCTCAAATCTTTATATATCAAACACTACAAACCTACACTCAATGAAGATTTAAGTGCAATATCTTTATTAATTAACTAATTTTAACTACAGTTTTTTAGTTAGTTTATTTGTTGAACTACTCTTTGGTTAGTTGGTGTTCCTCTCTCCTAAGCGTTACTGTAACCTATAAATACTAGCCCCTTGTTAAACCCACCATTCACTCTCAAGGATGGCTCCACTTTAGTAAGTACCAAAAGTAACCGTTTTTATATTAAATGTTAACTCTTACAGGTTTTACGAAATTCAAAACAAAGTTTAAATTTATTATCTTTAACTATTGCCAAGTCATATTTAAAATTTTAACTTATAGTACATTTTATTGATATTATATAATTGGTCACCTTTTAAAATAATTCAATGTCTTGATGAGCTTTTCATGGTTTCTTCAAAAGTATTAACTTTAGTAAACTTATTCTAACCTGAGGATGAAAACTTGTAGTATACGTTTCTGGTGGCTCTGGGATTTATTCTCAATATTATATATATATATATATATATATATATATGTATATATATATGGGAAAGCATCCAAAACTCAACAATCGCACAAATTATTTAACTATCGTCCGAATGCGACTCGTCTCACTCTCAGACACCCAACCACCACCTCGCGCGCGAGGTGGTGGTTGGCTTTCCATTGTGTGTGTCCCGTTTTCCTAAAGTTTCTTTGTATATATTTAGCAATTGTGACTTGTGCATATTTTTTAAAATATTTTTGTGCCTCCTTAAAGGTGTTTTGTGTATAACCTTTACCTTTTAAGGGTATTTTGGGGGGGTAAGTGTTCATTTATAATCCCTTTCTTAAAGGGCTAAGGTAATTTAATGTGTAGTTTTTAGTTGCTTTCTTTAGTTATTTTGAGATTACTATTCCTAATCATTTTTTGTAGGCAATTGATCTTCGTGATTAACCGAACTCTAACTCAAGAAATTCGGCTCAAACAGCAGTCGAAAACGGTAATCTGAGCCAAGCGTAGAACCGCGCCAAATCATCCCCTCGGTCGTTCAGGGAAATTTGTCTCTTTCTTCGGAGCTGAGCCTCGGTTTAATTTGCGCATTAATTTGGGTTCTTTACTCTTTTGTGTATTTACTGTTAACAAATTACTTTATTTACTTTATGGAGTTTTTTCCCACTTTTTTCTTCTTCTTATGCCTGTATTAACTTATTTTCCTTAATTCTATTATAAACTACTAAATTTACTATAAATTAATTTATTGTCCTCACGATCCAAAAGTGGGTGGTAATAGCCCACTTACAATATATATATATATATATATATATATATATATATATATAATGAAGACCCAGGTATTCACACTAATCATTTATTGGCCGGACGTTTCGGAACTTCACTAAGACCATCTTCAGCGACTGTATTGACTAGTGAGATAATGAAGGAATATTAACGATAACAGTTAAACAGTTCGAAGCATGCATTATATAATGGCTAAAAAACCGGGTGAAGACAAGTTAAAAAAATAATAAAATTGACAATTATTGAGATTAAAGTAAAACAGAAATAACAATATATAGAATTAATTGATACTATCCAGTGTAATATTGAAAAATAATAGAAAGAAGTGAAGTTTTAACATAAACTGAATGGAATATCAAAAATTAAAGGTAACAGGAGTAAACAATAAAATAACTTATTATATTAAATTATAAACATAAAAACAAAAACCGAAAAAAAAACTAAAGATGTAAACACTAATAACGAGATTTTTTTGGTTGATCGGTTGGCTAGTTAATGTATTAAAGTGTTGGTTGATTATATAGTGAATAGTTTAATTGAGGAGGAGAAATTATTTAGGGTGGATTTATTTTATTGATGTACAGTGACTCTAAGATTTTTAAATCAAGAGAAGTTAAGGCTGAAGATAATATAGTAAATGAATCAGAATTAAGAGGATGATGGAGATACTCAGAATGTTGCCTGATGGAAGAGGCTTCAGGTTTAGAAATGGGAATACCAGTCCTTTGAGACAAGCCTAAGTGCTTTGCGATCCTGCATTTGAGTTCTAGGCCAGCTTGGCATATATATATATATATATATATATATATATATATATATATATATATATATATATATATATATATATATATATACGTATATATATATATATATATATATATATATATATATATATATATATATATATATATATATATATAGAGAGAGAGAGAGAGAGAGAGAGAGAGAGAGAGAGAGAGAGAGAGAAAGAAAGAGTAACAAGGAGTAACAAGGAAAGAAAGTACCCTAGAAGACCTGACGGTCCATTCAATGAGGGTACCTTTGGACTAGCAGTCGAGCAGGCACATCTCTGCTTAAATGCTTTACGTCTTTAAACGGCCATTTTTCAAGACCCTGTCTAGTCTTGACTTGAACTGGTCAACAGATTCACTGTTGACAACTTCCACTGGAAATGAGTTCTAACTACCGTAAATACTGTAGGTGAAAAATTTTCCACACAGATCACGGTTATAACGCTTCAGTTCAAGTTTAAAGCTGTGATTTCTTGTTCTGCTCTCAACAAGTGCGAAAGTATTCCTGTAGTCAACATTGTCGAACCCCCTAAGTATTTTGAAAACTTCGATGCGCTGACAACGGAGTCTACGGGTTTCCAACGACAACATATCTAATTCCCTTAATTTATCTTCATACCTTTTATGTCTAATAGAGGGAATCAGTTTGGTTGCCCTGGCTTTCATGCGGTCCAATCTCGTGATGTCGTTTCTAAATAAGGGACTTTAAAATTGTACGGCATACTCCAGGCGCCATCGGTCAAGTGAGTTGTACAAACACAGTACAATCTCGTTGTTCCGATATCCAAACTGGCGCTTTATGTAGCCTAACATACTTTGGGCCTTTTTATCCGCCTCAATGCACTGTTTGGAGAACTTGAGGTCACTAGTGATTGTTACACCCAAGTCCTTCTCAGTGTCGGTGGATTCAATAGCAGTGCCCTTATGGGTATGCTGAGATTGGGGGTTTCGGTGGCCGATATGTATCACTTAACATTTGTTCACGTTAAAAGGCATTTGCCACATGTCCGACCACTTCCTAATCTTCCCAAGATCTTCCTGCAGGCAGAAGGTATTTCCATCCTTTGCAACGTTCATCCCAAGATTGGTATCGTTGGCAAATTTAGAAATCTTAGCAACCATGTTACTGTCCATGTGGTTGACGTAGATGATGAATAGTAGTGGTCCCAGTACAGAACTTTGAGGCACCCCGCTAGTAACGGACACCCACTCAAAAGCCTGTCCATTCAGCACCACCTCTTGCCGTTTGCCACTAATCCATTTCTCTATCTAGCCGACAACTTTTCCTTCTATGCCCAGCGCTCGCACTTTTCGGAGAAGGCGGCGCTGTGGTTCGTTTATCAAAAGCTTTCTGAAAGTCTAAGTAGACCACATCCACTGCCTTGTCCCGATCGTGCTCACTGAAAACGAAGAGGAAGAATTCCACAAGGTTTGTCAGGCATGACCGTTGCCTTCGGAAGCCGTGCTGGGAACTCCTCAGTAGCAGTTTTGACTTGAAATGCGACGTCATTTTGTCCACCATGATGCTTTCCATGAGTTTACCGACTATCGAAGTCAGACTAATAGGTTGGTAGTTCGACGGCTGGTTAGGGTCTCCTTTCTTGAATAGAAAGAGAAAGAGAGAGTAACAAAGAGTAACAACAAGGAGTAACAACAAGGAAAGAAGGTACCCTAGGAGACCTTACGGTCCATTCAAGGTGGGTACCTTTGAAATAGCAATCGAGCGGGCACATGGCTGCTCAATTATTTTACGTCCTTAAACGGCCACTTTTCAAGACTTTGTCTAGTCTTGAATTGAACTAGTCAACAAATTCACTCTTGACAAATTTTACTGGAAGTGCGTTTGACTTACCGCAGATACTGTAAGCGAAAAAACTTCCACACAGATTGTGGTTGTAACGCTTTAGTTCAAGTTTGAAGCCGTGATTCCGCGTTCGGTTCTCAGTCAGTGAGAAAATATCTTGGTAGTCAACATTGTCGAACCCTCGAACTATTTTGAAAACTTCGATGAGCTGACCACGCAGTCTATGGGTTTTCAGCTAGAACAGATCAAATTCCCTTAGTCTATCCTTATAACTTTTATGTCGGATAGAGGGAATCAGCTTGGTTGCACTGGCTTGTACGCGTTCCAATCTCGCGATGTACTTTCACAATGAAGGACTCCAAAATTGTACGGCCTACTCCAGGTGCGTTCGGACAGGTGAGTTGTACAAGCACAGTACAATCTCCTGGTTTCGATATCCAAACTGGCGCTTAATATAGCCTAGCATCCTTTGGGCTTTCTTCTCTGCCTCAATGCACTATTTCGAAAACTTGAGGTCGCTAGTGATAGTTACACCTAAGTCTTTCTTAGTGTCACTTGATTGAAGAGCAGTACTCTTAAGGATATACTGTGATTGGGGGGTTTCTGTGGCTGATATGCATTACTTTGCATTTTCCCACGTTAAAAGGCCTTTGCCACGTGTCCGACCACTCCCCAATCTTTTCAAGATCTTCCTGCAGGCGGGCAGTATTTCCATCTTTTTCAACGTTCATACCAAGCTTGGTATCGTCGGCAAATTTGGAAATCTTGGCAACCATGTCACCGTCCATGTGGTTGACGTAGATGATGAATAGTAGTGGTCCCAAGACAAAACCTTGAGGCACCCCGCTAGTAACGGGCACCCACTCAGAAGCCTGTCCATTCACCATCACCTGTTGCCGTCTGCCACTTAGCCAGTTCTCGATCCAGCTGGCTACTTTTACGACTATGCCCAGCGCTCGCACTTTCCGGAGAAGGCGTCGCTGTGGTACCTTATCAAAGGCTTTCTGAAAGTCTAAGTAGACCACATCCATCGCCTTGTCCCGATCGTGCTCACTGAAGACGAAGTGGAAGAATTCCACAAGGTTCGTCAGGCATGACCGTTGCCTTTGGAAGCCGTGCGGGGAACTTTTCAGTAGCAGGTTTAACTCTAAATACGACGTCATTTTGTCCACCATGATGCTTTCCATGAGTTTACCGACTATCAAAGTCAGATTGATAGGTCGGTTGTTTGACGGATGGCTGGGGTCTCCTTTCTTGAAGTTCAGAGTCACCCTCACCTCACGCCAGTCTCTAGGAACGCATCCGGTACGGATTGACATGTTAAAGATAGCACACAGATGTCGTGATACTTCATCCCACACTTCTCTTAACACCTTGGATAGAAACCCGTCCGGTCCAGGGGACTTATTCTTCTTTAGGTCAGTGATCTTTTTCTTTATTTATCCTTCGGTGAAGTCCATTGCCTCCAGCTTTTTCCCCGAGTAGGAATCCGTGGGCTGGGGGATGGGAGCACACACTTTAGTAAACACTGAAGAGAAGTAGTCATTGAGAAGGTTAGCATTTTTTGCATCTAAGTGAGTTAATGCACCCTCCTCGTCCACTAAGGACCCAACCCTACGATAAATTGGTTTACGGCTATTTACATAGCCGAAGAACTCCTTGGGATTCTCCTTGCGGAGTCTTGCCACTCGGATTTCCTCAGTACGCTTATCCGCCCTTATGCTGAACTTAACTCTCCTGGCTAGCCTCCGGTACTCGCCAAAGGCACCCAAGATATTCGATCACCGTTACGCATTTCTCTTCTCCCTAAGCAGTTGGCCGATTTCTCGATTAAACCAGTTTGGTTGAACAGAAGACCGACGGACGCATTTCAGAGGGATGCAACTTGATTGAAGACTCATGAACTTATTTTTTAAATTGTTCAACGAATCCTCAACCTCTTCGCATACCGCTAGACTTACATCAGTCAACGCAGCACGAAGGCTTGCATAGTATGCTCTTCTCAAGTCAGGTTTCCTTGAAGGACTGGCAACAGACCTTACCTGCGGGATCTTGAAGCTAAATCTAACTAGCTGGTGATAACTGCCACCGAGCTCTTTGCCTACAGAGACATCCTCAACGATATCATCTTCAGAGGTGAAGAACAAGTCGATGACATTGTTTCCTCTCGTCGGTTCTCTGACCCATTGAGTGAGGAACTCACTAGAAGACATTACGGTCCATTCAAAGAGGGTACCTTTGGAATAGCAGTCGAGCAGGCACATCTCTGCTCAAATGCTTTACGTCCATAAACGGCCACTTTTCAAGACCCTGTCTAGTCTTAACTTGAACTGGTCAAAAATTCACTGTTGACCATATCCACTGGAAGTGCGTTCAAACTACCGCAGATACTGTAGGTGAAATATTCTACACACAGATTGCGGTTGTAACGCTTCAGTTCAAGTTTAAAGCCGTGATTTCTTGTTCTGCTCTCAGCAAGTGTGAAAATATCCCTGTAGACAACATTGTCGAACCCTCGAAAGGGTTTCCAACGATAACAGATCTTAATCCCTTAATCTATCTTCATAACTTTTTATGTCTAATAGAGAGAATCAGTTTTGTTGCTTTGGCTTGCACGCGTTCCAATCTCGCGATGTCCTTTCTAAATAAGGGACTTCAAAATTGTACGGCATACTCCAGGTGCCGTCTGACATGTGACTTGTACAAACACAGTACAATCTCCTTGTTCCGATATCCAAATTGGCGCATTATGTAGCCTAGCATCCATTGGGCCTTTTTCTCCGACTCACTGCACTGTTTCGAGAACTGGAAGTCACTAGTGATTTTACACCCAAGCCCTTCTCAGTGTCGGTGGATTAAATAGCAGTGCCCTTAAGGATATACTGAGATTAGGGATTTCGGTGGCTGATATACATCACTTTGCATTTGTTCACTTTAAAAGTCATTTGCCACGTGTCCGACCACTCCACAATCTTCCCAAGATCTTCCTGCAAGCGGGCAGTATTTCCATCCTTTGCAACGTTCATCCCAAGATTGGTATCGTCGGCAAATTTAGATATCTTGGCAACGATGTCACCGTCAATGTGGTTGACGTAGATGATCAATAGTAGTAGTTCCAGGACAGAACCTTGAGACACCTTGCTAGTAACGGGCACCCACTCAAAAGCCTGCCCATTCACCACCACCCGTTGCCGTCTGCCACTTGGCCAGTTCTCTCTCCAGCCGACTACTTTTCCTCTATGCCCAGCTCTTGTACCTTCCGGAGAAGGCGGTGGTGTGATACCTTATCAAAGGCTTTCTGAAAGTCTAAATAGGCCACATACACCGCCTTGTTCCAATCGTGCTCACTGAACACGAAGTGGAAGAATTCCATACGGTTCGTCATGCATGACCGTTGCCTTCCAAAGCCGTGCTGGGAACGCCTCAGTAGCTGGTTTGACTCTCAATGCGACATCATTTTGTCCACCATGATGCTTTCCATGAGTTTGTCGACTATGGAAGTCAGACTGATAGGTTAGTCGTTCGACGGTTAGCTACGGTTTCCTTTCTTGAAGATAGGAGTCACCTCCGCTTCATGCCAGGCTCTAGGAACGCATTCGGTCTGGATTGACCTTTTGAAGATTGCGCTCAGGTGTCGTGACACTTGATCGCGCACTTCTTTCAACACTTTAAGTAGAAAGGCATCCGTGCCAGGTCACTTATTCGTCATTAGGTCAGTGATTTTCTTTTTTATTTCTCATTCGGTGAAGTCCATATCCTCCAGCTTTTCCCTCGAGTAGGAATCCATTGACTGGGGGGTGGGACCACACTCTTCAGTAAACACTGAAGCGAAGTAGTCGTTGAGGAGGTTAGCATTTCCTACATCTGAGTGCTTTACTGTCCCCTCCTTATCCTCAAAGGGCCAATCGTTCGACGGATTGGTTTACGGCTGTTTACATATTTAAAGAACTTCTTGGGATTCTCTTTTCAAAGTCTCGCCACTCGGAGTTCCTCAGACCGCTTAGCCGCCCTTATGCTGGACTTCACTCTCCTGGCTAGCCTCCGGTATTCGTCAAAGTCACCCAAGATCTTCGATTGCCGGAACACATTTCTCTTCTCCCTAAGTAGTTGGCCGATTTCTCGATTAAACCAGTTTGGTTGAACAGAAGACCGACCCGGGCATTTCAGAGGGATGAACCGCGATTGAAGACTCATGAATGTGATTTTGAAACTGTTACACGAGTCTTCAACAGCCTCGCGTCAGTCTGTTCTGCACGAAGAGCTGCAAAGTCTGCTCTTCTTTTTATGTTTATAATTTACTAGAGAAAGAGAAAGAGAGAGAGAAAGGATATATATATATAAAATATATATGAGAGAGAGATGCTCAAAGTAATCGACGAGTTTGCAGAACGTTATTAAATCTTCCGAATTTTCTTTCTCATTGATCTCATCAATCAAACAGTGTGTTATTGAAATTCGAAAGATTTAATAACGTTCTGCAGACTCGTCGATTACTTTGAGCATCTTTTAACCACCGGAATTTTTCATCTTTTGTTTTCTTGAATGAAATATTATGTTAAGGCAACTTCTTCGATACAATGCTACCCATTTTGGGGATTCTTTTAGCGCCCATCTGGCGACTGCGAAGAAGGTTGATCACTGCGCTTCCCTACTAAGTGCGACCATGTAGACTTAGGGAAGACTCAGGAATCTAAATTTTGCTGGTAAAATTACATAATTTGTTTATTTTCGATTTAAAGACGAAAATAATGAGGTCATATTTTTCAGAATTTTGTTTTCGTAAAAGATTTGTAATTAAATCAGTGAAATTGAGACAGTAAAAATAGGTAGAAGATACATAGATTACCGCTTGATTATCTGCGGTCATTAGGGCTGGTAGGGCACGCCCCCCTACAAATGTCAGCTTCAGAATGCTGAGTAATGTAAAGCTGACCCATTCTTTTAGGTTTTAGAAAAGAATGCTGAGAATGGCAGGGAATAAAAGATCGGCGAAAATAAAAATAGATGCTGAAAATTAATTATTGTTTTAATACTAAATAATTGGTGTACATATTACTTGCATGCTCACATATATGCACTTACATAAAACCACCGTGTAAGGTGCTTCATTCATGGATTTGCGATAAGAATGCACATCGTTCAATGTATGATGGTATCTTGGGTTATGTGTGCTTATGTACGTTCGTATGAAAGCATTTTCCATAGTTGCTAAGATCAACAGAGTTAATTCAATAAAATACTGAATTGAAATATTTCTATGAGCGTCTGTGCGTTTGTTTAATTGTAATTCCTATACTAACTCATATTAACTCAAAAGTCTACGGCAGATGTACGAGAAAGGGGTAGTGAACGGGGGTGGGGGGAGATATACCGTAATATTTTGTACTTATGAAACTAAAAATACAATTAAAAAAACCTTAACACTCAATAAAACCAATTTGAGCAACAAAATTAGTTAGATAATAGGGTCAGATAACGTCAGTCGAATGCGACGCCAGAGCGAATGCACTCCGTGGAATATCTTCAAACGGTATCCCTAGGATGAGTTTTCTAATCTTAAACTTTAGCACCCGACTCAACATTATCCCCATGTTAATATTTGAGAGTTAATTATATATCCTAAGAGCATTTATGTAATTATCTTCAATTTTAATTTTCATTTATTTTTATTATCTAATTAGATAATGAAATTTGAATTAAACTCTTTTACACGGTCGTCATGGCGACGTTAAGGGCCCGTTTTCTAACGCCAGTTTTCGATTGGTTAGTGGTTTGATGGGTGGAGCGTTAACCCGTTAACGGGGAAGGGGCGTAGATTCGACCCCTTGGATATGCACCACAAGTCTTCATGACAAAGCAGTGGTATGCATGTGAAAGTTGCATGCCCTCGTGATCCATTCCTCTACATTCAGCACTTTCTTAAATATTCCTCTGCAGAAGAATATTTTTCTAAAAATAATAAAAAAGGGAAGGTACTGAACCCAAGTGTGATAAAGGGCGTAAAAGTTTAGGACAGAAGAAGCCAAAGTTAATTGATGATTCGATTTCAAAGGGAGCCCACGCGAGTTGTTTGGGCCTCTTTCGGAGTGATTCAATTTCAATGCGACCCAGGGCGATTTGGGCCATATTTTGTGGGTGATTTGATTTTAAAGCGTCACAGCGCTGTTTGGGCCCCAATTTTGTGGCTGATTCGAATTCAAATCTAGCCAGTGCTGTTTAGTCTCACTTTTGGGTGTTATTGAATTTCAAATCGACCCAGCACTGTTTGTCCCGAGTTTTGGGGATGATTCGATTTCAGAGCGTCAAAGCGCTGTTTCTGTCCCAGATATTTTATTTTAAAGCGAGGCAGCGTTCTTTGGGCTTCAACTTTGTGCCTGATTCTATTTCGACATTTAGCACTTTTTGTGCCTCACCTTTAAGGGGGATTCGATTTCAAACAGAAACGTCGTTATTTGGGTCGAATTTTGGTGGTGATTTGATTTCAAAGCGTCACAGCGTCGTTGGGTCTCCACTTTGGGGTTTTTTTTATTTCAAAGTGATCCAGTGATACCTGGATCCCACTTTTACGAGTGATTCGATTTCCATGCGAGCCAGCGCTAATTTGGGCGCAATTTCGGGGTGTGATACGATTTCAAATCGATCCAGTGCTAGTTAGTCCTTACTTTTGGGGTGATTTAATTTTAAAGTAATCTTGTGCTTTTTGGGCCCCAATTTCGGGGCTGATTCGATTTGAAATCGAGCCAACGCTGTTTGAGCCCCGATTTGCAAGGGGATTGACCTTTCAAATCCAACCAGCGCTCTTTGCATCACACTTTTTAGGGTGTTTCGATTTCTAAGCTTCATAGGATATTTTGGCCCCACTTTGAGTACTAATTCGATTTCGAAGCTACTCAACGGTCTGTGGGCCACACTTTTGCGGTTGATTCGAATTCCAAGCTACACAGTGGTATTTGGGCTTCATTTTGGGGCTGATTAAAAGTCAATTCGACTCAGTCTGTTTGGGCCTCACTTTTCCCGGTGATTCTATTTAAAAGCGACCCAGCGCTGTTTGGGCTCCACTTTTGGGGCGATTTGATTTTATAGCAACCCAGCCGTGTTCGGGCCCCTGCTCACATACAAGATTGGAATTTATTGAGTTTATGAGCCTCGTGTTTTGATCTGTCGCTTTTGCAGATGTTAAGTTCGGAAAGGAAAAGTTGCGTACTTTCCCAATCCTGATGTCTGGCAAACATACCAAGGTTTATTTTACCCCCTAAGTTTTAGATAAAAAGGTTGTCGGGTTTGGTCTTTGGTCCTTCTTCCCATTAAACTTTAAGATTAAGATTCTTGCTGATATCTGATTTGTGAAAGACCTAATATATGAAACCCCCCATCCTACATCCTCATTTAATTGGCGATAAATACTTACTTGCAGGACGTCATAAAATTAAATTCAATGAAGATGCAATATGTATATGACGAAAGCTTAGCTCATCTGTTTAGATTAAACATAAGGTACAAAATTAAAGCTCTTTATTCTTTTAAAATCGAACCCAAACCCGAATCCAAAAGACAAGAAACTATTTTTTAAGAGGATATCGACTTTTTAAAATATTAATAATAGTATTGATAATATTAATTATAATAATATATCTATCCCTTAAACTTTATTTTTCCAATGATTTATTTCCGTTGGACACCAAATTCTCTCGTTAATCTCTTGTTTTCTTTATAAGTCAACAGAAATTTTATGGGTCCTCTCATTTTAGAGTTTACTCTATCCCTGTGAACCCTCAAAGTCATATTTAGGTTCCCACAACGAGTTTATTTTCAGTACGTTAGATTACCTCTTTGTCCGCCTTTGTTACCATGTGCTTCAAACGTGCCCTTTCGGCGCAGTAGTTTATTATGGAATGCTGAGTCTCGCTTTAGTATTTCTCCCCCTAAGTTTTTACTCATTTTTGTTGTCATTCATTTTTATTCTTCTGTCTGTTCCTTTTCTTTATCTCTAAATAGACTCCATTGCAAGGAAAGGGGGCGTTATACCGCCCTCCTAAAATAGTTGGAGACAAGACTTTGAAAACAATTATTGTAGCGTGTCGCTACAGCGTCATTATTTACATATGAGGTACATTTAAATGAGTAAATTTACATTATAATAGTAATCGAAAATGATTAATGATCTTTATTCGGCTAAATTAAAAAGTAATTGAATGTCGGTCATGAAATACACGCTCTGATTTTACCAACTTAACATTTTCTTCGAAAGATTCAAGCTGTTTTTCTGCGTTCCCGTAAGTCACGTCTCTCCCTGGGCTATAAGTTTTACACTTTGCAATAGATCAATCAGGCTTGAGTTTAGAGGTTGGTGAGGACTCTTGTTTTTTGGAGGTTCAGACATATTTAAGGTTTGGGGCAGGTCCGGTGTGAGCAATTCTTTCTCTTTTCTGACCACATCAATTTTGTTTAGAGCACCACTACTAAAGTGAAATTAACTTATTTTTAACAGTATATGGTAGATTTCGTCGTGTTCAGCATAGTATTCACTAGTATCAACAGGTTAAAAAAATTAAAGGTAAGGTTCGTAAAAATAAATTGGGATAAAAGTGTCTTTTGTTCTTAATTTATAACAACCGTTTGGAGACTGCCAACAATGGAGCAAGTTGCTGCAATTAATTACAGCCTAATTCTAGGATCCATTAAAAACCAAAATAAAGTTAGTGCAATTAATTACCAACAGCCTAATTCTATGCTCCATTAAAACCAAAATAAATTATTAAAAAACATACAAAAAAACACATGAGAACAACACCAAAGAGTGTCAAATAAAATAGAAGAGCCCGTCATTTGATGAAGGCAAATTACTCGTCTAAAATCCCCCGTAAAACAAAAATAGAGTGATTTTCACCCCTGTTTTAAATGAGCTAAGAGATATAAACTCATTTTGCTGAACCGAACAAGGTAGCAATTCCTAAGCTATTTACCTCAGGTTTAAAAAATATAATAGCTTGGCAGAGGTTGTAAGTACAAAGACATATAAAACCAGCATATACACAATTCTCATCCCTATAAATTTATAAATGTGCTATTTGTATAGGAAGCATTAATAAAAATCTGAGAAATTATCATTAAGGAAATAAAGCATGTCAACAATACAAAGTAAATAGAATAAAAGGTAACTAATTTCATGACAGACCCGCTTCAAGCAATGTATTTCACCCTTTTAAGTTATACTTATATCTGTATACTTAAAAATGGCCGTCTTTCGGTGGATATAAAATATACATAAATTGCGGCAGTATAAAGCAAAAATTGACACCCAACACTGCATTAAGGCGTGGCAGTCGGGTATCATGCCTCACCAGGAAGGAGTTTTCAAAGAATCTTTTTAAAACTTCTCCCCAAAAGGTTTGTATCAATCTTATAGTAACTCTCGTTTACGATCACAAAAAAATGACATCGTTCTTATTTATTTTCACCCTTGTCTTTGCTTAATACTTTTAAAGACACGTAAAATTCGAGAAACTCGAGACAGATGGTGCTGCTAGTATAAAGGGACAGTATCAGTTGTAAATTTTCGCTTTGTCTGGAATTCTACACAAAATATACATAAGCATAGATGTATGTATAAGTATATGTATATAGGTACTCGTATGTATATGTGGAAGAATGAGAGAGATAGGAGGAATCCCCCCACCCCCTTTACTTCCCTACTTCGCCGTTGACCGCTCTAAATTTGTATGTCCTATATATGGCGAAAAGAATTAGCCCAATGGAAAGACCATTAAGAGAGCATCGCGGCTTCGCGCTATGGGCCCTTATCGCGACCCAAAGCAATTAAGGATGTCTGTTGGCGATGAATCTCTCTCCCCGTCTAGATAATTTCTGAGTATATATTCGGCACCTCAAAGTTCACATACAGATTGCGTCTGAAGCCGCTCTCCAGTAGGTTAGCCGTAACGTCTTCGTTAGTCGAGAGGGAATCGACTACATTCTCGTCCAGAGAAGAATTGAGTGGTGGTCAAGGAGCCAAGTAAGAGTTAGTCGTCACTCAGTGTTGTTGTTCGTGGAGATAGTTAAGCGCGCTTCAACCATTCTCACCAGGTCTTCGATTTTAACGATCGGATAAGCCATTCCCGAAACACCCTCTGTTTGCCTATTAAGGATAAGAGCTTCCCCCCCCCCTCACACACACTTAAGTCTCCCGAAGTTAAATTGAGTGTCCCGTGAGACGCCCCCAGATTCAAGGTCGAACTTACCTACCTGGTCCTACTCGCCGCACATCAAGGTAAAAAGGAATTTAACCCCCGCTTCGTCACGCTCCTCCCACATTTACCGCGTCGAACCTCAAGGATCCCCTTTGTTCAAGAACTTGCATAATTGTAAAATCATTACTTAATTAATTATCCCTCGGTTCAAGCTTAATTGATAGTGTGAATCATCTTAGCAGTGAACCGTCAATATTTAATTGTATTACCATTTACCTTGCCCTATATGTATATTTAATCTTTAGTCCTATTAAAGTATATTTTTGTAGCCGTGTTTGAATATTTCTTGGTCTAGCAACTGTGTATTTAAAGCACTCTTAGAACCATACCCAGGTGGAGCCTTAATTTCGGTCGGCCAGTAGGCTTGTGTGCGTATAACGGCGTACACCGGTTCATAACACGACAATATACATACATACCTCACACTTACTAAGAAGCCAGATGAATTTAGTTCTCTGAAGCAACTGTTTAAATTTAAATCCAGCACTATTTAGGAGTAAGTTGTATGAATTGACCCTCTCGTGCAAAAGCTCGTCTTTTCATTTCTTGTGCTCATGACCTGACCACCCCCTGTTGAATGAGAAGCCCAAATAGATTGGAAGCATCCTCCCTTGAAGGTAGTCTCCTTTGTAATAGTGTAATCAACCTGTTCTTACGTTTATGCAGCTCATTAAAGGATTCCCTCCAACTTACGTTCTCTTTCGTTCTAAGAATCATGCCAACGAATCCTGCCCGACTTTAGTTTATTTACCCACATGGGGCAATTGGCTCAGATCTTAAGGAAAACGCTCATGTCCTACCTATTATTTCTTAAATGGATTTTCAATTTTAAAGACGTATTATCCCATGCGCAGTAAAATAAGCTTGGGAAACAACACTCCTTTTGTAAAAAAAATAATGTAAAATGATTTTGACTCCACCTACTTCGAGATTTGTCATATACGAGTATATAACTAGTACTCTCTTTTAAACGGTAGTTTAGCTCATAATTTTTCAAAGGGTGAACGCCTACTAGTTTGATAGCGAACTCTTTGAATGTTGTAGAATTTTTCAAAGAAGCTCACTTAAAGTGATAATAAAACTTAAGAAAAAACGCTCCTGTTTGGTCCTTACCCATTGGTCGGAAACTCCTTAGTGAAAGTAGAGTTCCTACTGCTTGACTGTCTGCCGTGACACGTACTAAGTCACACTTTAAGAACGGTCACACAAACTAGCGCTGAACCCCACCTACTTTAAAAAACAAGCAAGAAATTACCGGGCCATTCCGGTGACAACCAGGACTCCCACTGGTTTAACACTGGCGAGCTTGCCAGCATTCTTTTCTCCACCATCATCCACCACTATCCATCGCTTCTTTCCGTTGACTGCCCTTGCCGGATTCAATCTCGTACCCAGCAAAGAAAAGATCAAGGATACTCCATTCCCTCAGACAAAGAACTTCTTTAAGTAACCCGAGCACTCAAAATCTCTAAAGTTTCAAAAAAAGAAAGGAAACCATTAAGGAACCACCACGAAGTACTCATCTCAGAGAAAACGTGTAGTAAAATAAAGGTAAAGACATTTTTTGTTCTTTGAAAAGGGAAGTACAGTGTGGATTCCACTAAAATTTTTATTTGCGGAAAGATTCAGTTTCAAGTTAAGTAAGGCTCAACGTCTTGTTATCAGAAATTCTGGAAATATTTTCTCGAAGGCCCATTTAAATTCAGTTTAAATGAATTTTAGTTTGTTCAGCCTTATTTTGGGGGATAGTAATTTTGCATATTCTTATTATTTTTATTGTTGGTTGAGTGATGTAATTTTTAGTTAGTCAGGATTGAAATGATTGATTTTAAAGAAATCAGGTTGCAGTGTCACTCAATGAGTCAGAAAACGAATAAGTAACCAATCATTCGCAAACGATAGATTCGGTTACCAAATTAAGTTTTTTTTTCTATTTTTTTAGAGATTTCGCTTTGCCTATTATCCCTTGGCCATCTGAAGTAAGCCTCCTTACACCCACCAATATACCTGATCGAATTCATCTCACTTATGCCAATCAAATCCAACAACCTAGTTCAATTAAGCTCAGTCGATTAGTACCTTTGCTCTATTCGGTCATTCCATTTAAGGGTATATGCGAAGTTAAATTCCTAGACTCAATCATAGGAACTTGGCTGAGGAGTCTAGAACAACTTTTTGTGAGGGAAAATATTCTGTGTAATGGCGAGAAATTAGAGAAGCAAATTGCTCCGTATATCCATTTGGGAGAACCGCTTAACTCCAGATTAATACTATGTTTTACTATTAGCTGCACCTTGGAACAATTTTAAGTAATAGTTTAAAATGGTGTATAAAGTTATGAAATTGGATCAGCCTTTATTGTCGATCAGTAATATATTTCATGCGAAATGGAAAGAGGAGGAAAAGGAGAATATCCATAATTTCCAGTTGGTATGCATAACCCTTCTGACCGCTGAGGAAAATTGAAACCTACAGTACGCAAAGAAACAGGTTATTAATTGGTTGATGAATACGGTTATGTATGCAAACTTCTCTACACAAACACAAAGGATATTGCAAGAAAATATTTTTCAAGATGAAAATCCTAGTGTTACTTATTAACAAAGGGTAAAAAAGGTCTTTCAAGCTAGATTAGGGGTGAGGGAGCAGGAAGAGAGAAAAAGATATCAATATAGTTCACTATGATGATGTGAAATTAATCTCGCCTTGGAATATATTACCCTCACAACATGCTCAGCCCTATAGGACCACCACTCCACAAAATTGAGCTCCTTCAGCTGCCCGATGTGAATAATTCCGTCCCAAAGGAAATTCCAGGCTGATCCAATGTGTTACAACTGCGATAGTCGTGGTCATTTTAGGCGAGAATTCACCTACCCTCTGTAGTGATCTAAGCTTGATTTACCCTTATATGTATAATTGCCTAATGGGTTACACTACATTATTTTGTTTACTTATAACTAATTTTGCTTGTTAACCTGATTAGAATAAATATGTTTACTTATATTTTTTCTCTTTTATTTTCAGACTGTATTGATGTTTTGTTAGTTGAATAAAGCCTAAAGAAAGGTATTGACGCTTTATTATGATCACTACAATTGATTTAACTAACAAGCTCGCCAGTGCCGATCCAAAGGCTATACTGGTGCTTTAAATAAATAGTGGAAGTCCTATCATAGCTTTTATAAAAATAAAAACAAGCTGCGTCTGATCTAAAGATGGATAGATTCCTGAGATCTGAACGCCTGGATGTATCCCCCAAGTCACCTACTTTCTCTGCCTTCCTGGAATCCATCGCAAGCCTTAATCCTAATAAGCTGGATACATTGATCAATTTTGTCTCTCCAACCGTATATGGTTACATTGCAGAGTGTACTACCTATGATTTAGCTATAGATCTTCTCAAAGATCTCTATGTCAAGTCCAAAAATGAAGTGTTTATGAGACATTTATTGGTTACTCGTAGGCAGCATGAAGGGAAGACAATAGATAAGTATCTACAAGAGCTTCAGGTGCTCAACAAGGATTGTAACTTTAAGTCTGCTACTGCTTCACATAATCAGGATGATTACATACAGGATTCTTTCCTCAATGGCTTGCTCTCTCATACAATCAGGCAACGATTGCTTGAAAACAAAACTTTGGACCTAAGTACAGCTGTTGATCAAGCCAGGGCACTCGATGTTGCTCAGAAGACCTCAGAGTCTTATTCTCGTTATACTGTATCTGGTATAAGTGCTGCTGTGACATCCTCGCCTGCTCGCACCGATGATGGGATCTGTGCTGCTGCAACATCTGGAACTGCTTATTCTCCTGAAAGGACCTGTGCTACTGTCAATTTAAAGTCCCGATGCTATTTCTGTGGGGGTGCCCGTCACAATCGTGCACATTTCCCTGCAAGAAACGTCACTTATCATAAGTGTAGTAAGCAGGGGCATTTTGCTAAGGTGTTCAGGTCTACTTCATTTTCTACTTCTGCATCCAGTCAGTCTTCTACACTGGCCGTAATCTCTGCTTCTACCTCACGACTACTACTGCGTGAGCTATTGTGTATGTCTTGGTTGGCAATAATGAAGCAACCACTCTTATAGACACAGGGAGCTCTGAATCTTTCATCTCACATAGCTATGCCAAGAAGCACAAATTGAAGGTTGTTCCAGCGACTGAAAGTGTATCTATGGCCTCTGCATCACTCATGTCTCCTGTGAGGGTACGCTGCACGTTTGACGTCAATTTAAAGGGTGAGTGCTACTACAATACAAGGCTTTCTGCGCTGCCAGACTTTTGCTGTGATGTCATTCTTGATCAACACTTTATGAGCCAGCACTCTAGTGTTACTGTAGGCTTTGGCGGATCCAAGAAAGATATAAATATCTCCAACCCTGCGACTTGCAGTGTACTGTCTGCTTTGGTGGATACACCTCGTTTCTTTTCAAATTCTGCTCCTAATTGCAAA
Source organism: Ceratothoa steindachneri (assembly GCA_963969495.1). NCBI lineage: Eukaryota > Metazoa > Arthropoda > Malacostraca > Isopoda > Cymothoidae > Ceratothoa > Ceratothoa steindachneri. The sequence goes on from OZ018332.1 coordinate 53,390,580, forward strand.
TCTGTTGCAACCAAATCTCTGAGGTTTAGGGATGGTGATAAGAAGTTCATAAAGTCTGAAGTTAACAAGATGCTTCATGATGGTGTTATTGAGGAGATCACATTTCCATGGAGGGTGCAAGTTCTTGTTGTCTCGAATGAGCGCCACCGAAAGAGATTAGTTGTTGATTATGGATAGACCGTTAATAGATTCACTCGTTTGGATTCGTACCCTCTTCCAGGACTAGACTACCTTGACACGGAACAGTATCATTACAAGTACTATAGTTCACTGGACCTGAAAAGTGGTTATCACTAGATACCTATACGGCAAAAGGACAAGCCATATACTGCTTTTGAAGCGAATAGCAAGCTATATAAATTTCACAGAGTGCCATTCGGGGTTACGAACGGCGTTGCTTGCTTAAAAAGGACTATTGACAACATCATCAAGCAACACGATCTGCATGGAACGTATGCTTATGTGGACAATATTGTTAACCTAATTAGAATAGGTATGTTTACTTATATTGTTTCTATTTTATTTTCAGATTGTATTGATGTTTTTTTAGTTGGATAAAGCCTAGAGAAAGGTATTGACGCTTTATTATGATCACCACACCCTCCATATTACTCTAAGGCAGTGATGACCGGAGAACCTTCTTGTGTAAGACAGTAATACCTCGATAGCCATGATAAGGTTTCTCTGTTCGATAGTGTAAACAATGGTTTTGACGATTGCGGCCACAATTATTTCTCCCCAAATGATTTAGGATTAAACCCATTCGTTCAGTATTCATTGATACTCCGGTAAAGAATCTTTCGGTACCTGTCGTTTCCCCACATACGTTAACTCTGTAACGTTATGAAAGAATTCGCTTCTTTGCTAAATTAAAGGTTTCCGATGGAACAAATATGGATACAAATGTATATTACATGGTGGGAAACATAAGTTGAGAATAATATTTTAGTAGGTCAGTCTCAGTTGTGATGGTGTAATCAATCCCTTCTTTCGTCTCTCTAGCTCACTAAGAGATCCTCTTAAACTTATATTCTCCTGGGTTCTAAGAATCATGCCACCGAACCCTATCCGACCTGATTTTATTTACCCCAAGGGGCAATTGGCTCAGAAGTAAGAAAAAGCACACGTACCACCTTGGTATGTATTAATTGGATTTTATATCTTAAAGCCCCCCTAGATCATGCCCAGTAATTTAAGATTGGGAAAGTCACTATTTTTGTAAGAAAAAAATTAAAATAATTTTGGCTATACCTACTTCGAGATTGGTCATATTCATACCTAAGACGTTATTGTAAGCGATAGCTCAGCTCAGAATTATCCAAAGCCTGACCACCTAATAGTATGATATCTGACCTTTCATAAGCTGTAAAAATTGTCAAAGAAACTTAGGTAAAATGATAATAAAACTTGGGAAAAAATCTCCTCTTTGGTCCTTACCATTCGTCTGAACCTCTAGTCAATGAAGAGTACATACTGCTTGACTGCCTGCCGTGACCCCAACTAAGTCACACTTCAAGAACCGTTGTATTTTAACCAAAAAATTACGGGCCCATTAACTTTGGCAATCAGGAATCTCATCCGTTGAACACATAGCTTTTGAACCATACAAATCGATGTACATAGATAATTTTCCACCATTTCTGATCACTAAAGATACCGCCTGAGTTCAACTGTTATAACATAACGTAGCTGGAAGCTTTTCAAGAATATCGCATCAAAATCCACAGCAGAGACTTTCTTAACTACATTCCCCGATTCGGAGCTTCATGTTGCACTATCATGGATAACGCAATGTAATTTAAATCGTGATTATTAACACAACCCGTAAAGTTCATGGCCTCTGACCAGATATTTGAAGTGAATCCTATCCAACACGCAACGCAATTTGGAACATAACATCGCGTGCTCAATTTTCATCTATTTACTAAATTGCCCGCCCCAGTCTAAGTGGCTAAATAACTTGTTTCTCGTGCTTTTGGCACTAGGCAACTCGCCAAAGTCTTATAGCAAGTCCTACGCCTCTCAATTGAGGTAAATATGTAGTTTTATTCTACTCAGTGGCCTTTTCATCATTCAAAAAGAAAGCTTAACCATCGATCTCCTAATCCTTGCCTTCTAACTCCTTTTTTATCCCTACAGACATGGCATAATGGCAGCCAACAACGGGAATGATGTATCAAATCTTTCATCATTTTCTCAATATTTGCCATGCAAAATGACATAGGGGAATGTGTAGTAAGAAGGAACCACTGAGGAAAAAGGAACTCCCCTTTAAACCCAATCGGGAAGGTTGAGTTTCAGATATGTGTTGCTAGATGCCATTCACGTCACCAAACAATGAACTAATTGCCTGCGACAGGCAACCAAACTCAACCTCATTTGCCCGTGTTTAGAGAGAGCGTCTTTTTGTGCGGTTGTGATGTAATATTAACAAGATAAGAAATTGGATTATTTTGGATTGAAATAATAGTTACAATGAATTATTACTAACAATAGATTTTTACAAATTTTTAAATTATTGATATGTTTTGGATAAACTTTTAAAGATTAAAGTTTTACTTTGGTGGTAAGATGAAACACATGTTTTTCCGGCATACCATCTCTCAATAAATACTTCACAAACTCATAGCATTTTTCTATATTTTACCTGTATAAATAGCGCGGAAATATGTCCGAGTCAGTAGCAGAGGGGTGGGGGAACGAAGCGGCTATGAAATGTGCAATAGCTGCAGTTAGAGCAAACGAAATGGTCTTGACAAAGCAATACAGCGTTCCCAAGACTACACTCCTTCTCCCTGTCAGAGGCAAGAATAATATTTTAACTCGGTCAGCAAACAAAGTCCAAAATCTTGTCTATAGCGCCCTGAATGTCCATCAATTTTACTGATTTATGCATTATTTCCTCTGAACACTTTGGCAAAAAAAGCTTGATATTTATTAACCTGCCATATGAAACATTTTTTTCTATTATTTTTTCACATCTAACAAATTGTGCTTGCCACATTTTATACATGTTTGTCTCTATCGATACTGTATTCCGTACTGTACTAGAAGCAGAGTTTGAAACTCACACTTTTTAAATGGTGGCTCGATTTTTCTGACTAACTACGCGGGACATTAGTTGCATTGCCTTGTATGCAACGGGGGAGCGAAAATATTGGAACCACAACCTAAATAACCCAGTTAGATCTTGCTACAAGACATATTTCTTCATTTCATGCTCAATTTAGAGCACTTATGTCTGTTTTTATACCAGGTTTGACTTGCGGGAAGATTGGTTATTGAACTTTGAACGCCACTACTCAGCTTGTAATTAAAACAACAGAACAATTTCTTTTTCAAGAGCAAGATGTTTCAATCAGATAATCGTTGACAAGTTCTTTGAATTATTATCGTAAGTACCAGAAGACCATTTATTTCTTTCACACAAGGCATTTAATATCGATGAGAGAAGTATTGCAACGGTGCATGAAAGCCTACAATAATTTTAGATCTGAGAGGTGAAAGAGTTTGGAACATTGAGTTCTGTTGAAATAAAACTTTAGTTAATTTAGTTAATGTATTTCTGGTGGGGGCTAGTTTGTTTCACTTTTACTCGTCTTTTCAAGAGTTCGAGTGAAACAAAAACTGAAGGATGTTGCTCTGCCACGAACTAGATGCCCATGTCACTTATCAGTGTGAATTCACTCTCAATTTTTACCTAATGGTTCGAGTCCTTTTAAATCCAGACCAAATTCATCGATAGAGTATTGATTATGAATGTAGATATGACTCACACGAAGAATCTTGATGTGTTAAATCTTGCGAGAAATAATCATGTTACAATTGTCATTTTTCCATCACAATGTAGTCGAGGAATGCTGCCATTGGATGTTTTCTTCATTAAACTACAAAATCCCTACCATTTGATAGATGTTGAAACATTCCTTAGAAATAATCTGCGCAGGCAAATAACCATCTAAAAACAAAGTGCACTCTTTGGAGAGGCCTTTATACAGACTGCTCTCTCAAACACAACCATTAATGTCCTTAGGAAAACAGAAATTTGTTCATTGAATAACCATGTTATTACTCACGCACAGATATTCAATTAAATTGAGGAGATGAGGAGGAACATCTAGGCCCAGTTTTTTTGTCGAACTTGGCCATTGGAAATGAACTTGACCTAGAAGGACTCACTGAGCCAGAAAATCAAAGTTTGGTGCCTGAGCCCACAAAGCCAAAATTGGCTCCGAGCTGGTTTAGGCAAGCTTGACGATAGTGGCCAGCACTGTATGCAAGAGGAGACCTAGGATCCAAGGGTGGACTCATGTTTTAACTGCATCCACATATAAGAAAGAGTCAGAGGCAGAAATCCACAAGGGAAAAAAAAAGAACACGCTCTATCACAGAAGCGCCTAAAGAAGAATGCAACTAGAAAGGCAAACTAGCAACTGCTGCGTCGATAAAGTATTAATAAAGAGCATGACACAAAAGAAAAGGTAAAGCAAGCGACACCTAGACAACCTTTGCCTGTTGAAGGTGACAGTGAAGATTGGATATTGTAATGACGTTTGGTAATTTTGTGCGAGAAGAACGGCTGTTGTTTTGCCATTTGCAGGAGATGGGCACAAGAGGAATGTGGGTGGGTAGAGGACGATGAAGAAAAGTTTGGTGTGTGTGAAATGTGCTAGTTAGAATCTGTTTAGATAAAGGTTGAGGGGTAAGATGTACCCCTTTAGGTCCATTTTAGTCCGTGCTATTTGTGTTTGGTACAATGAAATTTTGATTTGTTAAAATTTCCTGCTTCTACCTTTTCCTATAAAACCCGTGACCAGGATATGGCCTTTAAATATAACAACACAAGGTACCATCATAACGCTTAACCACTCCCCCCAAATATATATATATATATATATATATATATATATATATATATATATATATATATATATTGTGGTTTCCGAGTTCATTTTTGCGTTTTGTAATCCGTCCTACACCACTTTGCCTACTTCGCTAAATCTTGCTGATCTAATCACACGAGTTGAATGTGTTACTTAAAAATCTTTTAACAATTACTTTGTATTAATTACCTTTCTTTAAATTACCTCAATGTAATACACACCGCCAAAAAATCTCATATTTTATAAAGGGAGGAAAATATTAGGCGAATTTTTCCTTCAAATATGCGTTGCACTCGTTGACCTTTTGTCTCTCCTATTGTCCCACTGCAAGATCATGCAAAATGGCTTACATTTCCATACCTCCTCTTTGCATCATGTGTTATGCAAAAGCTCAAATTATTGCATTATTTCACAGCTCAACACTCTCAGCTGTATCAGCATTATTAGTTATATCAACAGATTGTAACAATTTGCGTTTAATTTCTCCTATAAATATCAATGGAACTATTGACTAAAAATAGTATCTTGTAATGATACCCTAATTAATCAAATGAATTTAATAATTGATTAATGTCCACGATTATAGTGATTACTGAATTTGAATGGCTGTAGATGTAACGAAGAAATTGTAATCGACTTAGACACATTTAGGCATCTCTTTACTCACAGCCTGATTAACTTGCTTCGCTGATTGGTTGATTCTCAAAACACTTCTTTCACACTAAATAGTTGCCAGACATCCTCATTAGAACACCAGCTGATTATCAATCCCAACATCAAAATCACTTTCTCATTACAAATAAGGATAAATTAATGAATATTAACCAAAAACGAACAAAAATATGTAAGCACACACATAGACTTCGCCCATAACACTATGACTCAAAATTTCCCTTTTTTTCTAGTTCCTGGTTTAAAATGTTAATTTCCAGTTGTTCGTAACCTAAGTAAATGGAAAAAGTCTATTTTGATCCCCAAATTTTTCTTTTTTAGGTACAGCAGTAAATCTCTAAATTTACCGCGTTGGAAAATAATGCTAGGGTATTATTAATTTGGGGAAAAATAAGGTGAATATATAAAAGGGTGTAATCTTTAACTTTTTCCTAGCATCGTATAAAATTGTAAATGTTATTTTCAAAAAGCATTGGAATGTTGTATGGTAATATTTGTTTGTCGGAAACCCTCCAAAACATTCTAGATTTCAGATAAATTTCAAGAATTTATAGAATTTTATGAAGTTTGAAGAATGTTCCAGAACTCACCACAACAAAATATTCTAGAATAGTCTGGAAAATTACTTCAGAAATATTTGAACTGTGATTCACAGATATGAAATCATTTTAGCTCTACTACCTTAGTAAACGCACTAGGAGAGAATTGGCATCAAGAGGCTGCAATCATTCTCCAGATGCATTCTGTTATATCTGAGGACAGTTCATCAAAACAAAGAAGTTCCGTGTGGCAACATCTATGAGAATGTGTGAAGCTTATAAACCATACTTTGGCATGCTTATAGGAGACGAAGACAAGCCCTAGCCATCTCATTTTGTTTGTGGACAGTGCAAGAAAACTTTGGAAGGTAAGAAGATTTTTGTTGTGAAGAGTAAAATATTGAATGTCACAAGTATTTAAGATATTATGTATATTTGTAATCCAAAAGACTAATAACGTATATATTTGTTACTTTTACAGAATTTTATAGAGAGAAAAGAAGAGCCATGGAGTTTGCCATTCCCAGGATTTAGCATCAACTAATTGACCACTCAAACAACTGCTACTTCAGCATGGTGGACCATTACAAACGTTGAAGAGGCAAAAATGCATCTGTTATTTTCTATCCAGATATTCCATTATCTATTGCACCAGTACGACACAGTGCTGATCTTCCTGTACCTACCTCTCCAAAAAGGAATAAGCCACCCTTAGAATAAATTCAGTAGCTGAAAAGATCAGTGAAGATCTAGTCTACAGTGTCAGAGATATTGCTGTTGAGCGGAATCAAAACTATCCAAAACAAAGGGTCCTCAATAACTTTGTCAGAGTTCTTGGCTTGTCAAAGTCAAAAAATGAGCTTTGTATTTATAGGCTTAGAATTTCGATTATCTGGATGAAAATGTGCAAGTGACAAAACAAAGGAAACGTCAAAAACATTTCTCAATATTTTTTACTTATTAAGCAGGGCTATGCTGCTTCAATGATTTATCTGGTCTATTTGATGCAATTGGACTTACATGTAATCCAAATGAGTGGAGAGTCTTCAATGACAGCTCAAGAAGCAATAAAGCTGTATTTCTCCAAAATCAGAAAAAGCACCCATACCTTCTCTTGGCTTATTCAGTATATCTCAAAGAGGACTAATACAGTATCAAACTTCTGTTTCAAGTTTTGAATTATGAGGAGTATGGGTGGGAATTGATTGGAGACTTCAAAATAGTAGAATTTTTGATAGCTCTCAAGAGAGGTTTTATCAAGTTTTCATGTCTTCACTGTTTTGGGGGATAGTAGGGATGGATAAAACAATATATTGGATGCCATGTTTTGTTCCCTTATTGTATTTAAAACTAATTCTCATAAGGCAATTTGTTTGAGCTTCAAAAGTAACTTCGGATTTTCTTTTCCAAACTCTCTGAGGCCTTTTTTAGGAGTCCAGCTGCCGACTGCCTACTAGGGCAAAGATCGTTGTAATCACGATACAGCCTTATATTAGGCTAGATTGAAAACAAAGATGTAGGAGGCCAACGACTCCAAAGAGTCAGATAGGCACAAGTCTGTGTACACGAACTTGTCACAACTACAAGAAACAAGCAGGAGCGACTTCGCTCGTCTCAATATGGAGACAGGTATGGTGCGCGAAGATCACCTAGACTATAACATTCAATAAGAATGTGCCAAACGGTCTAGGGATAACGCAGTCGTCCCCATTGCGTGCGGAACAGCGCCCCATCAAAGGGTAGTGCGTCCTGTAAGTGTGTCCAATTCGAAGACGACAGAATGCGACCTGAAGCCGTCGTGGCATTGGGGCGTAGGTCCATAGGAACAGTCACGGCGCAATGGAACACAATTTTAAGTTGGTGATTGGGGTGGGGGTGGCGACCCCGTCCCCGGCTCGACAGTGGATTAGGGACCCTCACGCCTATTCCAGGCCACACCTTAGTTTCCCGGATCATCGTGGGAGCAAACCCGGCGCCTTCCAAGGTCTCTCCCAGATATCTACCGGGCCCAGGTCTATGTGTATCTGTGAGCAGTTGAAGAGATGTGTGGTGTCGCATATCTGTATTAGGCATTTGGGGCAGTTTGGTGTTGAATGGGTGGTGAGAGATATTTTGTGCATGTATGGTGTCATGAGTCGTGATTTGTTTGTTCGTATCTGTGCTAGTGTTTGTCTGATCTACTTTGTGAGTTTTTGTTCTGAGTTGTGTGTGGGTGAAGGTAGTGCCTTTAATATTTTGTTGTGGGTTCTGTGTGCGAAGTATTTTTGTGTGATCTGAGAGTGGATTGTTTTCATGTTTTGCTTGATTGTGTCTTATGTTGTTGTGTTATGATATGAGTCTAATTTGGTGGTGTAGTTGAAGTTGTTATCGAAAATGGTCTGTTTTTTTTGTGTCTGTGGTTAGGAGGTTGTCTGGTGATGTGGTGGAGAGGATGATTTGGATGTAGCGTTTTCTGCCTGATTTGTGATGTATGTAGTTTTAGGTGGTTTTTGATTAGTAGAATGTTCGTATCTTCGTGTTTGTGTCGAGAGTTCATCCTCTGGCAGTGCGGATGACTGTGTTTTGTATTGTCTGTAGATTTTGGGTGTTGGTTTCTGAAATGATTGCGGACCAGATTGCAGTGGCGTATTCTAGTACTGGTCTTGTGATTGTCTTGAATGTTTTAATGAGCGTTTCCTTGGTTTTCCAACAGTGTGTAGTTATCAGTGCTTTTATTACTTTGAGTGTTTTCGTGGTCTTGATTATTGTAGTTTGTATGTGTTTTGAGTATGTGAGTTTAGGGTCGAAAGTGAGGTCATGTAGTAGGTGTGAAGAAGAGTCCAACGCTGGTTTAGTCACCTAGTCATCGCAAACTCTTTGTCGCTTTCATCTCCGCCCTCATTTCTCACATGTCCAGAAACCCAGAAGAAGATGATCTTGAAATACATCCAGCTTGCGGGAACCGTGACATCACAGACGAGGGTGTGTAGAGATTCCGATGCAACTAGAGCACTCTGGGTGCTTTTCGTGTCACTATAGATCACAATCCGGCCTCCGAACCCGGCATGTCGCGTTATCACCCCTACCGAACGGTGTATTGCAACCAGCTCGAGATTGAAAAAAGACTCAGCGCCCGGCAGAGCCTTGCTGACTTCAACCAGAGGGGATACGGCGTGAAAACCAACCCCTTCTTGGGACTTGGAGCCATCCGTATACATACACTGGCACGGATCCAGCGTGACACGAAATGTGCTACAAAAATGCCGAAAGCAATACTCCCAGCGCTGGTTTAGCTTTGGGAGTAGAGGCGGGCCCACAAATATTAAAAGGTTGTACCAACCATGGTGGCGTCCTTGGCAGAACCAGTGTTGCCACTGGGCAAAAAAACAACACAGGTCTCTCGAAAGCGTTTCTTAGCCCTAAACCAAAAAGGCTTATGGTATGACCGGCGTCTTTCGAAAACATATGCACCGCAAACATATACACTGTACACGGCGCAGAGCGAGTAGAATTTACCCAGCATCGACGTGTAGACTCACAATGAGGGACGTGTGGAAGGCACTGTTCGTCAGGCAGAGAATGGTGTGCTGGATTGAATCCACCTTACGCAAGACACTCTTTTCTGCGTAGGCATAAAACTCGCATCAATAGTCAAGCTTCGAACGAAAAAAGGATCGATAGAAAATCAAGGTGGTAGTATATTTCCCTTCTCATCACTCTACATCCTGAACATTTTTGAAAGAAGAATATCGATGCGTCAGGTAAAATAGACCCTAAGACTGCGAATATGAGCCTCCTAGGTGAGGCATTTGTCAAAAACAAGACCAAGGTAACGGTGTGAATCCATCACTTCCAGGTGAACTTAGTTTAGGAACTAGTCTGAGTCAGGATGGAGATGTGGCTTGTGGCAGAACTGCACCGTTTTTAGGGTGATTTCTTCTGAGCTTGCGAAAAGCGAGCACAGTAGCCATTCTCCAGGAGTCTGGAGAGTTGCCCTCTATCCAGCTCCTGTTGAACAAATCTAAAAAAAAGGCCATGCCTCGTTCACCTAGGTATCGAAGTATGGCATACAGCACACGAAGTGAGAGCGGAACGTAACTCACTCAATATAAACATGGCATTCGAGGCTTGTCTGCCTCTGGAGTTAAAGTCAGCGTGTAGGTGGGGGAACAGACAGTGGGAGAGGGAATGAGCGGGCACGCGCCCTGTATGATCTCTTGCAAAAATATTGTTAACGTGTAACCAGAAGAGGCAAGTTCCCGTAACTTCTTCCAATTGGCTCGGAATTCGCGGCAATTCCATTGACGGAATATGCCCCCAGCCCCCAGCCCTAGCTCGGAAGAAATGCGGGGTTCCTCTTCTTCAAAGAGAAGACACTCACGGGAATGATCGTACGCTTTCCAGACGCAGTACTCCGGGAGCTTTCGAAAGAACAATACACTAAAGGCACTGTCGCCTTGGAAGACATATCGGGGGAGGTTTGGCTCGCCATGCGAATTTTTTCTTCATTCCGCCTCCAAGCCTTATGCAGTCATTGCGGCTCTGGAGAATCCACCGTATTCGAGACACCCAGGCCAGTCATGGTTGTAAGCGTAGGAGTCGAATCTCCTTTGGCGTTGTTCTCATTTCGAGGGGCAGCTTTAGGAACACCCGAAGACGGTGAAGGCGCACGACCGTTTTGAATTAGGAGGTACGGGCACGCTGGAGGATGGGGTAGAAGCCTTGGTTTTACCCGATGAAAGATGTGAGCCATTTTCGCAGCCAGCTTTACCAGGGGAGCGTTCAAGTTGTGTATAACCCGTAGATGCGTTCCGAGTGGGCGCGAAAACGACCGTGCTGATTGGCGGTGGGGTGGGGGGTAGGATCAGAGGATGCCTTTTTAAAATTGAAGCCTAAGATATCCCATGCAATGTTAGTCGCCACGACCAAATCGTTAGAGAGGCGAACAGTAGCCTGAAGGGCCAGGATTTCCTTTTCCAGAAGATACACACCACATTGCTTTGAAGAAGCAGGGTGCAGCTCTCAGACATTCATACACTTTACCTTACACGATAGGGAATTATGGTAAGCGGCCTTGGAGCAACTAACCCAGACCTCAAGTAAACATGATTTGCATGTTACTTGAGCGATTTGTATGGCCAGAGCGGTAGCTGTAGTAGCTTTTCCGCGATAAAGGCACGAATGCCTTCACGCGAAAGCGATACCAACAACGCGCACAGAATCAGGGAGCATCTCACTGTCGAACGTGAAGAAGAGTGTTGGGATGGGTCTTGAAGCCCTTCTGTTTCCTCTTCGATCGTTCGACTTTAAGCTCTGCATAATCGTCAAGCTCTAAGGTGATGTGATCTATGAAGTGTTCAACGAGTTCCATCGCGTAGACCACTCATTCAACAAAGTTTATGCTAGAGTGCGGCGTCACATTTAGTGGCGTGCCGCTTCGAAGTGATCTGATGAATTCGCCAAAAGGCCCGTCCGAGAAACGAGAGATCTTCGGTTCTCTACCAATCAAGCTAGCTAATGCTCGCCTCTGATGGCTCATGCTGCCCTTGGCCAACATGCTTCCATCATTGAAGCGAATAATATGAAAGCGTTTGAAGCTAGCGGGCTCAAAAACGCTAGGTAATATCTGAATGAGGGCCACCGACATAATCGAGGCTCCGCTCCGCGCAATTGCGAATTTGGTCTCGGTCTGGAACACCCACCCGGAGGCGCCTACGCTCCGGACCTGCCGATCTTTTCCTGGTAACCTGTCGAAAGGGTAGTCAACCCGTCCGCCCATGCAACACCCGCGGAGTAATTGTAACTTTTATTCCTTTTCTTGCTTCTTTTCTTTTGGGGAGAGCAGGTGGGGAATGAACAAGCTTCTATTTACCTCCGCTTCTACCGCGAACGGTCGATTTTTTCCCGCATCCTCATTCTTTTGGCAGTCCCCAGTTAAAGAATAAGGGGGCGGGGACTGCAATATTTCGAAAGACGACTCGTTTGCTTAGGGGTTCAGGGTTGTCCTCTTCAGACCCTTTTATATAGTTGCATGTGAGTGAGTCTATTCTAGCGTCCGGTCCCCCTCAGGTTTATCAGGGGCCAGACAAGAACAAGACGACACAGAGTAGGCGCCACATCGTTGCAAGCCCACTTCAAAGGGAACAATTGAACCATTTTTACTACCATAAACGTGGATGGGGCGTTGTCGTACACTGCGCTCCGCCGAGACCACTCGTCGTTTCGAGGTTCGTAACTTTAGTGGGAGCCAGTGTGCCCATTCTCCACCTCTTTAAAATGCAAGTCGACATGCCGGTTAGCAATGGATGACCTTTTTGTTAGACCCTTTAAGTCCCATGAACGTGATCCACGACACCTTGGGAAAAGGCCATTTGGATCCCCTTTATGATGTGGCGATGGTCGCGCAGGTGCATTCACCCCAGATGGTAGGCTCTTCCCTGGGGCAAACCAAAACTTTGGAAGACTTTCAGGGAATAGGTTCACCCCTGTGTTATACCTTTCTGAAGCAGCAGGACACACGAGGATTAAAGAAGAGAGTAGGGACCTCTCCACACGACCGGGGGTCCTTTATTATGCGAAAACTACCGCATCCTAAAACTAAGTAGAATGCGAAGAAGAAGACCAAAAAGACAAGAGGAGTGGGTCGTTCTCCATCCGCAGAGGTTCCCGGATGAAGAGAGAACCCTGTTGTTTCGGCAAGTCCCCAATCGACGACTGGCACGTCTGACCTTGACGCCATATGTTTTATCACGGGATATCACTAGTTAGGTTGAATTATAAAGGGCCTAAGGTCACCCGTTTCTCGAACAGGAGCATTTTTTGTAATGCGGCGGGCACTTCCCTGCTGGCCATTATTGGTGCTCTTCGGACACAAAATGGCTTGCCTGTAAAGGATGCCACTACACTCTACCAAGAATTTTGTGCATGGAATGTTTTTTCGATGGAACTCGTGGATTACTAATTAGAAGATATCACAGAAAGTGTGATGAGAAAACTAGGAGGGGGAGGGGCGTCGAGACCCATCCCTACTCTCTTCATTACGTTTGATCGTGACAGGCTCCTTAAGTTGGTACATGCCGGTTGGTATCGCCACGGCGTTAATTCATTCGTGCAAGTGACGTGGCGGTGTTACTACTGCCACTGCTTCTGATACACGAATCTTTCGTGTATAGGTGCAAATTTTGGTTTACTCAACGTATGCACTAATTGCTCCATGATCTTAAACGATAACTCATTGTGCATGCATAGCGGAGAGTCATAGAATGTTTTCTTCAAGCAATGTGGTGTGTACCTACAGGAAAAGGTGTTCCTGCCAGGTTTAGGCTGCGGATTGACTCTTTGCAAGAGCCTAAAGACTTGGTCCATTCGCCCTCTGTGTGACATGAAACGCTTTTATTCCTATCAGGTTAAAATAACTTTGCTACTGCCCCCTCCATGCCTACGATCATGGTAGTTACCGCATCTATTCGGAACCATTCTGAGGGCTCTACACCCCATGCGGGGAGCTTACATGATATAACTAGCCACCAGCTGCAAGGATTCACGCTCCGCCCCGGCTAAAAAAAAGCTCCCCTTTGCTCATGTCTGGCCGTTTCCCGTAAATGACAACGGTCACGCGCCTCGATCGAGTCGTTAGACGCACATAAGGCAAACTCGCTAAAAGTGGTGGGGAGAGGGTCTTAAGGGTTTTCTAAGGCTAGCAACCATAATGAGAAGAGCACCAAGGAGGAAGCCTTGGCTGACACTCCACCGACCATGGTTTGGGGTGTGGAAATATCTAAAGGACGAAGGACCATCAACTCCTAAGCTGCTATGCCCGCTAAATGTTTAAAAGCGAAACAAAGAAAGGAGTCGAACAAAGAAAGGAAGCCATTGAGTTCTCCTCCGGCAACTTCATCGCCGTAGGCCTAACAACATTCTTAGAACGTCTTCCCGATTTACATCCCATTCACTTCTTTGTTATTCTTCTGAGTGTGAGACGGCCTGCAGAGCGAAGCGATATGTCTGCATAGCTATAAGCGCCACTAAAAACATCTCACCGTCGGTGAATTTCGTCGAGCTAGGGCTAGGTTCCTGTATGTTTCGAAGCACAATCAACGTTCTTTTTAACAGGCAGACGTCTAATCACTTAACTGAAAGTTTTCCCTTGTATGTGAAAGCGAGATAAAATAAATAGGGGCAAGTTCTCGCATGACACCCCGCTAGTAGAACAGGCCAGCAAACTCGGAAAATAACATCTGTGTTGGATTCCTTCTCGACCGCTTTCTTCACATTCTCCAGTTGTGATGCAGCTCCACCAGCATTTATTGAAGGTCATGATGATGCTGAAGATTAAAAACTGTTCTTTATCTACATAAGCAGCAAACCATTCAATATGTTTACGATGGGTGAGTTGCATTACGCGAGAGCGTAGCGAAACCGACGTTATCTCGTAAGATCCGCTTCGGCACCTAGGTTATTGATTGATGACTTTTTGTTAGATTTGTTAAAAAAATATGGAAATAGAGTATCCTCTCCACCTCCTGGCGAATGGCTAATCTGCTTACTTTTTGCAAACCGAAAGAGATCATTCTAAGCCCGGCAGGTTTCCACCCAATTTCTCTAACTTCCTGTGTGTACAAGTTGGTGGAGCAATTGATAAATGTTAATTATGCCTTTTATCCTGGACAGTAGAGGCCACCTGTCTTCTTCACAGGGCAGCTTCCAAAGTTCCACTCTAGTTGGGATGCTTTGCTCCGACTGTAAAATACCGTCTGTGAGGCCTTTCTTCGTAGACAGCACTACTCCATGGTGTTTTCCGATCTGGAGAATACATAAGATACCGAGTGATACGGTATTCTGGAGGTGAGTAGATGGCTCCCAAATTTCATATTTGAATTTTTGAGAGATTGTCGATTTCGTCTAGAGTTGGGCGGAGCCATCTGCGGACCATCAGGGCACATTCTCTACTACTCATACAAGATTAGAAATGGTCAACTTCTGTCTCAAAAGATTAAGGACAAGTGGAACGAACGTGCTACAAAGCTTGTAAACAAACTGAAGCATCACCTCAAGCCTGACATGCTTTTATTATTCTCAGACGAGAAAAATTCATGCCAGGACCAGCTGGTAAACTCCAAAAACAATCACTAACTTGCTCTTTCTCCTAAAGATATACAGAAAGTCTTGAAGACCAAGTTAAGTTCCCCGTCCACATCATGATGTTTGGAGTTGGTCTTTATAGAAGACCAATTCTAGGAGGTGGCCGCTGGAAGTATGTACATATGGCAGCATTACCCGTCACTATGCAACAACAGCAGGAGAACGCAGCCTTGGCTGTCAGACACTTTCTTTGACAACATCACTCTGAACATGTCTTTACAACTCACCAGACTGTTACACCCTAGACTATTATATGGGAAGCTTGGTTGAGAGAGAGACCAACAAGGCTCCGTGCACCACCAAGATGGAACTTTGTGCCAGGCTCACCACAGGTTTCATCTGATTAAGAAGCGAGACCATCGAAAGGTCTTCCGCAGGTTCAGACGATGCCTGTAGGCAGTGGTTAAGGCCGACGGAGATTACATTAAATAAAATGAATATTAAAATTTTTCATGTCTATAATAACTAACTTTAGTAAATATATATGTTAAAATGAACTATGTGTTACTTTATTTTACATAACCATACACCGAATTTTTACAGAAAATTCGGTCTGGAAAAATTTGGTCTCAAGAATTCGGTCTTCTTTTATAATGCTTTTTCTTGCTTTTAATGATATAATGCGTGTTAAAGGGATAGTACATTTGTTCATTAGTCACTATTCAAATTATTTCGCTCAAAATTCCCATTTTTTAGTTTTGTAGATCATTTTATTTCAAATTTTATGCACCTTTTTTTTGTATAATTATTTTTTTAGCAACATGACTAGAACATAGTGAAAATTAAGATAAAGGCAAAATTGTATACATTTGTGGAAAACTTTTCTTAGATATTTAAAGTTAATTTGTGAAAAAACAAACAAAACTACACCATTGATTTTTATATAATTTTATTGCAAATATTATGCAATTTTTGTAGTATATATTTGTTTTAGCAACATGACTAGAACATAGTGATAATTATGATAATGCAAAATTTCATACATTCGTAGAAATTCTCCGTAGATTTTTAAAGTTGATTTATGAACAAAACGCAATGCTATACCATGCAAATTTAAATATTTGCTAAAAAAAAACGGCGCCTGAGATCTGGTTTATATTTTTAGCATCATTCGAATATAGATGGAACTAAATTTCAGGGTATTCAGAACATCACTAATATTCACCTAATACCCACTTTTCCAACTGAGAACAAAACCTATAATTGACGTTGTCCGAAAAATATATGTTTTAGTCCACTATTAACACAAATTTTAATGGAACTAAAGAAAACTAGTTTGAAATGATAACTAAATTATATGTGCATCTTTTTGTCGTAAATTGATTTAGAATGCTTAATTTATAGTAATTCTATATCAGCTTTCCGGGACGGGGGCTGCAAAAAAAACCTGTATCTCAAAAACAGTGCCGTAGGTTATTATGATTTTCGCAGGAATAAAAGGCATTTTAATGAGCTTTAATTTCATATATGATAATCTAACGTAGTAAAAAGTTGAAAAAATGAATGTGGCAGCCCCTAATTCTAAACTTCTGTTTCTCATTTATTTTATTTGAGCGTAGTAATCTTCCGGGTCCGTCAGTCCAGGTCAATCCCATTCTCATGGATTTATGTTTAAATTGTGTTAATCCTTCGCAAGAGATAAGAATGCTATTTAGGATGTTCAGGATACGATCGTTAGGTCACTATGAAGCTACTTCTTGAATCGCAGTGTCGTGCAAGTTAAACGTTTTATAATTTTTTAAATTGCGCATAACCCATATTATGGCTGCTAAGTATTTTAAAAGTCAGAAGAATAAAGAAAAGTTGATTGACGAACTGAATTATATTTATGATTTCCATATGCTTAGTGTTGATAGGAAAGAAAACTTTGGCGCTGTGAGAGGCGCAATAAGTGTTATGCTCACTTGCATACATAGAACAAAGCTGATGATCCTGTAATTATAAAAAAAGCTCAATAAATATGAAGATGAAGCTGAGCCGAATGTAACTGAAGCAAGAATCGCCATTTTAGAATTAAAATCCAAAGTGAATAAAGGCGCTGCATCAAGCGATAGAGCTCTCATTTCCGAAGGAGTAAGTGGTGTTGGAGAATATGCAAAGTATGAATTGCCAAATTTGCAAACGGTTTAAAAAAATATAACTAATTGACACAATATATATTTTGGTGGACCTCCTTTGCCTCTTCATCGTACAGGATTTAAAATACCAGATACTTTCACTAGCTTTCAGAGAGTTGCATCGTCCTTGCAATGTGACACCGGTTCTAATGACGAAAAGAAAATCTTAATTTTTGCCTCAATTGAGGGCCTTGAAGATTTGAAGAATGCCTCACATTTAGAAATGGATGGCACTTTTGAATCAGCTCCATCTATATGGTATCAGTTGCTTACTATTCACGGTGTTTTAAACGGTAAATTATTCCCTCGTGCTTTTGAACTCTTTGCTTGACAAGACTAAAGTAACGGATAACAATTTTTTATTGAACTAAAAAAATTGGTACCAAATATGAACCAACAAGAAGCAATGATTGATTTTGAAAGAGCACTTCGAAATAGTGACAGCCGTAACTTTACTGGGGCCAAAAGCGTGGGTTGTCTATTCCATAAAATAAGTCAACTGGGATTTAAGGTCCAATTTAGTACTGATGGCAACTTTGCAACCAAGATAAAAATATTCTGTGCTTTGGTATTTTTACCACCTGAAGATGTTATTAGTGCCTATAAAGATTTATGCGAGGATGAATTAGTGCTAATAGAATTTATAATTATTTTGAATTGACATACATTGGTCCCAAAAGAGGAAGACGTGGTGGGCGAGTAGAGCCTTCGTATCCAATTAATTTTTGGAATGTCCGCCATCGAGTGATCCATGGATTGCCCCAGAACAAACAATGCGTAAGAAGGCTTCCACTCATCTTTGAGAGCATCGGTTAACTACAAGCATCCTAACACTTGGATGCTCCTTGATGCTCTTCGAAAGGAAATATAAAGAATTCACCCAAATGAAAATTATTCACATTCAAAGAGAAGATAATCTACAAAAGAAAAGGAAGTATGAGAAAATACATGAAGAGTTATTAAAACTTCTACAATCTTATGATAAAGATAACGATTTAGCATTTTTAAAAGCAATTACTTATAATCTTAAATAACAAATTTATTTTTCAAGTTCTGTATAAGACCAAAATTTCTGAGACCGAAGAATTTTTCAAGAGCAAATTTTCTTATTTTTTCAAGTACTCCTTTTATAAAAGCTTATGAGATAATTGTATTTTAATTGTTCCTACTCCTTTGTTTGATTTCTTTATTTATAAATTATTATTTTGTTAGTGTTCTTCCATTTCTTTTTTTTTCTCTAGTATTTATGATATTAACTCCTTAAATTTCAAGACCAAATTTTCCTAGCGCCGATTTTCCCACGCATAAATCTTCCGACTAATCATGAAGATTTCCCTGCCACACTTCGGTCAAACATCTTCCTCCCAAATCACAATAGCCTCAGTCACACAACACCACCATTCCACAACCTGTTAGACATAAAATCCTCATAAGAGAATTTCCCCAAACTACCTTTGGACTTATTAGCAATCCTTTCCCCGGCAGTTTTCTGTCCTTCGATGTAAATTAATTGACAAAGAGTAAACCTAAGTTCTGCTCTCTCTCTCTCTCTTTCTCTCTCTCTCTCTCTCTCTCTTTTCTCCCTCCCTGTGTCTCAAGCAAAAACACGTCATGGACAGATTCTTGACTGACTAAGGATCTGCTCCCTCATCCTCGACTGTCTCAAATTTATCAATCACTCGCTTAAATCAAGTCCCAACTAAAGATATTTTTGCTACATTATTTATCAATCAAGCTAAGATTTTATATCACGAGCAACGGTCAGATACGAAACCCGAATCACGAGTTTGGATGACCTTTGATAGGCCCTTGTGGCTTTTGTCGTCCGTGAAATTATGTTATGTCAGATTGCTCCTATGAATCTGGTGACACTGCTGAACTAAAACCATGTTGTCTCTGTCTCTTTGTCTTTTTCTGTCTCTCGGTCTTTCTCTTATATATATATATATATATATATATATATATATATATATATATATATATATATATATATATATATATATATATATATATATATATAACTGAATCACGAAAATATGGAACCCGATGAATATATATATAAAGTCAACAGCCACAAAGGAAAATGAAACACAGGAGATCCGCGAGGCCTTTCGACTAATCGTCCTTTACAAAGCAGACTGAAGCAGAAAGTAAAATACGGGAATTTTTTTTTACAAAGAAGACACACACACGTATATGAAAGATGGGGACATTTGGATTATACGGGCATTAACCGGTTCCTGGAACTAACCCTATTAAAGTATTAAGCCCACCGAAACAGAAGGTGACCATTGAAAATAGGGGTTTACAAAAAAAGAGGAGGGGAACTCAAACCGTCCAAACTAAATTAAGATTATAATTTTATAATTCTTCTATTTGAGAAGCAATAACAATTTATAAGAGATGGAAATTATCAAGAATAAAACCGAAAATTTATTAAACATAGGAATAACTAGAAAAGTATAAACGCGTATATATGACAAATGAAGAATATAGGGAGAAATAAGCCTGCCGAAACAAAAACAATTTCTAAGCGGTGAACAGTATCATGAATAACACAGAAAATATATTAACCATAGGAATAACTAGAAGAGCTAATTATTAATTAGGTAGTGATTTTATCTTTAAAGTCATTCTTGAACATTTTTGTAATACAAGGGTCCCAAAAATATATGACGGGGCTGAAGTTAAAATTACAATTAGAAGTAAGCTGTATAATCGCAGATTCTGAACGATTTGGTGAAAAGAAATCTTTCGATCCGGCGATCACAGAACTCTAGGTCCAATTTATCCGATGAGAGTTTTCACTCAAATGAATAAATATTGCATTTGATGTTTGCTCAGTATTTACAGAATACTTATGCTGTTTAATACGTACTTCCAAATCTTTGCTAGATTGGCCGATATAAAAAGAGGGACAATCCAAACATGGGATTTTATATATTATATTGTTGCTTTGACTCCTCCTTCTCTTTTTTTTTGTAAGCCCCTTTTTTCAATGGTCACCTTCTGTTTCTGCAGGCTTAATTCTTTAATATGGTTGGTTTCCAGCTACCTGTTAATGCCCTTATAATCCTAATGTCCCCATCTTTCATATACGTGTGTGTGTCTTCTTTGTAAAAAATAATTCCCGTATTTTACTTTCTGCTTCAGTCTGCTTTGTAAAGGACGATTAGTCGAAAGGCCTCGCAGATCTCCTGTGTTTCATTTTCCTTTGTGGCTGTTGACTTTATATATATATATATATATATATATATATATATATATATATATATATATATATATATATATATATAGAGAGAGAGAGAGAGAGAGAGAGAGAGATTTCCATGCCGTTTTCATACGTCCAGTTGAAATGCGTGCAACTGAAGGTATGAAAACGTCATGGAATTGCAAAGACAATTTTGAATAGAGTTAACAGAGATCGACCAACGCGACCCGATTGTTATCAACGTCCATAAGCTGAGTTCTGGAAGATTACAGACATCCACCGGCCCAGCAACAGAAGA
This sequence comes from Ceratothoa steindachneri, assembly GCA_963969495.1. NCBI lineage: Eukaryota > Metazoa > Arthropoda > Malacostraca > Isopoda > Cymothoidae > Ceratothoa > Ceratothoa steindachneri. The sequence continues at coordinate 53,411,420 of OZ018332.1, forward strand.
ACATGTGCCGGAACCCTCGTCTGATCGCCATAGAAATCTATAAGACAAAAACGACCCTTGAGAGAGCAATTCTCAAATTAAGCGTCTATCGCAGTTTGAAGCGATCACATTGGAAAAGTTACAATTCAACATTAATCCACGCTCTCTTCGGAAAAGATCTTGCACAGAGAGTTGAATTTTGTGAATAGTACATGGAAAAATGCGAGGAAGATGCAGTGTTTCCATGCAAAAACTTTTGAAGCGATGAGGCCACTTTTAAAAGTAAAACGGTTCAATCAATCCACACAATTTCACCTACCGAGCTCCTTAAAACTCCATTTTAGGTTACCAGGGGTTACAATGTTGTGGAGAATCTCGAAATTGGGCATCGGAAGACCATTAACTTTTCAACAAACTATTATTGGTGACGTAAACTTGATGCAGGAATCCGTTGGTCTCCGCATTGAAGATATGTTTGGACACGAAGAGATGTACTTCCACCAAGAGTGATGACCTTCCTACTATTCCTCGCGCGTTCCCATGACCTCATGACAATGGATTTTTTTATGGGGATACCTTAAAGATAAGGTTTATGGTGCAAAAGCAGCATTAGTCGATAAGTAAAGAAGGAACTTCAAAAGACACTACCTTGCAATTCCAAATGCAATGTTTCCTTAACCGTGTCGAATCCGTTGGTCCGCATTACCAATTCTGCCTGGAGAACGGTGGACATCAGTTTGAATAATTGTTAAGACGGAAGGGGAGATCAGACTAAACTTTTTAAAAATTTAATTCACTATTCCTTATTGTTAACTACTAAAATTGTATATATGTCAATAAACACAGCATTTATCCTCATTCAAAGTGAGGGTACATTTTATTTGGACACGCTGTACATATCGGATTACGGATTATCCCAGTGGAAATACCGCTTCCTTTTAAAGCGCAGTTAATCCACACTGGGCTTGGCAAGTTGCTAGATAGAGTCCAGTTTCGGATTGCCTCCATGGCGGCTGTTATACGCCGTAGATATTATTGGTTCAGATTCCACGTTAATCAGTAAGTCCAAACTTAGGAATAAGAGAGGTCTTAAATGAGCACATAGCTGGGGTGAAACTTCTACCAATCTTTTACTTATAACGAGAATGAGGATTCACTGTTCCCAAATTTCTAACTTCTAACATCTCCCTTTTATCACAATTTCTTATGAAAGACTTTTATGTTAAATGTGAGTATTATTTGACTGCCCCAATACACAATGCATTCACGAGCCTACCTATTCGGACTTCTCCTCCATTGAAGGAGAAACCCCCGTTAAAATTCGTAAACGCTCGGACTGTTTGAAGACGGGCTTCCATCTTGTGTGAGAACGGAAGTAGGCTTAAATTCTCATTCCCGTTTGTTCATAATGCGCCTCCTGCAGTTAAAAAAATAGCTTATCTGTGTTCCTTAAGGCCACAACGGAGACCTGCTTGCTGTCTCATTTAAATCCAATAACCTGTTAGCCTAAAATTTTGCCTACGGGGGTATTTTCGGTTATCATGGGCAAATTTAAAGAATGGTACGAAGATTCGATGAAGTAGTAGGGGGGGGGGGGAACCTAGCATACCCAACTGCACATGTATGAATGTGTGGATGTCAATTTATAACTGCATTCGACGACTGCGGCAGAAACTTTGTTAGGTTTTTATTTTGCCTTCCGGTTGAAGATTCGGAGAGCTGATATGATCTCACTTAAGTTCGAGTCGAGTAACGAGAGTTAAAAATAAAGAATAAAATTATCTTAATCGCTTTAACATCTCATTAAATTACTCATTATGAGTGTTCATAACCGTGAACTCACCATTTTTTTATTTCATTCTTTTATTTTAACATTTTCTTCTATTCTTTAGGACCCGAGACGCGACGAGGAATATTCTAATAGTTCTGATATTCGTAAATGGTGAAACATTTGTCTACCAGGATTCGAGAGACCAAGAATGAAGTGTAAAGCTTTGGTTGGGTAATTGATCTTTGCAGTTGAATATTATTGATATTTTGTATTGTTTAAATGAACTTAAAATTGAAAAATGATAACTTTTGTGTTTTTCACTTTACTTCTCCCATTCATTACAAGACATTTGCCCAAGTTTCCTCTAGACTAGCGAGATACAGCATTAGATTCCTAGCGTCAAGGCTTCGAGTCCAGCTGGCTCGGACATAAAACTATCGGCCATTTTACCATTAAAGATCATGCTCTTGGTACTATAGTGGATACTGGGTTAGACTTCTAGCGTCAAGGCATGGGTTCGACTCAGGCTAACTCGGCCACAAAACTTTGAGCGGCGTCAAGGGATATCCTCCATCGACGGATACACTGATAATTACCCCCGTGTGACTCATTAGTTCTGTAATTTACGATTAAAGATCCATCTCCAGCTACTATGTTGGATACGGCGTTAGACTTCTAGCGTCTGGGCACGGGGTCGATTCCGGCTAGCTCGGAGACAAAACACTAATCCCCAGCACCAGGTGCCTCTCTTCACATTGTCGGATACGCTGATAATTACTCCCGAGGGAATATGTAGTTCGATATTCATAATCACTTTAACAGACAATCACAACACGACTAGCATTCCCTTCCTGATTTTCCAGCGCAGCATACCAATCTGTTCTCTTTTCCAAACCCTGATTATGTAGCACTATGTCCCTTTATGGGTCTACCCATGCCCACATACCCCTGTCGCAGAACCACCATGTTTGGTGTCAAAACACACTAATAGCCCCTCCCCTCCTCCCTTAGTAACGAAGCGTATACTCTGATTCCTTCGGCCTCGCAGCAATTGTCATTCTGATCCTAATGTGCATTTCATTATCCAATTGTGGTATATTGAATGGTCCTTTTCCCAAAATGTTCCATCTCGTCAACAGATCTCCTCTCATGTAGTATTTATATTACGTTTGAGATATTACATAATACATTTACTATTTATTACATTGAAGATAGTGTATTTATTATTATTACCCAGAAGATATTATATTTACTATTTATATTAACTACGTTTAACATAGTATATTTACTATTTAGATTTATTACTTTGAATATAGTATATTTACTACTTCAATGGACATATTTGAACGTAATTTTGATTACCTATCGAATATCTCTTGATGCTGATTAATTTTCTAGGAACCGTCTTTTGTTGGGGGCTTCGATGTATTAATTAAAAGAGACGACACCAACGAAGGCATCTCTGATAGATATTGCGTAAATAGGCACGCAATTCTCCCGAGCCTGTGCCTGTTCTACGAGGGCAAATGGGCTTACGTTCGTACTTATGGCCGTTGTACTAAGTAATATTGAGGACCTATATTAATGCAATTTTCCTATCCTTTAACTGTATTTGCTTTGTTTCTTGTATTTATCCCCATGTTTAAGTTATTATCTCTCTCTACTATTCTCCCAATAACCGAACTAAATAATTCCCTGGCTAACCTTGGCAGGACTTTGACAATTATATGATTTGAAAGAGAATGTAAGACAACATAAAGCTTTTAAATTTCGTTAGAATCGGCCGAATAGTTATGATGTTATGACCCAAACAAAATAACTCGCGGGATAACCTTGGGAGAGATTAGGTAATTATATCATTCGAAAGAGAATGTAAAACAACCTAAGGATTTCTAATTTCGTAAGAATCAGCCGAATAGTTGTGATGTTATTTCCCCCCAAAATAATTCTCGGGCTAACCTTGAGAGGACTTTAGCAATTATATCATTCAGAAGAGAATGTAAAACAACATAAGGATTTCTAATTTCGTAAGAATCGGTCGAATAGTTATGATGTTATTTGACAAAACAAAATAATTCCCGGGCTAACCTCGGGAAGACTTTGTTAATTATATCATTCGAAAGAAAATGTAAAACAACACAACGGCTTCAAATTTCGTTAAAATCGGCCGTGTAGTTACATAAAAAAACAAACGGGAACCGACCGACCTACATAGTGAGTTCTAGAGTCGTCGCCCGCGACTAGACTAGCACGCGACTAAAAAGGATTTATATTCAAGTATTAAATCCAAATAAAAGTTCTTAATTTGCATTTTGTTCTCTCAAAGATTTCAAGAACTTAGGCTAAACAAGAAATGATAGCCAACAGGTTCCATCGGCTTCATTTTAGGTTAGTTACAATAAGTTATGTTCTTTTCAAGTTGACCTTCAAACAGATCTTAAACCATTAATGGGATAGTTATTATCTTCATGTTTGGGCTAAATATTTCATTAATTAAGAGTTTATTGGCGATAAATCATTGTTAAAGAGAAACGTGCATGAAGTAGTCGTGAGGTTTGGCTAAAAAATGTGATCTTCCAAATATTTTGCCACTCTCATGAGCCATAATATTCAGATTTCAACATACCTGCCATAGAACATGAGTAAAACATGAAATTCCGAAAATCTTTCCTATCTTCAAGGAGAAGGAGTGGTTGAAAAAAGTGGTACCGCAGCCAAACATAGCTGTGAACTTAATAAGGTCCTATTTATCTCAAGATGTCCTTTTTAATATAAAAATGTCCTTTATATCTCATATTCTCCTTTTTTAGTTAACAAAATAGCAATACGCTTATCGAAGGAAACGGATAGTCTAAGAGTGGCGACGCATATATATATTAATCTTAAAAGGTCCGTTTTATCTCTAAATGCCTTTTTATTTATTCCAAGATGTCCTTTTAATCTTAAAATCTCCTTTTTATATCATACTGTCCTTTTTTAATCCACAAAATAACAGTCTGTTTTAAAGAAAAGGTCAAAATATGACATGGATTTCGACCTAGCTAACTTCCGTAAGTGACTAGAAGTCACTCCGCCCCCCTTTCATTTTGCAAACTGGTGCCTCACGTAACAGGTTTAAACATGCTGCAACTGACATGGTGAGGTTCGCATGCCTTCAGTCCCACTCAAACAGCTAAACAGTTACGTGCCCACCAAGCCGTGAGTACACCAAATAGACTCCTCATTAAACTACACGGAGTACGGATCTTTCATTCATTTTAACTCCCCTAAACGCATCATTTCCTTTCGCTTTTTATCTAATATTTGCTTTACTATTGTCTAAGATTATGTGCATGACGCTTAAATAAAAAACAACATAAACATACATCAGTCTCAGATGCATTGAAGGGTATAGCTTTAAATAGCCCTTGTGTGACATCACTAATTATACCTCTTATAGGTACTTATACTTATGCTTAAACTACATAATTTATTTATATACTTCCCAAATATGCAAATATAAAAGGCTACAAATTTCTTCAACACACGTTTTTAAAAACTATCTCAAATATTTACGAAATCATTAGTTTACATCAAATGGCTCGTATAAATTCGTATTTGTGAATTATGTCACTGAGAGCAGGACTGAAAGTTGAAAAATTTGATCCGTGATTCGTAACAGATAACAATGGCGGATTACTATAAAATCCATCTTTTAAAATTTCCTTTTAATATAAATCAAAGTATTAGTGAGTGTGTTATTTCTAAAGACTGAAAAATGAGGTCTCGAAACCACTAATTGTTTAGTGTATTATTAAGCTTAGGGTTAGATATTTTATCATTTTCTTCTTTCTCTTATTCTAGTCTTTTTATATATTCATTTAATTCTACTAAGCCTCTCTCTGTATCATTATTTTAATAACTACGACATAACTTTGAACTAAGTCAATTTGGGTATGGTTATTGGTCTGATTAACGATGCAGTAGCTGGCATATATGTATGTTATAGCAGCCTTTGCTTTGAATACCACTTTAAACTCTAAGTCCCTAATGTGGTACGTGTCAAAAAAAGCCAAGGGGTGGTAAAAAAGGTAGAAAACGAACCACCTCACTACGTTTGTTCCAGTATCCAACAATTATTAGTTAATAAACAAAATTAATGAGTTGATTCTTCTCGATGCATTGTCCTGTTGTTCTAGTTTTGAGGCTGTATCTCATTCTATTACTTGATAGTGAAGCGAAAGAGGTTGCCAGTATGATACTTTGCCTAACAGTGTATATTTTGATCCAATGATTACTCTTACACAAAGTAATTCTTCCATAAAATCGATTCGAAGATGTTGAATTACGTATTTAATGTCTTGACAGGTCACATCTTTATGTACGAAAACACACAAGCATTAAGAAGATAGACTCTAATATTAATTGGTGGAAATAACGAAGAGAAAATGGTTGTGTGAGTAGGCCCTCTAAGTGGACTTCCCTTCATTGTACAACAAGGGGGGATGCGACAACCTTGAAGGAGTTATGCCCTCTACCTGCTCTTAGACCACCGCATCATCGATTATTTTCTTCTATAAGGAAACGAAAATATTGAATCTTTTGAGATTGTGTGGTATCGGGAGAAGAAGGAACCTCTATTGTGAAGCAGGATCTTTAAAATTTAAGCAAAACATCCTTACTTCTATGCATGCAACATCTGCCTAGACTGTAGGAAAAAATCGCCAAACAGACATCATAATACATACCCTACAAACTCACACACACCTTCCCCTACATTCCTCCCCCCTCAAGTTTTATCGGCAAATCGCGCGCCCAAAAAGCATTATTTTTCGACAAGTTGTAATGAGCCGAGGATCTTTAATAAGATCCAGGGGAATATGATCCTAATCCATATTAGAAGGGGAAGATGAGCTGATAGGGGAGGATCAGGAGACAGAAAACAATGGGGTTATTTTCCCCTGAAAATGAGACTCCCTGACCGAGGCGATTTGAGAGCAGTAAACAATACCTCATATTATTATTACTCTTATGATGATGATGATGATGATCGTCATCATCATCATCATCACTTACTCTATGATTTAAGAAGGTGATTTTTTCGAGGGTTGGAATAATAATAGTTATTTTTTTCTCTTAGATCGGTTTTGGCCTAGGTATATTTTAAGTATTTATCCAAATTCATTCTAAAAGTTCCTTTAAAGTGGGAAAAAATGGTATAGTTCAGAAATAAATATAAGTATCGAAATTTTGTGAATTTTTTAAAACCTAAAGAATTAAAAATGGTGAAGTTCATAAAATTTAAAAAAAATAACCATGGCTACTTTTTTTCAGATTTTAAATTTTAATCTTAGTAGCGAAGTGCAAGCTCCCCCTGTTGGGGGCAGTGGCGAAGCCATTGCCTGGTTCTTATTATTAGGCGATTTGAGGGCAGGAAACGACACCCCAGATTATTATTATTATTATCATTACTCTAATGATTATTATTTTCATTATTATTATTATTAGGCGATTTGAGGGCAGGAAACGAAACCTCAGATTAGTATCATTATTAGGCGATTTGATGACAGGAAACGAAACCTCAGATTATCACTTCACCATCATCACTAACTCTATAATTTAAGAAGGTTTTTTTTTTATCATTCGAATAATAATTTCATCTTAGTTTGGTTATGACATGTTTTTTTTATCAAAGTTATTTCTAATAATTCTTTTATAATATCAAAAAACAAAATGATGAAGTTCAGAAATAAATATAAGTTTCAAAATTTTGTAATTTTTTTAAATCGCAAAGAATTACAATTGGTGAAGTTTAGAAAATTTATTTTTACATATCTTCTTCTTCTATAACTATATTTTATCAACGTGATATTTTGAAAGGCGGTAAATTTTGTTTAGAGTTCCTTTTTAAAATCATTATAATCAGCGAAGTTCATAAAATTTATAAAAATTTGACCATGTCTGCTCGTTTTTAGATTCTATATTTTAATCTTAGTAGCCAAGCGCAAGCTCCCCCCCGTAGAGAGTGGTGAAGCCATTGCATAGTTATTATTATTATTATTATTACTCTTATGATTATTATTATCATCATTACACACACAAATAGATGATTGCAAATGCCTCACCTCTAAGTATCCGAATATTTTGAAATATGTGACATGACTATTTGAGGTAACTCTACCTCTGATTTTGCCCCATGAGTCCCTTTGCAAGCCGCCGCCCCCAGCAACTGACACAGCACCATCTCATCGTGGACGAGATCTCTCCTGAACAAAATATGAAAGGTACATACAGATTAGAATGACAATCATTGGGGAGCCCGAAGGCATCAAGGTCGAATATTGTTTTTGACACCCACTAGTAATGGGAGGATTCTTTGTTACCACATGAGGGAGGGGGGGGGAAGCAGTGGATATATAGATCTTCACAATGGGGTCTAGTACTCCATCGGCAGGGTCCCGGAAGAGAGGAGTCTATGTTGCGTTGTAAAGACTGGAAGGGAAATTTAGTAGTGTCGTGTTGGTTATGTGGATGATGATGCGTGCGGAGCTAATTACCCCCGCGTGGTAAGTATCAGCGTATCCATAATCTGGGTGGCGAGATCGAACCCTTTGCCTTAAATTCGACGCCCTATCCACTAGTCTCGTCTGGATTAAGAAGAGAGCGGTGATTGGCTAGGAGTGTGATGGCGTAGATGGCTGGAGATATTTGCAAGCTTTAGTTAAATGCGCTGAATTTTGGGGTGGGTGGGGGTGGGTGGGCTCCTCTCGTTGGGATTAAACCTTGTATCTTGGTGGAGAAGTCTGCCGTCCTATGTACCGGGCTAGCGAGAGATCCCCGGATACTTAGAGGTGAGGCATTTGCAATCATCTATTTGTGCGTAAAATGATGATAATAATAATAATAATCAAAAGAGTAATAATAATAATAATAATAATGATAATAAACGATGCTGGAAGAGGCCAGCTTTATGCTAATTATGGTTTAACTTGTTTAATAAACAATGATGCTAGACTATCTTTGATAAGGGAACTGTTTGATGCATGTAGAGAATTCGGTTTCTACAAACCTCAATTAAATTGAGATCCAGATAATGAAGGATAGATTCTGAAGAATAAATTGCGAGATACACATAAATTGAATAACCGCTTAACTAAAGTGCGTTAGGCTCTTTTAAATGGGGAATCTTTGACTGCTGAGATGAGATGCAAGACGAATTAAATTCTAAACCTCACTTCTTAAACCTATTCGAGCCTAAATCTTGAACTTCTAGAAAGCCTTTGACGGGCATTTTATTAAACTTTTTTATTCTGGCTAGTAATTACTGCTATTTATGTGAGCAATCTAGAAAGTACTATAATGGAACCCAAATGCCAAAACTGATCAGCCCCGAAACAATGAACGCAACATTCAATTTCAATGCTTAAAAAAACATGAGATATGTGACTGGTAATATGGACATCGTTGATATAATCAGCCAGGCCGCTTCAAACATTGATCTCCTATCTACCAAAGAGAGCCGTGTACTTTAGCTAATGAATAACCTCAACTACGCTGTCGGTAAAACTAATGAGTTCGGCTTATGTCCTCAATTCGCGACTCGGGTTAAGGGAGGAAGATCTGGGCTTTTGGGCACAAAATTATCGTTAGCATCGAGAAGCCGATACAAGAGAAATAGAAATTCATTTCACGCGATGATAGGATCGCCTGGCGCACGTTCATTTCTTGTTTATGATGCTTCGCCTCCACGATTAGACCGGGAGATTAGTCTAGTGCAAGAAAGAGGGACTTTGATCTGCCTTGAGGCGTAGTCCAGCCTGCCAATCATTTACACGGAAAAATCAACACCCAAGAAATTTCTACAGCACATGTGGACAAAGGTGAATAAGCGAGCGTGTGTATGTGGTGAAATGTGAAAGAAGAATCTCACAAAATATATAGTGTGTCACTCGAATCTCTGAATGTAATCAAGAAAACTTCCAAGTGAAAATCAAAATCAACTAGGAGTAATAAAATGGGAAGGAGCCTATACTATCATACAAAACAAACAAGAGGAGCAGCTTCAACACTCTTCCATACAGCAGAACTTGCGCTTCGCAGGCAGACTTTCGGTCTCTGGCCTACAGCCTATCTAGCTCTTCCAACGAGGTTTTGGCCTATTTTTTAAAAAGTTTTTCAGTACATATCTTATAATAATTAACCCTTGGTCTATGTTTTTCAGATGAATGATAATTTTATAGGCCTAAGGGCAAAAAAAACCAACTTTTAGCGGATTTTTTTTTAATACGGAAAAAAACAGCAAATTAAATTTGCTGTAATAATTTTAGAGCTCAAAAGCTATTTTCTCCTGCTAGAGATTACAATAAAAAATCGAAAGGGAAACATCGATAAAACGTTCGAGTATACGAAAAAACAAACAAAAAAATACAGCCATGCATTAATTTTAATAAATTTTCTCATTTTTTTTAACTTCATCTTTTGTAATAATTCCTTTTTTCTTTACTCCAAAGGTAAAATATACTCTTATCGATAAATTAATGGCAAGCCTTTTGGCAAAGACTACATCCCGAAATTTGGAGCCCCTAAAAATAGAAATTCAAACTGATAAAACAATGGCCTTCTTATATTATGGTATAATGGATGAACCTCTTTTTAATTTCGAATACAAATTTAAAGTCATGAATTTGAAGACTTAAGCTGAAATTTCTATCTCCCTCCATCTCCAATTTAAGCGTAAGTAATATCTCCGAAGGCGGATGCTGTTATTACTTTAAACTTCAAGGGAATCTCGCCTCAGTGTCATGTTGCTTTTTAGCTCCTGTTCAGACATACTACTAATACAATTGTTATGGTAGCTTGATGGGGGACCCAATTCGGGCTAAATATTAAAAGGCTCCCATTTTGGAGAGCACCCGTCGCTTGGAACTCACTTTAAACAGTGGGTTCCAATGTAGGTGTGTACGAGTGCCTCTCATTAAACCATCCTTCATCTCTTTAACATTATTGGCCTGCCCCTATTAGGACGAAGCCTTTTCATCCGCTCAATTCACTACAATGACGAAGATTTGGTCGCGGATGTTGCTATAGAAACCAGCGAAGAGGCTTCGTTTCGTCACATCAACGAACGACGGCCGCATCAAATCTCTTCGGGTATTTACAACATCGATCATTTTACAACTCCATTAAACAAAGCGTAAAAGTTTAACCTCTGCAAGAGATCAAAAGATGCTGATTAGCGGCACCATAATTGTGAGCTGTGTCTCTTTGCAGAACTGATAGCATCGAGGAGCCTCACCTGTTTGAATGGCGACTTAATTAAGAAAAGTTACCTGTTACAGGTAGAGGATCGAAAAGCTCAAGGAGAGGCGCCTCGTCGGGGAAAGTAAGCCGTGAATTTAACTAAGCAAATATATATATATATATATATATAAATATATATATATATATATATATATATATATATATATATATATATATATATATATATATATATATATATATATATATATATATATATATATATATATATATATATATATATATATATATATATATATATATATATATATATATATATATATATATATATATATATTTATTTATATATTACTTTCCTGATAATTTTCATAAATGATTATCCCGTATAATAGGGGACACCATAAATTTCATTTTAAATCCTTATTTATTATTCGTCCGAGGCGTCTTTCAACCACATTGGTCATCTTTAGGGGCTATACTGATAAATTTAAAGAATTTCAGCTCTATAAATACAAAATATATGAAGATATTTTACAAGCTCTTGAGGAGTAACATAGCAAAAATAAACTTAATATCAAAACGAAAAATTTTGGAATTTAAAATGAAACTATTTAGAACGAACATATGCTATAAAAAATAACAGGAGAAAACAGCAAAACTAACACATCTCTTTCTGAAATAATACTTGATTACTCCTCAAAATCTTATAAAATATCTACATATATTTTGTATTTATTTAGCAGAAATTCTTTAAATTTATCAGTATAGCCCCTAAAGATGACCAATGTGGTTGAAGGACGCCTCGGGCCTATAATAAATAATGATTTAAAATGATATTTATGGTCCCCCCTCCTCTTCCCCCTCTTTTAAGGGATAACGATTTATGTAAATTATCAAGAAAGTAAAAATGCTGTCAAATATAAAAATTACTATATCCAACATCGCCTCTTTATAATATATATATATATATATATATATATATATATATATATATATATATATATATATATATATATATATATATATATATATATATATATATATATATATATATATATATATATATATATATATATATATATATATATATATATATATATATATATATATATATATATATATATATATATATATATTTATATATATATATATATATAAATTTATATATATATATATATATATATATATATATATATATATATATATATATATATATATATATATATATATATATATATATATATATATATATATATAAATATATATATACATATATATATATATATATATATATATATATATATATATATATATATATATATATATATATATATATATATATATATATATATATATATATATATATATATATATATATATATATATATATATATATATATATATATATATATGGTACACTCACAAAATAGCAAAAATCACTTACAATGAAATAAAAAGAGGAATTTAAGTACTTTGAAAAGTACTTGCATTGCTATATCTTTCATGAGCGCGGAAGAATGATAAAATGAATCCAGCAAACCTCGAGAAACAGAAAAACAGGATAATTTTTCTTCGGAAAATATTATTTACTAATTCGCAAAAAATTCCGTACATGGGCGGGATTGGAATATTATCCTTTTTTTCTGTTTCTTGCGGTTTTCTGGATTCATTTAATCATTCTTTCGCGTTCATGAACAATTTATACATTGCATATTCGCCAGTAGTTACCTCAACTCTCCTTTGTCGTTTGAATTCCCAATTAATTTCTCTCTTTTATATTCCCTTAAAAGCCTGTTTATTATGAAGATTTTTGTCTTCCGCGTAGCCGAGTGGTCTAAGCAACTGCTTAATTGAGATCAAAGTGGTTGCTCGCTGCCTCAGTGTGCACAGTTCGGATCTCGCTCCTGTACGGAAGGAATTTTTGAGAATTAGGAAAGAACATTTTCCTAAGAAAATATATATATATATATATATATATATATATATATATATATATATATATATATATATATATATATATATATATATATATTTATATATATATATATATATTTATATATATATATATATATATATATATATATATATATATATATATATATATATATATATTTTCTTGAAGTCTACAGCTGTGGCAGCGTTATATTAATTTTAACTCGTATTTTCTTAATATTTCTTACAAGTTTTCTTAACGGAATCTTCGAGGCAAGAAATAACATCATCGAATGACATTCTCTATTCCTAGATTTTTTTCGATCATGTTAGGTCATCTTCAGAGAATGAACAGAAATGGAATTATTCAAAAATTGCTATATTATATATAGTATTTCTACGTGAACACAAGTATTACAAAAATTGGCCAATCATGGCGCAGGAAATTTTTAAGGAGAAACTAAGCGCTACAAGAAACATATAAAATTGGAAGGACTGAATTTAGATTCCTTTTTAGAGGCCCCACTTAGGCAGATGACTGCTTAAGACCCCACTCCTTTCCCCCTAAGTGACCTGCTGCCAGATGTGAGGAGGATTTGCCAATCACTTTGCGTCCCAATTATGTCGAGCTGTTGCCATGGCATAATTGGGGGCATTGGAAGAAGCTGGTTTGAGGAATAGCCCACAACCGAGAACAATGTTCAAAAGAATTCCGGACAGGCGACAGATTGCAACCTCCGCTGCTCATTACAGCGGGGGCCCCTTCCAGGACCATAAAAGGGCATACAACCGTCTTTATGGTAAGTTGGGAAGCGGTTGCGATTAAAACACCCTCGGGATGGCGGCGTTGTCATAAGTCCGCCATACAATCACACCGCCGGGAGGATCCCACCCAGACTCATCTCATTCATCCTAAAAGGCAAATCCCTCTTCTGTCGAGGCAGTGGGGACGAGGGATGGGGACTCTCTTCTCTCCAAGTTAAAGCAATTTTAAATAATAACTAACATTCAAAAACCACTGAAGAACACTTTGGTAGGCAAAGACTGGGAACAAACAATTAATATAAAAAGGTAACTAAGAGAGTACCCATCTTCAAGGGGCGGCACGCAGAAATGGTGGACTCAAATGCTCCACAAGTACCGCTAAGAACTGTGAGTGGATTAGAGAAACAAGATAAGGGGACGGTATACAAAACCTTATTTGGAAAACTAAACGTCGCAATACTTCGCCTGCATCGATGCACCAACAGGCTACGTCGCCATATGCGAGAGAAACAACGACGTGAAGAAGATAACTAAAGAAAAAGCGATAGAAATCCTGAAGGGAATAAACCTGCAACCCACTACCCCTCCCCAGATCCAGGCACACAGAAGTGTGATCTGCAGAAAGCTGGATCCCTGGATAGGCTAACATTCCAAGGAGGAAATCAAGGAAGAAATATTAAGAAATCAGCAGTGGACAAGCATCACAGAAGTGGTAAAATTAAAAAACCGTCGAGATAACACAGACTACAGCCATGTGTTTTAAATCCTCTTCGGTGATACCACTATGGCAGCTAGGGCAAAGGAGAGTGGATTGCTGCTCTTCAACGCGAAGATAAGCGGAGAACAGATTGAGAGAGAAGAGTATACCCCAATTCAAATCTGCTTTAGATGCTTTGAGCTTGAAATGTACGCCACAAAAGAGTGCACGGAGCAGGAGATTACCTGCTCCAGATGTAGTGCCAAAAGACACGGCTGGCGGGAATGCCTGGCAGCCGAGGAAAGGTGCCCAGACTGTGGCCTAAAACATGGGGCTATGGTCCTGTCATGCCCGAAGAAAAAGGAAGTGGTGAAAAAAAATGGAAGAGAGAAAGGCGGAGGGAATAAGGAGAGCTAACACCTTCTACACTCAAGCAGCTAGAGCCCTCCCTGCAAGGACAGTCGAAAATTCCCACCCACAAAGACATATCTGAAGGTTGAGAATAAAATTTCTACTAAAATCCTCACGTGCATTATGTATGCGCACGTGAGAAAGCTTACTAACCTGGGATGGTTCTCGACCGAGCTGAACAACATGCTCAAGAAAAACGGTCTAGAAAAGGTGTGGTTTTCGGACAACCCTCCATCGGGGAATGCCCTGCAACTACAGTATGAACTCGAGAAAGAAGCCTAAGCAACACCCTTTCCACCAAAAGAAGTCAGAGCAGAAACAACTGAAATGACCGAGAGACCCCAAGCCACTAACAAAACTAAGATTAGATACATGAGGATAAAAGCCCAAAGGAAAAGGGAAATGCCGGCGAAGAAAGCAGAAAAAAGGATAAAAAAGCTGAAGGAAACCTCACTAGCTCCGCACCTTCCTCGGAAGATGAGGAATAAGAACAGGGCCAACCCCCCAAAATTACAAGAGAGCGAGAAGCGCTAGCAGGGGAAATGCTCCCCAATTGCCTAATAATTTAGATGAAGAAGAGCTTAACATGCGCTTCTACAAGACCGAGCAAACAAAACCATCAGGGAGATAGTTGAAGGGGTAAGAACAGGGCAGCTAAAATGGAGCTATGACGCACAGTTGCAAGAGGCAATGGTAGATGAGGTGCTCATGGCGGCAAGGATTAAATTACATACTGACTCTTGCCTCACCATAAGTGAAACAGAGTTTGGTAAAATTCGAAATGGAAGAAAGAGAAGAGACAAAAAATAAAGGAGAACACTCACATAGAAAACAAGAACACAAAACATGGAAAACACCAGCAACAAGTCAAAATACTCACACTTAACACCAACGGTTGGGAAGGGAAATCCATCCTATACGAAAACATATTCCGCATGGTGGATCCCGACCTGATCCTTATATCTGAACACGGTGTAGACGCTGAAACAACCACAATAAAAATACCAAATTACACTGTGATAACGAAAAACCACACACAGGAAAGGTACGATGGCGCAGCCATCGCGATCCGAAAAAACATTTAAATACAAAACACTTCCAGACTCAGAAGAGTCCTTCGTGGCTATCGAAATCCCAACCCTAGTAGGAAACCTAACTGTGACAACGGCCTACCAGCCGCCACGCCGAGAATATCTGCCAGTTCCCAATTTATTCAACATCTTTGGGCCAGGAAAAGTGGCATTGCTAGTTGGAGACCTAAACGCCTGTTGCACAGCTTTGGGTTACAGTCATACCAACCAGAGGGGAAGGAACCTGGAATTACTCATCGAAAGAGACAGATCATAGAGAGTATGACCGGATTTCCTGACTTACCTGACGCTACGTTCGGCAACCAAAGCAGACATAGTATTGGCGAGCCGCAACTTCCCCTTTAACATCAGCAACGTGCCCGCACCTGTAATACCATATCCCGATCCTAACAACAATCTCGCTGGCACCGATTCTCATGTCAGTCCCACTTAGGAAGAGTTTTGCGAAAGCTAACTGGGAGCTATATAGAGAGATGCTCGGCGAATACCAACTAGCCGACCTGGAAGACGCCAACCTCGAAGAGGTGGACGAGAGGATAAACACCATCCCTAATCTCCTCATCCAAGCCGACGAGAGATGCGTCCCCAGGATCTCCTATAAAATGCTCCTACAACATAGGTGGATGAACGAGATGAGGGATAACGCTCGGGAACATAGGGAAATCCTCGAAGAAATAGGCAGGACAGGCCGGAATAAGGAAAGGACAGCCAGAATGAGACAACTGATCGAGGAACTAAAAAACACAATTACAGAAAAACAGAAGGAAGTCTGGAACGACATCATAGGTAGGCTGGACAGGGAGGTCAGTCCAGTAAGTTTTTGGAATACAATCCGAAGACTTAGGGGACTGCCCACCAAAGCCAGAATAAAAATAAAAGACGGAGAGGAAATCATTGAGGATCCAGAGTCTCTCGAAAAAAGATTCAGGACGCACTGGAAAAAGGTTTTCGTTATTACCCCTGAGGAGAACGACGAATTCGACCAGGACTTCAAGACTAACTGCTCGAGGACCTCTGTACAGTGATTCATAGAACCCACCCCCACCCGCAAGTATCTCAAGAAAGAGACATGGTTAGCCACGGATGCCCAATAACCTTCGAAGAGACCATGAAGACCATAAGGTCCTGGGATCACGAAAAACAACCTCATGAATGCCCCAAGGCAAATCATTCAATGACTGGTTAATACCATGAATGACGCCCTGAATACAGGCTACTTTCTGGACGGGTACAAGATAGCTAAAATCATCTTCATCCCAAAAGGAAAAAAGCCCCCAGACCAGGTGGCGAACTATCACCCGATCTCTCTTCTGGAGATGCACGGCAAGATCTTTGAAAAGATCCTAGCGAATAGGCTACAAGCTCAACTGAGCGAATTAGGAGCGCACAACCTCCAACAACCTGGGCTCCGCCAAAAAAGGGGCATTGATACAGCCCTGGCGCTCCTGGCGGAAAAAATCGCCTATTGCCATACGAATAGGTTCTATGAAGACATTGTGGTGAGGGACGTGCAAAAGGCCTTCGATAAAGCCTGGCTGGAAGAACTACAATACAAGATCCTGAACCTCCAGCTAGACTCAATCCTAGAAAGGATCCTTTGTGACTTTGTCATGGACAGAAGGGCATGTCTCATGATTGAAGGACACAGAGGACCTGAATTCGAACTGAAGGCGGGCGTTCCACATGGAAGTTGCCTGAGCCCTCTCCTTTACTTGGTTTTTATCATCGACCTCCCAACACCGGTGCACAGGGACACGATGTATCTGCAATTCCCAGATGACGTCACCCAGATCGTCCCGTGCCCGATGAGGAAGGCAAGGGATCAGGCAGCGCAAACCATAGCGAAAATCGACAACATCAAACAGTACGAGAGACGCTGGAAGATCAGGACTAATATGGACAAGTTCAAGATCGTCCCACTGAGCCGCACGTTGATATGCCCCATAATCATCGAGGGGAGGAGATACGGCTACTCCGCCGAAGGCACTGTCCTGGGCCTAAAGTTCTCCGGCCACGGATACGCGAGACACTACACGGAGAGGCAGAACCTGGCAAGGAGAGAAATCTCCAAGCTATACAGGTTTAGAGATCTTAGCTCGGCCAACATTAGGAAGATAAACCTGATATACGTCCGGGCTAAGCTCATCTATCCGGCAGTAGTGACTCAAGTGCGAACAAGACATCAATGAGAAAAATGCAGCGAATACAGAACTCTGCATCCCTACTGCTCAATAAATTCAGAAGGCGAGACCAACGCCGACAGAAGGAACTCCACACAAGAAAGAATCTGAACCACGTTAACATCTTCACTCAGAAATTGGGAAGAAGGGTCTGTTTAAATCTTACAAATGATGTCATTCCAGAACTACAGGGAACAGGCGTAAGACTGAACATTCCTGTACTACTACGGGAGAAAGTCACACGTCGTAAGCGGTTCCCAAGTACTAAAAACAGTACACAAGAAAACATTACATCAATATACACATAACAGGTACCCATAAAATCAACACAGTCTAAACGAAACAAAAACGGAGTAATAATAAAACAAACCATCAGATCAACACAGGTAAATTGCTGAGCCAAAAGCTATCAAAGACTTGAATGCTCAAGAATTTAACTAAAAAATAAGTAAAATAACAATAGAAACACCAACAATAAGAAGAACACGCTAGCTACACGAAAATTAAGAAATACATAGAAAACACTACATAAAATAATTAAGACAAAAAGGAAATCCTAAAAGTAAAAAGATTGTGATGCCCTCCTACTAGGGCAAAATACCCCCACCCTACTTTAAAATTTTCACCCACTTTTATCTACTACTATTCCAGTATTTTCAAAGAGTGAATATACCATCATCATTCTTTTTACAACGAGAGCTGTGAACGCGCTTAAGGAAAAGTTCACTTTTTATTAAAGTTAACGTTAACTTCAAGAAAGAAGAAACATATGCGCCCTCTGGACTGAATGGAGATTCCTGCTCTTTCCAGTAGGCGGAGTGCTTACCCTAAAGGGATAATTCATCCTTAACTCCTCCTTATTCCACGCTTTGACTTCCACTTACTTCACCGACTAAAGGCAACATAACACGACCACCGCTGCGCCCAGAGCTACTTAAAGTAGGGTATAGTGAACCCCGGAAATAAGCCCCAATAGGGGGCGCGAATAAGGGGGGTCCTTAAGACCACAAGCCCGAAATTCTGTGGAGGCGCTTTTTAGCTTAGGTCTATTTAGGTAGGGTGGTCGTGAACTGCTAAAATAAGTAGGTAAATAGGGAACCATAGGCTGCTAGGTGATAGGGAACGTTTTCACTGTCCTTTTTTACAGATTTGGAGAGGAAGGAGGAAAACAAACATAGGCTTCGGAAGAAAGAATGAAGAAAAGAGCGCCTAGACGCTTGGCTAGCAAAAGGATGGGGGATCATCCCCCTCTAGGGAAAGGAAGCAACCTGGAATGCCTACGAGTACCTCTACGGACAATTGACCAGGAGATCAAACCGGACAAAGGAAAACTCTGCAAGACATCATTTGGACAGATAAAACTAGCCCTCGTAAAATTATCGACATCACAAATGGCTACCTAGTAATTGCAAGTAAGGAAAAAGAGGTAGAAAAATTAGTGTCCCAGGAAGGAATATAAACACTAAAGAGAATAGGACTAACGCCCAAAATCCCGCCCCAGACAACTGCAAATAGAAGCATCATATGCAGGAAAGTCGACGTTTGGGTGGGTTCCCATGACAAAGAGGAAATGAAAGAAGAAATGAAGGCATAAAAATAAACGAAATAATTAAATTTGGCTACCATACACATGTCTTTAAAATTGTGTGTGCAACAACAGATATGGCAGCAAAGATAATTTCAACGAGGAATGCTCATGTTTAATATGAGAATTCCACCAGAGAACATGAAACGCAAGAAACATATTAATATTCAAATGTGCTTCTGCTGCTATAAGATGGAGGGCCACTTGACAATTGACTGCACTGAGAAAGATACAGTATGATCTGAGTGCGGACAGAAGAACCACGAATAGAGACAGTGCGAGGAAAGTACAAAAAAATGCGTGAACTGTCATGGGCCACATAGAACTATAGCAATGACATGTCCCAAAAGAAAGGAGATAATAGAACGAAATGAAAGAGAGGCGAGAAACGAAGAAGAAACTAGAAAAAATGCAACTTACACAGGAGTGGCTAAAGCAACTGTGAAGCACGTGCAGGAAGCACATACCCATCTAACTGTGCCACAAGGGGCATCAACAAAAGGGCTCGCATGCATACTCTATGCCCATGTGATGAATATTGGGAAACCGGGCACCTTCGCTACGACACTCAATACAATGCTAGAGAAAAACATAATGATAAAGATGTGGTTCCCTGACAACCCCCACCCCCCCTCATCTGAAATCCTTAAAATCAACGTCGCCTCAGCGCCGGCACCAACGAGCAATAAAGAACATACTACTGAAGAGAACACAATTTTAAACATGTCAGTGCAAAGTAATAAAGAAGACAAAATAGTACGCATGGAAGCACAGGAACTTAAACTTAAAGTCTACAGCGATGAATGCTTTCCCCTTCTGAGAGGCAAGAAAAAGGAAGACATCATTAAGGCAATTAAAGAAGGAAAATGCAAATGGGCATTCAAATGAAAAACAGGAGAAGAAGACCAAGAAGAAGTACAAAAACTCTTAATGGAGGATAAAATTAGAATATACCCGGGCGACTGCGTTACTCTCTGCTATTCTACATTTCCAAGATGAAGACTTCAATAGTACGAAGACTTCGATCCAGAAATAGACGAAATGGTAAACACAGTCTTGCGAGAAAACATAAACAGAATCACTCCAGCACTAAGTGTAGAGATAGAAAGAGGAAATTCTGGGTACAGGGGCCTACATATCAACGGAAGAGATCAAAGGCGTAATACGACCATTCAAACAGAAAGTACCAGGCCCCTTAGGAATAACCAGAATTAATCTTACCAAGGCCCCTAACATAATCGTCAGAGCATTAAAGAATATTTTTAACGCGTGCATAAACAACGGTTACTTCCCTGATAGCTATAAACTAGCCGAAATGATATTGGTTCCGAAGCCAGAAAAACCAGCAAACCACCTCAGCAGTTACCGGCCAATATCGCTATTGAACTTCATGGGCAAAGTCTTCGAGAAAATCCTCAACAGAAGACTAAAAGAATATCTTGAAGAAAATGACCTTTATAATGATTATCAGTTCGGATTCAGAAGAGGCAGAGACACCACAATGGCACTTGGCATGAAAACAGAGAAAATAGCAAAGGCCAAAGCAGAGAATAACTACGTCGATCTGGTCCTGAGAGATATATAAAAAGCATTTGACAAAGTCTGGGTCAGAGGAATCCAATATAAGATCTTAAATCTACAGATGAATAGCAATCTGGAGAGAATTCTGTGCGATTATGTCACAAAGCGAAGAGCATATATGAAGATCAATGGTTATTCAGGACCAGAATTCGAATTGGAAGCTAGACTCCTGCAGGGGGGCTGTCTCAGCCCCACACTGTATTCAATATATACAGCAGACCTGCCACCACCAATAATGCCTGGTTGCCTAAACATACAGTTCGAGAACGACATAACCCAACTTGTCGTCACTCCGTACAGGAACATAAGCTTTCAAGCAAGGATAACAGCTTTAGAAATCAGCAAAATCAATAAATACCAGAGAGATTGGAAGATAATAACGAACAGGAGGAAATTTACAATAATCCCAATCTCCAGGAACAAAACAGCTGAAATTGTAGTTGAAAATCAGGACTACAGATATCATAGGGAGAGTAAAGTACTAGGACTCCAAATAACAAAAAGAGGATACAAAAAACATATAACGGAGAGGAAGGACAAGGCGATTCCGATGATTAACCTACTGTGCAATCTAAAAGGGTTATGCATGAAAAATAAAAGAAAAATCTATCTTGCACTAGGAAAAGATGTACTACTATACCCGATAACCCCTGTCAACGGTGAAACAAAGACCAAAAAATTGGAACTCCAGAAAATACAAAATAAAGCTCTCTACATAATCACCAACACACGTAGGATCAACACCAAGAAGCAGGATTAGAAACGCTCAATATCAACCTTAGAAACAGAGCGGAGAAAATATGGAGGAAGATAGACGATTTTCCTCCGATATTTGCCAAGCACACGAACACCAGAGTTGGAGTCCCCTTTAACACTCGATTTTCAAGCGGCAGACACCAGTTGAGAATCGAGGAGGTTCCCATGTTTACTTAATTAGAAATTCAAAAATAAAGAAGGAACAAGCATAATGATAAAGATATTTACCTGACTATATACAAACCTAACGAACGAAATAATCAACCAGGACACCAGATTGATACGCTAATAAGACAACCGAATTTAAACAACCTAAATAGGAAGAAACAACCGACTAAGGAGATAACACAGATCAAAAGTATAAACAGAAATAATGCAAACAAAATTAACTAAAAGTGCAATAAGTGAACTATATTAAAAAGTTTAACAAAATGATAGTGAAGTGAAAGTTAAGAGTAAAACAGAAATAAAATAAACATAATAAACTAAAAGTGTAATAAGTGAACTATAGTATAAAAAGTTTGACATAAATGATAGTGAAGTGGAAGTTAATAGTAAAACAAGTCAACAAAGTGAAACTAAAGTAAAAAGATGATAACAACAAGAGAAAGGGAAACAAAGTAAGGAAAGTAAAAACAAGTAACATAGCAATACATAAACAAAGCTTAGAGCTAAGATAACTCAAAACGACATGAATGCTACAATAAACACATGAATGAAAGATGAAAAGAATAAGGGAACAGAGATTAAGCAGTTCTCCCGCTTCTGAAAACGTTCTTCTTTTAACGGCGGTCAACTCGGGGACGCCGAGATGTCGAGAGCATGGTTTCCGGCTGAAGTTGCACGTTAATAGCCGGTTTCTTTATTTGAATGATGACGGCTTCGGTCATCCACAATCTTCTGCGATTTTGGAGTCTCAGGATGATGGAGGTGTCCTGATTCAGTTTTTCACAGGTTAGAGTAGTGCCATAAGAGTGAGCATGTTTTTTAATCGCGCCATCTGGAAGGTGAGCTGGTAGTCGCCTTGACAGGGTTGTGGAGGTTACGTCGATGTACTTTGAATTCCGGTGTTCTCAGTCACCGACTTTGCACGAATATTCGTACACGACGTTAGTCTCCTGGAGTTCGTTCGTTGGAGGGAGACAGCTTTTCCTCATGATGCAACTACTTGTTTTCTTGGTCTTGTAGTATATAATTAGATTAATATCCGTATTAGGGTCGGTTGGGGTCACGTTACGATGGAGAATGGCTTTGAGAGCCTTTTCGTCTTCACTGTGTCCGGTGTTCATATTTGCCTTGTAATAAAGGTCGATATTACTCTTCTTCGGAGTAGACCTGACGCCAGAGCTAGCATCCAAGTTCATTTTCTCCCTTTTTGATGGCGTCGAGGGATTCTTGTTGGTAGCCGTTGTTAACGAGAACTCGGGAAACCCTCTTAAGTTCGTGATCAACAGCCGTCCACGAGGATGAATGAGAAATTGCCCTGTTAACTAAGGCATTGATGACTGATCTCTTGTAACGTTCAGGACACTCAGAAGAACCGTTTAAGCAGGAGCCCAAGTTCGTAGCCTTAACGTATACTTGGGTCACAAATTTGGACTCCTGGGCACTTATGAGGATATCAAGGAAGGAAAGGGATCCTTCATCTTCCGTTTCGCGGGTAAAATTCAGACACGAGTTGTTCTTGAATGTTTCAACTAGGCCGTTCACTTTTTCAAGGTTATTCGTATTCAAAATTATGTCATCGATATAGCACGCTATATTGCTCTTGAAAATCTTCTTCTCAACTGAGCCCATGTAAAAATTGGCAAAGAGGACGCCAAGGGGTTAACCCATCACGAGGCCATCAATTTGCCACAGCTGTATACTTCAATAGAACTCGCATACAACATGGCATTTTACCTAATTATATATATATATATAGTGAGAAGAAAAAGTTGTAAAAAACATTTAGATTAATAATTCCACCAAACACTACCCGCTGACTGGAGTCAAACAGACGTTAAACACAAGTAGATAATCGGTTATTAATTTGTGTTTGTTGATTTCACATACTTTCTTCCCCCAACCCTACCATTTTACTAAAATATTTAAAAAAGTCTAGTTGAGCTTCGTTTGTTTGTTGCTGTTTTTTTATTAGTGTACCTGCGCTCTTTGACACACGTCAGCTGTGAAAAAGATGTTAAGAAGATATAATTGGAGAGAATATGATTAAATAGTTAAAGATGGAGGAAAATAGGCGTAATCGACTTTCTAATAGCGTCGTATTCTACGGTTTTCTGTTTTTCTTCAGCCTCTCCGTCAAGACTTCTTCCTTCACTCTATATCAGGACATGTTACCACCTATGGGTAAAAGATCCACAGGCTCGCCCACACAACCCAATCATCATTCCCTCACTCTAACCTTATGCCACCTATCACTTCACAACAGAGAAGCTGACGGATAATAAATTAAAGGCCTTTTGATCGCCCGTCCTCCGGAAGGTTTTTATATACGAGGGTTTTGGAATTAACATTTTTATTAATCTTTTGCTTTTTAAAGAAATCAAATAACATTTAAATTAATCATAGGAAAGTGAATTGAAATATATAAATTTAATTAAGTGTATCAAGAAGCTTGATTCGTTATAAAGTTCAATGCGATTTAATGAATTTTGGAAGAGGAAATCGAGCGAGAAGACTTCTAAAGCGACGTAAGATTTGGGAGCTGAAAAAGCCAATGCGAAAAGGCCAGGGATATTTGATCATTAGGTTAGAGTTGGGTTAGATTAGGTTAACTGCTCTTAATGCAGTGGTGCTATGAGTAGAGCAATGAGTAATACCATCACCCGGGGAAGGCTCTTCCTCCACGCTAATCATATATCAAATCGATCAATCTAACAGCACTATAAAGAACTGCATCAATTGGGTAAGATATATCGGGACTCAACTGCTGGGTGAAAACAATCACGTGACTCCACCGATAGGTGAAAACGATCCCGTGCCCTCCCGATGGGTGGAAACGATCCCGTGCCCCCACCGGTGAGTGAAAACGATCCCGTGCCCCCACTGATGGGTGAAAACGATCCCGTGCCGCAACCGATAAGTGAAAACAATCCTGTGGCCCCACTGATGGGTAAAAACGACTCCATGCCCACCCGATGGGTGAAAACGATCCCCTGCCCACACCGATGGGTGAAAACGATCACGTGCCAACACCGATGAGTGAAAACAAACGCGTGCCCCCACCGATGACTTAAAACCATCCCGTGCCCACACCGATGGGTGAAAACGAACCCTTGCCCCCACCGATGAGTGAAAACGATCCCGTGCCCCCAAAGATGGGTGAAAACGATCCTGTGGCCCCACCGATGAGTGAAAACGATCCCATGTCCACCCGATGGGTGAAAACGATTCCGTGCCCCCACTGTTTTGTGAAAACGATCCCGTGCCCCCACCTATGAGTGAAAACGATCCTGTGGCCCCACCGATGGGTGAAAATGATCCCCTGCCCACCTGATAGGTAAAAACGATCCCGTGCCCACCCGATGGGTGAAAACGATCCCGTGCCCCCAACGATGGGTGAAAAAGATCCCGTGCCCCCACCGATGAGTGAAAACGATCTTGTGCCCCCACCGATGAGTGAAAACAATCCGTGCCCCCACCGATGGGTGAAAACGATCATGTGGCCCTAACAATGGGTGAGAACGAACCTTTTTCCCCACCGATGAGTGAAAACGATCCCGTACCTCCACCGATGGGTGTAAACGATCCTGTGGCTCCACCGATGGGTGAAAACGATCCCGTGCCCACCCGATGGGTGAAAACGATCCCGTGCACCCACCGATGGGTGAAAACGATCCTGTGCCCCCACCGATGAGTGAAAACGATCTTGTGCCCCCACCGATGAGTGAAAACGATCCGTGCCCCCACCGATGGGTGAAAATGATCCTGTGGCCCTACCGATGGGTGAAAACGATCCCGTGCCCACCCGATGGGTGAAAACGATCCCATGCCCACACCGATGAGTGAAAACGATCCCTCGTCCACCCGATGGGTGAAAACGATCCCTTGCCCCCCCGATGGGTGAAAACGATCCCGTGCCCCCACCGATGGATGAAAACGATCCCGTGCCCCCACCGATGAGTGAAAACGATCCCGTGCCCACTCGATGGGTGAAAACGATCCCGCGCCCACACTGATGGGTGAAAACGATCCCGTACCCAACCGATGGGTGAAAACGATCCCGTGCCCCCACCGATGGGCTAAAACGATCCTGTGCCCCCACCAATGGGTGAAAACGATCCTGTGCCCCCACCGAGGGGAAGCATTTTTTCCTTCGAACGAGATAGTCATTGAGGGTGGCGATGTGCACTAACTCCATTTTGTGGGGAAGTAGTTGCCCATTATAATTATTATTATATAATAATCCTATGCCATATTCCAACTGAAACAAGTTCGGATGATGCATTTCAGAGCACCTCTTGAACGGGGGTACAGGTTTACCCACCACCTTGAGGGACCTTCATTTAAACAGGCTAAAGGAGGTCTAAAAAGTACATTAGTTATATTATCTGCTAACAGCCCTGAAGGGCGCATTATAAATACCTATTATTAATATTATTATAATTAAAATAGAAAAATATTTAAATTTTAGGTAATTTCACTTAAAATCATATTATTAAATTTCTCTGACCTCTTGATTTTATAAAGTCAGTTTAAGGGAACACCAATGAATATTTTCCCCAAGTTTTAGTCTAACGAATTGATGAAATTATAATGCATAAATGTAATAATGTAAATTTAACCGCCGCTGGTCTTCTCAACTGTTAGAAGTAACCAATAATATTCATTTAAATATCAAAACTAGCAATTTTTATACGCACTTTTATGTCTTGTAAAGTGGAGACCTAATCACGAGTCTTGATTGTCTGTCAATCAAATATAATCAATCACCTTTCTGTCTGCTACTGCATCAAGAGCCTTCAATTTTCGACGCCCATCAAATGAGAGTAGCAGTTGCCATTTCGTCTTCATCTACTGAGTATTTCTAACACATTCCAGCCTCGAAGTGATCACAAACTAATAACCTTAAAGTCTACTTTTTAATATCTCCACAGGATATATATATATATATATATATATATATATATATATATATATATATATATATATATATATATATATATATATATATATATATATATATATATATATATATATATATATATATATATATACACACCTAGACCCATATTTACTGCCGATACATAGACGACACTTACATAAATGTACAATCGGAAGTAGAAATACAGAAGACACTCCTTCAAGTGGTTAGAGAATGCTCGTCCCTCAATTAAACAAAGCCAAAACAACCAAATTTCCTTTCTCGACGCTTTACTTACTGGACAGAAATTACGACCAAAGTATACGTTAAAACTAGTAATCTTGGCCTCTGCATAATGCAGAAAGTGAATGCTCAGAACGACACAAGAAAAGTGTAATTAACCCTTATATCAACCGTGCCTTCACCCACTGCCATACTTGGAAAGATACACACAATGAGATCGAGAGGGCCACACAAGTACTCGTCATCAATGGGTTCAGCAACAACGATATACGAGTAACCTTCAATAAGAAAATGTACCAATTTTACTTCAAAGATCAACAGAGAAATAGAAACAAGAACATAGAAAGTAGCGTAAAACTCTTCTACAAGAACACGATGAATACTGCGTAGCGAAAACAGGAAAGGGTAATTAAGGAAATTATCGACCGATCTATAAAGCCTACAAATGCAGAACAAAAATTATCGTTAACTATATACTATCAAACTAGAGGCAAGGTAAGGTTTGCCTTATCAGGAACAACGATCAGAAACCCAACCAGAACCTAAAACGCCTATTGACTATTATGTGACCTCTCTTTGGTCATTCATCTCTTCAACCATTTATTTATTGTACCTGGCTTGTAACACAGAAATTTCTGCTTCCAATTTCTCTTTTCCTTTGTCTCCATATGAGGTTCTTTTGGTGTACGATCTCTTTCAATCTCTCTCGCTCTCTCTCTCGAAAAGAGAGAGGTCTCTCACTTCTTAACACATATAGACCTGAGATATTATGCTCATGGGGTCAGATCTACATTATTAAGGCGTTCGATCACATCACTTCATTTTACATTTATTCCCTCCACTGAAAAAGAGATCTAGGCTCACCAACTTTAGCCTTTCATTTTTATAAAAACTTCAACTTCAGAAATAAAGTTATATTTTCATCAAGTTGTTTATAAAAATCCAAATACGATCTTATTTGGTTACCCCCCTCAAGACAGAACCGACTTCTATCGCTATATATATATATATATATATATATATATATATATATATATATATATATATATATATATATATATATATACACGAGGGGCGGTCAATAAGTTTTGCGAATCGGTAGGGAAAAACAGAGGAAGGGGGATGGCTGTTTGTGTGGGTGATAGAACATGTTATGACAAGTCAGGACCTGCAGCTGCACGCTACTGCCTCGTCTATTTAAGAAGCAGTAGCTGATCGCAGATCGTCGGTCACAATTTTTTCAACAATGGAGAAGGTTGAGCAGCGCGCAGTGATCAAATTTTTGACCAAGGAAGGGAAGAATGCAAAACAGAATTTCTCGCTGGAATAGGGAGTTCCGCCATGGTCGTGAGTCTCTTGAAGATGACCCTCGTTCAGGACGCCCGTCAGACGTGGCTCGTGTGGAGAGGATGATCCTCGAAAATCGACGGGTGAAGGTCGAAGAAATTGAGCGAAAACTTGGAATATCACATGGAAGTGTTATCAACATCATCCACGACAATTTGGTGATGACCAAGGTCTCTGCCCGTTGGGTCCCTAGAAACCTCACGCCCCATGATCGACTTCAACGTCATCAAAGTCCACAAGGCCAGAGTTGCACAAGCTGTCCTGCGCGAGTGCGGATTCGAAGAGCTCAACCATCCTCCCTACAGTCCAGATGTGGTTCTAGCGACTACTTTTTATTCCGCCAGCTCAAGGCTGTACTGCGTGAACGCCAGTTTGGGGACGATGAAGATGTCCAGTTTGCCGTCCAGGAGTAGATTGAACAGGAGTCGGGAGATTTCTGGTTGTCGGGAATTCGAAGCCTCAGGGACAAGTGGCGCAAGTGCATTGAAGTCAAGGGTAGTTATATTGAAAAATAATAAAACACTTTTCCTCATATCTCCTTTCCTTATATTCGAATTGAAAAACTTATTGACCGCCCCTCGTATATATATATATATATATATATATATATATATATATATATATATATATATATATATATATATATATATAATGTGTATTTTTGTCAAACTTGTTAGCCGTCTGTTATCAGATAATGAAATCGTAGACTTAGCCATTTTTCATGTAGTCATTTCCCCCTCCTACCTTACAGATTCTCCCCAATTCCTTTCCCCCTCCCCATTTCCTACCCATTTCCCTCCTTTCATCCATCTCACGCCACTTCATCGGCTGAAAGAAAGAGCGATAGAGAGATTTTTTTTTAGCTATTTTTCTCCCCTCTACTGCAATTGAACCTACCCTAGTAAATATAGTTATCAATTACGAATTTGAATTTCGATATTCTGCTGTTCAAAGTTCTCGTAATATCAATAAAACATTTGTGGGGGCACCACAACATGTGCGAACTGCTAAGCGTTGGTTCAATGGTTCTGGAAACATAAGTACCAAGCGTGAGCCTCGAGGGAAGCCTGAATCTATACTTAATGATGAATAATTATCGGCCTCATTGTCTAATAACCCATGGACAACAGTTCGAACACTTGCTAAAGACTTCAACAGTCACCATATTACGTATCCTCAAGACATTTGCAAAGTTAAAATATTGGAAAGGTCGATTATAAATGAAATAAAATAAAAGCAGAAATTGTGACTCTTTGAAGTCGCAAGTTCCAAGATACGAGGGGTGGTCAATAAGTTTTGTAATTCGGATATAAGGAAAGGAGATATGAGGAAAAGTGTTTTATTATTTTTCAATATAACTACCCTCGACTTCAATGCACTTGCGCCACTTGTCCCTGAGGCTTCGAATTCCCGACAACCAGAAATCTCCCAACTGCTGTTCAATTCTCTCCTGGACGGCAAGCTGGATATCTTCATCGTGCACAAACCGGCGTCCACGCAGTGCAGCCTTGAGCTGGCGGAATAAAAAGTAGTCGCTAGAGCCACATCTGGACTGTAGGGAGGATGGTTGAGCTCTTCGAATCCGCACTCACGCAGGGCACCTTGTACAACTCTGGCCTTGTGGACTTTGACGACGTTGAAGTCGATCATGAGGCGTGAGGTTATTAGGGACCCAAGAGGCAGAGACCTTGGTCATGGTCAAATTGTCGTGGATGATGTTGATAATACTTCCATGTGATATTTCAAGTTCTCGCCTGATTTCTTCGACCTTCACCCATTGATTTTCGGGATCATCCTTTCCACACATGCCACATTCTCCTCGTTGATCATGTTTGATGGGCGTCCTGGACGGGAATCATCTTCAAGGGACTCATGACCAGGATGGAACTCGCTATTCCAGCGAGAAATAGTTGCATAGGAAGGGGCGGTGTCAGTGTACACTGCAAACATGTATTCATGGCTCTCTTTTTCATTCTTGCCTTCCTTGGTAAAAAATTCGATCACTGCGCAGTGCTCAACCTTCTCCCTTGTTGAAAAAATTGTGACTGACGATCTGCGATCAGCTACTGCCTCTTAAATAGACGAGGCAGGAGCGTGTGGCTGCAGGTCCTGGCTTGTCATAACTTGTCCTAACACCCCCACAAACAGCTATCCCCCTTCCTCTGTTTTGCCCTACCGATTCGCAAAACTTATTGACCACCCCTCGTAGATTAGGAAGCCTTCAAGAAAAATGGATTCTATACAATAGCGAGAAGAGGTCTGGTGTGTGGCTAGATAGGAATTGAAAACCAAGTTATATGCCAAAACTATTGTTATACCCTCAAAAATATATTGGTTATAGTTTGGTGGAATACTAAATACTAAAATGTTTTCATCAAGTTTTCATCAAGCAACTATCATTGATCATTGGACATGAAGCAATAACTCTAGATGACAATGCTAGGCCACACACCTCTCTGTTTGGTCTGGCTGAGCTTAGACAATTGAGATAAGAGGTTTGCAGCAACTTCTCTATCTTGATGATATTTCTCTACTGATTGCTATCTTTTCAAGCACTTGAGAAATCCATATTCTTAAAAATAAAGGTTCGATAATAGGAAAGATAGAATTCGCGTTCTTCCTGAATTAGTGATCAATTGGCAATTTTTTTAAGAAATTGAATAATGAGTTAAGTAGACAATAATCGGTTTAATATTTACTGTTTTTCTGTTTTTCTTACAAATCACAAATTTGGAAAAGTCAATCTTTTGTGCTTAGTATTCACTCTAGAAGCTCCAATGCGAAGATCTTCGAATGCTTGGGTGTTAATCTGAGGCCGATGCAGATGATCGGGCAACATTTTGATAGTCAGGCGGTAATTAGGAGGGTACGGCTGCCCGTAAACAACCAGGGATGAGGAGATGGGGTGTGGGTGGGGGTAAGTGGAGAGAAAGATAGGAAGAGAATAAGAACTACAGAAATACAGAAATAGGAACCAGCAAAGACCCTAAGGTCCGCTCAAGGCCAGTCCGCTTACACATTCTAACGTTAGTGTATCATGCTCTTTTTTTGTTATATATATATATATATATATATATATATATATATATATATATATATATATATATTTATATATATATAAATATATATATATATATATTTATATATATATTTATATATATATATATATATATATATATATATATATATATATATATATATATATATATATATATATTTTAACTATTTCAACTCTACGGTACACACTTATCTACATGTGTACCCTTGACATGCAGGTTTAGCTATCCCTCAAATACACTAACATAACACGCTTTTCGAATCAGGGGGGGGGGTGATAGGACAGTACTCTCTTCTCCCGCAGGCGCCGCCTGCTAGTGATAAAAATTATATACTCATAGGACAGACAGAAAAAGAAAAGGGGAATTCACATTCACTCCATGCATGGAGGCGTCGCTGGCATCTTTCTATTCATCATTTCATTTTAATCCTCAACTCCTTATAATATATGACCTTTTAATATGTGCTCCTACTACGTTATATTTACGCTATTGAAGTACTCATCAAATCGGTTTTTGAACATATTAACTGACGTGCTTTCAACTACACGGTTGGGAAGGCCATTCCACGTTTGCGTGATTTTAAACGTGAAGTAATTTTGGGCTATAGTAGAGTTAAAACCCTTGTTCACTAATTTTAAACCATTTTGGCGTGTGTTGGCCCTTTTGTCCAGCTCGAACAATAGTCTGTAATCAATATTAGTAAATCCTTTCAAGATTTTAAATAATTCTATCAATTGTCCACGTAATCGTCTACTTTCAAGTGATAGTAGGTTTAATAAGCGTAGTCTATCTTCGTACGCTTTGTTTCGGATTTCAGGAATTAGTTTCGTAGCCCGACGTTGCACTCTTTCTAACTGCGCTATGAGAGAGAGTGAGAGAGAGAGAGAGGGATATATATATATATATATATATATATATATATATATATATATATATATATATATATATATATATATATATATATATAGAGAGAGAGAGAGAGAGAGAGAGAGAGAGAGAGAGAAAGAAAGAGAGAGAAAGAGAGAGGGAGAGAGAGAGAGAGAGAGAGAGAGAGAGAGAGAGAGAGAGAGAGAGAGAGAGAGAGAGAGAGAGAGAGAGAGAGAGAGAGAGAGTTATAGGGAATGTTGTGCAGTTTATAGTCTTTACGATCCTTAACTAGAAGGTGACTTTTTGAGGGGAGGATCTTAACCAATTTGATGGGTTTTTCTATATTCATATCATGGGAAAAGTGAACAATAAAGACGCCCTCTCTCCCCAGCCATCTCTCTAACCCGCCACAGCGGCTATCAAAATTTGAGCAAGATACTTAGTCGAGTTGAAATAATGATATAAATATATATATATATATATATATATATATATATATATATATATATATATATATATATATATATATATATATATGTGTGTGTGAAATGAATTACTCACAAAGTAGCACGTGATGTTCGCAATGAATACAATATCCCATAGGAAAAATGAAAAAGGTGTTTCCAAGTACTTTCGAACTTTATTCACTTCATTCTCAAGGATAACAACAAGAGAAAAAAATATAATTAGGGTTTATATTAGCTAGTAAAAGATAAAGGACAGCCTCTAAGATAAGAAATCACCAATCAGGAAGTAGGAGAGGGACGGGTAAATTCACTTTAAGATCTAGCAAACCAAGAAGTCTTTCATCAGAGGTTCATAAAATGGTAAATTTAGGAGAGAGTCAAAATAAGTCGAAGATAATAAGAGACTGCTGAAGAGGCTCGGGGGCGGGAATGTACCCACCTGCTCTAACTATTTCCCCTTCCTAAATAAGGGTAAGTTCCATTGCTGTGAATATGCAGCTTCATGGGTTGCCACATTTTTGGCAATAAATCATAGCGTAGGTTGTGCCACCTTGGTAGTAGGTCAATAAATTTTAAAAGCTGACACACATTAATCATTGCTATGCTAAGCGCTTCAGATATAGGTGATTTTAAATGCGGTTAAGTCTAAAGATCGAAATTAGAAGAGATACAAGAAGTAAGCAGATTCGAAAGGGAGAGGAACAAGGAGAGGGGAAGAGAAATAAAATAATGTTAATACAAAATGAATGCAATAATTAAATTGACAAATCGGGTGCCCATAAAATGAAAATTGCCAAAAAATAGTTTAGGAACAAAAGTCAAAACTAATTTCTTTAAGAATGATTTTTCTCATAACAGCATCAATTTTAACATTTCCCCCTGGCTTTTTTAAAATTGATGCTGTTATGAAAAAAACTCCTTTATCATTTTTCCTGCGAGACAATGTATATATATATATATATATATATGTATATATAAGGAAAAAGAGAGATAGAGAGATAGAGAGATAGAGTGAGTGAGTGTGTGTGTGTGTGTAAGTGAATTATTCCATCTTGAATTCTCTCGCAATCCCACATCCCCAAATTCATTCCCTTTCTCTTACCTATTTATTTTTTCTTTCAATTATAATGCAATTAAATATAATACATTAAATTTAATCTTTTCTCTTTTTACTTAGCTCTCTAGCATCGAATTTCCCATCTCATTTCACACACTTTGTGATCATGCCCATGGAAATCAATCATCGGCATTAAACAACTGCACTCAACTGCACCTTGCAATCAATTGCTCCTACAACCTCTTCGATTTATAGCCTGAATTAAACCTTTACTTTCCAACTCACCCTTACTCGATAAATCAAGGTTGACTAACCACCACTTCGTCTGTAAGCTGAAAATATACAGGCTAATTATATAATGATGCCTTCTTATGTATAATACTATGATATAGATCATGAAGGTAGTAAGTAATCTCAGGGTCTCTAACACCCTTTCTGGTTAATGTGGGGTTAGGGGTGACATACAAGCCAGAGGATGATGACCACTTCGAGACTTGTCTCTAAAATTAAAACTTACACATGTAATATAGATTAATTCCCATAATTTTTACTTCGTAATAGAAGTTTTCATATTGATTCTGATACCTTTTTGACCACCAAATGCAATTTGAGATCCGAAAATTCCCATCGCTTTTGTTTTTTTTTACGAAAAATACCAAAATAATAAAAATCCTGTGCTGAGCGAATAAGCCTAGAGCACCAACAAAGAATTTTGGGATTGTGGAGAATGGCAGATTTCAATTTTGGCCTCTTTGAAAGAATAAAAATTAGGGAATTATTTGGTCGATTTTTTACTGCTATTTTCTATATTTGGCTAAGTAGGGCTTTTCCTACGAAGATGTTGAGATTGGTAAAAATACAAAGGGGTAAAATGCTACTACTAATAGTGATCTTCTTGCTGTTTCTATTACTACCATTAATATATCTGGCAGGTCCTCAAGAAGACTCGCTTGGTTGCGGAAGGAAGGCCAGTTCGAGACAGTTTTTCACCCTAATCCTCCATACAACACCTGTCCTCGTGGATGATATACTTAACTCACATCTTTACTTCACATAAATTCACACCTTTGGAAGGGTAGACAAATTTCATCTACTCCATAAACCTCATCTGACCGTTTGCAGGTGATGACCGTAGAGAGTGATCGTGCCTTCAATTACATGAAAACTAACGAGGGCAAACCAAGAAGTCTTTCATCAGAGGTTCATAAAATGGTAAATTTAGGAGAGAGTCAAAATAAGTCGAAGATAATAAGAGACTGCTGAAGAGGCTCGGGGGCGGGAATGTACCCACCTGCTCTAACTATTTCCCCTTCCTAAATAAGGGTAAGTTCCATTGCTGTGAATATGCAGCATGATGGGTTGCCACATTTTTGGCAATAAATCATAGCGCAGGTTGTGCCACCTTGGTAGTAGGTCAATAAATTTTAAAAGCTGACACACATTAATCATTGCTATGCTAAGCGCTTCAGTTATAGGCGATTTTAAATGCGGTTAATTAGCTGAATTTTCAAGCTATTTGAACTGAAGCTTTACTTATATAATTCATGAGGCATTCAAGGACGGGGTCATTTCATTATCGGGCGATTTGGAGGCACAAAGAAAAAAAATATTGTTTTTTTTTGTGTTCCATCTCTGACAAATCATTTTTTGTGTCTATTAACCTTGTCTGATGTCACCGATAATCCATTTCGTCAATTTATAAACATAAGAAACTTGGTGATCTAAGATCTTCAAGAGACGAAGGAAGAAAATATTCTCCCCCCCCCCCTCAATTTTACGGGTATCTTCATATAGAATGCCAAAAAATATTCTATAGAATCTTTTCCGCTATTTTTTCGGTTTTTTTCTGTATTCAAATACTTCAACATCATATTTTAAAAATGGCAGTTTCTTAATTTGTTTTTAAAAGCGGAAAACTTTCCATTTGGTGTTGCATCAGTGGAAGAATGTGTAATTTTAAATGTGAAAGGCTGATTATAGAGTTTTTCTCGTTAGAAAAATGAGCTGATACAGGGAGGGAGTAATTGTTACTGCTTGATCGGGTATGAAAGCGCTACCTTTAATTAGGTCGTGTTCGGGAAAAGAGTGATACCCTGATATTAATTAATGTGCAATGATTATTGGGGGGATAAATACACCTCCTCTCGAACGTAATGTAATTATTTAAGGAGTTATTGTATAATTACAAATCTCTTTTTGTCTCTCCTACCTGAAATGGTGCTTTCTGTCTCACCATTTGACATTATGGAAGTCTGATATCACAGTCATCATTTTAATCACCTTTTACTATTTATAATCTGCATTGACTTATGGACTTGCTGGTAATCGCCAGATGGGCGTCATCAAGAAAAACTAATGGTTCTTCTAAACATTTCTAGTGTTATAAATTTCGAGAACCTCTCACACAACGGAACCTGCCTTGCGAAAACAGAGCAGCTCAGGGGATTTCGTGTTTTTTCCGCCCCATGGGTCCCCACGTAATCTTTTGAGTTGGTTGATCGGGGTATCTGCTACACACAGTCACTTCCTCTAATTTCACCAATTCTTGATGAACCAGTTTTATGGTTGTTTGTTTAATTAAAAATATCATTGAGAGGAAAATATCGATGAGAGTTGTGTACAGAATATATGAAAGTGAGTGTGCTGAAGTCTGTATGGTCAGAAGACCACGTGACATGAATTAGGGGAATGTCTAAGAGTAAGATGAGTGAGAAAGGAAATGGGTATGATATTGTGTATGCCATTGGGCGTAGTTGAGGAGAGAGAGGCTCGTGTTTGGAGCCTTCTCTCTGGGGCTGAACGAATGCTGAATAGACCAGATACTACAACACAGTATATCCATTTGCTACAGATGGGTTTGGTGTGTCCAAAGTTTGTGGCTTCTGCTTAATTGAGCCTAAAGGGTTAAGGTGGTGTTGGCATTTGTAGTGGAGATGATGCGTGTTCGCTTCACTTTGCCATATGATTGTGGGAAAGATGAGAGGATAATTTAGTAATGTAAGTTTCTTATCTATTTTAAATTCTGATATTAGGAAATTCTATTAGTTTTAGGGGGGTTATAGACTTATTTATTAGCCATGGAGTGAAATAAATTATATGTTGTGTAGATTCAATTACATGTTATGAGCGAAAACTGAAAATTAAGTGCTACTTATGGATTGATTCTACCTCGTTTAATGTGGATTCCGAACCCATGGTTGCTATATATAAGACAGAGCCTCCCCATTTTTTCCATCCCAATCGGCCAAACAATCGGTTAGGAACTACACCGATTGTAGTCTAACTTTTCCATGCTCAACTATGTACAATTAGGAAACCAGGGCAGATCTTGAATCCAACATGACCAAGGACCAGTAAAAAATTCCTCTTTAGTAAACAAGAAAAAAGTAAGGGATTTCCATACTTAAATTATCATTTCGCTTGTTATCTTGTGGCCCAGAAGCATTTATTGTGATACACCACTAGAATTTGCTTTTGGAGAAACTACAGAGAAGGAACGATTACCCATCAACCAGAGACTAGGACGAGGAAGCGAAAGCAGGCTCTTGTTTGTCTGGACACAGACAGTAAGGAAGGCAGGTAAGAAGGAGTTACAGTGTTTAGAATAATAATGTGAGAAGGACGAATTTGAATGTAATTCGAAATTTAATAGGCAGCCAGTGCAGTTCACGGAACAGGGGTGTGGCAGGAGAGAACCGTCTTCGACGCAGGAGAACTTGACCTGTAAAGTTCTAAACAAGTTAAAGGGGGCGAAATGCAGTGTTGTTGGCTCTAGTGAGAAGAGACTTACAGTAATCAAGACAAGAGGCACCAAAGGCTTGGATGTTTATCTCAAAACTGTTTCGGTCAAGGTGAGACCGGATAAGACTGAGGTTATGATGAAAGCAGCGCGATGATTTGCTGATATTATCAACATGTGATTTGAAATGGAGTAAAAAGTCAAAGGAAACAACCAGGTTTCTAACGTTGTTACCAACGCGATAGAGGAGCAGCTTAGGTTATGAGAGATGGCTACTTTTACAGCGAGTGACATCTACTGAATTGCGAATCAAAAGATCTTCTGTTCTTTCATGGTTGAGTTTGAAGAAATTATCAGATAGCCATTTATCATTCATGTCATATGAGAATAAAGGTTTAGTGGCAGTCATAGAATGCAACGAGCCGTTCAAAAAGTAACCCATTTGTATTATTGCGAACCATTTAGTAAGTCGTGGAGCTTCAAATTTCTTCTGACCGCTTAGACTGGGATGCTAACATTCATCTAGTTTACAATTAGGGGATTATGTCACCTAATGGATACATTATGTGGAGTGTATCAGGCCACTGTAGCCCAATAAGCACTAGCGTAAATTTACTCACGTTTCTTCAAATTCCCAGCGTTGTTTCTATTGGGAGATCCTTTCAGATTTGGCTGCCGTTGCCCTGGACATCATACTTTCGGAGTTTGTCTTTCGGGCCACGACCCGGATGACATCGTCCCCATATTGTACGTTAAGCGGCAGGGCATACAGTAGCTTCGGTAGATCCTTCGTGAGATAGTGGATAGATTGGGTCTAAAGCATCCTCCCTGCGAGACACTGGATAGGATTTCGAATGCCTCCTCTGTATGCATCTCAGAGGGGATGAAAGCTTACCCATTAGTCAGGTAGGAATATTTCGCAGTTGGGCGTGAGTCTCAGTATCGAGATTTAGTAATTGAGGCCATAGATCCAAACTTTATCGAAGGCCTTCTTTACATCTCTGCAGACGACGTCATCCATGAACCTTTTTGCTAACCCAGGGCTATTGCCGTCTGCCTCTCCAAATGTTTGCCTAATATGTGTTGTTCCCCATTTAATAGTGTGCCGTTAAGTGACTCTTGAGCCTGCTGTTGGTCATTTTCTAAGATACCTTCCCAATGGTCTCCAGCAATGAGATAGGACTTTAGTTTCTCACCTACTCATCCAGCTTTCCAGGTTTGGGGATAAAAATAATCTTTGAAGTCTTTAGGCCGTCAGGTAAGTACCCTATTGCCAGGGACGAATGGATTAGATTTAGTAGTCAGGTTTGATGTCTTTGATTTCAGATACCTTGGTCTAGAAGTTGAAACGAGGAGATCACCAGCCACAATTCAGCACTGGTGATGCTGTTGCCCTCTTGTGAGTCACCATGGAGCCAAGTGAGGTGAGCAGACAAGAAATTAACAGAACTTCCAGCCTATATACGATACAGAGTAAACATTAGTATAGAGTAATATTTTGTCTGTAGCATATATAATCCGCGGGTTCTGTTCATTTCTTGTCTTTAATTCTTGTTACTCTGAGTAAGCTCCAAAGGAGCGAAACGCCAGTAAAGAACCGCGTGCCACATCTAGTCTCTCTTATCCTCCCTCTTCATATACTTATGTAATTCTTCACTTAAGAGACAGGTTTCGGAAGTGACTAGCTTCTATAATTATCTGTAAGGACAAACAGAGACGCATGGTACGCAGATGATTAATACGGGGAATATTTAGAAGAGAAAACGGCATAGAGAGTTTAGATTTGATGTTTAAATACACCTATCATTCTTGTCTAATTTGCGTCTTAAATAAGTAGGAGAAGTGGAATAAGTTGATTGGTATCAACCTCAAGTATGGAAACGAGACAATGGCTTGTATCCATTTTCCATTGTAAAAATTATTCTCAAATGGTGTATTCTTCATAAGCCACTTGAAAAGTGTTCCAACCGTTCCATCTATTACGTTACTCCCATAAAGTCAAAACGCTAAATGGAATACGCCTCTCAATTATATCAGCAAAAACATTAATAAGAGATTCAGCAAGATCATCTTGGCGGTAGAAATGGGGCCAATTTAGAAGAGAGATATCCCTTAGGACTCCATTCCAGGACCTTGTGACTTTAAGTAAATCTTACGAGATAATGATAGTTCAGCGACAGGTTGTTCGGTTCTTTTATGGGCAGAGATATAAGTGTGGTCAGATGTTCCAATATTACTCCCACTATTGGTATTAATAACACCAGGAACATCTGTAAGTATTAAATCTACAATATTACCAGATGTGTGAGTTAGCCTTTGAATTAATTGAACACAACCAGATTCAGTAGAGAAGTCAATTGCTCTCAAACCATGACGACGATCAGTAGGTGGTACAGAGTTCAACCGCTCTCTATGGTGGGCATTAAAATCACCCACAAACAAGATTGCAGCTTTCCTATCATTTTTTTGTATAGATGCGATGCTATTCAGTAAACAGTCAAATATGTCATCATTGGCATCAGGGTTTCGCTAGATTGAAAATAAATACAAAATTACTATGCTTGCCACATACTATCACAACTAAAACCTCATGACAATTACATTCATAATTGGGCTTCCGAGAGGCAGGAAATCTATCTCTAATGTAAACTGCCATTCCCCGACCTCTCTCACGATCATCACGTTTCAATAGACGAGGCTGCTTAAAACCTGGAATTAAGAGCTCTTTAGAGGATCTAAATGTGATACCAAAGACTCAGAACAAAATAGAATATAAAATTGTCTGTAAGTTACAATCAAATCATTTAAATTTGAATGAAGCCCACGAATATTAATATATAGCATGCAGCACTGCCGATGCCTAGAGGTAGTAGGTCCAGGGTTTATCTCCACATCACCAGCCACAAAAATAATAAAATTAACAAAGACTTGACAGAATATTTGAAGACAATCATGATGAACGAAAGAATAAATTGTCATTCACCATGTACTGAATAATAATAAAAGAAAATATCTGCATAGAAGAAGATACCGCAGTAGTTTGTTGCAGTACTCAGGCTATAAAGGAAAAAGTCCCTGCATGCAGGGTCAGGAAATAACTGGAGTATGACCATTTACTTATAGAGAGACTTGGTACTGAGTATAAACTTTCTCAACGCGGAGATTTATTCTTAAAGTTTTGTTCCATGAAGAATGGAGCCGGAGCTGTTACTCTCTACAAGAACCAGAAAAGGAAGGAAGAGAACTAGTTAACCATGAATAACCCAGTCAAGCAGATCCATCGATCACGAGCTTTCGAGCAATGGCTAATGGCACTTGTTACCAGGTGGACTACACCAACTCAATCAAATACCAATGCCCAACACTATACTAGACACTATAAATTCATTATAATACCTCAAAAAATGGATCATATTTGCAATACTCGTTTCGAAGGATGAATCACAGATTTCTATTTTCTTAATGTTTTAGTAATAATAATCAGCTAAATATGCTTATTTAAATATCCAGGGTGTTCTCATGGCAAATACATCGGAAGCTCTGACAGCAAGATTTTGTCCTCATATCGGCAAAAGTAATAGAACAGGCAAGATACTTCAAGCCAAATAAAATTCCGCTAAAAGAGATCATGTAAAGTGTAAAAGTGATATCTCCCTAAGAGATTTTGAAATTTTAAATTTAAATAAATGTCCCATTACACTTTGAATTGTAGAATGGTTATACATCAAACATCTCTCCCCAAATTTAAATAGTGATTTTTCGTCGGTTTCCCTCCTAGTTACCTGAATTGTTTTGGATGTGAGTTGCAGGGTGCAGTTTGGTGTATGTCGAGTCAACCTGAAGCATTTTGTAACTCGTGCGCCGGCAAGGTTTGAGATTTTGTACAGGGAAGTTTTAGTAATTTGCTTTAATTCTCAGTTTAAAATTCATTTAAAGCATTTTTATATAATTATTAGTCTCATTAATCAAAGCACTCTTTACTTTATTTATTTTAACAATTATACACTTGCTAATTAAAATATTTTAAAATCTTACCCATTGTTTTACTATGAATTTAATCCTAATTTCTAAGTTTTCTTTTAACACTAAGTGTCCTATTCAAAGCCAGCACTACCGATCAAAGCTCTGGTTAAACCTTTAGAGTTGTGCTGTCCGAACATTGCATAGTATTTTGTTCGTTTAAAATATTGAAGGTCTAAGAAGATGGCCATATTGTTTTTGAAACGTAGCCGGTAAATAACAAGGTCTGTTGACCAAAAAGTCGCGTGCCCTCACTTATTCTGATTTATGACCTAACGACCTTAAAACTTTTAATAATTCCCGCAGTAACCTTCGGAGGACCTTGGCAATTCTATCAGTCGAAAGAGAATGTGAACACCTTAAGGATTTAAAATTTCGCTAGAATCGGCCGAATAGTTATGATGTTATTGCCCTCCCCCCCCCCCCCCAATAATTCCCGGGTTGCTTTTTAATGCAATTTGAAGATGTGGTTGGTATTTTTAATGTTACTTCATAAATTCAATCCTTTCCATCTTGAGCATCAGCTATTTGTTCTTCATTTTTTTCATGAGAGAAAATTATTTCACTTGATGGCATTGAAACATTGGCCTACTTATAGCAAGCAACTCTTCTTCCTTCACCTTCTTGTAGCTTTTACCTATTGACTTGTCTATTTTAATCAAGTTAATCTCGAAAGTAAACCTGATGTGGTCCAAAAGAAGTAATCATTTCTCTCTGACCGTTAATGAAAAGTTCCTTCACAGAGATCTTCATCTCCATAGGAAATTTAAATTAATTTGAGTTTCGTTTTTGCAACCAGGGTAGCAAAATTCAGAGCAAACAACAATTTTACACTTAAACCTGAGGATATCAACAGGTTGTCTAGTTTTGTAATGAAAGTGTCTTAGGCCTGTAGCTCTCCTCTTCCAAGAGATATGTTTTTGGCCTGTTCCCAGTTCTTTTGGATCTATTTAGGATTTTGACTCTTGAATTTAAAACGGGGGAGAGAAAAGAACTGTTCCCTTTTTCCCACTTTTCAAACACTTTAGGGTAGATATCCTTGCAAGATTGCCGGCTGGGTAGTTTTTCACATGCACATTTTAGAACGTCAACCAGAGTTTGGAATTGAAGTGGTGTTGAAATGTATGAATTTCGCCAGTCTTGTTCTAATTTTTGAAGCAGTTTTAGGCCAAATTCCTCAAGTAGGATGGTAGTATTTAAGGCCACGTAATCTTCAGCACACTGATGAATATGTTTCAAACGTTGAAATAAGAAAAAAAAGCGAAAATCGATATAATTATTAATTCCCCAAGATGACAAAAATAATTCAAAACTTTTGAGTAGCTAACCAAGTAGAACCAAAATTATATTAAAAATAAAAAAAAAAAACTTTAGAATTCATAAGTAGGTCTGCGAAATTTGAGCACCCCTCATTTTATGTAATTAGAAAGTTGAAAAGATTGACACACGCTAATAGCACAGTATTCCATACTATAGCATAATATACCATAGTGGATTAGAGCATAGTATATAATAGAATATTATTACATATCATAGTATAGCATAGCACAGCATTACATAATATAGCACAGCATAGTATAACAAACACATACTATAACATAACATAATATATTATAGCATAGCATAAATTAGAATAGTATAGCATAGTTTAGCCACATATTTAGCATACTCGTAGCATAGTAGGATTAGCCTAGTCTAGCAGAGCGTAGTATTGTTTAGCATAGCATAGCCTAGTATAGCTTAGCCTAAAATAGAAAGGCCTAGCTGTGCTGGGCCTAACCTAACCTAGCTTGGTATAAGCTAGCTTGCTTAGTGTAACCTAGCATATTATAGCATACCTTAGCCTAACCTATCGTATCCTATTATAGCCTATCCTATCTTAGTAAAACTTAGTCTAACATAGCATATTATAGAATAGCCTAGCTTAGCCTAGCCTAGTATAGCCTTGC
Organism: Ceratothoa steindachneri; assembly: GCA_963969495.1. Classification (NCBI taxonomy): domain Eukaryota; kingdom Metazoa; phylum Arthropoda; class Malacostraca; order Isopoda; family Cymothoidae; genus Ceratothoa; species Ceratothoa steindachneri. Next base: position 53,455,239 of record OZ018332.1, read on the forward strand.
CTAGCGTAGAATTGCCTAGTGTAGCCTAGCTTACAATAGCCTAGCCTCACCAGGTATGGCTTAGCATTGCATGCAAGAGCCTAGCCTAACATCGCCTAGAGTAGCCTAGCCTAGTATAGCTAAACTAGAATAGGCTACTATAGCCTAGCCAATATATAGCTTAGCCTAGCCTAGTATAGCCTTGCCTAGCGTAGAATTGCCTAGTGTAGCCTAGCTTACTATAGCCTAGCCTTACCAGGTATGGCTTAGCATTCCATGCAAGAGCCTAGCCTAACATCGCCTAGAGTAGCCTAGCCTAGTATAGCTAAACTAGAAAAGACTACTATAACCTAGCCAATATATACTCGCATACGATAGCCTAGCCTAGCCTAGCATACTATAGGCTAGGTTGGTATAGCCTATCCCAGCATAACCACACCTAACATAATGTAGCTAAGCATATCATATTATAGCCTAGCCTAGTATATCCTAGACTAGTATAGCATACCATGTCGTAGACTAGACTAACCATGCATATATTAGCCTATTATAGACTTGGTTAGTGAGCTTATCGTAGCCTAACATAGTTTACCTAGCATAGCCTAACATTGCCCAGCATAGCATAGCATAGCCCTGTCTAGCTTAGTATAGCTTAACATAGATTAGCCTAGCATAGTATAACCTAGCGTAGCATTAACTATCCTAGACAAGTATAGACTATACTATCCTATTATACCCTAGTCAAGCATAGCTTAGTGTCAGGAATTGAGAGAGAGAGAGAGAGAGAGAGAGAGAGAGAGAGAGAGAGACAGAGAGAGAGAGAGGGAGGGAGGTGTGATCGAGTCACGAGAAGGAATTCCGAGCGAAGTAGCCTTGCTTCCAGACCCTCATAAACTTCCGGAGCGATAACGCGCCTGAAACTCGTCCCGTTTATGGCGTTACATCCTTCACCGATGATTCTCACTATCAAGGCTGTGGGGCTGAACCAATACGCTACCGTGGGTAAATATTGGAACTTCCGGTGGAATAATATAAATTATCCACTCTGAGGATAATTGCGGACGTATTCTTTGAGCTTTTGGGCCGCGAGTTATTCTCCCCGCTGCTTCCCATTAAGCAAGCCCACGTAATGCAGAAGGTATTCATGCGGCATCATAAGAGGTTTTAGAATCATTCATTGACGACGCACAATCCTCGAGCGAGAAACACCGGTGCTACTCGGTCTCGCAGCAGGAATCCATATTCGGAACGACAAAGACTAAGTCTGGAATATAACGTTCAACCCTCCCCTTCGTAGAATATCTTCCCCCGTCTACCCATACTCGTGGTCTTCTCAAGAAAATCGTAAGACTTTCATTTTCCTTCATCGTCGAAGAGGCGTGACGCTCTCAGACAAAGTGACTCACCCCGCGATCGCCTCCTGGTCCCTCTCGGGTAATATTTGTGATAATTATTAAGCCTCGTACGGCTAAGACTTACCACGTAGTCTCCTCTGCTTTCCTTCTGGTAATTAATGTAATTATTGAGCCTCATACGGCTAAGACTCACCTAGTAGTCGCCTCCCACTTCCCTCGGGTAATTACAGTAATTATTGAGCCTAGTACTGCTGAGACGAATCCCACTTGTCATTTTAATTTCATCCAATTAGTAACGGTGTGAACGAAATCGCTTGTATATTATTCTGTAAATATCTATAGTTGTTTGTATAAGTTTAAAATATTATTTTTGTTCTCCTGTAGTAATTCGCCGGACACCAAAGCTTTAGCAAATAATACCAATACCAACCACGAATAATTCATTCTCACCAATTAAATCCCTATTACACTCACGGAAAGTCTTGTCCCCCACCAAAATTGGGGCTGTTGTCTTCTCTCCCCGGTATTATTGGGCAAGGAAGTAACAAATGGTTTAGAAGGAATATCTGAATTCTACGACACTTAGTATTGTCTAGCCTAACATACTATATGCTATACTAGCATAGCATTATATAGCTAAATTGTAAGAGTATATCTAACCTTTGTACATTATATCTTAGCATAGCTTAGCGTATTAAAGCCTAGTCTATAATAGCCTATCAAGGCTTGCCTAGCAGAGTATAGCATATTATAGCCTAGTCTACCCTAGCAGAGTATCGGCCGAATAATTATGATGGTACTCCCAAAACAAAATAATTCCCAGGTTAACCTTGGGAAGGCTTTGTCAATTAAATAAATCAAAAGAGAATGTAAAACAACATAAGATTTTTTTAATTTCGCTAGAATAGGCCGAAGAGCTATGATGTTATTGCCAAAACAAAATAATTCCCCCGCTAACCATGGGAGGACTTTGGCAATTATATTATTCAAAAGAGAATGTGAGACAACATAAGGGCTTCAAATTTCGCTAGAATAGGCCGAATAGTTATGATGTTATTGCCAAAACAAAATGATTCGCTGGCTACACTTGGGAGGACTTTGGCAATTATATTACTTGAAAGAGAATTTAAAACAACATAAGTCTTTCAAATTTCGTTAAAATCTGCAGAATATTTATGATGTTATTACAAAAACAACAACAAAGCAAAACTAGTCTAATCGCTCGCGTCTAGACTCACACTCGATTAAAAATGATGGCGCCAGACATTTTCCTCGACCATGGATTTCTGCTAACTATTAAATTAAGCCTCTCTAGAAACAGTCCTCATTGATAATATATATATATATATATATATATATATATATATATATATATATATGTATATATATATATATATATATATATATATATATATATATATATATATATATATATATATATATATATATATATATATATATATATCTATCTATCTATCTATCTATCTATCTATCTATATATATATATATATATATATATATATATATGTATATATATATATATATATATATATATATATATATATATATATATATATATATATATATATATATATATATATATATATATATATATATATATATATATATATACTAGCATAGATGCTCGTCGTTGCTCGGGTAAAATATGCGTTCGGAAATAAAGTAAGACGGATTAAATGAACTAAACTTAATATTGTTCACCAATGCTACAGAACTTCTTGGTACACAATATTCTTAGTTTTTTCTTGTGGAGGAAATATAAACAGATTACTTATTCCTCTAAATCTCGAGCAATCAACTTAGAGTTGACCACAAGAAAAACAGAGTTCCTCTAATTGCAACTATGCCACTAATAGAGTCTCACATTACGATTATTTGAATACATATTGAAAAACTTACACAAATTAGGAAATGTAGTCTTCTGAATGTAAATGTCAATTTTGATCCTGCTTGATTTAGGACTATTCGGTGAATGAATTCATCCTCTCCTTTTTCACTTCAGGTAAAAATGGTTGCCTCTATAACATATGGCATTCAATTCTTTACCACCAGCCGTGTGCCATTACAGAGGTTTTTGGAACCAAATTGCGCACAACATTATTTAGATTTACTTCGTTCAATTTAAGTTGGTAAGGAGGTATGTCAGGAGGTTCTAGAGAGTTTTATGAACTCTGTGGCATAATCGACTATTTAAGCATGATCCGAAATTGTATCAACTGCCTTGTAAATTTGTTGACTACCTGAGAGGGTAAAATGTAGATGCTTATTGATTATGCAGACAATGTTGTTCTTCCGAGCTAATATAGCTCTTTCACACAGCCAGTTGTAGTTTTTTATAGTTTTGCTGATGATTGGGTAATACCCGGCGTTGCCCGGGTAAAAAAAAATCCTAAGCAAGATACAGGTTAAAATTCTTATACTTATCACAAATTATTCTTTAACCCTTGCTACATCACAACACTTCTTGGTAGACAATATTCTTTATCTTTCCTTGTGGTGCATGGAAAACAGGCTTCTTTTGCTTCCCTCACGTAAACAACGCTGTAGGGTATAACTAATCTGTCTCCCGTGAATCTAGTTTGCATGAATCCAATTGAGAATATATTTGCTCCCAATTTTCTAATGCTCTACTCAAATAAAGTACCAAGAAATTGCTTAATCATTTACATAAGAAAGAGGAACGAAAAAATTAATTATCTTTAATTAAATTTAGGTTATGAATATAGAATAGAATTTTCTTCACATTTATGATTCCATTAAATCCCTTGCAAAATAATTATATTTAAAGTTATTTAACGAAATTCAATATAGTTCATTTGGTTTACCACGTTCTGATGTACAATGCCATACAATATCAACAACCAATAGTTAATTTTGCTCGGTTAGCGCCTTCTTAAAGCTCATTTTGATGTCTTGAGAAAATTGCTAGACTTGATTTTTTGGGGGGGCGGAGGGCTCAAAGAAAAGAACAAGGTGGAACGAACGGCATATTGAAAGTTGATATTTTCTCGCAGGCCTTATTGCATAGATTCATGGGAGGAAGACTGGAAAAGTTAAATAGTTACAGAGAGGCAGGAAGGACTACTTAGTTCACTCAAAAGCCAGTCCCATTCTATATTAATATGCTAGTAGTCCTCCTTTGGACATTGTCACCACGATGCTTACTGACGCGACATTCAACCCATAACAGGGCTCCGTATATAAACAATAACATTATTCGTAAAATAACTGTCAATTTTGTTTGAAAAACTATCCACACTAGTAGCATTTACCTCTCGGCGGGGAGTACGTTCCATTTATCGATGATTTTAAAGGTGAACATTATTTTTAGGTATATTTTTCAGTTTAAAACGGTTGGTACGTGTGATACTATGGCTATAATTAAAAAAAAATCATAATTTACGTTTTCAAATTTATTTACAATTTTAAATACTTCGATAAGATGACCTCGCACTCGCCCATATTAAAGAGTCGGTAGTTTTAGTATATTTAATCATTCGATTTAAGACTTAATTCAAATCGAGGGAATTAGTTTATTTGCTCGTCGTTGTATAAAGAAGTATGCACAAATTAATATGTGAAACACATAAATTCATTTTGCAAGGAACAGTTCTTTCCCAGAATATATATATATATGAAACTCACAAAGTAGCGCGTGAGTAGAGCAATAAATTTAAAAAATCCCAAAGGGAAATGAAAGGTGGATTCCAACTACTTTCGAACTGAACAAGCTCGAAAGTACTTGGAATCCGCTTTTCATTTTCCTGTGGGATCTTTGCATATATATATATATATATATATATATATATATATATATATATATATATATATATATATATATATATATATATATGAATGAAAGATAATGGTAAACAACAATATTTGAATCAAGATTTTATTTATAACTATCGGAGTAGTTTCGGCGAAATGCCATTTTAAAATATTGTGGTTTACCATTATCTTTCACTGATATTCATTACGCCAATGTGATATCTTCCATTCTCTCTCTCTCTCGCCTCTCTCTCTCTCTCTCTCTCTCTCTCTCTCTCTCTCTCTTTCTCTCTCTCTCTCTATATATATATATATATATATATATATATATATATATATATATATATATATATATATATATATATATATATATTGCAAAAGAAAAACCTCTGACCAACCCACACTTTATTGGAGACCACGTGTGATTGTATCCCGCCATGGACAACTTTACTTCCTGTTCGAATATTCGCGAATTTTCGACTCCTCAGCGCATTGGGGAAATATTCTACAATCCTGGATCTTCTCCCAAGCCCCCCCTCCTCCGTGACGAGGCGAGAAAGAGCCATGCTGTTCAATGATGAATCGACTCCGCCTCAGGATTAAGCTGCCTGGAGCTTGTAACTCTTTTCTCCAAATTCCACCTTCCCCCTCAGAATCGGGCATACAAATACTCAGGGTTCACTGTAGCTCGAGGAGTCCAGCACGCACCTCGTGGCCGTCCTTATAGTCTCGTCCCGTAAGCGTTCATCAGACAGCAGACTTTCTCCACTGTGATTTTAGCCTAGTCAATTGGTAGCTTCTCTGATCGGCAAGCCTTTGAATTTGTGCAACAGTCTCCCTTCGTTTAATCGAACCAAAGAAAATCTGCATCGATTACCTTTGAAGAAAATAAGTTTCCTTTTCCAGTGGAATTACGAGTAATCTCACATTCCCAGCCGAACGTCATCTTTGAAGATTGACTAGCTTCATTAGAAGGTTGGTTAGATCGTGCCCCACTTGCCTCATTCGGACCGTGCCCCACCTGCCTCATTCGGACCGTGCCCAACTTGCCTCATCGGATCGTTCCCCACTCGCTTTATTGCAAAAGGACCTTCCTAGAAGTCACCGACTCGTAAGACTGAAACCACCTCCATTATTAGTATTATTAAGTTCCCCTCTTTGATCTGAGCCCAGTAACATTAATCAATTAATTCAATTTGAGAGTCCTTCATAATAATTATCAAAAGACTATTTTAATTTAAATTATTCCATTTTGCCTATTTTTATTCATATTTTGATCTTTGTTAATAAAATTAGATTTTTGTTGTTTCATCTTTAACTAACCTTGAACGATACTCTCGGCATATTCAAGTAAATCTCGCCAACCAATTATGCACTCTGTCTGATTATTATGGATTTGAAACCCAACCCCTAAAGTTTGACCTCCTAGTCGGTCGTTAATCCCTGCAAACAGCCCTTAAACGGTAAACGGTTCGCGATGCAGTAGGTGATTAAGTCACCCACCCACATAATATAGTAGTGTATGGCATAGAGTGGTGTACCACGACATATATATATATATATATATATATATATATATATATGGTTGTATAACGCAGATAAAAAGAAAGATTGATTTGAGTTAGTACTTTCGCTATCTTAATAACAGTTTTAAACTCATAATGATTAAGTCCCCCACCCACATAATATAGTAGTGTATGGCATAGAGTGGTGTACCACGACATATATATATATATATATATATATATATATATATATATATATATATATATATATATATATGGTTGTATAACGCAGATAAAAAGAAAAATTGATTGGAGCTAGTACTTTCGCTATGTTAATAACAGTTTTAGACTTACAATGGTTTATGTAATAGAGAGACACTCTATTTATACAAGGTAATGTTTTCCCTATAAAATCAGATGGTCAGATTTTTTATGACCTCTCATAAGTTGGATTTGAGGAAAAAAGATAGGACTGGATCTAAAGAAAACAAACTGGGGCTAATACTTACATTTCTCTCTTTGTGCTGGAGATTAGGAACGATTCAAAGATATTTCTACTAATAAAATTATTTTTTTGCATTATGGTATCTGCTTTAGACCAGTTAACCTATTTGCCAATCTTAAGCCTGTGGACGGCCAAAGCATTATTTGCATATCCCTTAGATACTGCATTTTGTTTTTGGTTAGTTCTTACAGAGATATTTTTAGAAGTTTGACCTACAGAGAATAAATTACAATTCAAACAAGGTATACTATATATTACATTATTAAGGTTCCTTGGTCTGTGTTTTATTAACATATATATTAATGTATAATTGTATTTAAAAATTACATTTATATCAAGTTGTTTTAACATTGGTACTACATACAATAAATTATCATGGTAAGGAAAAAGTAATATGTTGTGCAAAGGTTTGGTTTTCCTTAACTTGCGGTAATAGAATGTTTTTTTTTTTTAAGCTCTATCTATACATGCAGTTTTCCAAAAATCTTTCGGGCAACACAGTTGAAGGCAATCTCTTCATTTTTTTGTAAATTCGTGGTCTATATAGTCAGGACTACATATTCTGAACGCCCTAAGATACATGGAAGAAAATACTGACGTTTTAATATTTTTAGAATGACCTGAATAAAAAAGGGACATAGGATAAATTAGACTGGGAACAAATTTTCACAAAATTTTTGTTCCTATTATTTCTTGAGTGTTTTTCATACTAAATTTTGCGCTGATTCCAAATATGTCCTTAGCTTTTCTCTACAATTCACCGTTTGAAGAATATCACAAATTATGCTAATATAAAGGAATGTATGGGGTACGGGAAAAGCACACATCCATTTGCCGCAAATATTATTTTCTTTTTCAGGTTTATATGATAAATATTGACTTTCTTGATTATGGCTACAAGAGGATGCAGAATTCACCAAATTACTTCTGTTTCATGTGTGGTTTCTATGTTAGACCAAAACATGTATCACATAAAATTGTGAAAGGTGAAAAGTACTTTGGAATGAGTATGGGTGACCAAAAAAAACCATGGGCCTCTTATGTGATATGTGGAAGTTGTCGATCAAATTTTGATGCATGGCTGAGTGGTGCAAGAAAAGCAATACCATTTGCTGTGCCTAGAGTTTGGCGAGAGCCAAAACATAATCGCCCTGATTGCTATTCTTGCATGATTGACGTATCAAAATACAGAAAAGTTAAGGCAAGAAAATCACTTGCATATCCCCAAATTTCATCCTCTATTTGCACCTGTGCCACATGATGATAACTTATTGGTTCCACGGCCGGCAGAAAATGTAAGTAAATCCTACTGAATTGTAAGCTATATTCTTTGTAAAAGAATATTGGAATTGATTACAACCCTGAAGAATGGCGACTTTTCATAGATATTTCGAAAAAAGGCGCAAAGCTGTTTACCTATATAATGAAAATCAGTATTCATTCTTGCCTATAGCATACTCGGTACAGATGAAGTAAGAATATGACACTGTAAAAAAGCTTTCTCGAGCAGGTAAACTATATTAAGTTTAAATGGGATGTTTGTGGTGATTTTAAAATGCTTGCCTTCTAACTCGGATTGCAGGGTAGGTACACCAAGTATTCATGTTTTCTTTGCCGATGGGAGTGTAGGGATGATCATGAACATTACCAAAAGGTTGAGTGGCCCCCTCGAGATGACTTGCAGCCAGGAAAACTAAATGTTATTAAACAACCTCTTATAGAGCCTGCTAAAGTTTTGCTACCTCCACTTCATATAAAACTAAGTTTGGTCAAACTGTTTGTAAAAGTATTAGATCATGGTGGAGAAGCATATCAAGAGATTCATCTACTCTTTCCAAAGCTATCAGAGGACAAAGTTAAGGGTGGTCTATTTACTGCCCCGCCGTTAAGGAAAATGTTGAATTCAGTACAACTTGAGAATGGAATGAGTGATGTCGAAAGTGAGGCATGGTGCGCATTTCGAATTATAGTTACTGGATTCCTTGGTAAAAATAAAGACCAAAACTACAAGCAGCTGGTAGAAAAACTTTTAGATAGTTATAAGAATTTAGGATGTATAATGTCACTAAAGGTGCATATTTTGCATTCACATTTGGAGTTTTTCGTGAAAATTTGGGAGAAGTGAATGAGGAGCATGCTGACTAGTTACATCAGGACATTGGTATAATGGAGAAAAGATACCAAGGAAGATGGGACACTACTATGATGGGGGCTATATATGGTCACTGGTGTGTAAAGATCAAGGAGCTCACAGAAAGAAAGCACGTTCTTCAGTGCATTTTCAGTAGGTTATCTCTTATAATCACATTTTCTCATTAGATTAAAAAGGAATACAAAGACAAAATATTATCAGCTATTATCCATGGATAATGTGAATATGCTAAATAAAGTGAACTGTCGCAGCTATTTTTAGTTAGTTTTATATACAAAACTCCAATTATCTCCAAAAATATCTATGCTATGCAATTTCCAATGATATTTTAGGAATCAGGAGGTAAAACCACTTAGAAACAGTAGAAACATTTAAAGAAACCAAACTAGTGTCACCCAGTGTTATTTGACGGTTTCCTGAAAATAGAAAACCTAAACCTGTCTGGTTGTCTAAGTATTAGAACATCTAGGAAAGGAAGGCTATTATTTTCTTCATTTTCTAAAGTAAATTTAATTGACAGAACTAATTAATTAATAAATAAAAGAAAACAATCGAGGTCAAAATCTTCCTTTAGAATTCCCAGGACATCGTCTACATAGCAGTACCAAACAATTTGAGTGGACCAAACAGGTGGAATCAGTCTAGTTTCGAAGTATTCCATATATATTTGACAATAATGGAGATAAGTGATTACCCATAGCCATGCCAAACACTTGTTCGTAGAACTTGCCATTGAAACTAAATTTACATTTTTGATGCATAAACAGATGAGTTGAATGGTCGAGTTGGACAGTAAAGGCAAATCATAAGATTTAAGAACACCAATACAATTATGCATTAAAAAATAAGTTAATGAAACACAGCCCAAGGAACGATAATAATGTAATATACCTTGTTTGGATTGTAATTTATTCTATGTAGGTCAAACTTCTAAAAATATCTCTGTAAGAATTAAGCAACAGGCTTAAGATGGGTCACCAGATTAGCTAGTAAAAAACAGACATCATAATGCATATAAATGATTTTATTAGCAGAAATATCTTTGAATCGTTCCTAATCTCCAGCACAAAGAGAGAAATGTAAGTATTAGCCCCGGTTTGTTTTATTTAGAACAGTCGTATCTTTTTTCCTCAAATCCAACTTATGAGAGGTCATAAAAAATCTGACCATCTGATTTTATAGGGAAAACATTACCTTGTATAAATAGAGTGTTTCTCTATTTCCTAAACCATTGTGAGTTTGAAAATGTTATTAAAATAACGAAAGTACTAGCTCCAATCAATCTTTCTTTTCCCAACGCGATATAACCAAATATAATAATTTTCATTTAGACATTTTTTTCGAATTAAGGATAGAGTTCCCTTCCCCCCTGATATGAGCTGCTGGGTGGTATATAGATTTATTTTTCCCAGGTGCCAACAGAGGACCTATAGTGGAAGCACCGTCCACTTAATGAAGGCTCAAGTCTGTTCCCATCTAGGCAGAAGCCCACGTACTGTCTCCCTACGCCGATGTATATATATATATATATACGACGGGCGGTCAATAAGTTTTGCAATTCAGATATAAGGAAACGAGATATGAGGAAAAGTATTTTATTATTTTTCAATATAACTACCCTCGACTTCAATGCACTTGCGCCACTTGTCCCGGAGGCTTCGAATTCCCGACAACCAGAAATCTTCCGACTGCTGTTCAATTCACTCCTGGACGGCGAGCTGGATATCTTCATCGTCCCCAAACTGGCGTCCACGCAGTGCAACCTTGAGCTGGCGGAATAAAAAGTAGTCGCTAGGGGCCAGACCTGGACTGTAGGGGGGATAGTTGAGCTCCTCGAATCTGCACTTGCGCAGGGCAGCTTGTGCAACTCTTGCCTTTTGGACTTTGACGACGTTGAAGTCGATTATGGGGCGTGAGGTTTCTAGGGACCCAACGGGTCAAATTGGGGTGGATGATGTTGATAACACCATGTGATATTCCAAGTTCTCGCTCGACTTCTTCGACCTTCATCCGTCGATTTTCAAGCATCATCCTCTCCACACGGGACACATTGTCCTCGTTGGTCACGTCTGACAGGCGTTCTGGACGGGGGTCATCTTTAAGGGACTCAAAACCATGGCGGAACTCCCTATTCCAGCGAGCAATGGTTGCATAGGAAGGGGCAGGGTCGGTGTACATTGCAACCATGCGTTCAGGATCTCTTTTGCATTCTTGCCTTCCTTGGTCCAAAATTTGATCAGTGCGCTGTGCTCAACCTTCTTCATTGTTGAAAAATTTGTTACTGACGATCTGCGATCAGCTACGGCTTTTTAAATAGACGAGGCAGGAGTGTGAGGCTGCAGGTTCTGACTTGTCATAACTTGTCCTAACACCCCCACAAACAGCCATCTCCCTTCCTCTGTTTTGCCCTACCAATTCGCAAAACTTATTGACCCCACCTCGTGTATATATATATATATATATATATATATATATATATATATATATATATATATATATATATATATATTCAATCGGTTTGCTTCTAAAAAGTCTTATTTTTAAGTTAAGGATGATTCCGAAAGTGAGAGAGGTAACAACAGCTCTCATTTAATTATAACGACGTTTCGGGTACAACCCATCTTTTGGTTCTATAAAATAGATAGAGTTAGAACATAATATTTATGATCCCAAGGAATTTTTATTATAATCAAGATAAAGGAATTTGGAAATTGATACAGTTAAATGTGAGAGGGCTTACACTGGCAAACAATGAAACGATAACATTAAAATTATTGATTACGTAAACACAAATAATGTTAACCTTTAGCGAAGAGCAAAAACGGAGAACTGAGGGAGAGCCGTTTTTTTTATGTGACGTCATAGGATCGGTAGTTTAGAAACTTCAAGAAATTTATGCGATGAGGAGCGGGGAGGCAGTAGAAGCAGTATTGAGACTGGGGTTTATTTGCTTTTTGAACAGTGATTCAAGAATACGGAGGAAGGGAGGATCTTTGGAATCTGCCTTTCTCTACCCCTCCAGCAACGTTCCTATCCCTACCTCTGATCATAGTTCCCATTCCTACCGTCTAGCGATGTTTCTTTCCCTACCCCGGAGCGATCTTCCCTTTTCTACCCTTCGAGCAACCTCTCGCTTAATACCCCCATTCAACGTTCCCATCCCTACCCTCTATCAACGTTCCCATCCGTACCTCTGATCAACGTTCCCATCCCTACCCCCGAGCAACTTTCCCATCCTTACCCACAAACAAGTTCCCATACACAATCTGAATCCTGGAGGGGAAGCTTCAGAGTGTGTATGACGTCACTGCTTCCATCTCGACATAACAACTACCACACCCAAACTCCATGACTCCTTTCCAGTGGATGGGAAACTATCGCTAACTACACAAACATCACGAGTCTCGAGCATCACGAGTCCTACCCCCGATTTTTCAATCGCAGGGTCTGTAATCAGTTCACCCACTAGGATTTATGTAGTGAAGGGAATAAAATAATGGAAATTAAGTTAACAATTGATCGAAAACGAGTTTTTTTATTGAGATAAATAAACTAAACTAATCGAATCAGCGTGAGAATCTTCTGCGGGGGGTGGGGGAGAGTAAATGGAGGGAGATTGGAAAATATAAATATGAGGAGTTTAAATGTTAAGGATGACCTTTTTTCTATTTTTGTCACGAATAGACAGAGTAATTCGCGACTAGGTGGTGAGGTAACTGTAGGAGTTAAAGTTAGTAGAGTGGTTATGAAAAGACAGTGGAAAGAAGTTTTAGGAGTACAGAGGAATGAGTAAGTGCTGGGAGATCCAGGTATTCTTTTGCCTTCTTTCATTCACATTTTAGGTTTGTTAACCTCTTTTTTCCCCGCGAGAAATATCGTCCTTTTAGTTCATTTATTTCTTCCGCAGCAAAATCTGTTATATTAGGGGTTTTTTAAGGATTTTGCCACGGATCTTTGAGATTTTGATTTTGCTCTCGAGGAGCTCCTCCTTTCTGGAGGCGCGACGTAAAGGTCCACTTCTATTTTTCCTTCTTCGATGCCATCGAATATGGCATCTTTGTCCAGTCTTAAGCGATTCCTTTCTCTTTTGGTGGTGACAATTTAGAAATTTAATATTTCTCCTTTAATATTTCTTCTTCGATTGTGATTTTCTGGTCTTCAGTGTTTGTCTCTTCCTCTTCTGAGCTTGGTGTGGTGGTGTTTTGGATGGTTGGTTGTACATCGCCTCACTGGCATCGACACTCTTTTATACGGGGCTCGAGAAGGATAGTTAAGCTTTCAGGAACAATGACTTACATAGAGCTGAGACAATCACAGCTATAGTAAGGTTAGGCTACTGATGTAAAGAGAGGTTTATGAGCAGAAGTGTTGCGAGGATATTATATTTGTCTGTGCTAATGGAAGTGCGAAATTATGAGACGCCTAAAGCCCGCCATCGCATAAAGCCGCGACAAGCTTGAGAGCCCGCAGCGTGCCCAGTCTCGACTCGTGTTCTACTCAAAAGCACGATCTAAAATTCGTTCCGTTAATAGTCATTGTCAAGAGACTTATTATTTTAACTTTGCGCCACCCATTGGGGCACGGGATAGTTCTAACCCATCAGTGGAGCCAAGGGATCGTTTTCACCCACCCATTAGGGCACGGAATCGTTTTCACCCATCGGTGGGGCTACGAGATCGTTTTCACCCACCTATGTGGGCACGGGATCGTTTTCCCCCACTCGTGGGGTCCCGCTATATATTAAAAAGTAAGGTTTATTAGATAGTCACCTGCTTAGCGTGGTTGAAAAGCGTCCCCCAGTCCTGTCCGATGCAGTGTGAAGGTAGCTACTCATTGCTACACTAACCACATACAATCACTGCGAACATTGCAGTTTACCGTAGTACAATGCCCATATTTGTTTTGGAATGAAAAAGCTCAATTTTACATTCAATTCGATCTGGTGTGGGGAAATGTCTAAAAGAGCCTCGTTATTACAACAAACGTACAAGTATGTGCTGATGAGAAATGTAAAGGAAAACCACAAAGTAGTGGTGGTTGTAGAGAAGGTAAAAATGTGTGAAACTTATATAGGCGCAGATCTTCCTCCAGACATTGGAGTGTAAAGAGCAAAATGCGAGTTTGGGAGCTGGGAGGAGAGATAACTCCCACATGTCAGCTGATATCTCTCTTGCAGATGGTCATAACCAGATCCCTCTGTGAATATTGATTCTAAACAGCTAAGGAACGCTTGGCTGATCTTTAAATATGTTGGAATGCTTACGGAGTCCTTAACCCAATCTAGGCATTGTGGGAAGGCAGACAGTAGAAGAAAAATAAAGCAGGGAAGATTGTAAAGGCAGATAGCAAGAATAGAAGATTACTTTTTTTTTTTTAGATAAGAAAAGAAGGAAAATTAGTATAACTAATCTGTGCATTTTCGCCTAGTGGCGGATAGACAGACAAATAGAAAATTTAGCACATAAATAAAGTATAGAGTTATCGAGGAGAAGACTAAAACTTTAAGTCACGGGCTTTTTCGCTTTTTTATTTACGTTATTTAACAATAATTTATCTTTAATTTAGCATTTAGAGAGAAGTGCATACATATGAATAGACATATAATTATGTAAAAACGCTCCATGTAATCACGCTGTGCAGGAGTATATATAATCATATCTCTATAACCAATTTGTTTGTACATTTATACGCTAAATGCACAAACGCACACTCAAGCAAATCAATCGTCTTTTTTTGCGTAAATGTTAGTTCACACAAGCCTCAGCTGTTGTAACTGCATGTGTAAGTTGGATGTTCATTCTTAGAAGTATCGTATTCGTATCGGCGGAGGTCCATCAGAGAGTGCCGGTGGCCTCTCTATACCGCTTGTCAACTGAGGGTGGTGTCGCTTGCCGAGAAGTGCAAGCGAATAGTTTAAAAACTTTACCCGATTGAATCTTTTGGGGGGGACTCAGGATGGCGCAGTCGATTTGCCGCTCGCTAACAGAGGTTCGGCGATGCAGGAAGCTGTTCGTAACTCGCCTAAGCTACCTTCGTTCTTTATTTTTTACTATATCACTCTATCTAGAGACCCTATATAGAGTTGTAAAAGGATAAATTCAAGCTCCGAAGATGCTCTTTGGGACCAAGTTGCTCCGTACAAGACCTAATAGAAGTCAGCTTCTTCGATGGAACCAGTGCTGGGATGAGAAGGTGTGAAGATGATTCGTATCAGCGAATTTGTATCAAAGGGAAGTTTGAAAATGCGAAGATTAATCCTCTTATCTTAAATCCTTGTCCCTTTAAAGGTAAGTGTATTAGGTGTGGAAGAGAGGATAGAGATCAAGAGAATTGTGAAAAATGGTCGTGCAACTCTCCATCCTGATCGAACGCGAATTTGGTTCATCGGCATAACAGAGTACGAGTCGCCAAAGAGCAAAGTGGTAATTACTGATTCCTTTATTAACATTTTTCAACATCTACAATGCAACGGGGGTGACCTGACGAGGATGGAGTAAAGGGAAGGAGGGGGGCGGATACCCCATTTAACGAAACGTACCCCTCCTTTCCCCTGGTTCCCCACACCAAAGGGAGAGCCATAGATCTCCGCAAGGATATTGGCAAGTGGTCCCTCTCCCCTCCGCCCTAATGATCCATCTTTCCTCCGCCCAAATGGTCCCTCTCATGTCCGCCTAATGGTCCATCCCTCCTCCGCCAAAATTGTTTTTCTCTCTTCCGCCTAAATAGTCCCTCTCTCCTCCACCCAAGCTCTATCATTGAGTTGGGCAAAAGTACCACTTCAACTACGCTTCAAAAGACGTGTGGAGAGAGGGAGTGTAAAGAGGGGAGTGTACAGGCAGAGAGAGAGAGAGAGAGTATCAATTAAAATTGCCAAGGATAATGGGGTTAGGAATGATGACTACTACTCTCTAAAATATAGCTTTTACCTATTTTTTATTTTATTCTCACATTCAATGCCTTATTGGTTCGTTTATCGTTTCCCCATGTCTTCTATTCCCCCCACCCCACCTTATTTTGCTCTTTTCTTCTTTTCTAATCTTTCATTAGCTTTCCTGCGTCGAATCCCCATCAAGAAAACTACGCTTTCTTGAAGAATGACAATTGTTGTTCAGAAGAGAAACTCCTCATTCATGCATTTTCACTACTTAAAATTTGACCGTCTACTTCACTAACCTTTTCCTCCTCCAATTTTCTGATGATGATCTTGTTAATTTTGGCTTTATTAAATAAATGATAAACCTTTGTAGTACATTTTTATTTGCTATTATAAAGGACTTTTACCTAGATACAGGGGGAATAAAAGATGAGATGTGAGAGAGAGAATGGGATATAAGGAAAAATATAAGACCCCAAAAGATGGAAATTGCCCTACTGCATTTAAACAAACAGTAGAGTCTCGAGTGAGGATTGACAGAAAAAGAAGTCTTACAAACCAACTAGTACAAAAAATCGGATCTTGCGGATTTGACGTGAATGTGCGGCTGCAAATGTTTGCGTGTTTAGGGTGTGAATTAGAGACTGCGTGTTTGTATCTCACAGTCTTTTTGCGTGGATATTTTTTTGCATCACAGAATGTGTTGTTAGCTAGTTGTATACATATATGCGCGCATAATTTAAATGTAGGTACCTGTGAAACAAAGTACTCAAAAACATATGGAAAACGAAATGAAGAATAGGTTCATTGCATGAAAAAATAAGCCACGTTACGTACATATATGCCTTCTCCCACACATGTCCACACAAACACGTTCACGCACAAGGGTGCGCGCATTTCGATCATTTGTAATTGAGGAAAATTGCAAATAACAGACTATTAGTGAGATTTTATCATTTCTGAAGGATGGCTACAACGGTTGTGTGAGTGAAGAGAAGCGATGAAAGTATGTATGTGTGTTTGTGTGGAAAGTGGTTTTGATTATGTATTTTTATGGGCAGAGGTCATAGATTTGCGCATGGTTGCGAAGATGCGTACATGAGGTAAATTTGTGTGCATGCGTGTGGAATGAGGAAAGGAGCTGTTTTTCTGCCCATTTTGGGCTTAATGCTAAAGCACTGCAGAAATGAAAAATAATTTTAAAACATCGTTAGGAAGCCCATAACACTCATATAATAGTCAGAATGGACTATTGTGAACTATTAGCTCGCCATTATGAACTTAACCAAGTTGAAATTGTGTGCATTGAACCAAGATATTTCTTTTCATGTTTTTTTCATTTGAACATGCATTCACAACATTGTATTATTAGACAAATTATGTATATATCCGCTTTCGCACGTGCAAGGGATTTTCAATGTTCATTGATGTGTTTATGTACGTATTTCCCTTTCTAACCACACATGATCTGGTAATAGAAGACGTACACAGATAAATATACGAAATATATAAACTATAAAAAAATATAAGAAATACTCTATTGGTATAGAAATCCTTGAAATCTATTACCACCAAGGGGATATTTTATAAGTAATGCAGTGGCCGATGAGGGAAGGAACTGCATTGTTCAATGGGGAAATTCAAAACAATTAGTACATTTAGTATATAGCAACAATTAATAACTAACCAATTGTCTAGAATTTTCCATTTGTTAAGAAGTATTTAGCGTAGATCCCGGCGGAAATAATAAGAAAGATCTCCGTTTTCTGTAACAGCAGAGATGTTTTTTTAAGAGTTATTGATGCAATACCTTTTGTGGTTATTAGAGAAACTCTTTGAAAACTACCTTCTCTGGAGAGATTGACAAACGTTCACCTAGGAGCTTAAGGCAGTGAAGGTTGTTTATTATTGCTATATACTTAGCACAGCATTGTTCTAAAAAGAGAAGTGTTCTAAATTGTATTAAGAAAATGGTTAGAGTTGGCTTCAATTTCAGCTTAGCGTAAAATTTATGTCTACGGAATCGCAATATAGTTATCTTTAAAATAGCTGATGCTCACCATTTACTAAGGAGTTCATTATTAAAACCTCCCTACAAAATCTATACTAGGAGACCTTTGGTAAAAGTGCCATCACTATCTTTCATAATTTTGGGAAAAATATAAGCGAAAATGAAAAGAAGCACAAGTATGAAAAAATGGAACTCCAACTTAGCCGCAGACTGGTCCAGTCCGGAAGTCTCGCATCTATTTAGACAATCCAACAATTGTCATGAAATGTGATAATTGTCAAATCAAAGGGATTTTGTGGACCGTTCAAGACAATTTTGTGACATAATTATAACAAGGGTAATACACATGAGTCAATTAAAAAGCTTTAGATGTTTAATAGCCTGTCAGTACATCACACGAAAATCCCATTACTGATTGAAAGTAAATAGCAGCCTCAAAGGAATTAAACTGCTATTTTTTAATCAAAATCGAAAAGTATGGCATAAATTAGGATAATCAATTTGATCAGAGTTTACCTTGGATAACAGAAAACCTAACGAACCCTACCTAAACACTATGACCTTCAACTAATATACCATAATGAGCAATTTAATGTAGAAAGACAACTACTGCTCAACAGTAAGAAAAAGTAACTTCAAACAAATCTCAAGAATAGCAAATAATATATCCATATTATTTGAATTAACTTTTTGAAGTCATTATATTAACATTTCCTTAAAAAAATTAAATAATATTTAATGTTTTAACCAAAATTTCCATCGATTGAACCAAATGATAATAAAAACTATTCCATAGATTTGATCATTTTGTTTGCTGCAGATTGTGTTATACGAGGGGCGGTCAATAAGTTTTGCAATTCGGATATAAGGAAACGAGATATGAGGAAAGTGTTTCATTATTTTTAAATATAACTACCCTCGACTTCAATGCACTTGTGCCACTTGTCCCTGAGGCTTCGAATTCCCGACAACCAGAAATCTCCCGACTGCTGTTTAATCCACTCCTGGACGGCGAGCTGGACATCTTCATCGTCCCCAAACCGGCGTCCACGCAGTGCAACCTTGAGCTAACGGAATAAAAAATAGTCTCCAGGGGCCAGTTCTGGACTGTAGGGGGAATTGTTGAGCTCCTCGCATCCGCACTCGCGCAGGGCAGCTTGTGAAACTCTGGCCTTGTGGACACGGGCATTGTCGTGGAAAAGCAGGACACAGCGTGTCAACTTGCCGCGCTGCTTCTGAAGGATGCACTTCTTGAACCCAGCCAGTTCCTCGGCGTATTATATCGGCCTGTCATGGTCCTTCCACGAGGCACATAGTCCACCATCAACACTCCTTCAGAATCCCAGAAGATGGTGGCCATGTTCTTCCCGGCTTGAGTTTGGGTTTGGAACTTGATGGGGGTCGGAGAGGCCCTGTGCTTCCAGGCCATGCTTTCAAGCTTAGTCTCGGAATCCCAGTGATGGAACCACGTTTCATCACCTGTCACTATGCGTGACTTGAATCCTTCCGGGTCTTGGTTGTACAGGAGCAGCAGTTCCTCCGAACTTTGACGACGTTAAAGTCGATCATGGGGCGTGAGGTTTCTAGGGACCCAACGGGCAAAGACCTTGGTCATGGTCAAATTGTCGTGGATGATGTTGATAACACTTTCATGTGATATTCCAAGTTCTTGCTCGATTTCTTCGACTTTCATCCATCGATTTTCGAGGATCATCCTCTCCACACGGGCAACATTGTCCTTGTTGGTCACGTCTGACGGGCGTCCTGGAAGGGGGTCATCTTCAAGGGACTCACGACCATGGTGGAACTCCCTATTCTAACGAGCAATGGTTGCATAGGAAGGGGCGGTGTCGGTGTACACTGCAACCATGCTTTCATTGATCTCTTTTGCATTCTTGCCTTCCTTAGTCAAAAATTTAATCACTGCGTGGTGTTCAACCTTCTCCATTGTTGACAAATTTGTGACTGATGATCTGCGATCAGCTACTGCTTCTTAAAGAGACGAGGCAGGAGCGTGCGACTGCAGGTCTTGACGTGTCATAACTTGTCGTCACACCCCCACAAACAGCAAAACTTATTGATTGCCTCTTGTATAAAGCAGTTATATACAATAAGGATCAAGTAAAGATAGTCTTTGCCAAGACAAAAATAAATGATTAACTTTACTTGGTTAATTGGGGGAGGGATGATCTTTACTTGGCTAAATTGGAGGTATACCAGGTTATGGCATCTTTACCTGATCCATATAGGATCAAGCAAAGGTCCTAAATTTCTAATAAATTTCTAAATAAATTTCAACTAAAGATTATATATTTCTACAGGAATTTATGTGGCTTGAAAGACATACTCGTAAATACAATGTTTTCAGTGATTTTTGCGATACGATTACCAGCCAATACCGTCTAAATTAAGTTATTAAAATTTAATTTCTAGAGTTATATATAAGTTTACAGTTTTAAATTGTAACAAATATGTTCCTAAATAAATTTTTTAACAGTTATTTTGTTTATTTTTATCCTTGGGAGGGATTAGCTTTACTAGTGTAACTTTGGGAGGGATGATCTTTACTTGGTAAAATGGGAGGGACTATCTTTACTTGATCCTACAATTACATGCAACCTTATGAAGAACATTGATTTTCATTGGGACAATATTCATAGCAAACCCCTCCAACAGTACTTCCATCTAGGATGCGACTGGATATCTCTCTCCCTGGCAATAATCAAAACATCGAAGCGACAACATGTCGCTCTTCGTGGCGATATCCAAAACACTTTACTCATGGGGAATCATTATATAAGACAATAAAGCAAGTAGAAACTGTTGTATCGACTTTCAAGACCGTTTGGTATTTAAATTGATAAATCAGTATATGAAATTAAGTATTTAAACTTAAGACTATAAGAGATGTGGTGAAGTAAATGAAGAGGAACAAATATATTCGAGTAAGGATACTTGACTGAGTTTCGGGGAAGGAGACCTCGAGGAGGTTTAGGGGAGCGAAAACCAACTTGGGTCGGCAAGTTTATGGTCGATCAATTACATTATTTTGAATCTTTTGGGGGAAGTTAGTGGGACCTCTGCAGTTAGGTTAGCTGATAGTCTACTTCAGACGTTGATATCATGATAAATAACAGCGCTACATTTTAAATAAATGGTTTTGGTTTGATTTTGGAATGAAAAACCAATCACGTCTCAATGTCATGATATTCGTTTCTCGCAACTGGAGAAAAGGGTAAAAATTCCGTTTACAAGTATTCATAAATTATATATATATATATATATATATATATATATATATATATATATATATATATATATATATATATATATATATATATATATATATATATATATATATATATATATATGTAAGGCAGGTAGTAATAGGATTTCGAGCACCTGAAATAAAAGGTTGTGTGCGCAAGAAAATCTTCATTTGCAAGTATTCGAATTTTGTAATAGGAAAATATGGTTCAGATAGAGCTAGGACGCAACAACTACGATTGAAATTCTTTAGGAGAGGTTAGAGTGATAAAGAGTAAAGTACAGGGTGCGAAAGGTCTGATTTTAAAGAGTGAGCCAAAACTTGGTGTAAGATATTGATGAAGTAAGACAATTTCTTTAGCATGCGATTACTACGATGCTGGAAGTTGAGTTTATTGTCAAATTGCGATTCTATAAGACCATGAAATGTAATTTACAGGAATTTTACAACCATGTCATTTAGACAATTTTCCTAAGCATGTTTTTTTTGTATACAATACAACACTTTATTGACCCTTTAAATTTAGAGGAAAAAGTAAGTAAAGAGAGGAAATAGAATGAAGACTAAAAGATATTGACTCAATTCAAAGTCAAACAAAACTGAAAATTCGATTACACCACATTTGTGTTGGTAGAATAAAAATCCATTGGTGTCCTGGTTGCAAAAATTTGAAACTTTTAAAACTTACAAAACATTTGTCCAGCTATCAAACAAATATGACGAACTGGTGTAATTTACAGCTTATTTAATTTATTTTGCTTGGATGTCAAAGGTAGTGTTTTTTCTTTTTATAACTGTTTGTCTTGTCATCAGCTTATGTAGGTCGGGAATGGAGCGACTTAGTACATTTAGGTTTCTAAGTTCCTTGTTCCTAAATATTTATAACACTGATCCATTTATTATGGATTTCCTATGTCATTTGTTTCTTTTGTCCTTAAACATTTTTCAATATTTTTCTTCCATTTGACTTTTTTCTGTTTGTTTCTCGCTTTAGCCTTTCTCGACCAAGTGAATACCACACCGTTATTTACATCAGCTTTAATTTCTTCTTCAATTAAAAACCTTCATACACTCGTGTTTTCGGTTTCATGTTAGTTAGAGGATGTAATAAAGATCGGGTGAGTCAGGTGTCGTGTGGTTAAATGGTTATTGTTCGGCCGATACCATGAATCTTAGCAAAAAGAATTAAGGGAAGTGCATTTAGATTCGTTGTAAACATTACAAACGAGAATGGAATTAAATCCAGTTTTAAAATCATGAAGAGTTTAAACGATGTCTGAAAGATGAATCTTTTACAAGTAGACAACAAGAACGAAGAAAGAAGCACTCAAGTAAACTTATACCCCCGAAAATTGCATAAAGATATTTGATATTTGTGGAAGAACTTTCATTATATAAATTTGCTTCTCTCAAGATAATCAGCTTGGTTGCTGAATGGGGACATGTACTAAAGAATTGCCTCGTCTTCAACTCATCACCATCTAAGGACCTTTTTTACCTTCATTTCACCATTTCTTTATTCTACCTAAACATGACAACTATGATTTGACTAACTTTTTATTAAATCCAGAAAATTCTCCTGATTAAAATTTGCAAATCGTCTACCCGCAAAGGCTCTTAATTCCAGCTCCATAATTTTCTAATGACGTTCTGAATCACCTGCTCAAAGTAGGTCGACCGGAGTCATGCAGTGTGTGTACTTCTTTTTATCGCCTTTGTAATCTAATCTTAATAATCTTATAATAAGGTGGTGTCAAAATTTACGTCTCAGTCACAATTACCCATCATTGGAGTTACATGGAAGAGGTTTAGCGAAGGAGAAAATTGGCAGAATACGAATCTCCCAGCGATGTAGGGATAATAATACCCACGATCGGCTGTTAGGTGCGCCATGTAGAACGCGACTAAATGTTACCGCACCCATGCTTAAAAGGAGTGAAGCCGGTGTTGGTAATCCACTCTCTTACCTAATAATCCTATGAAAGCCCTAATTGATCTTTGATTGGGGTAAGGAACTATCGATTTTTATCTAAATTGCATCGTCTATCCCCACTATTTTTTTTTTTATATCTTAACACATCTGAGGCTCCCCAACGCGCACGGGTCAAGGTAATGAAGAAAAAATGATAAAAAGTATAAAGTAATAAAGATGATAACAAATGTTTGACAGAATATGAATTTTATTGCGATTAGATTCACGTTATATGAGATTATTCCGATTATAATGTTCGGTCTTTATTCCTAGAAACGTCGTCCCTCCTGCCCAAATTGATGTTTGCTTATGTGAATATAGACACAATTCCTTGCCAAATCTAACCCAACACAATTTTTAACATTCTTAGCTATTTATGGCGTCATAAAAATATATTTTTATCCTTAAAAAGGTTGAAGTTCGTAGCGTTGGGTGTGTGTGCTCTTCGTACATACGAACTAATTTAATGTTGCTTCCAATGGGCATCACATCCACAACAATTATCATTAATAAAACAGCTATCGAAACGGTATATCTTGCACTTCAAGTACTCTCCTTCTCTGGAAACTTGGTCTATGGAGCTTAGTCACGATTTTACATCAACTAACTTCAACACTTTAAGAAATCCCTGGCAAATCCATTATGGAGTAGGACCGTATGTTGGCCTATTTTTGATAAATCGAAATAAATAATAAGTATTTATTACCAACCTCTACTTTCTCTATTGATTTAATTATTTAAGCCCCTAATTTCCTCTTCGCCGAACTTTCTGAAGCTAGATCAAATAAATTTCCATTTGTTATGGAACTAAGAGTAATAGGCCCATTAAAGGATGTGCATAATCTTGACGGATACAGTATTCTCCTTTCTCTGGCTTTGCATTGGGAAACGTTATCTTTCGTTTGGAGTAAGTCTCTTTCATCTTACGCTCTCAGGCAGCCACTGTTTACTTCCCATTACAAAATTCACGTTGTAGAAACAAATAAATAATTAGTATATGTTAGTTTTCATGAGCTTGGTAAATTTTAACTAACACTATTCTAAAATTGACATTCCCAGGTCTGCGCATTAATTTCCTTAGTTTTTTTTAATTTAAATATAA
The DNA here is from genome assembly GCA_963969495.1 of Ceratothoa steindachneri. Taxonomy (NCBI): domain Eukaryota; kingdom Metazoa; phylum Arthropoda; class Malacostraca; order Isopoda; family Cymothoidae; genus Ceratothoa; species Ceratothoa steindachneri. The sequence continues at coordinate 53,479,754 of OZ018332.1, forward strand.
AGTATCAACGATTAAAACATTTCTACATCGAGGTTTCCCTCTTGCCTCTTCTGACATGCCAAAGAATAACGAGTTTGTTTTCCGGAAAAATATGTCGAGACGAACTTATTTCCATCTAATCCTAATGACATCTTAAAACAACTTCTAAATGAGTAGATTTAACTCCTCATATTGGCAATTAGTATTCTCCAAATGCTTTTATATACTCTCAACGAGAAATAGGTTGTCTTTATCATCAACATTTATTTTATACAAATCACAAAGTAATTTTTTTTAAATAGAAATTCTATAAGAAAGATTTTCCCTTAAAAAATCCTACCCCTCTTGAACATGGCAGCCATGTCGTGTATCTTTTCAAATGTCCCAGGTGTACTGGCACGACAAATATCGGCAACAAGGTTAGTTAGGGCACTTGCGGAAAGGTTCTCTGCTAATATGGGCACTAGTTGGAAAACAAGAACTTCGCTGGGGGAAAAAAAGAGAAAATATTCGATTAGAGAAATACTACATATAAAATGTAAAACCCAAATCTCTTTTGATAAATTTAAAGGGCTAGTATACACTTATAACTTACAGCAGTCAAGAATTTTGGAAACGCTAAATATAATTTATCATAAACCAAATCTTAATTATGATTCTAGTTCAGACCTATACATATGTATATCTCTCATGAAGACGAGAGAATGATGAAATGAGTCAGTCATAGAACAAAGAATGAGAAGAAAAACAGAACCATTTTTCCAAAGAAAAATGGCAGAAAAATTCGTGCAGGGGTTAGGAGAAAACGTGGAATTAAACATAATTTCTTGGGTATCTATGCTAAACACTTTTAGACAAATATGGAAAATTACAACAGATAGTGCGGTGAGTAGATAGCACAAAATGATACCGCCCGTTTCTTAGAGCACTCTGGGCAACTAGACGTTGTGATGACAAATAGTCAAAGCTGGTACCCACCAGGGTGGCGTTCAGGGCAGAAACAGAAACAGAAACGCCACCGGAGTTTGTCTGAATAGAACAAGGTCTGCTGACCAAAAGTCGCGTGCTCTCACTTATACTAATTTATGATCTTACGACTTTCAAAGTTTCAATAAATCATCAACTCAAGATGGCAGGACCTTGGCAATTATATCATTTGAATGAGAATGTAAAACAACTTAAAGATTTTAAAGTTCGTCGGTATCGGCCGAACAGTTATGATGTTGTTGACAGATAATTTCCTGGCTAACCTTAAGAGGACTTTGGCAATTATATCAGTCAAGAGGGAATGTAAAACAAGTTAAGCGCTCAAATTTCCTTAGAATGGGCCGAATAGTTATGATGTTATAGCAAAATAATTCCCTGGCTAATCTAGAGAGGACTTTGGTAATTATATCATTAGATAGAAAATGTAAAACAACATCATGGTTTAAAATTTCGTAAGAATAGGCAGTATAGTTATGATGTTATTGCCAAAACGAAATAATTCTCGGGATAACCTTGGGTGTTTGTGGTGTAAGCGGTGTAGGTTATGGTGATGTAGGTGTAGATGGTGTCGGTATATAAGTATAGGTGGTGGGGGTAGAGGAGTTTGTGATGTAGGTAGTGGTGTAGATGGTACATGTGGTCGCGGTGTAGGTTTTGGTGTTAAGGTGATGTTAGGGTGATGGTGGTGGTGGTGTAGGTAGTGGTGTTTTAGTTCGTATAGGTGGGAGTGTAGCTGGTGTACGTGGTGTCGGTGTAGGTGGTGAAGGTGCTAGCGGCGATGGTGGTGGTGGAATAGGTGGGCTAGGCGGTGTAGGTGATGGTCTTGTAGGTCGGGGTGTAGCTGGTGTAGATGATGGAGGCGATGGTGAAGGTGGGGGTGGTGTAGGTATGAGGGTGTTGTATGCCGTATAGGTGGTGGTGCTGTAGGTAGTGGTGGTGTAGTTGGTGTAGGTGGGGGTGGTGTAGCTGTTGTACGTGGTGTCGGTTTAGGTGGTGGTAGTGTAAGTGGTGGTGGTGCAGGTGGTGAAGGTACTAGCGGCGGTAAGGGTGGTGGAAAAGGTGGGCTAGGCAGTGTAGATGATTGTCTTGTAGGTGGTGTAGGTGGTAAGGGGGTAGCCTGTGTAGGTGATGGGGGCGATGGTGGTGTAGGTGGTGGGGATGTATGTAGTGTTGGTGTAGATGTGGTAGTTTAGGCGGTGGTGTAGGTGGCTGTGTTGTAGGCGGTGGTGTAGGTGCTGGTAATTTAGGTACTGGTGGTGTAGTTTTAGTTAGTGGTGTTATAGGGTGTGATGGTAGAGGTGGCGTTACTATAAGTGGTGGTGTTGTAGATGGTGGTAATGTTGATAGTGTTCGTGTAATTGGTAGTGGTGTGGTTTAGGTACTGTATGTGTAGGTGATGCTGGTTTAGATGCTGTATGAGGTGTTGGTGAAGGTGGAGGTGAAGTTGGATGTTGTAATATTGTAAGTGCAGGTGGTGTAGTTGCTTGTTGCAGTGTTGTAGGTGTAGGTGATCTAGTTGTAGGTGGTGGTGATAGTATAGCTGGTAGTGTTGTAGGTAGTGGTGATGTTCCTGTGGTGTCGTAGGCTGTGATGTGTAGGTGTAGGTAGTGTAAGTGTAGGTGATGGAGGTATAGGCGCTCTTGGTGTAGGTGGTAGTGGCATAAGACGTGCAAGTGGTGGTGGTGTAGGCAGTGGCGGTTTAGGAGGTGGTGCCGTATGTATTGTAGGCGGTGGTGTTATAGGTTGTGCAGGTGGTGGTGTATGTATTGCAGACGGTCATGGTATAGGTTGTGCAGTTGGACCTGTGTAGGTGGTAGTGTTAGAGGTTGAGGTAGTGGTGGTGCAGGTGTAACTGGTGGCGTTATAGGTGATAGTGTTTAAGGTACTGGAGATGTTGCTTTTGGTGTTAGTATAGGTGGTTGTGGTGTGGGTGAAGGCGGTACTGGTGTAGGTAGTGTAGTTAGTGGCGGTGTAGGTGGTGCTGGTGTAGCTGGTGGTGTTGTAGGTGGTGGTATATGTGGTGTTATACGTGAGGGTATAAGTGGTGATGTTGTAGGTTGTGTCGGTGTAGGTGGTGATGTAGTTAGTTGTGGGTAGGTGGTATTTGTGTAGATAGTGTAGGTGGTAGTGGTGGTGTAGGTTGTAGTGTAGGTTGTAGTGGTGTAGCTGGTGGTGGTGTAGGTGCTGGTGGTGTAGCTGGCGTAGGTGATGAAAGTGATGTTAGTCCTAGTGTACGTGGTGTAGGCGGTGATAGTGTAAGTGGTGTAGGTCTAGGTTTTAGTGTTGCAGGTGTAACCAGTGTGTGCGGTGCAGGTGGTGGTTATGTAGGTGGTGTTTGTGTAGGTGATGATTCGAAAGTGAATGTAAAACTATATATGGGTTTCAAATTTCGTTAGAATCGGCCAAATAGTTACAATGTCATTACAAAAACAAAAAAAGAGCACAACGGGGACCAACTGACATAGTGAGATGTAGAATCGACCCCGACCTGACTCGCACGCCACTACAAATTATATAGGAAACCAGAAAGAGAAAAAAATGTGTGAAGCGCCCTAATTTTTTTCTTGCTTACACATCGATAAAAACCATTAGTTTCCAATGAACAAAAGGAGATCATAGGACAAATCTAGAGGATCAAAAAGAAACACACATATAAATATATATATATATATATATGTCGTAGAATGACTACCGACGATACCATATAACACTATTCGTTGAGGGAACTTCCTTAATTATCTTTAGAGTGCGTTACTGTCTGGCGGCCGATATTATGTATCTTCGATATGCCTAAGAAGTGGAACTGAGCTCAAGGATAATAATATTGCTATCATTAATAAAATAGAGTTTTATTAATAATAACTATCAATAAACACAAGACGGAAAATATTGACATAAACAGAGAATGAAAAGGGTCGTGGGGGCTCGGCTAATCCACGGATTTAAAGGATTTAAAAAAGGTAAAACAAATATAGAGTTAAAGAGATGGGATGGTTCGATAAACCATTTAAAGAACAGGATAGAATTGACAAAAGGGTTAAGTACTCAAAGGTGACGTTTGGCTTACGTAACTTTTGCACTAGTGGTGCAGTGGAAGGTGGCGCGAAGGAGTTTCGGTCCGCTGGCGAGTTCCAGCCGAAGGGGGGGGGATAAAAGGATCCTGACGTGGCGTCTTGGGAAGGAGAACCGTTTCTCAAAGAACGGCTTGAAGAACAATGGCTGTTCTAGGTTGTTCTCTTCTGAACAAAGGGGGGGATGAGAACCGTCTCTTGTCTACGGGCTCAAGAACAATGGCTGTTCTAATGTTGTTCTCCTCTGAACAACAAGGGGGAAGGGTGAGAACCGTCTCTTGTCTACGGGCTCAAGAACAATGGCTGTTCTAATGCTGTTCTCCTCGGAACAACAGGGGGGGTGAGAACCGTTTCTTGGCGAAGGGCTCAAAACGAACAATGGCTGTTCTAGGTTGTTCTCTTCTAAACAAAGGGGGGATGAGAACCGTCTCTTGTCTACGGGCTCAAGAACAATGGCTGTTCTAATGCTGTTCTCCTCGGAACAACAGGGGGATGGGGTGCGAACCGTTTCTTGGCGAAGGGCTCAAAACGAACAATGGCTGTTCTAGGTTGTTTTCTTCTGAACAAAGGGGGGGATGAGAACCGTCTCTTGTCTACGGGCTCAAGAACAATGGCTGTTCTAATGTTGTTCTCCTCTGAACAACAGGGGGGGGGTGAGAACCGTTTCTTGGCGAAGGGCTCAAAACGAACAATGGCTGTTCTAATGCTGTTCTCCTTTGAACAACAGGGGGGGAAGCCTTGGGGACTTGGCGTCACCAAAGGTTCGAAACTTTGGCACTCAAGGAATATTGTCCTCCTTCTGGACAAGTGATGGTGAATCTCGAGGTCGAGGTCCCTTGGCGCACAAAGGGAGAGAGGGTCGTGGTGATGTTTCGCGACGAAAATCTGGATCTCCAATCTGATCTTAGTGGTAAAGTTTCCATATAAATAGCCAGGACATCTTCTTGGCGTGGGGGAAAATGGAGTGAAAGCTTGGAGGGAACGAACAGCCGGGCCGGAGAACAATGCCTTATCTGCTCATAAGCCTAACTCAATCTGGCGAGGTCGGCGTATGGGGGCGAACGGGGGGACGATAACCTCCTTGTATAAACATTGACATCCGGTCGCTGCGATAAGGCTCCAAGCTTCGAGTCGAAGATGCACGTGGGCAGCATCGTGGTTTTAAATAATATGGGATAGGAGTTGAAATTAACGCAGCTTCAACTCGTTCTATCACACCCCTCCATTCCAGGGGAAGTTGTCACTTCGAAAAAAAAAGAGAGAAGTGACAACGCTAGAGCTCCGTTGTGAGGAACTCGTTTTCTTGTACCAACCGTACCTTCCTGCACCTAACTAGTATTACCTCAATACATATGATTATTTTGATCTTTAGATTACAGGGGAAAATAACCTTTAATACAACTTAATCAAAGAAAAAAAAGGGCATGGAATAATGAAATGATATAAAATTAGTACATACGGGACAAAATAATTTATACGTAAATTAATGGGTACAAATATATATACATACAAAAAATTAGACATTGAGCGTTACAAAAGTCAGACATATACATTAATTAATTATATTATAAGACAATCTTAATTTAAGTCGTACAAGACGGTATATACCTACAGGGAGATACTAATCCTATGAATACACTTACTCTACGCTATTCGGTAACGCATTCCGACCGAGTGCGTCAGCGACCTGGTTATCGGAACTTTTTATCTAATTTATTTTAAACTGATACTCTTGCAAGAGTAAACTCCAGCGCATGATGCGGCCGTTTGAGTGTCTCACATTCCTAATATAGGCTAACGGACGGTGGTCGGTTCCTATTTGAAATTCTTTACATATCAAGTACAGCTTGAATTTGTCTATGACCCAAATAATTGATAGAGCTTTCTTTTCTCTAGTGGCATATCTCTTTTCGCGTGGTAATAATTGACGACTAGCATATGCAACTGGATGACTCGTTCCATCATCCACGTATTGAAGGAGTACACCTCCAATGCCCTCGTTGATCACGTCGGTCTTAACCCCAAAAGATTTTTCCGGGTTGGGCAACTTTAAAATGGGGGCAGAAATGAACTTACTCTTGAGCTGATTACAATGGGAAACAGCGACATCATTCCAACGTAAACGATCGGGAAAATTCTTTTTATGAAGGGGGCATAGGGGGGCCGAAATTGCAGCGAAATTCGGAACAAATCGCTTTTAGGGAGAAGCTGATCCTAGGAACGATCTTAATGGCTTCTTTGTAATCGGGAGGGGCATGTGGGCGATTGCCTTAATCTTGTTCTCGTGGGGACCTAACTTGCTTTGTCCTATTTTGAAACCCAAATATTTGATGGTTTCGTGGGCAAAATGGCATTTGCGGGGGCCAATGGTGAGGCCATTTTCACACAGTCGCTCGAAAAGAGCTAATATGCGGGTAGGTGGTGACTCCATTTAATTAGTTCTTGTAGCTAACTCTCGGACGTGGTGTCAGCTGCGCGTCACTATCCAGGTCAGAGGGTTCCAAAGACTCGCCTGGTAGGGAAGGAGGAGGGTAATCGGCATCAGGTTGGATGCACACTGTCTGGATTACATTAAGGGACTCTGCGGGGTAATCCTCTTCAAGCGCCGATGTTTCGTCCAGTGCCATGAAGGTATCTCCATGGGCGCGTTGGGGGTTCTTTTTTTCTTGGATTCCACGGACAGTCTCCGTGTCCTTGTCTGGGGCCTTATCACCTAAGGGTGTTAGTGATTCACACTCCTCTTTTGCCGTCCTAAAGTCCTGGTTAGGGGTCTCCGAGAAATCGGACGGTATCGGGGTTCTGATGGGGACGGGCTCCAGGGCTTCTTTCTTATCTCGGCCTTGAGGAAGGGCGGCCTGAAACACAGGGTCGAAACTTACTTGGGGGCTCTGTCCTATAAGTACGGAACAGAATTGTATGGGTGCTACAATGACTTCAGCCCAGCCATTATAATATTGACACTGCAGGTAACATCTAACGACGGGGAATCGGTTCGCCCGCCCAAGGTGGTCATGTACCACCGCAAATTTTTCGTGGTTAGAGGCCACTGGGAGGAGTTCGTCGGACACGATGAAACACGTACATCCTGTGTCCCTGACGAGAGTCGATACTCGGCAGCTGTCCACGCTGCCTTCCTCATATTTCAAAGTTCCCGATGAACTTTTATCAAAAACAAAATTTACCTGGTGGCCTGACGGAGGCAGAGAAGTTTCTGCTTGGGTCTGTACCACCGGGGGAGCCGGGGTTGCATTAATCTGGTGAACTTGGTGGGCTGGTCCGCTTTTAAGTCTAGAATTTTGGGGGCAGTTCCAGCTCATGTCATTTTCTACACCACAGGTGAAGCATATTATTGGTCGCTTCGGGAAGAGAGATGGAGGAGAAATCTTAACGGGAGGTTTGGAGTCCCGATGTTGGTTTTGGGGAAAGAAGTTTTGGGGTTTTACGGGGCTCGGAAACTTTGTCAGCTTTCCTGGGAAGGGGCGCGAATCCTTCCTTCTTTCTTCTCGTTGGATTTCTTTTTCTCGTTCTTCTCGTTGTATTTTTCTTTCTCGTTCTTCTCGTTGTATTTCTCTTTCTCGTTCCTCTCGTTGTTTTTCTCTTTCTCGTTCTTCTCGTTGTATTTTTCTTTCTCGTTCTTCTCGTTGTATTTTTCTTTCTCGTTCTTCTCGTTGTATTTCTCTTTCTCGTTTCTCTCGTTGTTTTTCTCTTTCTCGTTCTTCTCGTTGTATTTTTCTTTCTCGTTCTTCTCGTTGTATTTCTCTTTCTCGTTCCCCTCGTCGAATTACTCTTTCCCTTTCTATTACTTCCATTTTTTTTTGAAATTCTGCTTCAATCCGAGCTAATTCAATCTGATGGTGAAGCTCCACTTGTCTTATCCGTTCCTCTCTTTTTCTTTCTTTCCTTTGCTCCTCTTGAATGTACTCAGTTAGTTCTTTTCCGGAAAATCCACAGGACTCTCCTTGCGCTTTAAAGATTTCGAACTGAGTCATCTTTGCACTTGGGGGCGCACTAGTCAACCAACTAAAATTCCTTGCAACAAGAATTATACCTCTATAGAATTAGCCTACCTAAATATGGGCACTGAACTATTCGTACTTGGTTTCTCAATCTAAATAACCACTGAATAAAATCACAAAAAAACACAAACAAATTATTATAACCGTTCCTTGAGCTACTCCAGCTTCTTAAGTTTAAAAAAAAGGGGATAGCAATCGTTAAAACAAAAGGGAACTACTATATTCTATTATTGTAACGAATAACACTATGCTTTACTCGACTGAGACCAGTGTTTGCAAAGATATAGCGTTAAACCTTACACACCTGATACCAAATTTAAATAGTATATATATATATGTCGTAGAATGACTCCCGACGATACCATATATTACACTATTCGTTGAGGGAACTTCCTTAATTATCTTTAGAGTGCGTTACTGTCTGGCGGCCGATATTATGTATCTTCGATATGCTTAAGAAGTGGAACTGAGCTCAAGGATAATAATATTGCTATCATTAATAAAATAGAGTTTTATTAATAATAACTATCAATAAACACAAGACGGAAAATATTGACATAAACAGAGAATGAAAAGGGTCGTGAGGGCTCGGCTAATCCGAGGATTTGAAGGATTTAAAAAAGGTAAAACAAATATAGAGTTAAAGAGATGGGATGGTTCGATAAACCATTTAAAGCACAGGATAGAATTGACAAAAGGGTTAAGTACTCAAAGGTGACGTTTGGCTTACGTAACTTTTGCACTAGTGGTGCAGTGGAAGGTGGCACGAAGGAGTTTCGGTCCGCTGGCAAGTTCCAGCCGAAGGGGGGGGGGGGATAAAAGGATCCTGACGTGGCGTCTTGGGAAGGAGAACCGTTTCTCAAAGAACGGCTTGAAGAACAATGGCTGTTCTAGGTTGTTCTCTTCTAAACAAAGGGGGGGATGAGAACCGTCTCTTGTCTACGGGCTCAAGAACAATGGCTGTTCTAATGTTGTTCTCCTCTGAACAACAAGGGAGAAGGGTGAGAACCGTCTCTTGTCTACGGGCTCAAGAACAATGGCTGTTCTAATGTTGTTCTCCTCGGAACAACAGGGGGGGGTGAGAACCGTTTCTTGGCGAAGGGCTCAAAACGAACAATGGCTGTTCTAGGTTGTTCTCTTCTGAACAAAGGGGGGGATGAGAACCGTCTCTTGTCTACGGGCTCAAGAACAATGGCTGTTCTAATGTTGTTCTCCTCTGAACAACAAGGGGGAAGGGTGAGAACCGTCTCTTGTCTACGGGCTCAAGAACAATGGCTGTTCTAATGCTGTTCTCCTCGGAACAACAGGGGGGGTGAGAACCGTTTCTTGGCGAAGGGCTCAAAACGAACAATGGCTGTTCTAGGTTGTTCTCTTCTGAACAAAGGGGGGGATGAGAACCGTCTCTTGTCTACGGGCTCAAGAACAATGGCTGTTCTAATGCTGTTCTCCTCGGAACAACAGGGGGGGGGTGAGAACCGTTTCTTGGCGAAGGGCTCAAAACGAACAATGGCTGTTCTAGGTTGTTTTCTTCTGAACAAAGGGGGGGATGAGAATCGTCTCTTGTCTACGGGCTCAAGAACAATGGCTGTTCTAATGTTGTTCTCCTCTGAACAACAGGGGGGGGGGGTGAGAACCGTTTCTTGGCGAAGGGCTCAAAACGAACAATGGCTGTTCTAATGCTGTTCTCCTTTGAACAACAGGGGGGGGGGGAAGCCTTGGGGACTTGGCGTCACGAAAGGTTCGAACCTTTGGCACTCAAGGAATATTGTCCTCCTTCTGGACAAGTGATTGTGAATCTCGAGGTCGAGGTCCCTTGGCGCACAAAGGGAGAGAGGGTCGTGGTGATGTTTCGCGACGATAATCTGGATCTCCAATCTGATCTTAGTGGTAAAGTTTCCATATAAATAGCCAGGACATCTCCTTGGCGTGGGGGAAAATGGAGTGAAAGCTTGGAGGGAACGCACAGCCGGGCCGGAGAACAATGCCTTATCGGCTGCTCATAAGCCTAACTCAATCTGGCGAGGTCGGCGTATGGGGGCGAACGGGGGGACGATAACCTCCTTGTTTAAACATTGACATCCGGTAGCTGCGATAAGGCTCCAAGCTTCGAGTCGAAGATGCACGTGGGCAGCATCGTGGTTTTAAATAATATGGGATAGGAGTTGAAATTAACGCAGCTTCAACTCGTTCTATCACAATATATATATATATATATATATATATATATATATATATATATATATATATATATATATATATACATATATATATATATATATATATATATATATATATATATATATATATATATATTTATATTTATATATATATATACCAGCGCATATTGTCCTAATTTTTTTTACTTTAGTCATATTACTTATTGAGAACGATATTGAATACATGATATTTATAAACTTAAACTGAAACAAAATTATTGGTTAAATCCTGATATTATAAAACACCATTCTATTAATTACATGCCAGTTAATAAAATACTGATTCCAACATTAACAAAATATTCCAACATTAGTAAAATGTAAAATTATTATCATGCATATTCATAAATAGTATGATAAATTTATGGCCATATTTTCTCTCAAGCTAAGGAGAGAATCTCCTAATGTATTTTCCATGGCTTGTTTTCTCCTACGAGGGTGCTACCAGCGCATTTTCATTGTAAAGATAGTAGCGCTTTCAAACACATTCTTTTTTTTATTTTGATCTATCAATACAAATTAATAAAACTGCTCCTGATATGCAATATTTGCAAGACCGTAATATGTTGCTAAAACATAATTTAGTTATAAAAGGCATGAAATATCATTTTGTTTATCCGAACAAAATGATAGTAGGCTTTGCAACAATCTGGTTGTATGTCATTCCTTCGTTGGTTTTCTGAAAATACTTGGCTGCAAGACATTAGATTACAATGGAAAAAGTAGTGTTTCTAAATAATTAAGAGGGCAAAAAGTACGCTACCTGAATTTTCGAGAAAATGGCCAAAACATGGCATGTAAGTTAATCTATCATGAATTGGATAAAACTATTTGCGTGAGTTATATACGCTGAGTGTCTCCATAAAAATCAAGCTAAAATCGGTGGGAAGAGACGTTGATTTGTTTGTTTGTTCAACATACGTCAACTAATAGGGTCATAGACACACTAGAGTTTGATTTGAATTCGACGAATCATGCTTCTCCAAAAGAAAATATAAGGTTGATAGAGATCATTCCTAATAGTAGGCTTTCGGTGGAATATGTACAGAAGCCAACGAATACTTTATCCATGATGTCCTCAACTTTAGTAACCTAAAACTAATCTAAGTTGTCATGAATAAAAATACACCTTTTTAGGTTTTCAAAGGTGATACAACACTGCAATGGGAGACAAGTTGATCGAGGTCTCGTGGAAAGAAAATGTAACCCTAAATCAAAGTGTGAATGAAAGCCTGTTATTCGGTAAAATATAAACAAATAACACTGGTCTTCGCTGTTTTCAATGTCTAACATATAATGCTTAAATTTACATCAATTTTTCGCGCTGAATCCGAAAATCATGCTCATTTTATCTAATCAGATCAAGTCTTTGAGATATAAGCACATGGCATAAATTTCTATAATCCAATATATTTGAAGGCGACTGTACACACAATTGTAAATTTTGAACTGATTTATATACTGAAAGCTTACAGAATGTTCTAATTGATACCAAGAAGAGCACAACATACAAAAAAGCTACTCATGGATGAATGGTCTTTTCAGGGACTTCCGATTGTGTCTAGCAGATACCAAATCCTTTTTCAGGCACCAGCAATAGTCAGTCAGAAAGTTGACATCCAAACGCCCTTGATAGCGTTCCTTCATCCCACGGATATCTTGGTGAAAACTCTCACCCTGTTCTTCACTGAGGTCTCCACAAATCTCGGGAAAATAGTCCAGGTGGGACCGTAGGAAGTGCATTTTCACTGACATCCGCGCACAAAGTTTGCAGAAATTCTCCATTAACTCATCAACCGCCCTCTCATATTAAAGACTTTTACGGTTGCCAAGGAAGTTTGCAATTACCGTCTTAATGGACAGCCAAGAAAAGAGTTTAGCAGGATTCAGTGCTTCATAAAAACAGGTGTCCTTGATGAGATGAGATCTCTTATTTGACGACCATCAAATTCACCTGCCTTCAGTTCTTCCATGCTGACTCATGGAAACTTCTGACGGAGGAAAGTAAATCTTCTACCTTTCCTATCCATGGCCTTGACAAAGTTATTCATCAAACCGAGTTTGATAGGCAAGGGTGAAAGCAAGATCTTGCTTGCTCAGTTGAACCAGATGGTAGGACCAAACGTTATGTGAACCGGGATCTAATCCTTGTCTTGGCAGCCTGTCTAACATCAAGCTGTCCCACAAGTACATAAAGCATGGATACTTTGTGTACCCACCTTGAAGGCCTAAGATAAGTCTAAAACTTTAAGATCTTCACAGATCAGCCATTTGTGTTCCTAGTAGTTGATAGCAGGCAACAGAAGGTCTATGCTGTTACAGGTTTCTTTCATTGCAGCTGAGTGTCCAAAAGGGATCGATAAAAACCTATTGCCGTTATTAAGAAGAGCTGCTTTGAGACTTCTGTTAAATGAGTCAATGAAAAGTCTCTATTCCATCGCATCATACTTCAGGCCCATTAAGTTCAGCAGGTCAGCAATATTGTTACAATAGACCAGTAAATAGGCTTCATCAAAAGCAAAAAAAATCCTAACTTCTTTCTCGCGGTCCTGATACCAATAGGATGTTGTCTCTGTTGCCAGCAGGCATATCTCTCGAAGACGTGAACCCAATAGCTGAGAAGATTCTTTGGAAGGTTCAGGTCTCGTGTCAGTTCGTTGAATTTGGCTTGCCTAAATGGCACCAGCTGCTGGCCCTTTTCTGGCTTCTATGCATCAAACTCAGCTGTATCGGTAATGAAACTAGCCTCGTAATAAAAGCTAGAACCCTTGGTAAAATCAGTCTCAGGAACAGGAAAATCGGGGCCATGTGGGACTTGTTTTATAGCAGAAGGAACATTAGAGTATTGAACATGGTGCTTGTTCTTGCGATTGATGCCCTTTAAATTTGTCATTCAGAAGTAGCAGGCGGTGACGTGATCTTTGCCTTCCCTTCACACAATTGGGACACCAAATGGCATACTCTTCCTTTTCTTATTACTCCAATCACTTAATTTTTTCACACATGTTTTCCAGCAAATATGGAGAGAAAATGGTTTATCCTGGTCCCCTAGTTTCACTCCAAAGTAATCATGATATGCCTTTTTCTAAAAATCCGTGATTTTTGCTTAAAGGTCTGGAAGAGCGACATGGCCGCCGATGTAACAACACCTATTCCGTTGATTCTTACATGTACGATCCACCGTAATGGAAATATAGACATGAAAAGATGAATAAATTAGGTTACGTATGGTTACTCCTCACTAGATATGACAAAAAAGAAGTAATAAACGGTTGGATGGTAGCGCTATTTTGGAATATACGTTAAAATATAAATCGAGCAAATCTAAAAAAAACAGACCTGACCAAAGAAAACTAATTATATTTTTAAATTCAGAATGTAAAAATAATTCTAAATCAGTTGCGTAATAATTCAATAACTTCGTTTTATGGTAAATATATGAGATGCAAAACAAAGTAAAATTGAAAGTTAAAGTTCAAATACCTACAATGAAAACTACCTGGCTAAAAGTTTACAAGTGTCTAGGTTTATGGACTAAGTATGTCTAAAAGTGTAAACATATTATGGAGCAGTGACTAGGATTAGACGGGTATTAAAACTTTATGATTCAGTACAAGGTAAATTCAAGAGGATACAAGGAAAGAGTTACAAGGAAGAAGAAGAGTACCCTAGATTGGGCGGACGAAAGAGGTAAAAAAGTGTTGGAGAAAATTGACTGTTGAAATTTGTGTGCAATGTGAACGAAATAAGGAATTCTTAGATGTACCGCTAGCCCTTTGCAATCAAACTGCGTCGACTAACTTTGCAGGTGTAATTAAATATTACTTTTTTTCAAACACCGAAAATCAACGAGAATGAGGAAGTTTTGACAAGGGGATCACAAGACACTGATGGAAATCAAGATTAATAAAAATATTTGAAAGGTAAATAACTCGAATAACCAATGTAAATGGATTCTTTGGATTGGGATGGCACTCGACTCTCATGAATTTACCCCCTCCTCCTTCGATTAAATGCACATTGTACTTTGGGGAAGACTTGTGCAGAGACATGCAAGAATAGAGACCTAAAAGTACAAACATTAATACTTTGCCTCTATCAATATTATAATATACGTTTCCTTCGTTTACATTGCAATTTTTATTGACAAACATACTGTGATAAAAAATTCTTTATTTAATTTAATATGTTCAGAGATCCTTTATAATTTTGGAGGTGAACTGATTTATCCAATAAAAAAATATGAATCTCGCTATAGCCCTCTCTCTTTTATGTATTGCAAACGGATTTTTTTCCAATTTAAGACGGGCAGTAATTTAATTGAATTACGACCTGGTCGATTTGGGCTTTCAGAGAGAATTCTTCGTGCTTTTCGACGAAGCGTTAATAATACCTTTTCTTACAGTCTTAATAAGTGACAGGAACGCCATCCATTTTAAGAAGTTTCTCGAATAGCTGCCTATACCGTGGGGAATGTTATATCTATTTTAGATCTGTTTTCAATTTCGATATCAGACAACCCATGCACTCACTCACATATGCATGCGCACCATTACTAAGTAGAAACATGTTAATGCTACCCGTTATAACAAGAGGGTATCCTCATCAAGTCACATACTGCATTTTAGTATTTCAAACTCTACCACCTCAATTAATAATCTGGCAAAAAGAGGATTTATTATCACACTATAAGCCATTTATCAAAACTTCTCTGCCTTTTTGAATATTAATGAATTATATTGCTAGATTTACTGCCCAAGATACGGCCTCTAACTTAGCTTAGAGCACCTGGCTACTACTATTGGTATTAATTCTACCTGATATAGTAATTTTAGAAGAGGTCATATGTCTCCCAGGCGTGTTGCTATTAAGTCTGCTTTAAAAAGTCACTTGTGTCTCTCAGGTATACCTGATGGTGAGAAAAGCTTTGCGAAGATTTTAGTTTTCTCTTCCAACCGCATAACTTATTTAGCGGATGATATATTTATCCTAGAAAGAAGAAAGTTGATTTAATAAAGTTAATAATGGAAGTGATTCATTTAGTATAGCAAATTAATCAGAAAATAAAGCCAATTCTTAAAAGAAATAACACATTGAAAATAATTTATTTTTGTCACATGGTTCAAGGAAGATGAGATGATTTAGAAACAGTTTAAACCAAGATCCACATACTAAGACTGAATTAAAAATCGGCTGAGGAAATTAGTGATGTTAGTAACGGATGTCAGGATATCCGGCTTTGTTCGAGTTTAATTGCAGGTCTCTCGGAAGTACCCTAAGGGGTTCTGAGGACATTCTATCTGTTTCCGAGGTTAGGTGTGGTTGTTTATGAGTGTTTTTTTTTGATAATTATGAGCTTTTATATGCAAGACAAAAGGTATATCAGATTGTTTAGGTTGAATAATTTTGTTGCTTGTGAGCTGTTTAACTCTTGACGAAAGTTGGGTGAGTTTGGTTGATTTTGTTGCGTTAAGGGATGTTCGCAATGTAAAGAAGGTTCAGTCAGGTTATTTGGATTGGTTGGTTTTATTCAATGGTTATGGGTTATTTGGATTTGTATTGTTTTATTTAGATGAATAAGAGTTTCTTGTTCCGGTATGATTCTTAAGTTATATTGGTTGCTCCTGTTCCCTTCGTATGGTGTTCAGGAATGCTATTTGGTTGGATTATTTTATTGGTTATTATTACCTAACCTGCACCAGGAACACCTTTATATCTCCTAGCAATTCTATATCGGACGAAAATGAAAAAAGTCAAGAAATCTTTGAAAATAATTAGTTTATTTCGTTATAACTTTCTCATCCTTTCAATATATCCATCCTAAAAATGCTCCATTAACTGAGGCGGAAAAATGCATAAATCAATGTACTTTGATATCATACATCGACTCAGTTTGGGCGCCTATAGCTAAAGGCGTACTTCGCGTTCATCCCACCCCTCTAAACGGCACAACTTTCTTCTACTCTTGCATGATGCGTATCAAAATACACTAAAAATAAATTCTAATATTTGGATGAAAATTAATGTATATATTTTGCTCAAGGTTTCGTACAGCTTCTTTTCTTTTATTCTATAATAATATTAATAATAATAATAATAAATATTTTTTGTTAAAAGAAAACAAAGATACTGTACGATATTTGACTAAGACAGACTTGGGTTGAATTTATTAAACAAATGCCGCATCCCCAAAACGTACCGCCAGGGAAGATCGCCCCTCCCGGCCTCGTTCGTTAAATCCGCTACTGCCTATAATATAGCGACAAACAAATTAATATGAACATTATATAGATATATACAAAAAAACAGCGTAGAAGACCAAATATTAGAGAGAAATCTGTTAAACAAGAAATTATTATGAGTTTCAATGAAATTAGTGAACGATTATATTTGCAATTGAGAATTTCTTAATCAGCTTTGTGTGAAAATTTTAGTTTAACTATAAATCAAAACAGGTAATTCAATACATTTAATGTTGTTGGAAGACAGATTTCACGCATGATTAGTCTTTCTTTACATCTTTAATGGTGCAAATGGAAACAATTTTTCAATGAAATTTTTAATATTACTGAGAAAATTTTAATGGCACTTAAGTTCATAGGCATTCCTACTTGGGGGGTGGGAAACCAAAACGGAAATAAGGTTTGAGCATACTCATATATGTTTCTCTCACAAGATTTGCGTGCCTTTAAAAATTCACCAGTAATTAAGGAATAATTTGGGGGGAGGGGGTATCTTTTATTGAAAAATGAACTAAACTAAAAAAGAAATCCTCATCGTAAAATTTACACTTACCCATATTCCACATTGTAAAATAAAAGAAGGCATTTTTTTACAACTTTAGGTAAGGAAAGGAACAATATCGAAAAATTAGGGAGGTTGATGTTCAAAAGAAAAGTTTGGAGTAGAGAATGTTCAAATGATTTAAAAGGGGGGTAAACTATGCAATTTTAAAGTTTATATAAGAAACTACATAGAGGGATAAAGGCTGTAGGACACATAACTCGCTCAAAATTTTCTTATAATTCAGCAAAATCTTCTTCTACAATCTTAGCAAATCAACCCACATAACGATATTATACTTCGACAGTGACAGTTCTGTAATATTGTTCACTTTTCTTTCCCCCTTCATAAGGTCAACCCTTCCTTTTTCTACATGTCCAATTTCTCCTGGCGCACAACTCTCCTGAAATTGCTTCAGTGTGACGCAGAAAGCAGCGCTTCTAGTGCACATGCCTAGCATTACTCGGGCAAGTGGTCTGCCCACAACCAAGTGGGGACAGAAAAACATACACCGATTATATGTATTTTATCTTATTGCGGTTTATGTCATGATTAGCTATTTTCACCCTTATTCAACTTTTTTATTTTCTAAAATATTATAAGCGGAAATATAATATAATTAAATATGATGCAAAAATTTCATTCAGGAAATGAATAAGTTGAATAAAGTTCGAAGTTGGAGTTCGCTTTCATCTTTCTTGAAGAATATTTTTGTATTTAATGTTTCCCTCACCGACTACTCTTTGTTTATGTATAGTATAACACTTATCTCTCTCTCTCTCTCTCTCCTTCTCTCTCTCTCTCTCTCTCTCTCTCTCTCTATATATATATATATATATATATATATATATATATATATATATGTATATATATATATATATATATATATATATATATATATATATATATATATATATATATATATATATTGTCTGTGTTTTTTTAATCTTCCGTTTCATTTGACTCCTTATTATGTTTTTCGGGTCAAGGATATATCATGGAATCCAGTTCATAGTGTTTATACCTATAGCGTTCTTAAAATACTATTTAGTGGTATTAAAAGAGAAATTTAATCTCTGTCTCCTAATTAAATATGTAAGAAAAATTTAATAGATCACAAGTTACGTCCCAGAACTTCATGTAACATCGTTAATGGCTTTACAGTAGAAAGAAAGGAACGGCACGGTATATTAAGAACGACACGTTTTCAGATGGAGGAATTTAATATCCCCTATCTGAGTGGTTATTCGGATTGTATTTGCTGAGATGGCTTCATTCCTTAACTGAATTCCTTTATCGGTTCTGTTTAATGGGAAGCATCGATAATGAGTTCTACGCTCACCATGGCTAAACATAGAAGGGAATAAATGAATAAAGAACCCCGATGAAAGATATAATTTTTATTAACAAAATAAAGAGCAAAAACTTATGCATGCATTTCTTTTAGATATCTTTTTTTAAATAAGATCTCTAGCGGGTAATTTATAATGAGAAAATGTAAGAATAGTACAAAAAAAGTCTTGCTTAGAACAATAATGACAGCGTGAAATTCTCCTGCGAGAAGCCTTCGTTCCAGAACAAGGGATGTGTTCCTTGACAGGAGATGGTGCGGATTGAGAAGCCTGGAGACATGTATTGAATTTCTGAAGTCGAGGTTTGGAGGAAGTTAGATTATTATTAACAAAATTTTTGCATTTGTTGAACGTTCTTGTACGATACAAGCTCTTACAAAATCTCTATAAGTGTGTAATAAGGTTTCTGCCATCGCCATATAGGAGAGTATTTGTTTTAAAGGCTCAAATTCTTGTCTCTCCGAATCGATATATGCCAAAAGTTTTGAAACTATTTTGCAAAGAAAATCCTCGTTAGGAAAAGAAAATTCGGGGAAGACTTGTAACCTCTATAGCATATACAAGGAACATCTTTATACGCAACTCTCCCGAATGAAGCCTCTTCCATTACTTTAAAATGACGGCTACGCTATTAAAGAGGGATAGAGTGAGTAACCGAAGAAAAACAGACAAAAGCTTAAAATGATGAGATGAATGTTCAAAACCTGAAAGGTGACAAAGAATATGAGTGACCAAGAGAGATTTTCGTCGAAACCTCCATAATCTAACTCGTATCGAGATCCCCATCAGGAGCGGTTAAAATTGGGCAAAGATTTCGAGACTGGATATCTAACTCCTATCGAGATTCCGGGCAGGATCGGTTCAAATTGGGCAAAGATTTCGAGACCGGACATCTAACTCCTATCGAGATTCCGGGCAGGATAAATTCAAATTGGGCAAAGATTTAGAGACCGGATATCTAACTCCTATCGAGATTCCGGGCAGGGTCGGTTCAAATTGGGCAAAGATTTCGAGACCGGATATTTAACTCCTATCGAGATTCCGGTCAGGATAGGTTCGAATTGGGCAAAGATTTCGAGACCGGACATCTAACTCCTATCGAGATTCCGGGCAGGATCAGTTCAAATTGGGCAAAGATTTCGAGACCTGATATCTAACTCCTATCAAGATTCCGGTCAGGATCGGTTCAAATTGGACAAAGCTTTCGAGACCGGATTTTTCAAGAGCCACTTCAGGTACACTTCACAACTTTCAGAATTACCTTCGAACTTCATGTACTTGGTTAATTATAAGAGTTTCTTTTTTTTGTTTATGTAGCTAGTGTAGCAAGGAAATAGCCATTACCTTCACACTGCAACGGGGAGTGGCAATTTATTGCTATAATAACTGCATACCATCAGTGTGTATTTGCACTTTACCGTACTACTGTAAGATATAGTATGCTACCCTGAGTGTGTGCAAACGATCCCGAATACTGGTACGACAAATGTGAAGTTAAAGATAATCAATTAGTACATTTCTATTTATGGCTGTTAGGTTAGTTTATTGGATGCACTCTCTTGCTTTGTGTAGATAGGTATTGGGTAGCGTACCCCACGCTGTCTGAAGCAGTGACGAGGAGGTATACACCCAGTACTTTGACTGCATACCATCACTAAATACATTGCAATTTACCTTACTTTTGTTTAAAATTTTGGTTTGATAGCTATAAATTTTAGCAGGTTTTAGGGGAAACATTAATATTTTATTATTAAAAAACCAGTGTGTAATTTTTAGTCTTTTGGGTAATTTTTGTTATATTATTTTCCGAAAAATTGTAACGTCTATGAATGAATTTTTAGGCGTTTTTGTAGTTTTATATTTTATCCTTTTTGAAATCTTTATGCTTATAATGGGCTTTTTAAGCATTTTTCATATAAAATTATTTTATTTATCTTTTCATTCAATTTAAATGTGATTGTTAACCATTTTTAATTTCTTTTTATTAATTAAATATTTTTCATACTTATAAAAATAGGACTTTTAATCGTTTGAGGTGGTAATGAAAATATATAGTTCATTTTTGTAATTATTTTTTTGTCCATATAAATGTACATTTTTCACTATTTAATCTTTTTTTATTAACTTAGTTGCCTTTTTTTTCTTTCATTCATCTTTACAGTCAAAAAACACCATTTAGATATAAAATAAATGTTGACCTGCCTCAATTTTGTCATTTTATTTCTTTTATGAAGATGACGTAGCATTCCTTAATACTTAGATGTCATTTCCACAATTTTTGTCTGCCTTTGCCAATTTGTCCGTCAGTTTGTTTATTTTGGCGCGTGATTTTTAACCGACCTTCAATGGATGGAGTGTAATGGCCATGCGGTAACTTTCATTTCTCACTCTCTGATACACATATGTACAAACCTAGATGTAGAGTAATCATGAAAAATCAAAAGGATAATTCCGTTCTTCTTTTAAAAAAGGCCTCATTTAATGAATGTTTTGAATAAAGGTGAAAACAACTGAAATAACATTTTCCCTTTTGTTGGTAATCGATATCTTTAATTTCAAGCGATTTTTGCAAGTCTCTCTCCATATCTCTGCTTGTCTAAATGCTTAGGGAGACAAAAAAATGGAAAAAGTAAATTATAATTCTAGATTTTCGGTAAGAATATTATATAAAAAGTAATGAATAGATTTTTAACTGATATTTTCTAGTTAATTGTAGAGCAATGAGATTTTTGTGTCTGTGGGATTAAAAAGGTTTGAAATTGAAGCATGAATTTATTTATTTTTCTTGGGTGGGATGGGGTGGAGAATTCAACCATAACAATGATACAAGGTTTGAAATTGAAAGAGGAGTTTATTTTTTTAGGAAGGGGGGGATTCAGCCCTAAAAATCATGTTGCCTGTATGAGATTTTTTTTCCAATCATTAACTGCTATTATATATATGTATAGACTTTAATTGGCCACATCCGAGGGAACCGAATCTTCCAATTCATTCGTTTGATACCATTTTTCTTCTCCCATTCTTTCTCCTATTTAGGCCAAGGAACATGTGTTTCCTCGCCAATTTCATTGAATAGGCAGTTATTTGGCTCATTTTATGAATCTAAAATATTAACTTCTATTCTTATTTAACAATAAAAATTTATTTACCTGAATTAATATTTCAGACTAAATCAAGCCTGAATATTTGACTTTTCGAACAGTTTTCAGAAAGGCAAACAGGTACGGAAGCATGGTTGACTGACGATGGTAGATCGTTTATGGTTCATCTAATGCCTCATAGACAACCGATATATGATGATGAGACTGAGCTGCTGTCAAAATGCTGACTGCTCTGGTTGCCGGATGCTAGTCTGCATTTTCCTTACTTTGGTGAAGAGAATATTCTTGTGCTTTTGCCAAAGTTTTCCGAGATTGTGCATTTTAGACTGGCGCGTATAAGTGAAAAAATCGTGAGAGCTTTTTAGCAGCGACAAGTGAAAATATCATTCACGGATATTTTGCCGTAAGTTACGAGTGAATATCGAGTGAATTTCAAGTGAGATTTAAGTGAAATATTTTATTACTCGCTTTTGAGAGCCTGTGGCGAAGACTGAGCTTGCTTCGTCCCCCCTCTCACTCTTCGACGAGTCTGTCCTGTTTGGAAGTCAGCCTGCTAAACTAATTTTAGCGCCCTACGGTTAAGGTAAAGTGCCTTGTGAAAAACTATTTCGGCTCGGGATGGGACATCTCTCTTGCAAAATAATATTTATTCAACTCGGTGATAGACTCTCCTCTTAAATAGACACATGCACATTGCCAAACACAAACAGATATACTCTCACTCCGTATGTTTTTTTTCATTTGTTTTTTACCAGGCGCCCATATGAGAGTATGGAAAAATAAATGAAGGAGACCCGGCGGATTCCGCTGAAGACCCTCTCTGAAGGCCCCAAGCCTGACCGAGGGAGAGTCTTCGCAAAAATTCATGGCGATTTGGAAATTCTTTTGGTTAGACTTATCGATAAACATAATGGGTACGCTGCAATCTGTTCTAAGGAGGCTGACTGCAAAGCACTCACCTCCCCAAAAGCTGGAGAGTGTTTAAAGACTATAAATTTGAACCCACATACACCACCACATAAAGTTTTCCTTAGACTACCCTATCTCGAACATTTGACATCCGAGTTTAACAAACTCCTTTTCTTTACCCTCAACAATCATTTTACTCAATGCCAATTCATTTGTATAAATTCCAATCCTGTATCGTTAAATTCCTTTTTTCTTCATAAGGAGCCAATCTCTTTGGGGTTTCAATCCTGTATAATTTACAATTATACATGTACGACCTGCCACAGTCGTTATGCAGGCCAAATTGGCTTACAACTCAAAGGCAGGATCGCAAAGCACTTAGGTTTGTCTCATAGAACTGGTATTCCCATTTCTAAACCTGAAGCCTCTTCCATCAGGCAACACTCTGAGTATCACCATCATCCTCTTAATTCTGATTCATTTAGCATATTATCTTCAGCCTTAACTTCTCTCGATTTGAAAATCTCAGATTTACTGTACATCAATAAAATAAATCCCAACCTAAATAATTACTCCTCCTCAATTAAACTATTCACTATATATACAACCAACACCTTTATATATTAACTAGCCAACCAATCAACCGAACAAATTTCGTTAGTAGTTTTCTATCTTTAGTTGGGTAGTCACCAGATAGCCCCTTATAAAACGAATAAAATAAATAATTATATCTTTAGTTAGTTGATTTCTCAGCTCCCACAATAAAGGTTAGTCCCTCTGTTTCGTTCATTCTAATTTGTTTTCAGGTTTTTTGTTGTTTTTTATAATTTAATATAATAGGTTATTTTATTGTTTACTCCAGTTACCTTTGATATTTGATATTCAAGTCAGTTTATGTTATAAATTCACTTCTTTCTATTATTTTTTTAGAATTACACTGGATAGTATTAATTAGTTCTAGATATTTTTATTTGTGTTTTTACTTTAATCTCAATAATTGTCAATTTTATTATTTTAACTTGTCTTGATCCTCTTTTTTAGCTATTATTTGATGCATTCTTTTAACTGTTATCGTAATATTCCTTCCCCTTCTCATTAGTCGATACAGTCGCTGAAGATGGTCCTAGTGGAGGTCCGAAACGTCCGGCCAAGAAATGATTAGTGCGATCACCTGGGTCTTCATATTCCTGCTACATATCAGATTCCCACGGAACAAATCAATTACTAGTGTAAATATATATATATATATATATATATATATATATATATATATATATATATATATATATATATATATATATATATATATATATATATACATATATATACACAAAAAACAACAAAAATATATACCAAAGCGCAAAGAAAGCCAGAGATACCCTATCACCAGCGACCTGTCTTTCATTTTACTTTTCATTTTCACTTTCCTATTATTTTTCCCCAATTTTCCACATTATTTCTTTTACTAAAATCCTCTGCTACTATATTCGTCACTTTATATTTCCAATGTCTAATGTCAAAATGCTTTACTTGTTGCTCAGCTTGTCAGTTCACTCATTCATTACACTTTAACACCAGAGTTAAGATGTCCTTTTCTCTTTACTTACCTACAATAATCAAGTTGATATAATAAATTATTTGCTGTTTGTGAGCTCCTTCGGAGAGAACAAAAACTTCTTTGCCCTTTCCTTGTAACAGTAGGAAATTGTATTGCGAAATTCCTCTTTCATGCTGCGAAACCACACCTTAACCAAGCCCTTACCTTTACTAAATAAACATTTCTTAGGAATTTTGCTTTTAGTGAAAGTTCGAAGATGGTTTTATTATATTCTTAAGAAAAGGAAACAAATATTAGCCAGAATAATGGTAGACGTTTTGGCTGCATGTATTAATGAAAGATTAAGGGGTATCTATTTAACTGTTTCATGTCTCCAGGTATGAGTGTATAGCTTTATTCATCGGCTGTTCGCAAGTATACAGTGAGGCGTTAGCATAATGGTGGTTTAAATTAGCGTTGAGAAAAATATATTCTTCCTCGCCTGATACGCAGTGAAAACTATCAATTTTTGTCCGTCAAGAAAATTAGAAATTTCTCCTTCTTTGGCTTGTCCATAGCAACTCGTTATTCAAAGTTATTGTTCTGTTGAATCTTTCGTGTGATTGGTGGGTGGTACGCTCATTACTCACGTCTTACTCTCACGCAAGTCCTACAAATCACATATCCTGATCTGTAATTTTTATGTTAACCTCCTGTTTTATCTTCAAGTTGAGAACTACAATCATTAAATTTTCTAATGAATAAAAAGTCCTATTTCTACTCTCTTTTTCACTGGGACTGGTATTTATACTAGAATCTCACTACATTAGTGTATAGCTGTATTTGACACAACAATAGTGTGAGATAGGAATTACAAAGGATATATACATTCACCCCCTTATTTTGAGCATGTCTGGTATTGATCCTCAAAGCATGTCTACTGACCGAGGATCATAATCTAACTTAACATACTAAATTTCGAAGAAAAGTTATATTTTTTGATCAGTTGTTTCTAGTTGAGCTTCGGTGACAGTTAACTTATCCTCGTCCTACTCCTCACTAAATGGTTGTATCTAATAGGCCAATTAACTCATAAAATGATGTGTTTATTCCTTATTTTTACTCCTGCATTTCTTTTTCAAGATTGCGGGCACTGTTTATGTTAAAAACATATGATGAGTGATGAAATAGCAAGATAACTGAGGAATATGTAGCATGAGCTCACCCATAAGGAAAAATTGCGGGTTAAAGTAACCAATTTGAAGAATTTATTATAAATGGAGTGAAACCTGATACCATAAAAAAACTAACGAGGAAATGAGTGATTGATCTTCCCAAGGTAAAGAATGATACACCAGTGTTTATTAGTCTACTTAACAAAAAATAACTATAACAAATTAAAATGAGAAGTTTCTAAACACAGAATTTATGTTTGCAAACAATAAAATTCGCTTGGTTCGAAGTACAAAATGAATGTGTGATGAAATGTATATAGAACACATTTAATCACAACATACGAAGGATAGAAAGATTTTAAGTGAGTGCGAATATGTTCTGATGGAGTAATGAGTTGGAGTTTGAGAGAAATACCTTCCAAGGCGATAGAGTCGGTGTAACTTCATGGATTGCAAGGAAAATTTAACAAAATAATGGGCTAGTAAGAAATAACCAAAATTGAATACAGGAGAAAACAGACGGCAAAATATTAACAAGCAATGATTTTGCTATAGAAAGGTCTACATGAGTGTGCATACGAGTATGTGTGTTTAAGAGAAAGGGCGAAATAGTCAGGGGGGCACCAAGTATCTTTGCGCCGTAACGATGACAATGGAAGAAAACAGACAACAGAAGATTGTAAGATGAACCTCAGCTCTATAAAGGTC
The DNA here is from genome assembly GCA_963969495.1 of Ceratothoa steindachneri. NCBI lineage: Eukaryota > Metazoa > Arthropoda > Malacostraca > Isopoda > Cymothoidae > Ceratothoa > Ceratothoa steindachneri. The sequence continues at coordinate 53,505,588 of OZ018332.1, forward strand.
ATCAGGATAGACAATGGCTTTACCTCGATATATTGATTTCGGCAGCAGATAGACAGCACAAGTCCAACGAGTCTAAGCTTTTCCAGACAGGCAAGAGAAAGATGAGACAAGATGGAAGACAAAGAAAGAGAAAATAAGTGGTTCGAAAAACTCAGGAAGGCCGTTGGTCAGGGATGCAATGTCAAGGTGATGCGATGAAAATTAGTTACCCGTTTGGGTTCTCTTACTCTCAAGAGTCTGTTTCAGTACTGATGGTGTGAAACAAACATCTCACAAAAGGATACTAAATAATTTTAGTGCTGTGCAAATCAAGGTCATAGAGAAGGTTAAGGACGCGCCATCTCAGGTTTATTTAAGCCGTTTAGTCATTTGAAGTAGAAAAGGACTGTCCCCAGTATGCATAAGGAAGTGTGAAGTTGGCTATCTATTGCTATAATAACCTTAGTGTTCGTCAACTTTCGAACTAGTCCTTACTAGCAGGTTAATCATTTAATCCAATTAAATATTGAGCCTTCCTATGGTGTGGGGTAAAAATATGCCCATCAAGTAGAATGTATCGCCGCCAACAACAATAAAGTTAATTATTGTATTCATATAATACTAATTTGTGCCAAATTTGTACTCTAGAGTCCTTGTGCTCTTTGTACTCACCTATTAGTGGATATTTACCCTTTCATATTCTTCTTTTCACACTGCTTCATATCGATTCCAAATTTCTTTATTAGTTTTTTCGTATCTATTCTCTCGTATCGTTGAACAGACTACTTTCTTTATCGGTTCCTTTAGTATTTATTAGGATGAGGAATAAGTTCTTGCGTTTCTTTATGTTTTTTGATTTAAGTTTTGTGTTGACGTGATTTGTGCACATATTAAGAAACAATAATGAATAATGAGAGCAAAATTTGCAAAGGTTAGGCCACGTCTCTTAACATCATAGACTATTAGGCTTTTGCTTAGGTTACGTCTTGAAGTTGAGTAATAAGTCATTGCAGTTTATTTAAAAGTTGTGTTAATTTAATTTTTGTTCTGTACCCTCAAAATGGAATGTCAAGTTGAAAGAAAGGCGCATTTTCAACACTTGTTGTTATTCATTTTCAATCGAGACGGGAACAATGCAAACGCAGCAAAAGCTCATCGCGATATTTGTGCTGTGTACGACAATGCCCCTGTCCACAAGGCCAGAGTTGCACAAGCTGCCCTGTGCGAGTGTGGATTCGAGGAGCTCAACCACCCCCCTACAGTCTAGATCCTGCCCCTATCGACTACTTTTTATTCCGCCAGATTAAGGCTGCACTGCGTGGACGCCGGTTTGGGGATGATAAAGATGTCCATATCTCGTTTCCTTATATCCGAATTGCAAGACTTATTTACCGCCCCTCGTAGGTTGTCTCAATATTATCTTTTGATTGTTCACTTTACTCATTTCTCTTTTTCTCTTCTGGCCACCTACCCGCTTGTAACAATCGCGAGCTATATGCGTTTCCCTACCTCAAACGTAAGACACTCGGTTTCATCCCATTTCTTCCTGCGCGTAATCAAATACATTATGCCCTTTCTTCCAACACGCAAAACAAGTTAAGCGTCTGACATTGCAGACGCCTTTAACTTGTCCCAGAACCTCGCATTAATTCCAGGCTACAAATCTTTCTCGTAACTGAATCCTATACGTAGCTAGATTACACCAGAAAGGTTCATATAACCCCTCTCTTTGCGATAATTATTACTACGTGGTCTACCCAAATACCCCTGACAAAATATCCGCAAAGGAGCTAAGATGCTTCTCCTAGCACCAGAAAACAAGGATTTTTTCTTTAGATCCCGAGGGTTTCCTATATCCTTTATTGCTGGCAAAACGCCCTAAATTTTCGTCTTGATTCCTTTAACCTTGCTGGATTCCCTGTCAAGCAGGGAGATCACAACAGGAGTATATTTAATTGGATCATCCGTGAACGTCTTAACAATATCCATATGCTTAGCTCCTCCACTGCTACACAAATTTACGTTCTCTTTAAGCTTTATCAATTGTTCATTCGAACTATTTTACAGTAGTCTAACTCAGGATTTTGCCTTCGGCGAAGAGTCTGGAGCGTACCTGTATGTTCAGAAATAGTTTCACTCCTCTCTCTTTCCACCTACCTGAAACTTCCCTATATGGCAGGGATTTACCTCCTTGATGCCGGCTACCTAGTCTGTTAGTTTAAACTTAATTATATGGTAAATTTCATCTTAACTACCAAATCTATCGCATATCAAAGAAATGGATCCCACAATATTTCTTACTAACTCTTCCGACCATAGATTGTAGGAAGAAGGAAAACGCAACCTACAGATAAGCTTTAATTTATCCAGAAATCCATTAAAGGAATGCTCGGACTGTACATTAAATTTAGTTAACTTAGAAGCCTCTCTGACCAAGCATCCAGGCAAATTCTAACTTAACTCCAGATTAACCATAAACGCGATAATCTGGGTCTGATAACTATCACCTAGTTGATTTTTAAAGTTTATTTGAATTGATTTACATCACAAAATCCCGAAGCCGGGTACTGAGCAGAGGCACTAATCTGGCGATCCCCTCTCTTTCCATGTCCCAGTGATTCAACTCGAATATCTTTTCTAATTGTGTCAGGTACAATCACAGGTCTTCGTTTTCTTTTTAAGCTGGAAGTTTCATTGCGGCTAACTCTGTAGCCCCTGCTCGGGATCCTATGGAGTGGGCTTCCACCTGATTCTTGCTCATTTCTCTTTCATAAGCGCGTACTCGTTCTCTCTCTTCTGCTTCCCTTTCGGCTCTTCTGTCTTCCATTTCTGCTTGTTTCTTTTCTCTTTCCGCTTCCTGGACGTAGGAACCTAGCTCTTTGCCTTCTAGTCTAAGCATTTGGCCTTCCCTGGAAGAATTTTTCGAACGCATCCATTTTATCTCTGTTTGTTCGTCCAAAAACTCACTGATATGCTAAAAGTACTTATGCAACAACTCACCAGGTAGTTCGCTGCCTAACCTACTCTTAATTCCACTACTATGCTGATTGGAATACCCCTCCCCTAAAAAAATACTTAATAACCTTGACCGGCTAATCACCACAAATTTATACAGCTACCTTGTTATGTTTAATCTTTCCTCGAACGCTTGGCACACATTTGCTATTCCTGAAGGGAACACAAGACAACCAACTTTTACTGAGTTCTTTCAATACCCATAAAACCTGACACCAAATATTTATGTTGTGGTATAGGAAGGACCGAGTAATGGGTAGAGTTCATACGTATGGGTTGGTTATGTACTTCAAAACTCCGCGATTACGTTTTATCTCTAAGAGTGCTCTATTTATTAATTATTATTGATTATTATTACTTCTTTAATCTTTGAGGGTTCCTAGTGCCTTGCTTAGCGTTTCGAGGATTAAATAATTTAAAAAAAAACCTAAAACTTTAATTAAAAAAAAACATGAGCCAACGAAATTTGACATACTAAATACACAGAAATGAATTCAACAAATTTAAGTGAGACTTTCTAAAATGACATACTTGAATTTATAGTAATGAATGACCCACAACTCACTTTAATATAAAATTTAAACCGAATTTATTGAAACAGATACCGAGGTTTAAATACCTTTATGGCTTCCTACTAGAATCGGGTTTGAGTCTGGCCTTGAGCTCAATGGTTACGTCACCTCAGGAATGTTGTTTCCAGGCCGACGTGTGAAGCGTGCCCAGAGGTGCTCGTACGGGAAAATAGCTTTAAAGCCATAAACAACTTTGGAGCGTGTGGCAGATGGCGCAACGCACGCCTTCTGTAGGAAATGATCTCACCACTGGGCAGTGAAAGAATGTTTCTTCTTCTCTTCGGGATTCTCGGGGAATAATTAGCCCTGGCGAGTGATGAGTCAATGCTTGAATCCTTTAACTCACCGTTATAAGAATTCGCTGAGGATGGTCATCGTTAATGACCGAAACGTCCGGAAAATTAAATGTTCAAAACCATCGCATATGTCTTCATATTCCTGCTATATATATATATATATATATATATATATATATATATATATATATATATATATATATATATATATATATATATATTATATATATATATATATATATATATATATATATATATATATATATATATATATATATATATATATATATATAGAGAGAGAGAGAGAGAGAGAGAGAGAGAGAGAGAGAATTATTTGCAGTTGTGCAATCATAATTATGCGGTTAAAAGGGCAATGTTGTAGGTAACTAAGTTCTTCATTAATAATTCTCGATTCACAAGGCCGAGCTAGAAGAATGGATGAAATAAATTTCCCATTCTCTTCGAAAGCAGGAATAACAATTAAATTAGCTGATTGTCGTGGTATACGGCCGAGTACGTATGTACGTTAACTCCGTACATGAATAACTAAGTTCCACTTTTCTCTAAGAGTGTTTTACTTTAATTTTTGTTCTTTAATCAGGGAGGATTTTTAATATTATATATCTATTGCCATTTGCAGCATTTTGAGGATTTAATTGAACAGCTCGGACAAAAATATACTTTTAATAATATAAAAAAATGAAATATTAAAAATTTAAATATACTAATAGTATAATGAGAGGATTTAATAAAAAAATAATACTACTAATGAGTACTACGCGATGGTTGACGCAAAATTCACTTTCTCACAGAATGGTAACTAACGAACATGAATAATTTTTGGATTCCTTTTACCTATAACTAAAAGTGATTCTGAAGTTGGACGACCTTGAACGAGAACCTCTTCGAGGCGATAATTAGAGACGAGTTGGATGGGAGCCTTCTCTCTAGCGTGCGACTGGCTAGGAAAACAGCTGATCGTCTCTCTAGGTGAAGGAGACGCTTGTTGAGGCTATTTAAGAAGAAAAGCTGATGCTTATCCCGAGTTAGATGGGGGGGGGGCGATGCTTCTTGACTTGAAGATATAAGCGAGGAGATTGTAGATGTACGGGTTATTCCAATCCCTGTGTTACACTTGCTGGCTTCTCGATGATGAGACTTGACCAAGAGGTGAATCTTTTCTAGAATTGGAATTCACGTTGGTATGCCTCAAATGATGAAGATTATCTCTGTTTTTATTCAGAAAAACTGAGATATGGGATTTCTCTGGACGAGAATGGAATGAGAGTGTCTCCATACCACTGGTCTACTCTTTTAAGTGCCCAAAGGAATGACCTCGGGAAGAAAAATCCGCTTGGTTCCACTGTCTTCTTGATTCCCGGTTTGTCTCCGGGACTCGACTTCTTTTCTCGATTGCTACGATAATTCTTCTTTCATTTCTCCAGCTTGAGCTATATATACGTCAATTATCCCCTGGGGGAGGGGAGGGAAGACGATGGCCCACCTTTAAGCCTCTCTCCTAGGGCATAAAATTTCAACGTTTTGTCCATTCGCCCTTCTGGTTTACGTACGGAGAAGTAAAGTTCGTCTATTTGGCGAAAATAGTCATAAACAATAGGAGGGGACAGTCAGCCTGCTCATAGATTTTTATTCTAAAGGCTATCCCACCTCATATGTTTATATTAACGGACTACGAAATCTGCTGATGGTAATCCTTCTTTGCGAGCGACGCTCGAGGATCTTTGGTGCAGCGGGGCAATTGGAAGGGGTGGGGAAGTAAAGTATCGGCCCATATGGAACGTAACCGTTGAGGCTGTATAAACAAACTAGCGTCTGTTTGTCCTCGTGATATTTATTCCCACACACTGATTGATAGGCGAATATTTTGGCTTGCCTTAGAACGGCTGCCTTATGCGTTATCTTCTTGTGACTGTAATAAGAGTTTCTTCAAAGGACTTGATAAAGAGCTTAATTAGCTACCAGGCATAATAACTATATTTCGCCCAAAGCTACTGTAGCTGGTAGCTTAGCGGTGAAGCATCTGACCGGCAATCAGCAGACCTGGGTTCGAGTCCCGGCCAGGAATTTTCAAAACTTTTTTTCCCTGGCGTTATTTCTGTCTTCTCGGTGAAGGATCGCCTTCACTGTGCCGACCTCTGCTCCCTTTGATTCTGGATTCTTCTAATGTCCCTCTCTCTTGCCTTTAAAAAAAATTCGGTTTCTTGTTTCATTAGCTCATTCTTGTTCAATTTTTCTTCCTCTTGTACTATATGCATTTATAGTCAGCTATACAAGGTTTCTGCATCTTTCTCTCTGTCTTAAAATTTATTTGAAAGACAGAAAATAAAAATGGCACAGCCCTGTTGTGGTTGTATTATTACCCGCAGACCCCGTAGTTGCTCTTTCTTTGTATATATATATATATATATATATATATATATATATATATATATATATATATATATATATATATAATATTGAGGATAAATCCCAGAGCCACGAGAAACGGAAACTACAAGTTTTCATCTTCATGAAGAAAAATTGAAAAGGCCAACAAGACATTATAACTTGCTGCCCATACTTGGTATAGAAGAGGGCCTCTCTCAACAAATGGTTAGACTGTCCCCCAGACTGCTTCCACATTATCACCGACACTGAATACAGGAAAAAGAGAAACGGCAAGGAGCGTACCCCGCCCAGTACACCCCAAGGGGCTAAAGCAGAACGCGAATAGGCGTCTGCTTTAATCCCATACTCTAAAGAACCTACGTACCCAAAATGACAGACAGACTGACGATAATACATATGAACATCAATGGGTTGGACGGAAAATGTTCCATATATGACAATATTATGCGACAGAGTGACTTAACATAATACTTATTTCTGAACACAGGCTATCCGCGCAAAAACATTTAAAATTTTTCAATACGATTTCATTAGCAAAAATCACAGTCAGGAACGGTATAAAGGTTGCACAGTAGCCGTCCAAAAAGGACTAAGATACAGGACTCTGGAGGACTTAGATGAATCCTACCTTGCCATTGAAGTGGGTACTGCCCGAGGGGGACTGGTCATTGCCACGGGGTACCAAGCCCCAAGATGCGGCTATTTGCCCATGTACAACCGCTTGTAGATGTTTAGCCACCGGAGAAACGTTCTCTTCACCGGAGGTTTAAACGCAAGATGTTCAGCAGGAGGTTATACCTCCTACAACAGTGCCGGTAGAAAAATCGAACTACTACTCGACAGACAATACATGGCAAGGATCGGACTCGAATTCAAGACGTACATATCTGGGAGAGCAGCTACAAAACCCGATATAGTCTTATCTAGTATCAGGTTTCCTTACAATTACTACATTGAACCAGGTCCCATCATTCCGAGCGACCGCTAGGCTATCAGAATTACGGTAGGAGTAAATCCCATTAAAATTAAAATCTCAGAACGCAAAAGCTACAAGCAAGCGAACTGTGAAAATTATAAAAATTATCTCTTAAATTACATCCCCGACCCCATGTATGATGCAAACCTAGAAGAAAGAGATAATGAGCTGGATAAACTTACGGATTACCTCATCAAAGCCGATCAAAATAGCATTCCCCGTATCAATTATAAAACCCTCCCAGCTCCAGCCTGAACCCCCATCTTGAGAGCCCTGGCCCAATAATATAGGGACCTGTCCAATGTAGTAGCTCTGATAAGCCCCAACGACAATGGCTACAGAAGACTAAGACAAATTAAGGACGAACTCCAGACACTAATTACGGACCACCAAATACTACTATGGGACAGACTAATGGACAGACTTGACATAGAAAAATACTTACACACGTTCTGGCAGACGGTTAAACGTCTTAAAGGAAAACCTCCACATACAAAATTCACAATTAAACACAATGGCCAAACAATTACTGAGGTAGAAGAGATTTAAGAGATTGAAGAAAACTTTAGAATTTTCTGGTCTTCAATCCTTAAAATTACCCCGGAAGAAAATGAAAATTACGACCTCGAATTCAAAGCAGACGTAATACAACAGTTAAACACACAAATACACAAAACCTCTCCTCACCATTGCATGTCGCAGGAAAAATTGATGGAGGGCTATGGCAGCAAAATAACTGCTCTAGAACTCACCGTTAGTCTAAAATCCTTTCGTCAAAGAGCCCTAGTATTACGTGGCTTACACGCAGGAATTTCATCCAGGCCCCGCTTAACGTTTGGAATGGCCTTCTCAACATTATGAACGCCGCTCTGACCACGGGCATTTCCCCGACCAGTGAAAATTGGCCAAGATGATTTTCATCCCTAACGCGGGAAAGCCCCTGGAGTGCCTTGTAAGGTTTCGACCGATATCTATCTCTCTTAGAATTTGCCGGCAAAGTCTTCGAGAAGATATTGGCTAACAGAGTAAACTCTTATTCTTAATGAAGCCAACTTGCATAATGAACAGCCACACGGCCTCAGAAGGAAAATAGGGACTGATACGGCACTAGCCATCGTCAACGAAAAGCTTGCAAAGATCAGTGTAGACAAAAGGCATGCCGATCTGGTGTTCCGCGATGTTAAGAGAGCTTTGGACAAGGTCTGGAATAAAGGCCTACAATTTATGATCTTTTAAGTAGGCCTCAACCCAATTCTTGAGAGGATTTTGTGCGACTACATAATGGAGAGGAGAGCATACATACAAATCAGAGAACATAAAGGCTCCGAATTCGAACTCACAGCAGGGGTCACTCAAGGGGACGGTCTCGGTCTCCTTAAATACAATATTTATACACGAGACCTACCACAACCTCTCTCCGAGGGTACGATATACGTACAGTTTGCTGACGATATATCGCAAATTTGTACCGCTGCTTATGTTCGCAGGGAATTTATGGCGAGAAATGGGACTAAAGAGATAGCTAACATCAACTTTTTCGAAAGGAGATGGAAGATATCAACCAATGCCAGCAAATTCAAAATAAATCCCATGTTTGGCAAGACCTTCAATGATATACGTGTAAACGGGGATCGAATCCGTTACTAAAGGGAAGGGACGGTTCTGGGGTTCAAAACCACCAGCAGGGGATACACGAGTCATATCGAGCAAACATTTGCGAATAGCAAGAGAGATTTGAGGGAATTTTATAGGTTCCGTGACCTAAATCCCTCAAATAAACTCAAGATATTCATTGCGTGCATCTGCTCAAGGCTCATATACCCACCCCCCGTCCCCCCTCCTATACCCATCGTCTCTAGCCATCTTTTAGATAGCATCACACATGTCTGGGTGACGATCCTTTTCCAATGGCTAGCCACCTTTTAGACAGAAACATACAGGCCTGGGTGACGATCCTTTTTTTTGCTAACCACCTTTTACACAGTATCACACATGCCTAGGTGACGATCCGTTTCAATGGCTAACCACTTTTTACACTGCATCACACATGCCTGAGGGAGGATCCTTTTTTTTCGTTAACCACCTTTTAGAAAGAATAACACATGCCTGGGTGACGATCCTTTTCCAATGGCTAACCACTTTTTACACTGCATCACGCATGCCTGGGTGACGATCCTTTTCCATGGCTAGCCAACTTTTACTTCGCGTACACATGCCTGGGTGACGATCCTTTTCCAAAGTTTAGCCTCCTTTTAGACAGCATGACACATGGCTGGGAGGCCATCCTTTTCCAATGGCTAGCCACCTTTTAGACAGAAACAGACATGCTTGGATGACGATCCTTTTATTTAGCTAACCATCTTTTACACTGCATCACACATGCCTTGGTGACCATACTTTTACAGTGGCTAGCCACCTTTTACAATGCATCATAAATGCCTAAGTGACGATCATTTATATGGCTAGCCACCTTTTAGACATAATCACACATGCCTGGGTCACCATCCTTTTTCAATGGCTAGCTACCTTTTACAAGGCATCACATATGTCTAGGTGACGATCCTTTTCCATGGCTAACCAATTTTTACACTGCATCACACATGCCTGGATGACGATCTTTTTCCAATGGCTAACCACCTTTTACACTGCATCATACCTGCCTGGGTGACGATCCTTTTCCAAAGCCTAGCCACCTTATAGACAGCATGACACATGCCTGGGAGACCATTTTTTTCCAATGGATAGCCACCTTTTAGACAGAAACAGACAGCCTGGGTGACGATTCTTTGCTTTGGCTAACCACCTTTTACACAGTATCACTCATGCCTGGGTGACGATCCTTTTTCACGGTTAAGCACCTTTTACACTGCATCACACATGCCTGGGTGAGATCCTTTTCTTTCACACTTTTAGACAGAAGCACACATGCCTGGTGGAGGATCCTTTTACAATGGCTATCCACCTTTTAGACAGAATCACACATACCTGGGTGACGATCCTTTTCCATGGCTAGCCAACTTTTATTCAGCGTACACATGCCTCGTGACGATCCTTTTCCAATGGCTAACCACCTGTATGAGGAAGAAATAGGAGGACCACCTTGAACCCCTCCTATTCTTTCGAGAAGAGACCACGTAGTCTACAACAAAAACTCAAGGAAGGACAATAACGAAGATTCTCACGTAGAAGACGGTAAGACACTCAACCTGCGTTTGACTAAATCAGCCGATCCCCCCTATATGACCCACGCCAAATTATTTCCCCGTCAGACAGTAGCCTTCAGTCATTTCCATGCTTCCAGGGCAGAATGGCGCCAGAGGAGCATCTTTTCAAACACTTATCTGAAACAGAGCTAATCCGTTTGGCAACAGGATTTCTTTTGAGACAACAACCATGCTGGGAGGACTTTTAGCCACTTAGCTGGCTGAGTGTCTCTCTCTCTCTCTCTCTCTCTCTCTCTCTCTCTCTCTCTCTCTCTCTCTATATATATATATATATATATATATATATATTCAGCGTCCCATGTTACTCGACAGAAAGTACAGCTCACGTCTCTCGAAGATACGTCTCCCTTTCGTCTCGAGTCGAGCCCCTGAAATTTGAAGGTCTCGTCGGCTAGACCACCACCCTTGAACATTTGACCATCCGCTATAGGCAAGTTCGTGAAGCGGTTTCTTCGAAGAGTTTGTGCGACATACTCTCATCACATTCACGAAAGTACGTCACCCCGTCCGACTACACTCCCCCAATCCCCCAAGTTTAAGTGTATCTCGCTACTCCGCCTAAGAGTAATTCAATTTGCTCCAACCTCAACTCGCTCTTCCTTGAGGTAATCGATCCCATTGCAAGATCTCATCGCCTCGTTGCATCATCTTCTTATCTCGTGCAATACGAGTCTTGGTTCCGTCACCACCTTACCCTTCTCCGAGAAGCTAGTCCGCAAGGTAAAGGTCCTTCCGCCTGTTTTTTTAACTTACCCCTGGAGGTTATTCCCCGCTCTCCATAATTTGTTAATTACTGAGTCTCATTTTCATTTCCCTATTGCATTAGTCCATGTCCGATCTGCTCATTGCAATTGCATAATACCTCAATCTTGACCCATGTATATATTTTTTCTGATTGCCCTTTTGTTGTTGTAATTATATCATTTATTTTGGGTAGTCTTATAAATAACCTTGAATAAATCCTGGCATTTTACGAACCCTTTAAGGCCAACCTCACGCACAAGCCTACGCCCTCTTTTGTTTGAGCCTGCCATTAAACTGGAGCGAGGCCTACCTTCCCCAATTTTCATTTACGCGTGGCCTCTCAGTTTTCCCCCGCCTATTTATGCGTGTAAGAACTCACGGACTAGGTTGTACCCATAATTCCTCGATAGCACCTTTTAAACAACATCACACATGCCTGGGGGATGATCCTTTTTTTAATGGCTAGCCACCTTTTACAATGCATCAGATATGTCTGGAGGCAATTTTTTCATGCCAACCAGAAGACGTCGGTACAGTCTCTTGCTTGGCGTAAATCTGGACGACACTAATAGTCTTAAAAAGAACTGTTTCATTTGACTCTTTTAACCTTGACTTTTGCCCTCGCAGTACGTTAATGGTCTATACATTTTTGTCGGTGCTTGCTCTGTGTTACAGATTCTATTTAAATTGCAATGTATGAAACATAGTGCGCACATTGACGAAATATGTTTGTCTAAAAGAATAAAAGACTTTTTGTGTTTTTTTATGATGATGTGTTTAAGTTTTATATTACTTCTTTTATCTATTTTTTCTTTTAGCAATTTTAAAAACATTTTTTTGTATGGAGACTTCTTTTACCTATAATCAACCTTAGTTATATTTTTATCACTCTCTGGTAGTTAAGGAATTTGAGCAATATTTGTTGGTTCTTTAGTTAAAAGCTGTTTCTCTATCACCCCCACATCTCTCTTTTTCTTTCTGTCTGTTTTTTTTTTAAATTTCCCTTTCTCTCCCTTGTCATCAACCATCCTGAATTGTAAGATTAGTACTTAAATCTCCTTCAGTAGTTCCTAGATGGGAGAAACCTGAGACTAAATCAATCATTCGCGCCAATACTCGGCGTGGGGGCCTCACGGCACGTATTTAATTAAAGACACTCTGTGCCTCCTCAAGTGACTAATTAATTCTCCTCTGTTCAACGCTGGAAATAATCCGAGGAACATCTCTCTGATTCATATCTTTAAATTGCAAATAGTGAGCGAAAAGGCAATATTTCTCATTCGTATGCCCAATTTTGAATATCTAATATATTCTAAAGAGTGAAAATGATTGCCTCGCACGCACGCTCATTCACTAATACTTTCTATTGATTTGAGGCTATTAATTACTACAACCGTCCATGAAGACTTTGCAGTTAGCCTTTTGCCATTAATGATTAATCGGTAATTTTGTGATAAATCTCCTTCATTAAAGCCATAAAACAGAGGTAAAAATTGCGGACAATAAAGAGAGGGGTCAGAATGGAGTTATACACTCTCCAATTCCAATTTCTGCAGTCCATATCTCAGTGAGGATGTTTCCTCTTACCAAACTAGTTATTATCATACTTGTTAGTGCGCCAAAGGCGATCGTAGGTCAAATTCATGGTTTACTTTTGTGATTAATTGGATTTAGTAGCTTATGGGAAGTTTGATATATATTGGAATATGTATTATTTTCTTGACTCTAAGGAATTTATTCCTTAAAATGTGGGAAATTTGAAATTCGTGTTTTCTACCAGCGCATGAGAGCTTTGTTTGATTTTTTTCGGTCATATCTTCTTGATTACCATTGACTGTTTTTGTTTTTATACTTAGTGCAAATCATTTTCTCTTTAGTGTAACTCTCTTCTCGTTCCTAGGATTTTTTTGTCGCTAACTCCATATCTTTTCATTGTAATGAACTTAAGGCATAATATCGATAATAATTAAAGAAGTAACTTATTTTAAAAATTATAAGTGAAAATAATATGTTGTGTGAGACTATTTACCGTTTTCTTCCTAATGAATAAATGGAATCTTCTTTATATTTCTTTGACAAACTTTCGTAAACGCACGAAATGATTTAAAACTGCCCAGAACAGTGGGAGTTTGGCAAGAAATATTGTAGCAATTCAGCCAAACTAGATGGCTTTTATTTGAATTTAAATTAGTATGCCAAATAAAGTAATGCATTATCGGCTCAGTCTAGAAAACGACGCAGCGATTTTCTAAGTTGCATATAATTTTTTCAAAGACGATAATAATAATCAGTAGAACTGCAGAAGTTAGAACAATCAGAATTAAAGATCAAACCTGAGAGCAACTCCAAGAATAGTTAAAGTTAGGACATTTTTTACTCCTGATGAGAGCATGGGAAAGGAAATCACTAGAGGAAGGAAATTAATCAAAACGAGAGAAAACCTTCTCTAAATTTCCCGCAGCGACAGGCCACCATATTGTACTGTACTGAGGGTAAGTATTTAGTCTTATCCACTTATGGGCGTGAAACTTTGATACTGCCACCAAAGGTATACAGAAAGTGGGTACAACTTAGACAAACATATATAAGAAGGGGACAATGAAAGAAATCATGTATTCGATCATAAATCAACTAAGTTGATCAAGTATTTTCTTTTAGTAAATTAATTAGGGATTTTCCTCTTCAAGAAAATACCCAACACATCCCTTAAAATTAACTGCAAAAAATGGCTGGTTAAGTTCTACACAGATCGACACGCAAATGCAATATACCATAACAAGCTGTCACGAATACTTCATATACCCAATATAGCAATGCAGGAATCCTTCCTACCCTTTACCCTATTTAACTTTTACCTCCATAAGATCCATCCTCAAAATCAAATCCCAGCACCATGCTCTTCAGATATGACGATAACACACCATCTTCACCTAACACTCTACGTATACCCATATAGTTCGCAACTTGCAGCTCTACATCACAAGATTGGTAATCTGGCTACAACATAAACTAATGAACGTATTACTTTAAACTCCCCCGTTACCCTCTTCAGAATCTACGAAACGGAGTGCAACTTTCACTTCCGAATCATCTTATCAAACTGGTCAATGCTTTAACCTCTAACAGTGCTCCGCGTCACCCCACCCGATACATAACTAACTTTCCAACGACACACAATAAACAAAAAAAATGCAAAATGAACACACTCTGAGCACTCACAAAAACTATATTCGGCAAATTCAAGAAATGCATCGTCCTCACATCCAAGCTATCTAGCAATATATCCATTCCTCATTCGCCTACCCCTTCACAGCCAGGCGCACATTTCGTGTCTAATCACTTAGTCACACTACAGAAAATACAATACAAACCATTCTTTCTCGTCATAGGATTCACTCGCATCCTTCAAATTAACCAATTACATTCCGAAACAAGGGTCATACATATCAAATACTATCCAACCCTTCGATGAACGCAATTTGTAGCTAGCCTGCCATAGCCAAACCACCTGTAGGGGAATGGTCACTTCCCCCCCCCCGTTCACTCGTGAGGCAGTCCCAAGGCGGTTACCGCAAGGACATCCGCCCCAGGCATCGGCGAGTCAAAAGCGTAACCACAACGTGGCACAACTCAGTGCCATGAAAGACCCTAAAGGTCGAAAAGGTATGATCTCCCCCAGGAGAGTGAGATCCAGTTTCACGTTGAACAAGAAATTGGAGACGGGTTTCTCCGAATCTCGATGGCTAACGAGGAGTTGATGTTTGACTTCGTGGGAAAGACCGTTTGAAAAAAAAACTCTCCTGGGGCCGTCCTCAAGCTTCTCTCCCCCTTACCACTCCCCCAGTGGGGGTGCGAGGTATAAATGAGGAACTCTGAGGAAAATCAAGGTAGTATACGTCAGTCTCTAGGTGACGAAGTCCTCGGATCCAAAACCGAGCTACCGAGACTGGAGAGGTAGTTTACTTGTGTCGCCAGACCAAGAAGTACCCTGCACGAAAGGCAGGGCTACCTACCTTAAGGGGCTAAGAAGAAGCTCATCCTCGAGCTAAGTCCCTGGTTATCAAACCAAACGATAAGTTAACTTTGGTAAGTTCAACTTACTCTCGCCAGAGAGACTCCTCATAGCCTGGTGCACCTTAAACACCAGTGGTATTCCTCGTCCTTGAGGAATTAAGAAGAAGAAGGAAAAGGCTCCCCCTCGAGCCCGTTATTCGGTGGCCACACCGAACTCCTAAGTTAACTTGGTAAGGAACCAAGTTCAAATTATTCTCGCCAGAGAAATCCCCCTCCATTATCTTGGCCCGTGAAGAAGACCCTCCCCGAGTTCAGTCCTCGTCCATAAGGAAATAAGTAACGAAGGAGAAAAGCTCCTTCTCGAGCTCGTTACTCGGTAATCACACTGCACTCCAAGTTAACTTGATTTAAGAACCAAGTTCGACTCACTCTCGCCAGAGAGACCACGACTGCCTAGGTGTTGCATAAAGCACCGTATTGGTTCTCGTCCTTGAAGAACCCTTTCCCCCCGGAAGAACGTGTGGACCCTCCAGCTGCTACCCTCGCCAAAACGACCGTGGAATTTCGCCCATCTACAACTGGACACACGGCTCGCGTCGTGAGTCAATAACATT
The DNA here is from genome assembly GCA_963969495.1 of Ceratothoa steindachneri. Classification (NCBI taxonomy): domain Eukaryota; kingdom Metazoa; phylum Arthropoda; class Malacostraca; order Isopoda; family Cymothoidae; genus Ceratothoa; species Ceratothoa steindachneri. The sequence goes on from OZ018332.1 coordinate 53,521,431, forward strand.
TCTGAGGCCCTTTAAACTCCACATGAGTCCGTAAGCCTAATTCTTATATTATTGTTTTGTGTAGAGAAAACGTTAACTTAATTTTGTGGGTCAACTAATTTAATTAATTCTTGTTTAGGATAATATTCAGAGTATTGCTGTAGTTAATGCATAAAGGTTATGTATTCAATTGATAAAGATAAAATATAAGTTTATTTTGTGAATTAGTGGGCGTTTCTTTTATACCCTTACTTGTTGCAGAACGGCTCTGTTCTTTAAGATATTCTTATAATATCAATATATATTAGACACACTTAGCACTCTTAGAGATAGAACAAAAAGGAGGGGAATTCTACGACACTAAATAAAAGTGGTGTTAGGTAAGTAGGGTTCTTATCAGAAAGAATTCTACGACACCACCCTTGCTATTAAATACCAGGCCTTTACGGAACATGTGCAAAACTCCAACAACACAGTGTAACTATTACATTTCAAAGAAACACTTCTTTCCTTAACCAGGCCATAACTATCCATGAAACAAACTACAAGCACAAAAGGTAGGTTGACAGCTTATTTCCCTGAATGCAAACCACTTCTTCAATGCTATTTTACATTACATATATCGATCCAAAGACGAATCCCTCCCATAACATACACTGCTCCTCTTGGCATGGATCCGTGGACACAAGCCACAATTAAATGCATACAAATACCACCCTAGCCTGACCCATAAAACTCTTGCTCCAGTTGTAACCATAAACCAGACACAGTTCACCACATATTCACAACATTCCTTAAATTAAACCAACGGAGTAAAAAACAACAGAACCACAGAGTGCTAGTACTGTATGAGAAACTAGGTCAGTTGGCGGAGTTAGTTAACGCTGCACGACGAGGGACTGAACCAGAGCGAAGGCATCGCGAAAAACTTGATTTCCGGAAAACCTTGTCTTCAGGAGGATCGAAGAACCCTAATTTGATGTTAGGACGTGATCGTTTTCAAAGTCAATTATGTGGTGTGACTACCACCCTATTTTTGAGGCGTTTGGCAATGCACCTGCAACATGGAGCCCCCAAATATCATATTGAGACTGTGTATAACATCAGCCTAACCCGGGACATATTGGTTAGTAACACAACGATCAAAAGAAAAGAGGAAAATAAAGCTATAATAAACACCTTAAAAGCCATCTCAAATTAACGAAGAAAGGCTAACTATCAACATCCAGACTATAAGCTGGAATCGAACATTAAAGTTGTTTAAAAATCCCGCTTACACAGGAGAGTCCCGTTCCCTTGAAATAACGTTTAAGCGAGGAGGAATAAATATCCCCTAAAATCCGTTTTCTTTTCATTCTAACAGCCAAATATTCGATTACTATGCAGTGCTGAGTGCCCTAAAGATAAAGCAATTCTTACTTTCTTAGTAACGGACTTTGAGCACTGCCCACATAGAAAAGAGCCTATTCAGGAAGTATTTGGGTGAATTTTCCAACACCCTTCAGAAAAGAGAATACTACTTCACCGAAGATTCATAATTGAATGAGGGCTTAAGCACCTCAATGCTCTCGTCCATCGTCCTGCGTGGGAACCTGCTCGGATGTTTGCCATTCATTGATTTCGTCTTAACTATGCCGGCCACTTGGACTGACATAATTAAGGGCTTATGTTAAAATTGGTTTGAGGACTAGCCCACAGCGGAAGCATAAGTCAGAAATTTTCTCGAAATTGGGGCATAACTGTAAGTCCCAGACAGAGGAGAGATCATCATCGTCCAGGGGACCCGGCCAGCATCATAGAGTGAAGTAACACCCGTCTCTTTGTAGTTGGATGTGATTATGGCACAAGTACCCGAGAGGGGGTGGCAAAATTTTAGCGGCCGTTGATTCGACCGCTACTGCCATAAAGTCCACCATTAGTCATCCCTCTTGAGGTTCCATTTCGAGATCCATCTCATTTATCATCACCCATCATCCTGGCAGCAACTGAGCAGAGGATCAACTGGAAAATGGACTGGAGCGCTCTCACCGACGTTTCTGAACTCACTTTCACAAACCACTAGCGCCTTTACCACCCAACTCACATTCCTGTTCGCTCACAAAAATACAAAATAATTACACCTTTGTTTCAGAGGACAAGATGAAAAAAAGAGGACATAGTAAGGAACAAGAAGACCATGGAGACCCTCACTAAGAGGGTCCCCCTCAGGACTATACACGGAGAAAAGGCCTCGGAAAAGAGGAAGCTAGGAAGCTATGATAAACCCTCTACCTCAAACACAAGGTGGCCCTGGTAAAATTGATTGAAGTTTCATCAGGATTAATAGCCATCTGCCCGGAGACCAAAGATACGGACCGGCTTCCGTATGAAGAAGGAGCTACCAAAATTGAAGAGCATCGGACTAGAAACAAGCCTCTCCCCCCCCATCCCCCCCCCCACAAGGCGGCACCCAACCGCAGTGTCATTTGCCGTAAAGTGGAGAGTTGGGCCGGCGAAAACAAACCGAAGAGAGATAAAAGAAGAGATTATGAGAAGCAAGCGACCCGTAAGCGAAAGTTTGGGAACTAATAAAATTCCGCAAACACACCCACGGGTTCAAAATAACCTTCTCTACTTCCGTCATGGCAAGGATTATCTTTAATATGATAATCCTAGGGAAGAACATTCAGCAGGAGAGGTTTAATAACATACAGATGTGCTTTGTATGCTACAAACTAGAACAACACACAACCACGAGCTGCCCGGAAAAGAACAAACTATGGCAAAGTGAATGCGTCACAGAAGGACATCGGTTCGATAAGTGCCTGAGCACTAAGAAGAAATGTCTCAACTGCAAAGGGAAACACAGGGCCATGGCCCTTAACTGCATAAAGCGCCGGGAAATAATCAAATGGAAGGAAGAAGAGGAGAAGAAAGCTAATAGATAACATAGGCAAGCGCAGCCAAGAAGAATGAAGAAGTGAAGACAACACCTGCACAGATGAGCATCACAGGAGATTTGAGTGCAAAGATTCTGATCTGCATTAGTCAAGCAAATGTGGCTAACGCAGGGAAGCCTGGCTATTACAACCAGGTCCTCAATGCACTCTTAAAGGCAAACAATCTTTCTTCAGTGCTTATGCCCGCAGACATAGAATGCTCCAAGGCATTCAAGGAATCAGTTATAAGATATAACACTAATGTTAAGTTTGGGCAGGAGAAAATTGCCGAAACTCCCTAATCGGAGGAATCTGAAGAGGAATCTGAAGAAAAAGCTGAACATTAGGACAGATCCACCTCTTCAAACAACGATGAGAACCCCTTGCACCCATACACGAGCTACGAAGAGCAGGTTCACAACCCTAAGCCCCCCCCCCCCCCCGAAGGAGGAAAAACCTGGGTACAGTAAATCCACCAATGACAGCCCCAAAGAAAAAAACAACAAGAAAAAACACCGGTAAAAACAATTCACCATGCTACGGGACGCACTGAAAATATTGGAAATAAACACTAACGGCTGGACTATGCAAAGTGCTCTTTACGGAAATGTTTTCAGAAAGATTAATGAAGACATGATCTTAAATTAAGAACATGGGATCGACATTCGTAATACATAAATGAAAATCTGGAACTACGATGTGTTGATCACGAATTATTCGCAGGAGCAGTACGAGGGTGACGCTATCACAATAAAAAAGGGATAAGATACAATCAAATAAAAAATCTAGAAGAATCATACCTCGCGATTAATTTATAACTTGACCTAGGACAGTTGGTCAATGCTACTAGATATCAACCGCCAAGGAGAGATGTGTTACCAATTAGCACTCTCACTGGCCTATTTGGCAGATATGCCGCCACAATATTAATGGGGAATCTGAACGTTAGATTCCAAAAATCCAGTTACAAGACCTTTAACGTTATAGGAAGAAACCTGTACCTATTGCTGGGCAGAAACATTGCCCAGCCAATAGGCCCAAATTTTCCCACCTTTGTCAGGGGAGGAAATGCCATAAAACCATACAGCTGTCTGGCGAATCGTCAGCTACCGGTTTATTACTATATGGAACCAGTCTAGGTACCATGTATTGACCATATAGAAATCCTACTTAATATCAACAGGAACCCTATACAAGTTCCAGCTGTAGTCAGAAAAAAAACTACAGAAGAGCAGGCTGGGCACGGTACGGTCGCCTTCTCGAGGCCTACGATCCGCCCCGTTTGGACGAGGTAATTCTCGATGAGATTAACGAGGAACTCGACGACCTCAATAACCATCTCATCGACGCACATAGGGTTTGTATCACTAAATCCGAGTATAGGACCATCTCTACCTAAAGATGGACTGAATACATGAAGGATTTATACCGTAAGGTGAAATTATTGTATGATATCAACATCAGAAATACATCAGTTGACTCAATACAAAGAAGAAAAGATATCAAAGAAGAACTCAACCAGTTGATCCTCGAACAACAGTGGATACGATGGGATGATGCGATCGATAGCCTCGATCAGGAAGCAACTCACAAAGAGTTTTGGAATAAGATCAGACTTCTCAAAGGATCGACTGGGAAGAAGAAGAAGATCGAACTACTAAAAGAAGACGGAAACATTGAAACAGAAGAAGAGCTATTCCGAAGTTATTGGGAAAAATCTTCAGTATAACTGAGGAGGAAAACGAAGACTATGACCTAGAATTTGAAAACAACATCATAAACGAGCTTAACGACCAAATACACAAGGCGCACCGCCACCTCTAGGTTGGTAGACAACGCGACGAAGACGCCGAGATTAGCGAAGAAGTACTCGAAGCGCTCCGCTCATTCCATCAAAAAGCCTCAGCACAATCGGAGCTTACAAAGTCAAACTTTGAAAAGGCACCAACCAATGTCATCGAAGGGATGAGAAAGATATTCAATGCCTGTCTGAACAAGAGATACTTTCCAGATTCTTATAAAACGGGCAAGTTGGTTTTCTTGGCTAGGCACGGAAAGGATACAATGTTGAAGAAGAGCTACCGGTCAAGTTCACTTCTAGAATTTGGCAGGTAGCTATCCGAGAAGATGCTCAATCGAAGACTGGTGTCTAACCTGAAGGAAAACTCTCTCTTCAACCCATATCAATTCGGGTTTAGAAGAAAATAGAATTACGGAGATGGTGGTTAATGACATCACGAAAATGCTAACCCCAAGCAAATCGGGAAAGAAGTGCTTTGGACATTCTTTGTCGTGCTGTACCAAAAGCGTTTGATAAGGTGTGGCAACGGAGAATGCAGTGCAAGATCTTACGACCTGGCCTAAGTGAAAACTTAGAAAGAACTCTGTGAATATCTCATGGAGAGAGCAGCGTATATCCGTTTAGGGTGCATGGACGAACCAAAGTTTCCGCTCACTGCGGGCCTCCCACTGGGAGGGGGCCTGCCCCACAATCTCTACTTGATTTACACCGCTGATATCCCAGCCCCTGCAAACCCCACTTGCCTCAACATTAAATTCCATGATGATTTCACCTAGATAATCACTTGTCCATGGAGGAATGCACATTAGCATGCTTGTATGGCAGCAGCAGAAATTGAGAACCTTAACTCCTACGACGCCCGGTAGAAAATACGCACGAACCAAGAAAAGTTTAAAGTAGTCTCCATAGGCAGTAGACTACTATACGATATCAGGGTGGGGAACAGACGGTATCCATACACCACGTAGTGCAATGTACTCTGAATAAAGATTACTTCAACCTGGTACAGGAAGCACGTCGCACAAAAAATCACCAAGGCCACAGCTGCAGTCAGAACTCTATACATGTTCAGAGATCTCCGTGAAAGCAATAAGAAAAAGATCTACAATGCACTTGTAAGATTAATGCTGCTATACCACGCTTCTGCCCTCTCGTGTGTCTCGAAGACACAAAAGAGGAAACTACAGGTGGTGCAGAACAAATGTGTGTACCTAATTACAGGTACACTCAGGTGAAAAAGAAGACGCCAGGAAGAGCTGCACCAGGAGGCGGGGTTAAGTCCTATTAACGATGTCATAGAAGAACGAACAAGGAATATGAAGGAACTGGTTAATCGAGAATTGAGCTCCGTTGGGCTTTTAGCTGGCTGAGCAGAAGTGTTGTTCTACGCATGAGAATAAGAATGATTTTTACCCAAACCATTGACAAATAAAACCGATCAAGAAAAGAAAACTTAATCATGAAAACTCAAAAAAATTATAAAAGAACTCACCGAATATCGACAGCAAATTTACCGATGAAGACCCATCTATAACGAAGAAGACTTCAAGGAAAAACAAAAAGACACGATTTACACTCACTACAAAATCTACACAAAAACAAAGCAAAGACACTAAACATAATACTAAAATAATTTATTACTACAACAGCAAATGCGTATAACATATCTAAGAACATTAATTTTTTGAAGACAAATGGTTTGAACGCCATAATAATATAAACTATCTCAAAGACAACAAAGGAACCACAAAACAAGAAAATATTTTAAAGCGATAGGCCTGATCATCAGGCACTTAGCATCTCTTTGCCCCCTACCACAATTCTTTCTCTTTTCACCACTTGTCTATTTTCAGTTATTTGTCTCCATACCCTTTCTTTGTCCCCTACACGCACCTACCCACTTACATCAATTCAAATTTAAATTCAAATTCTTTTCATTGTGACTCCACCAGTTATCACCGATGAAGGAGGAAAGACACTCTAAAGATGATCGCATAGATCGAAAGATCAGCAATTAAAGTCGTTTGTTTTTACCAAACACATTTCATTTAAAAAAAAAGATGAACGTAGAAGTTATTTACCATCCACAAGATGAACCAAAAAAGATAATAATAAAAATGGAAATTTTCCAACGAAAATTAATAAAGGCGAAATATACTATGGTCTTTAAAACAATCTGCATACAAGAAGGTCTTCTACCCATTTATACTAATATATATATATATATATATATATATATATATATATATATATATATATATATATATATATATATATATTGTTTCTAAATTTATTTAAGTTTTCCTTTTTCCCATCTATAATTTGAGTTTTCCTGTTTTCGTTCGAGTTTAAATGAAAATTGAAACATTTTCTCAGTCAAAATAGCTATGTACAACGTTTATCCAAACATAAGCTTCAATTTATTTCCACCCTAGGAAATTAATGTGAAAATATAATCCTCATTTTAAACTACGATTGCGTATTCATTTTCCTTTTTATGTCCGTTAATCGCAAGAATAGAAACTGAAATTGCCGTACTTAAACTCTGACTTCTCCTGACCTTCGTTCCGCTTATCATAGATCTTCACTTGGAGTGACCAAATTTGTAGTTAACAAGCGGTAAACGGCGTGAAACCATCGTTATTTATTTATTATGACCCTTCTTTATCATTTTGGAGCCAAGAAAAGAGACTAAATTTCAAATAAAGAGGGCATCTTAACGTCACCTAACTACGCATAAGTACCTGTGCGTTGATGTATAGCGGAATGCGCTGTGCAGAAACATGGGAGCCTGTAACACACTGACTGTAAGCTTGAAGGATATGGGAAATGGGATAATAAATATGGCCAGACATGAGATAACAATTGTTGATTTCATTTTACTCTCAAATGATCATATCATTCATCATCTTATCAAACTTAGTGAAACTCTTGGAATAAATTTAAACCTATTTAAAGCATATATTTAACCCTAAGTCCTGAACTGAATCTAAATGTCTCAAACGCAGGCTAAAATCAGACTTTCGACATTTTATGTCTAAAAAATGCCTCATTTCAGTAAATATAGACTTTTCACATTGCTAGAAAACTAACTGATCAGAGTGGCAGATTTATCATAACTTTTAGCATATTGCGATGCGGAAAAGGGCCGGACGGCACGCGAAAGAAAAAATGTACTTCAAGAGGCGTAGACAGCCCCTGACATCGACATATACCTATTTGCAGATAAAATCTAGCAATTTTCATTTAGAGACACAGAAAAAATACTAAATAACCACTCACTGACCTTGATAAATGATAATTATTTGCAAAATTTGACGATAGATCTGTAACCAGGCCTACAGGGACGGCTCAAATTGGGATGGGATTGGCGGAAGCTGTCATCACGGTATCTTTAACCTACAGACCAAAGAAATTGCAAATCATACAGTTATTTACAGTAGTTACTCTTTATATAGAAAAAATACCAATGAGTCTAAACTGAGCAAATAAAAGGTTATAACAAGAACACGAAAATAGATAATAGGTACATATCCAAAACTAGTTTTTATTAGCAGAAAGTTTATTTGTTTAGTTACGCGTTTGCTAGACTATTAAATTGTCGCAAGATGTTGCAAGAGATGACACGCAATGAAAGTTAATTTTATTGAAAAATCTGGAATTCTTTAATTTTTCAACTAGAACAGCTAAAGAGATATCCACTTAGTCTAAAATTACATATATTTTTAAGATCATATAATATTAAAGTGATATTAGAAGGTTACTATAAACAAAATAACTAATATTTGGATGATATTATAAAGAGTATTTAGAAACTTTATTACAGATATAGACCCGAGGGAATCAATTTCTTTATTTGAATAAGATTTTGATTAAGAAGGCTATTTATTAACTTTATTTGTAGACATTTTTATGGCTTAAAATATAATAAATAAATATGTATGTAGATTATCCCTTAATTCACACGTCGATTCCTTAACTTATAAGAGTGGACCATTTTTGTAGCCGGAAAGACTATGGCTACATTGATCGAACCAGACTTTAATCACATTAATAATATCTAAGAAAAGAGTCAAATTACATCTTTAGTGTATGAGGTACTGCGAATAAAAATCAAAATGTGTAATTTAAAATCCTTGAACAAATTCAGAATCATGTGTGACTAGACACAAAATCTGGGAATGAAGATGCGAGTAATTTAGAAATTGTCGGCATAGTTTTTAATTATGACGTTTATCTACTTGCTAGAATCATTTAATGTTCCATGTTTTAGGTATAACTAAGGTGCTTCTTTATTACGTGTAAATTTTTTTAGAAAATTGTTGTCTAATTATTATAGTTTACCATTTCACGAAGAAATCCTAGTCTTTACCTCGCTAGGCTATGGGTGCGAGTCAAGAAAATGCTTACTTACGCCATACCTCGAATCGTATTGCAGAGGTGATAGTTTAATTAACTAGCTAATTTAACGAACTAGAAAATAAGCCAAGAAAAATGCCTCACTACCAATAACTAAAGCACCTGGCATCAAAAATAGTACCTGTAATTCTTACTTATGAAGTAAAATATCACACCTATTAGCCAAGGAAGCTGTAATAGCATTGCTATCAATCGGTGAAGCCTGCAAAAATATGTCAGAAAGTTCAAATGTATGTAAATGTTCCATTTGTCTAGAGTTTGTTCATTTACCACTATAGTTTGCCATTTCGTTGGTCGCATTTACCACATCTTTTTTTTTTGTTTCGCTAGCTGTATTTAACAACATATTTTGGGGGGGGGTTTCGTTGGCTGCATTTATCATCAGAGTTTGTGTTTTTTTGGCTGTCTTTACAAGTTTCACTTTCCAACAACAATATGAAGTTGAGCAAATTGAATACATTACAAGATTGAAACTCAGTAAATGGCCTTAATATTATATCATACTTTAAGGCAAATAAATAGAGCTACCTTAATCTTTTCTTTTTCAATCAAATTATATAGATAATCAGCTAGTTAGAGTACCATAGTACGACTTTAACCTTGTATATACGAACCGAATTTGTGGGAAAATCATTAAATGCCTCAAATTCTGCTTCAGATTTCGTATAGCGAGACACCGTTTTATCCGGTTTTGAAGAATTGCGTAAATTGACATATGCCAATAAATGTCCAACTGCATATGGTGATATCAAGGTGTGTTTGTCTATAAGAGAAACATGTAATAATCTGTAAGCTTTGATACGTGTATCCTCTAAGACCTATAACAGTGTAGGTTACAAAACACTTGTCTAGATGGGCTTTCTAAAACTTTTGCACCCAACAAACGTCAGTTTTGAGATTTATTTAAGCGCTGCTGATTCATCTCAAAATTTCACGCTTCATTACTTTCCCAGTCATCAGTACGATTTTATGCGTGGAAAGCCGTTTAGCGCTTCCCACAGTGAAGTGAGTCTGAGTGCTGCTGTTCTAAAAACGTTACAGTAGTACTGGAAGATGATATTGTCTAACACCTTTCGAAGGCGTCATCTATCTAATTTATTCGCCAAATACACTGGTGTTAGCTCCATGGAACAAATAAATTATTGATTACCCACGAGCCCTTTAGTGTAAACAGTGAAAATAAGCAGAATTCAAGACATCGAGATTTTTTGCCTGTTGCAGAATGATGATAGGGTCGGAAAGTTGCGTTCCATCTGCATCTACTGCATTTCAACTGATTTCTTCTGTTACTTAAGTGGGATATGTATCTTCCAGATTTTTGCTCTCTGAATATCACTACATCTCCTGCAAAACCTTCATAGTGAAGAGAATCTCGTTCTTTCCATGAATAATGATAATAAAAACAAAACAATGTCATTGAAGTACACGATTTATGGGCGGAAGTTGCGTACGTATAATTTCGCGATTTACTGTCTGAAAGATATTAAAATCCCAAGCAATGTCGGTTTGAAACTTCCCCAATAAACACATTCATCGTCTTAAATTCTCATTTTCGCACACACAAGTCTAGAAAGTGCTTAGTTACGACGTAACTATAATCGTATTGTAGAAATTATAGCTTAATAAGTGATTAAGGTAATGAAATACTAAATAATCCGAGAAAATAGCTTGCAATGCGCTAATCCATCCCCAAAATAGCTTGCAATGCGCCAATCTGTTCCGAAAATAGCTTGCAATGCGCCAATGTGTCCCGAAATAGGGGTTGAACGCGTTTGCTGGAGCGTCTCTTTTAATCTTGTGTTTCTTCGCCCCTTTCCTCGGTTCTCCTCTGTTATAACTTTCGATTTTTACATTGAGTAAACCTTCCATTATTCAATTAAATGTTTCATTTTGTAAGGAAAACTGCAATGTACCCAGTAATGGTATGCATGTTTATTATAGGAGATATTATTGTACAGATAACGAAAGAAGAAATGATACCAAACTCAACTGCAGAGAGAACCAAATAGTAAACAAGTTAAAACAAAAGAAAAATAGAGGCGTGAGAGCCTTTAATAATATTACCAATTAGGAAGATCTGGACGACACAAAAGAAGAAACTCCAAAGATGGCTGGTCACCCAACGATTACATAAACACTCACCATTTTTCATTTTCACCCCTTTGCCTAACAAATTCTATCCACTTTACTACTACTTTATACTTTATTTTTAACTTTATCAAGACGTAAGTAGCTACCTTCACACTGCCTTGCTGTTAGATTGGTCTATTGCATTCGTCACTTTCTTGTTGTGGATGAAGAGCACCTCCACAGGCTTTCCAGGGTTAGCGTGATGGTATGTACTCGTTGCTATACAAACCGCACGTTTCCTCTACTATTTTGTAATACTACTAAGTAGTATTCCTTTTATGTAATACTACTGAGTCGGCTTTTGAGAAGGTTTTCCAACGGAATATATCACCAATGTTTCGGTGGATTATTTTGAATATTAGGATTATTTCGAGTATTTGACCCATTGTTTATATTTGTTGTTTTTTTCAGGTGTTAATGAAAAGGTGCGTCCATTAATATCTGAAGCAGGGAATACTCACAATTTTAAGACTAATTTTATTCAAATGGATGTTTGCATTCGAAGCAGGAAGGAAAGTAATTGGAGAGAGTTGCGCACTCATGCGGTCCAGCACGTTGTGAGGGTTCTCTCTCTCTTCAGCCCCTCCCTCCATTTATTAACCTTAATTTATAAACCTCTTCTCAAATATTTTGTTGCAGAGGAGATTCAGACTTCGTTTTTCTTTTAATTAATAATATAGGAAAACTAAAATTAGTTGTGAAACAAAAATAAATATATGTAATTTTAGTATAAATACCCAACCTCCCTCCCTACTCCCTCTCAATCAAAAGAATAACTCTTGACGACATTCTAAATGATATATTCACATCCATCTCTTTCCCCCACCCCCCTCACCTCTTCTTCACTCTTCCTGAGTCATTGTAAAATACGATGATGTATAAATACTGTCTAACCTATAAATGAGCGACGAAATGACTCCTAAACCCATAGTTAGTCAATGAGATTTCTAAGTATTTATCTTCAAATGAAAAGACGCAGTCAAGTGAATTTCTTAGGGTGAAAATTATTGCTTTTTCAAATTTATTGACTGACCAATTTTAGATTCTTGCTCTCTTACTCCATAGGCTGAACTTTTATTTTAAGAGGGTCACTTTGCAACTGCATACAGGGGCATAGGCCGCTGTATTCTCAGTGGGATGAACCGTTACAAGGTCTTAAGTGGTTCATTTGTTTATGGTGAGAATTTATTGATTGATTTTCTAGGCAGAGAAAAAACTACCATTAGTATAATCGTACTTTTTTCGAAAGAAATGTGGGAAATAACAGAGGATAAATAATAAGGAAGAAAAAGAAGGATAAGTGCAGGATGGAAGATGAATGCGGGAATCAATATCACTCCCTTAGAGAGTAAGGAGAGAAGAAACGCTGGATCCTAAAAGAGAGTCATTGGGTTTTGTATATACAACTGAACATGATAGTTTTTGCCGGAGTTAATCTGTCTCCTGAATCTATAAGTGATGAAGTATAGTCACGTAGGTTCTTTATTCTTTCTTTATTTTCCAAGAACTCTAATATACAATAAATCATACGGTTCCCCATAGATTGGTTTTAGGTTTATATCAAATCAGGGTTGAGTAATCAGTTCGTTAGTCGTCTACTATTGATAAAATGAAAAATCTCGGAAGAAAAGAAAAAATTGTGCCGTGACGAAAGACTTGTTTCTTATCACGTTAAACGGGGTTAACATAAGACTCTCGTAGCGGCATTCCCATGATAATCTGAATATAGAATTATAGGTGGTTCGGGGGGGAATTGTGGGCTTTGTATCTTCCCTTTCCAAAGTTGTGTGGGACGGTGGTCCTTGTCAACATGAAAGATCAGATCGAAAAGCACTCATATACAATTAAGACGGAGATTAAAAAAAATAAATTTGGTGTCTGGCAGAAATATATTGTAAATATATATAAAAAAGTAGTGCAGTTAGTGGAAGTGGCAATATATATAGGTAGAGTAATATAAAGCGAAGCCTTCATAAGAGGCTTCTCGTGATTGTCTGAAACTTACATAACTTCCACAAAGGGGACAGATCTTACTTCCGTTTGGTTCATATGCATTAAAACTAAATTATTTGGGAGGGGGAGGGGTCAGGCAGGGGTGATTTAAGATGGGAAAAATGACACGAAAAAAGGAAAGATTTGGGAGTGCCAAACTCCGGTGCCTCAACACGATTTTTCGTCATTAACCTCTGGGTCACTATCGAGATGCTATGGACGAACCTCCTGCCACCCCATCTTTACCTGACCTCAAGGGCACGAAGGCACAAGGTCGAGGCTCCTTATGGGGAGAATAAGGTCAACATGGAAAGCCAAAAGACAGAATATTTAAGGGAATTTTTTTATTTTATACATTACTTTCTACAAACTTAAAGTCATTAATAAGTGTAATATATTTGAGGAGGGGATATTTATTTCCCATGTATATAATGATAATAATAAATAAAATAATAAAAATAACAACAAAATAATAGTAATATTAGTACTACTACTACTAATACTAATAATTGGCTTATTTATAGTGCTGTTCAAGGCGATAATCTTTCAAAGGTTCGCCGTCTATCAACTAAGGTAAAGCTAGAGAGAAGAGGGAAGTCTTCAACGCTCGCTTGAATACACCAATGGAGTGTGATGAGCATATCTCTTGTGGCTGATAATTCCGCATTCTAGAAGCAAATGCAGACAAAGCACGAACCCTCATGCAGCACGGACGACTACAAAAAAAATCAACTTAAAAAATGAGAAAAAGAACCTAGGGATTATCAGCGACAGGGGTAGAGTGAGTGAGGAGGAATTATATGTAATAAGAAGTACCTTAGAAGTGATTCTGCTTCAATTGGGGACACAAAGCAGATCGGGAAGCTGTGAAATGCAGTAGATTAACCTTCCTGGTGGAGATGAGCATGTGGCTACATATAATAGAACATGTGCTGGGAGATAACCGACTATCAAAGGTAACGCAGAGATTTTTTACTGTATCAGATAAGGAGGCATTGGAGGTGCCAAGGTTTAGATAGATGCAATCATTTTGCAGTTCACCACACACCCAGGCGTGCCTACTAGTTTAATTCACTTTTATAATAAAAAAGAATAGGAAAAAAACATTACGTTGCCATGAGACTCGGTAATGTAAATAAAACAGCTCTCGTAAGACTTTTGAACCCAGAACCTATCTCTAAAATAGGAGCCGAGATTTTGGGGGATCAAAGGAGTGGTGGAAAAATATTTGCATTTCTATATTATTTATTTTAGTATAGAAACAAGAGGAGCGGCTTCGCCACTCCTCCTTACAGAAGCAAAATGAAATTATTAAAGCAATAGCCAGTAGCTATACGAATATCCGAAAAAATAAATTGGAAAAAATTCTGAACTTCACTATTTGTAATTCTTTTTGTTTAAAAAAATTCCAAAACATTTGATAATCTTATTTATTTTTTCTGAACTTCATTTTTATTTTTTTAAACTCTAAAGGAAGTCTTAGAATGGACTTGGTTAAAAACTTATAATAATTCAGATTATTATACTCTGCTACAAAAAGAATCCCCTTCTTAAATATAGTGTTATGGAATAATTAAAACCTCACCTGTATGTAACGTTTGCGTATCTCAATGCGAATGGGTGTCTCAATCGAATCCAGGTGAAAGAAAATATATATACACTACCGGCCATAAATTCTGGCACCTCTATTTTTTAAATATGACAAAAATTGACACATCAAAAGGAAATTAAATGAAACATTGGTTTTATTATAGATTAACTTTAAACTATACATGAACATAACGAAATATACATATTTAGAGAAGAAGCATATTCTTGGCATCCTATTTACCTAGGAAACCGAATATTTTTGTAGAATTTAAGAATAATATTCAAGAAAAGAGTCAGATAAATTCCGTCCATTTGTCGGTTGTTTCTTTCTCATTCTCCTGTCCCAGATAACGTCAACAGAGTTCGATACGATTGCAATCAGGTGACTGGAGTGGCTAATCCATTATTGTAAGCTGTCTTTCTTGCTCTTTCTTCTCTAAATAACTAAGACACAATTTCAACTTGTGCTTGGGTTCAATGTCCCGCTGCAAAATAATTTTGACCGATTAGTAGGGAAACAGATGCCGCAATATGGTGCTGTCAAATTGAATGATAACCGAGCTGGTCTAAATTATTCGATATTTTATAAGCCAAAATGCTCCAAACATAACCTCTGCCATGCTTTACCGTAAGCATTAATATGTTAAGGCATTTGTTGGCAGTTCTCTTTACAGAAGCTTTTAAGTTCGGAACCAAAAAAGTTAAACTTGAAACAATCGGTCCCAAGAACCCTCTTCCATTCATCTATCGCTCACATTTGATGCCATTTTAGGGTTATAATAAAATTAAAACCAAACATGGCTTTTCGGACTTATTGGGATTGGAATAGTAAAGGGGTGGGAATGTGAAAGAAGAGTATAGGATAATTAGGAAATATTGTGTATGGCTTGTGTGTGTTGATAAAATGGTTATGAGTAGAGAGTGATATATATGGAAATGATAAGGTGAGGATGATGAAGAATTGTGCCAGGTTGCCTGGCAAACGCTCTCGTTATTTTAAATTTTATTTGCCATTTTTAAAAGTTTTTTATATTTGTATTTTAAGCCTTCGGGGATTTGTTTTCGCTTGCTCATTTGAGCCTTTGTATTTTTGTTTTTTTATTAATTTGGGTTCTTTTTTCATTTTCTATCACTTATATATATATATATATATATATATATATATATATATATATATATATATATAGTATTTATTTATTTATCCTTCTTTCTTTTGGGGGTTTCTCATCCTCGTTTTTTGTTTATGTTCTCATCAGTATGTCAGTTTTGGTTTGTTCCATTTTGGTTGTCCGTTTCGTTTTCGGTTTCAGTGTCTATATCGGTAGTCTTATTCCGTTTGTTATCACTTCGGTATTTATATAATGGGTTAATGTTTATCATTGTATTTTTCTGCTTCTTTCAAATCGTTGTCTGTATCTAATTTGCGGATTTTAATGTCAGGTACAGTGATTTTGTTTATTCCTTTCGTGGGTAGCGTTTCGCTTAGTTTTAACTACAGGTATTTGGCGCGTTTATGAAGTACATTATTTATGGGTTCGAGTGCGGTTTTCTTGTGATCTTACTTAATCTTTTTTTCTCTTGTTTTCTATAAATCGTGTGGCCTAGTTTTATATTTTATGGGCCATTTTTTATTTTAGTTTTGCTCAGCGTGTGTAGGGATTATAGAGTACATCAGCTTGTGCATAGTTTTTTTCTAATTTTTGCTTGATAGGTTACGGAATCTTTGTAGCCTTGTTAGTATCGACTTTGCTTTTGTCACTTTTTGTGTCAAGTGGGAGGTACGAAGGGCGGTCAATAAGTTTTGCAATTCGGATATAAGGAAACAAGATATGAGGAAAAGTGTTTTATTATTTTTCCATATAACTACCCTCGACTTCAATGCACTTGCGCCACTTGTCCCTGAGGCTTCGAATTCCCGACAACCAGAAATCTCCCGACTGCTGTTCAAACCACTCCTGGACGGCGAGCTGGACATCTTCATCGTCCCCAAACCGGCGTCCACGCAGTGTAGCCTTTGAGCTGGCGAAATAAAAAGTAGTAGCTAGGGGCTAGATCTGGACTGTAGGGGGGATGGTTGAGATCCTAGAATCCGTACTTGCGCAGGGCAGCTTGTGCAACTTTGGCCTTGTGGACTTTGACGACGTTGAAGTCGATCATGGGGCGTGAGTTTTATACGGACCCAACGGGCAGAGACATTGGTCATGGCCAAATTGTCATGGATGATGTTGATAACACTTCCATGTGATATTCCAAGTTCTCGCTCGATTTCTTCGACTTTCACCCGTCGATTTTCGAGGATCATCCTCTCCACACGGGTCACATTGTCCTCGTTGGTCACGTCTGACGGGCGTGCTAGACGGGATCATCTTCAATGGACTTACGACCATGGTGGAACTCCCTATCCCAGCGAGCAATGGTTGCATAGGAAGGGGCAGTGTCGGTGTACACTGCAACCATTCGTTCATGGATCTCTTTTGCATTCTTGCCTTCTTTGGTCAAAAATTTGATCACTGAGCGGTGCTCATCCTTCTCCATTGTTGAAAAATTTGTGACTGACGATCTGCGTTTAGCTACTGCTTCTTAAATAGACGAGGCAGGAGCATGCAGCTGGAGGTCCTGACTTCTCATAACTTGTCCTAACACCCCCACTAACAGCCATTCCCCTGCCTCTGTTTTGCCCTACCGATTCGCAAAACTTATTGACCGCCCCTCGTATATGCATTCGTCGTGAATTTGAGGCAGAGGACTTTGCCTTCCGTGAAATATGGGTATGTCTCACCATCGACCTTATCAGTTGCTGTTTTTCTTCGACCTATTGGTATCGAATTGAACTTGTTCGTGTTTGTTTCTATTTATTTTTTTTTCGAAGTCGTTTAGATTCTTAATCTCTCTCGCTCTCTTCTGGGAAATGTTCCTTGGGTTTTTTCTATCACTGGTTACGATTTGTGTTATGTCATCCGCTAGTTGGATATACATCGCACTTTCGTCTGTTGGTTGGGGTAGCTCACGGGTATTTATTGTGTACAAAGTTGGAGAGAGACACCCTCCTTGAGGGTGTCTCTCTCCAACTTGGCTATTTATGTGCAGAATAGCTCCCCTTCCCTCCAGGTAGTGGCATAATATTTTGCATAGGTTAGGTTCTATGTTAAGGCTGCTGATTTTAGCCTTTAATCCCGGTATCCACACCTTATCGAAAGCTCTGGTAACGTAGCGGAGTATAACATTCACTCTATTGCCTCACATTGTTTCGGAAGCGATTTTTTCTGTAATAATAACCAGCTCGGTTTCCGTCCTTTGCTTGCTACTGAACCCGTGCTTTTTGGGTTGTAGAGAGTGTTGTCTTCGAGCTATTTCCTTAACCTTCTCATTCAGTAGCTTTTCGAGGAGTTTCCCGAGAAACTTTAGCCGTGAGGTGGGGCGGTTAATTTAGATTTGGTGTTTCGGTTTGCCCGGCTTTGGTAGGAAGATCATCTTTGCCATGGTGAGGGTCTGGGGAAAATACCTAGTATTTAAGCAGGCAATGAAGACCTTCAAAAGTGATTCATGCACGTTGTTTGGTGCGTTGATTAGATGTGCTTTGATTATGCCAATTAGACCTGGTGCCTTTTGTTTGAATGACTTGATGGCTGCCAAGTATTCCTCCATTGTAAAGGGCATACCTTCTTCCGAGTGGGTGTGACTCTCTTCGTCAACTCGTCCATATGGCGTGAGGTTATGTTGTGTTTGTAGCTTTTGTATGACTCTTCTTCCCATTTCCAGTCGTAGTCCAGGTTTTGCTTTGGAGAGATCATGAATATTTGACTCCAGTGCCTTCGGAAGTGTTCTTGAAGTTCAGCGTTCCGTTTCACTTACTCGTTTTGCAATTTAATCTTTATTTTTTCCTTTGGTTAAGTTCCTCACAATCTTCTGTATTGTGTCCAGAACTCTCTCGGATCTGTTTCTATGTCCATATTTTGTTCCACGGCAGGAGGAGTCTTCTTCGTGGGCCCCTATCGTACCTTTATCGGTAGAGACGACCTCTACCAAAGGGACGGGGTACATCTCTCCTTTAAAGGGAAGGCCTTTCTCGCCAACCTAATTCAAGATGTCGTGGAACGCACCCAAAGGAGCGTTCGAAACAGAGCAAAAGCGGACGTGCGCCAGCATGCCCATGTCACTCCTGGAAAGACCTTCTCGGAGGTCGTCAAAAAGGGTGTGACCACGAAAACAGAGAAGCCGGGAAACGGAAAAGCATAGGGAGTCCTACACTAGGGGACTCCCTCAAAGTTCTTCTGTTTAATGCGAGGTAAATCAGGAATAAGTTTCTTGAGCTCCGTGGCCTCGTAGTAACAGAGGAACCTGAGATGGTGGCCATAACGGAGTCGTGGATAAAAACCTCAAGCCGAGATTTTGAAGGTGAATTCACGATTCCTGGTTACCAGCTCTTCCTGAAAGATAGGCCAGACAGAGAGGGTGGCATTGTGATGTATGTCAAGGATACTCTCAACTCGACGGATTGCAACATCGTATCCGACCATGAACTACTAGGTGTTGACCTAGAGATAGGTCCTGCCAAATACAGGACCCTGGTGGTTTATAGATCTCCTGCTCAACTCGTTGAAAAGTACAGAGATCTGTACCAGCTACTTCTGTTAGCGAAGAGCTCGGTGGCAGTGACCACCGACTAATTAGATTTGTAGTCAAAGTTCCGAAAGCAGTCCCTGCAACTAGTAAATCGAAGAAACCTCGATTTGAAAAGAGCAGACTTTGCAAGTCTTCGTGTTGGACTGACTGACGCGAGGCTAGAAGTGTGCGATGTTGTTGAAGACTCGTGGAACAGTTTCAAAACCACATTCATGAGTCTTCAATCGCGTTTGATCCCTCTGAAATGTCCCCTTGGTCTTCTGTTCAACCAAAGTGGTTTAATCGAGAAATCGGCCAACTGCTTAGGAAGAAGAGAACTGTGTACTGGCAATCTAAGATCTTGGGTGACTATGACGAATACCGGAGGCTAGCCAGGAGAGTGAAGTCCAGCATAAGGGCGGCTAAGCGGTCTGAGGAAATCCGAGTGGCAAGACTGTGTGAAGAGAATCCCAAAGAGTTTTTTGGATATGTGAACAGCCGTAAACCAATCCGTCGAACGATTGGCCCTTTGAGGAATGAGGAGGGGACATTAAAGCATTCAGATGCAGAAAATGCTAACCTCCTCAACGACTACTTCTCTTCAATGTTTACTGAAGAGTTTGGTCCGATTCCCCAGCCGACGGATTCCTACTCGGGGGAAAAGCTGGAGGCAATGGACTTCACCGAAGGAGAAATAAAGAAAAAGATCGCTGACCTAAAGACGAATAAGTCCCCCGGACCGGACGGGTTTCTATCCAAGGTGTTGAGGGAAGTGTGTGATGAAGTATCACGACATCTGTGCGCTATCTTTAACATGTCAATCCGGACCGGATGCTTTCATAGAGACTGGCGTGAGGCGGAAGTGACTCCGATCTTCAAGAAAAGAGACCCCAGCCATCCGTCAATCTACCGACCTATCAATCTGACTTTGAAAGTCGGTAAACTCATGGAAAGCATCATGGTGGACAAAGTTACGTCGTATTTAGAGACAAAC
Source organism: Ceratothoa steindachneri (assembly GCA_963969495.1). Classification (NCBI taxonomy): domain Eukaryota; kingdom Metazoa; phylum Arthropoda; class Malacostraca; order Isopoda; family Cymothoidae; genus Ceratothoa; species Ceratothoa steindachneri. The sequence goes on from OZ018332.1 coordinate 53,541,856, forward strand.
CTGCTACTGAGGAGTTCCCAGCACGGCTTCCGAAGGCAACGGTCATGCCTGACGAACCTTGTGGAATTCTTCTACTTCGTTTTCAGTGAGCCCGATCGGAACAAGGCGGTGGATGTGGTCTACCTAGACTTTCAGAAAGCCTTTGATAAGGTACCACACCGCCACCTTCTCCGGAAAGTGCGAGCGCTTGGCATAGCCGGAAAGGTAGCCGGCTGGATCGAGAACTGGCTAAGTTGCAGACGGCAACGGGTGGTGGTGAATGGACAGTCTTCTGAGTGGGTGCCCGTTACTTGCGGGGTGCCTCAAGGTTCTGTCCTGGGACCACTATTATTCATCATCTACGTCAACGACATGGACGGTGACATGGTTGCCAAGATTTCCAAATTTGCCGACGATACCAAGCTTGGTATGAACGTTGCAAAGGATGGAAATACTGCCCGCCTGCAGGAAGATCTTAGGAAGATTGGGGAGTGGTCGGACACGTGGCAAATGCCTTTTAACGTGGGCAAATGCAAAGTGATGCATATCGGCCACAGAAAACCCCAATCTCAGTATATCTTTAAGGGCACTGCTCTTGAATCAAGTGACACTGAGAAGGACTTGGGTGTAACAATCACTAGTGACCTCAAGTTCTCGAAACAGTGCATTGAGGCGGAGAAAAAGGCCCAAAGGATGCTAGGCTATATTAAGCGCCAGTTTGGTTATCGGAACCAGGAGATTGTAATGTGCCTGTAAAACTCACTTGTCCGACCGCATCTGGAGTATGCCGTTCAATTTTGGAGTCCTTCATTGCGAAAGGACATCGCGAGATTGGAACGCGTACAAGCTAGGGCAACCAAACTGATTCCCTCTTCTTGACATAAAAGTTATGAGGATAGACTAAGGGAGTTAGATCTGTTCTTGCTGGAAACTCGTAGACTGCGTGGTCAGCTCATAGAAGTCTTTAAAATACTTCGAGGGTTGGACAATGTTGACAACCGGGATATTTTCACACTGAGTGAGAACAGAACGCGCAATCACGGCTTCAAACTTGAACTGAAGCGTTACAACCGCAATCTGTGTGGAAACTTTTTCACCTACAGTATCTGCGGTAAGTGGAACGCACTTCCAGTGGAAGTTCTCAACAGTGAATCTGTTGACCAGTTCAAGTCAAGACTAGACAAAGTCTTGAAAAGTGGCCGTTTAGGGACGCAAAACAATAGAGCAGCCATGTGCCCGCTCGATTGCTAGTCCAAAGGTACCCTCTTTGAATGGACCGTAAGGTCTCCTAGGGTACTTACTTTCCTCGTTACTCCTTGTTACTTATCTTTTATTAATATTCCTACTTGCCTTCTGATTCTTTTTAGTCTGCAGTATCTTTCTCTTGTGATTCTAATTTCTATTATCTCTTCTGTTATTCTTTGGAATTCTTCCATTTTTTCTTTTATTTCATTGTCTCATCACGGTGCAAGTAGGGTTCTATGTTCTATTGTAGGTGTGAACATTTGGTCGGCTTCCGTTATTTTTGTCGTTATTCTTTGTAGTTTTGCTTCTATCCTGTTAATTTCTTGATTGTTCAGGGATCTTGTTTCTATGGAGCTTAGGAGTTCTTTATTTTCTGGTCTAGTCGGTTTTGCTGGGTGCTTTTCTTTGCGGGCTCTTTACTTGTAAATGGTAATTTTTGTGAGACGATTGAAGTTCAGGATGAAATTCCAGAGATTCTATGCCGACCCGGTTTTGTTCTTCTTCTTCATTATGAGCAGCAACGTGCCCCAGATGTATGGCGTGCAGGCATCCCAGTGTGTGGACACTTCCTGGTGCCTACCAACAATCACTGACCACCCCCCCTTACACACACACTGCCTTCTGGGTTCTACCTTTTTTAGGCAAAGACTAGAGGAAGGATACTTCTATCACAAATCAGGATCGAGAGTGCCTATAGGTGAGGACCAAAGAACTGGTGTCTCAGCAGCTCCCTGCAGCCGAGGATGAAGCCTGGTCGTCTTGAGCCTCTCCTCCCACCAGAGTCCTTCTCCCTCGGTCACGATACGGGTCCGAATAGAGCACACATTCCTACCCATTTAAACCTAGTGCAGGTTTAATGCCTTCAACAAACCAACCCTAACTAAGTCCCGCGGAGATGACTGTCTGGTGGTGGGAGCTCACCCTGGATGAGGGGCGTCTATTAGCTGGACAGCTGCAGGTTGGCGGCAGGGGCGAATATGGTCGTTTTGAGGGCGTCCGTCATCATCGACCTCGAAGGACTTCCCAAAGGAAGCAGCAAGCTTTATTTAAATGGAGGAAGTGGATATGGTTGTGACAATGCTTAGATGGTGGGATGAGATTGTGGGTCCAGGTTCAGTATGGAGATTGAGGTTGAAGTTAAGGTTGATGAGGATGATATTGGACGTGGTAGAAGCTCTTCTGGTTAGGTATGAGGGGAAATCTGGTCCTTCCTTGCGCCTGGCGATGAGATCTCCGATCAGTATGGTTGGAGCTGGTCGGCTGAAAAGGTTAATGAATTGAGGGACGGGAAGTTACGGGCGTCTTGGTAGTTGATAAGCCCTAGCTACTACAAGGTCGCCAGTAGTCATTTGAATTTTTATTGCGCGGTAGGTTTCTTATAAGTCTTTGACTTCGGTGTAATGAATCCCAATTGTCACTCCATCGTATCTAGTCTGGGTATGGTTTGCATATATAATTCTGTAGTTTGGTATTTTCATTTTTTGGTTTCCGTGATGACTCCTTGCTGTGTCAAAATTATTATGTCCGCATATTTTTTTCTTATTATCTTTGAGTTGATTATTCGTTTGTCTGTTCAGCCGTTGACGTTGAGCGTAAATATTTTTAGTTTTCGCTAATACTTGAACATGTTGGATTCAACATGTTTGTTTTTTCCTAAACTGGTCATTTGATATAGTGTAGCATGATTCAGGAAGGATGAAAATCATTTCCTGCTTGAGGGCACTGTGGACTTCTGTTTCATCTGTATCTGCGTCATAATCAAACTTATATTTACCTTTTACTAGTCCGTCAACGATTTTGTTTTGCTTGAAGTTTTTTAGGAGTAGGGAGGGGTGTGAACCGTATATTTTAATATTCAGTTTTTGTGAATTTATCTTTGGTCTCTGCTTTTGTTTTTCATTTTCTATTTTTTGGGCAATTTCTCTGGTGCTCTTGTAACTTCTCCGTCGGATGTTTCTTCCTCAGTTTCTTGGTCTGTCTCCATTTAGGTTTGTTCTTGATTTTCTGTGTTATTTTCTTGTACAGTGGGTTTCATGTTAATATTTTATATTTCACTTGAGGGTGGTTTCTCGGGAAAACACATATTCTTAAGGCCATTCTTTTCGGGCATTCTATTTAGCTCCGTTGCGTAAGATCCAGGCTTTACAATGTTCAAGAAATGCGCGTGCATAATGCGAAGTATGAGATCTGGTCTCATATTGCCTTCTATGTTTACTGTCGTAGTGTGTGATGCAGGTGTGTTTGTTGTTCCTCCTGTTGTTGCTGCAGCATAGGTCGTGTTCTTTTTTCTTTCCTTTTCTTCGGATATTTCCATTTTATTTCTCTTTATTAATTGTTTCTTTATTTGGCACGACATTGCTAATGTTCTGTGTCCGTTCCCGCATTTTAGGCACTTTTCTCGCTGTTTTCGCATTGGTCCCAGCGATGGTCTTTACCTACAAATTAAGAGCAAGCTTTACCTTTGAATGGCCATTCGCTTATCATGTGCTGGTCCAGAGTGTAGCAGGCAAAACACACCTGGACAGAGACGAATGTTTCTTTTTCAATCTGGTCGAGGGAGATCTTCGTGTAGAATGCAAGGAGGCCGTGTTCTGCGGCTCTCTTTGCTATTTCGGTTGTTCTAAAATATGACTTCGAAAACGTGTGTATGATATTCTCCGTTCTAGTTTTTAAACTTCACAACATCCTCGATGGTAGCTCAGTTTAGTTCTATTTTTAATTTGTTTTTGACTTCGGTGGTTAAGTGGGCCATGACCCATAGGTCAAGGCGTCGGCAGATTACTAATGTCTTTGTCGTGACGTTAGGGGGTGTGAAGGCTATCGTGGAACCAGGTTCACACGGCCCAACTTAGTCACACACAAGAAATTTATAGAAGACCAGGGATCTAAAGGCCTACTAGAAATTCATCAGAATTTATCAGGACGGTGCTAAATTACGAGGTATCCGCAAGGGGTTCAATGAATACACACATAAAAGTATTAACAGTATTATTTACATCAAAATAAAAAATGAAATAAATTGACTGCTAACAAATTATACGGGGGTACATCAAATAATAAGAAAAGTCACAAATGCTTATCACCATCTAACGACCACAAGTCGTTCTAACCAAAATAGATATTCGCGCATACAAAATTGGGTTCTATGAATAATTTGCTTAAAGCCGAAACGACACGCGCCGTTGAAGATGAAATAGGCTACGCTACTCTAGTGACAGGGGTTCCCGGAATAACCTCCCTGCCTTACGTCCCTTACCCGAAGGCCCAAAGTTACATGAATGAAACTTAATTAATTTAAAAGGGACGTAAGAAGAAAGAAATACTCCCCCATCCCTGATACCAGAGCAGTGAAGCAATAACCCACGTCGGAAACCCAGGCGAAAAAGGCGCGGTGACGATGAGTGAATTCGACGAAAGTCTACATGGGTGAATGCGATGACGGTCTTCGGCTAGGAGAAACCGACAGAGGACGATATTGGGGCGAAAGACGTTGAGACCACGGGGAACGATGACTTGAACGCCAAACGATCCGAGAGAAGAAATTTGAGATGACAGAATTTCCCAAAGAGGAGATGGTGAGGTGACTGGAGAGAGTTTTCACGTGACCGGTGTGAACGGCTTCCCAAAGGAGAACACTTGCAAACGTAACTGGAAGAGCACAATTTGATGCAGCCAACAGAAATTAATGGCAGGAATTAATGGGAAATAATCTTTGCTGCACGAAAAAATCCAGTACGGTTCTCTAAAAATGAACAACGTCAAAGGTAAGTGACGGAAAATGATTCAGCGGAGCAATCAAAGCAGAATCCTCGCAACAGAATAAATTTAAAGGCATCACGGCCCCATTTATATCCTTCAGTCCAAAGGGGGAAAAGGGAGGGGGGGTTCCACAGTGGCCTAGTCCACAAACCTGCTTTCTCAACCGCCTCGAATTATGCCTTGTCACACAACGGGCATAGCTCGAACTAGGTTGTGAGTGGCAGCACAGACGGCTACGCTTTAGAAGGCGGGAACCGCAGGTGTGATGCGTTTATGCCGCCATAATATTAACTATGACAGCCTTAAAAATAGCTGTTTTTTAAGTCTCTCGTAGGGGAAAGAAGGATGGTGCTGGAGAGAGGTCGATTTTGTCGAACGGCTCGTATTAGCCAAAATTGCCGTTATGCTGCACCATTCTTCTTCTTTTCTCCAAAGGGCAAGCAGCGTCAAAATGCGAAAACGGGAGAGTCTTCTTTCTGGCGCGAGCTCAAATTTAGGGCATCTGAACCGACCAGAAGTGTGTAGTCTTCGGACTTTGTGATTGATTGATTGTATAGGTTTATTGTGCAATAGCGTACATTTATACATAATCATAATACAAATAATAATAAAATAAAAACAAAAACAAACAAAAAAACAAAAAGACAAATACAGTAATAATATGATACAATAATATAAATACATGTATAAATGCACACATTACACAAAACGGGCAGCCCGTCAGTGTTGGCGTGCAGTAAGACGTGGTGGAGCGTCCCACGCGTTTCTTATCTGCTGCAAGTGGGTGGCGTCGGTCTTCATCACCTGTCGCCCGGCTGGGCGCGAGCGGCGATCAGCGCGGAGGGGGTGTTGTTCTCAGCACCTCCAGCAGCTCGTTAGTTGGGGTGTAGAGGACCACCTGGGCGGCTCTTGCCTCTCGCGCCCTGAGTAGGGCGCCTCTTACAGGGGGAGGGGCTGGCGCTCGCTCTGGCCTGAGGCGGGCGGTGGCTGGGCAGGAGAGGAGGTAGTGCACAAGTGGGCGCCGGGAGCGGCCGCCGCAGTGTTCGCACCTCCCTGCCACAAAGTCGGCGTGCAGCTCTTCCCGCGTGGAGTAGCCCAGCCTCACACGCTGTAGCAGCACGCCGTTCGCTCTGGGCTGCTGGAAGGATGGGTTCAGTGGGCGATAGGCTGTGGCTGCAGCATACCACGCCGCTTGCCTCTTGATTGCTTCCCATTCTTGGTGCTGCTGGTGGGCGTTGTGGGCGGCCCTGCGTTTAACCTGCACCTTGAGCTGCTGCAGGCTGGGGCGCACGGTCCAGGTGATGATGGGGCCGTGGGCGGCTCGCTTGGCAGCCTCGTCGGCAGCATCGTTGCCGCGCACGCCAACGTGGCTGGGAATCCAGTGGAGCCGGACACGCCTGTCCTGAGCTGCCAGGTCCTGCAGGGTGCACAGGATGGTGGTGGTGAGGTGGATGTTGTCCCGGGTGTGGGCGTGGGCGTGGGCGTGCTGCAGCGCCTGTAGTCCCAACCGAGAGTCAGTGTGTATCACCACAGTGGCCTCCCGGCGGAGCAGAGCGTGCTGGAGGGCGTGCAGGATTGCTACCAGCTCCGTCTGGAGGGTGGAGCAGTGGTCTGATGTCCTCCACGCTTGCGTCAAGCCGCTCGTGACGAAGGCGGCGCCGGACCTCCCGCTTTCGGGGTCGACGGAGCCGTCGGTGAAGTACACTGCGCTGCCTGGCTCCGTGACCTCAGACATGGCCATGAGGGCGTGCTGGCGCAGCTCCTCGGTGAGGCAGTTCGCTTTGCTGTCGGGCAACTGTGTGGCGGTGAAGTGTGCGGCGGGGGGGTCCCATGGTGGTGGTGGAACGTAGGCGGGGTTGGGGGTGTCGGGGTCGCGCCACAGCCAGTTCCCTGCCCGGTTGAGGGAGTTGGTTGCTAGGCTGACGTTTACGAGCCACCTGTTGTTACGCAGGCACTCGATGCCCTGCGCCACGGCCATTCTGAGTCTCCTCTGCGCAACACCTTCCACGTCGCACTGGAGCACTCTGGCCACCCGACAGACCACCATGCAATCCACCCTGGCTGTGAGGGGCACCAGGTTGGCCTCACTCTGCATGACACAGGCACTGCACCACCTGGGTGCCCCTAACATGGTCCTCATGGCGGTGTTTTGTATTACCTCCAGGCGCTGTTGCTGCTGCCGGGGCAGCGCTACAAGGACCGGTGCACTGTAGTCCACTAGGGAGCGCACTGCCTGGAGGTAGTAGAGGCGGAGGACGGGGAAGGTTGCACCAGCGCTCGGCCGCGTCATGGCCCTCATCACATTCAGCCGGGCCTGCGTCCGCTGCCTCAGGTGCGTGACATGCTGCGTGAAGGACAGCCGTCTGTCCACCCACACTCCGAGGTACTAGTAGGAGTCGGTCCAGGCCAGGCCGACTCCTTGGACGCGAAGCTGCTGGCCAGCAGGTGTGCAAGTCTTGATGGCCATGGCCTGGGACTTCTCTGCCGAGATCTTGAGCCCCAGCTCTTCGCACTTGGCAGTGATGAGGTGCAGCGCTTCTTGGGCCCGCGCGAGCTTGTCGCCGCGCCCGGTGACGACGAGTGCCAGGTCGTCGGCGTAACTGAGGAGGATGGTTCCTTCCCGATAGGGGAGGGCGACCAGTTGTTCCATCAGCACGTTGAAAAGGAACGGGCTGAGGATGCCGCCCTGGGGTGTCCCGTTCTCGAAGGTAAGGTAGGAAGACTTGTGGCCCTGGAACTTCACGCGGGCTCGGCGCTGGTGAAGGTAGTCCTGGAGCCAGCCCAGCAGTCTCCCTCGGATGCCCTTCCTCACAAGGGCGGCCAGTATGGCGCGGGGGCTAGCCAGCTCGAAAGCCTTCTCAAGGTCAAGGAAGACTACGATGTTGGGCTGGTTGTTGGCGTGAGCCAGGAGGGTGATGAGGCAGTCCGCAGTGCTCACCACCCTGGTGTAGCCGAACACGTGGTGATGAAGGCTTCCCACGCTCCACTGTAGGCGAGTCAGCACCATCTTCTCCGCCGTTTTTCCGGTGCAGCTCAGGAGGGAGATTGGCCTGAAGGTGGTGTGATCCTTCGGCTTGGGGATGGGCTGGATGTCAGCGTCCTTCCAGGAGGGCGGCAGACGGCCTGCCAACCACGACGCGTTCAGAAGGGCTAGCAGCGCGGCGTCCCCGGCAGGCCCAGCGTGCGTCAGCATAGAGTACCGCACTCCGTCGGCTCCCGCCGCTGTGTCACGTCGACGTTTCGCCCTGGCCAGCTCCTCGAGCCTGAAAGGCTGGTCCGTCGCGTGCGGCTGGCCCCGCGCCTCCCTGACCTCTTCGTCGCGCTGTGGGCGTAGCTGCTGCTGGAGGTAGCTGGTGTGGGGAGGAAGCTGCTCGCTAGAACCCCTCGCTGTAAAGCAGTTCGCCAGCCGATCTGCCTCTTGCTGTGGGCGTGGGTGGGCAGCTGGGCGGGTCGGGGCGGCGCCTGAGGCCTTCCTGAAACTCCCCCACAGCTGGCCGAGGGAGGTGTGTTGGCTGAAAGAGGCGCACCACTCCAGCCACTTTGCCTCCCTGGCGCTAAGGGACACCTGTCTCGCGCGGGCTACCACGTCCTGCAGGAGCTGCAGGTTGATGGCCGTTGGGCGCTTCTCGTACAACCTCCTGTGGACGTTGACGCGGTGATTGTGCTCCCGGACTTCCTCGTTATAAAACCACCAGTCCGGGCGCCGGCGGCGATTTGAGGCTGTCCTGGGCATGGCCGCGTAAGCTGCACTCTCTATGGCCGCCGTAAGGTCCCTCTCCTGCAGGTGCAGGTCCACCGGAGGCACATACGTGGACCACCATTCGGCCAGGGAGGCTTGGAACTTTGCGTAATCCGCCCTCCTGACGTTCCACTGGGGCGGCGGGAGAGGAGGAGCTGGTGGGGCCACAGTGAGAGTGGTGAGGGTCCCGTAATGGTCGCTGGTGAGGGTAGGGTGGACCTGCCAGGTGGCACCGGGCTGTAGGTCGCCCGACACCAGCGTGAGGTCGAGCCGCCCCCCATGGACGTGCGTGGCCTCCCCTGTGTTCAGTAGTCGAACGGCAGGAACTTCTTCGAGCAGGTCGGCCAGGTGGCGCCGGTCACGTTAGTGGGTGACACAGACTGCAGCACGGGGTGGTGGGCGTTAAAGTCGCCCGCTACAAGGAGGCTGGAGTGGGATGCGAGGGAGAGCAGCTCCCCAACATCCAGCGGGTACCGCTGGCTCCTGTATATATTGTATACAGTGAGAGGGAGCGGCCCCAGCTGTAGCTCCAGTGCCAGGACCTCCACGCCGTCACCACAGTACACGGGTGCGGCGATCCTCTTGTGCGGGATGGTGTTTCGTATGAGGGCTGCACAGCCACGCCCATTTCCGTCACCAGCCGGTAGCGAGTGGAGGGTGTAGCCTGCGACTCGCCATTCAAAGCTGGCGGGCGTCAGAGTCTCCTGTAGGAGAACCAGGTCCAGGTCTTCTTGGAAGACGGCTTGCAGCAGCTCATGTTTCTTGGGGCGGAGCCCCTGAACATTCCACTGCAGCACCCTTAGCGTGGGCGCCGGTGCGTGGGCTGGGCTGTCAATCCGTGCCTCCATCTTGGTTGTGGGCGTGCGGTGGGTGCAGAGGGTGTTGGGTGGGACCTCTCGGCGTGGTAGATGATGGTGGGGGCTGGAGGGCACCCTCTGTGACGGCGGTTAACACCTCTTCGCGGAGGAGTGCGTCGAGGTCCTGCTCGGTGGGGGCTGCGGTGCCCTGCCGGCGATCGAGCAGCTTCTTCACCAGCTGTACGACACACGCGAGGATGACGTCCACGATGGCTCTGCCCTCCTCATTGAGTCCCTCGCAATAACCTGGGGGTCCACGTTGAGACCCTGTCGCTGGTTGGGCATTGGGTAGCACCGTGGACTGCTCCTCGTCTGGGCGGGCGCGGTGGGCCCGACGCCTGTGTCCCTTCCTCCTCTGTGGCTTGGGGACAGAGGGGGTGGGTTGCTGGGTGGAGGTGTGAGCGGAGTTGCTAGCTGTGCAGCTACTGGTACCCTCTCTCGCTCCCTGCCTGTCCTCTTCCCCTGTCTCGACCTGACTTGTGCCAGGCTGTTGAGGGGTAAGGGGTGGGTGGGAAGCCCACGCCGGCCTGTTTGGTGGTGGCGCTGGAACAAGGCGTCGGTTGCCTTGTTGCTGGGAAGGCCCACGTGGTTGCCCCTGCCTTTGCCGCTCCCCCTCCTGTGTACCCCCCAGACGTGTGCCGGGCAGGCCGAGAGTCGCGGGTTGATGGCTAACCCATGCCGACCCGATTGGGGGTGGCGCGGCAATGAACCGACGCTCTCTTCTTTGGGTTGGGGGGGCACGTGGTTCCATCTGCTGCTGCTGCTGCTGCCGGTGACCCCGTGGCATCCTTCTCTGTCGCTCGGGGCACTTCGTGTTCCAAGCGTGGTGCCCCTTGGTGCAGTTGGGGCACCGTGCCGTGGTTGACTCGCTGGCCTTGAGGCGACCGATACACTCCTCCGTCGGGTGCGCTTGGCTGCACACGCCGCACTTGACGGAGTTTTGGCACATAGCCTGGAGATGCCCGAAGCGCTGGCACTTGTAGCATCTCACAGGCTCACCTTGGTAGGGGCGCAGGGCGTAGCGGCCCCAGCTGCCCAGGTCCAGCTTGGGTGGTGGCGGCCCCTCGTACACTACAAGGATCTGCCTGGTTGGGACCTTGTCTCTGTGTGCGAGGAGCCGTGTTGCCGAGAGCACGTGGGGGTGAGCCTCGACGGCCTGGAGTGGCAGAGTGGTCGGATACCGTTGAAGCACCAACTTGTGCCTCTTCACTCTTGGGTCGAGCAGGATCACTCGATCCCCCTCCTCGGCAAGGCGGCGCAGCATGGCCTCCGACCCATCGTCCTTCGGGGTGAGGACGTATTCGCCGTTGAGAGTAGGGCGAATAACTATCCGCAGGCCAGGGTGTGCTCTCTCCAGCTCCGTCACAGCCTGGTAGGCACTGGTAGTGTTGCTCTGGTGCACGAGTTTAAACTTGTGCCGAGGTCCTCGTCGGGAATGAGACACTGTTACCCAGCCTGCCTCATTCTCCTGCTGGGCCTCCTCGGTCTGGGGGCTCTCGTCGATGACGAGGCGACCGCTTTCATCGCTGGGGGCCTCCTCTGCCTGTGAGAACTCCGGCTCCAGTGTTCGGGCGGTCCTCTTGGGCGTGGAGGTCTCGTTCGGCGAGGGTGGACTTAACCCATTCCGCGTCCGCTTGGCAGACATCGGCGTGGTGGATATGGACGCCGACCCTTGCATCGTGGCGTCACTCTTGTTCGCCCATCAGCGCCACGGGTGCAAAGGGGAGAAGAGACCAATGCTCTCTACAAGCAAGACAGGAACAGGAGGTATCTCCAATCAACCCGTCCAAGCTTGCTTCTGTCTCTTTTGAGAGCCACGGAAACAGGAGGAATCTCCAATCAGACCGTAGCTGCTCTTATGAGACAAACGAGGCAACATTCTTCTTCTACTCTCACGGTTAATAGTTACCAAATGGTAACATTCTTGGGCGATTAACTCTGGTGAAGTGGTGATGACTCTTCGATGCTTATCCGTCTGCTTGATGCGCCAGTGTGTTGATTGAGTCTGTCTTGAATATATGACTTTGTGATTAAAATTATATAGGTTGTTTTTATGAAAAATATGGAAATAATTAGTAATAGAAAAATATACAAATATAAGATTAGGAAATATGAAATTAATTCGAAATACAATAAATGTGAATTTCATTTATTTATTAAATAAAATTGCAATGTGCGAGGGGTAACTTTAATATTTTGGTAAGACTTCAGTTTCGGAGCGCACGGTAGGTGGCGCTGTTTATAGGCTACAATTTTGGGCTACAATATATGTCTTATGATGTCAGACGGTAGCGTCAGATGTGAACAATTAGGGAGTTATATTTTTTTGTATATGAGTATATACTAGGGGCTGCGCCCCTAAGACCCCTCCCAATTAATTGAAACTCAGGATCATCGCAGGGTAGTCCCCCCGCAGTGATATCTCCCCCACAAGCAGTCCCCTTGAATTTACTGTTTTTTTTCCCAACAGCTTTTTACTGGCCGAAAAACCTAACCTAATGACAAACAATACTTACTTTTATAGGTTTATTGATTATTTTATGCGCCTCTAAATAAACTAAAAGTTTTTCGCAGTCATGCAAAATAAACCCGAATTCGAATAACGAAGAAGCACAACTAGGGCACGAAAAAGCTACAACGAAAGAGAAACAAATGCTAAGCGGGTTCTATTCTATAGCTACGACGTTGCCAGTCTGAAGCTGTTATCGTTCACTGAAAAAACAAAAAAATACGAAAACAAAAAAAGACAATAAAAGACATCAGGAAACCTTACCTAACTTAGAAAAAAACTATAAACGAGCAGAGGTGCAGATATTTAGTAAATAATACAGACTAAAAGTTACAAATCCCCCAAACAACAAAAAAATATAACGCCATGATTGGTCACATCTGAAGCTACCGTCTGACGTCATAAGAGATATGCTGTAGCCCAAAATTGTAGCCTGCTAACAGCGCCACCTACCGTGCGCCCCAAATCTGAAGTATTACCAATATCTTTTGTTAAAAATGCTAATTAAAGGGTAAACTGTAAGAATTGACATTTTTAAGGGAAATATGCATGTCGATACACCCTTTATATGCGTATAGTAAACCTCTTTGATCTATTGCAATGTCTTAACAGAAGTTTATTTACCGTTATTGCGAGACCTTTGATCCTTTGGCGCTGTTTAATTGCTGATCTATTCCTAGTAAGGCAGCGTTTTCGGAGAGATGCAATTCTGATGAACTTATTTTGTCACTTTTAATTCTTTCTGGGTCGTCTTATCCGTTGTGAATCCTGTAGTAAACTTAAATCTTCCAACCTATTGATACCAGTGTTGTAGAAAGTACCCTGCTTTGATACTTAAGTAAAAGTATTGTTACCCTAAAAAAATGTACTCCAACTACAATTAAAAGCACCCAAACTTAAATTTACTTAAGTAAAATCAATAAAGTATCTTATTCATGAAGTACTCAAGCAGTGGACGTAAAAAAAAAGGCGCGGCTAATAGTAAAGTACTCATCACCTCAAACAGTATTCAGTATATTGTACAATAAACCCTTTTATACCCGCTGTACTGACACTTATATATTGTAATTCAGTTAAACTAGACTTAAGAATCAAGCTGCAAATATCCCCCTAGTGATCAGAAGGTCTAGTTTATATGAAAAGTAAAATTAACTCTACAAAGTTATCCAGTTCAACATAATTTCAGAATATAAGAGTCTGGTTAACTAAACTAATTATTAGGTAAAAATATACACAGGAATTAATTACTGATATATTTTTTAATCAATTTCACAAGCCTTTGATTTTCAAAGTTCTGGCTAAAAGTCGTGAAGAGCTAAACAGGCGCTCACAAGCAGTTAATGCAGGTAGTGGGGTATTTAACTTAAGCGAAATATCCTACAATGCAGGACAGCACCTAAGGATTTCCATATCACTCCCTGGGCATGACAAGTACCTGTCAACTTCTCGTGTAACTTTGGGCTGTGATTTTGCTTTCACTTGAGTAAAGAAGTCTCCATCATCTGAGCTACAATTACCAGCATGAAACGCTTAGATATACCTATTTAAATATTTACGGGTACATTAAAGGATGATTTAGCAAGATAACGTAGAGATTACAGTGTATGGGATCTCTGACCTGATAAATTGCCTATATGTTTTCCTCTTCAGCAAGTTGGTATTCTTACCAAATAGCCTATACACTACATAGTTAAAAGCATGAATATTCACCCCAATATAAATAGCCTATGTTTTCCTCTCCAATATGTGGGTATTTTTACCAAATAGTCTATAAACTACACAGTTAAAAGCATGGATACTCACCTCAATGTGTTTCTTTAAATTTTAAGGCGAATTGATGTATGCGGTCACCTCGGCAATTTTCGGCAAACACAACAAGCATTGGAGCTTCACCGAATTTCCCACATTCTTCTTGTACTTAAAAAATAATTCCAAGTATGGCCGCCGGAGCATACTATTCCTATTTTTAATAGTAGGAGTAGAATTCATGATGGTCCAGTAATGGCGCGGCAGCACGCTGGGAGTCTTGGACAATGAGGAACAATTTAACAAACTGACGCCCTCTCTCAGGCGAGAAAGCGGGAGAGACAAACGACTCGTCTATCGGGTATGAAAGGATGCATGTGATTGGTCCAAACATGAACAAGCGATTATGATTGGTTCAAACCAGTTTATGATTGGCTCAAAGCAGAGTACACGCTTGTGATTCCTCATCGTCTGACATTTGCTTCTACGTCTGTGCTTGTGCAAAGCTAATTGAGAAGTAAAGAAAACTTCTATGCTTTTCAAATGTAATGAATAAAAAGTAACATACGAAAAAAATACGCAAGTAGAAGTAAAAGTACTCACATTATTAAGTACTTTTTAGGAAGTAAAAAATAAAACAAAGTTACTTGAGGAAAGTTATGAATGATAACATTCCTCACTCTACTGGCCAGCGTTTTACTTCTTCCGATATATTTTTTATGATATTCCTTCTTTGCGAAAAGTTATGATGATTTGGCGATCCAAAATAGATTTTAAGAACTCGTTAACCATAATACACAAAGATCAAGATGATTTTGAAGCTAGTTGAAGCATACAGGTTTTCACAATTGTGATGACAGTTACTGAAAAATGGGAGAACACATGTTAATTAAATTTTTTAAAGAAATCACTAATGTATGATAATGAAGATAGAATAATATATATAAACTTTACCAAATTTTATCAGAATTTATAAAACAGATTATTTTGTAAAGCAAACATTGCTACCTTAAGGAATGTTAAAATTCAAGATTAAACTCACGACTTTCACTTTTCTGTCAAATTATAACTGTATTCTCTATACAAATATTCTATAATGAATCAATTTTCCCAATTTTGATTAGAATTTTATGTGTTAGTTGGTTTTGTTAAAAACATTGAAGGGAGTTGGGTGCTAGTATTTATAGCCTTTAGTGAATATATGGTTATCTCATAAGAAATGCGCCATATTTTCATGTTTATCTGTATTTTATGGATGGAAATAATCGAGAGCAGGATTGTTTTTATACTAGCCTAAGCTACTAAACTCGAAGCCTAGGTACCTGTATATCATATCCTAACCCAAGTCTAATATTTTGAAATAAATTAGTCGTCATTTTTGGGGTTATTAATTTTGTATTATTATTGTTAATTAATGTGCCTTATCGTTAAATCATAAATAATATGGAACTGTTAAACTAGCATATTTGCCAAGTTAAACTTTGGGAGTTTAGAAAAGGCAACAATTCTAAATTAACAGCAGAAAATTTGGATGAAGTATACGGTGAAATATCAATTATTGTGAGCCCATGGCAATCATGGTTTCAGAATTTTCGATCGCGGTAAAGTTACCCCCAGATATGAATCAAGATGAAGACGACTAGTAGAATTTGGTTAAGATAAAAAAAATAAGCGTGGAAGAAAAGCCAAATATAACTGTAGAGGCATAAGAGTTTAGTATATATATATATATATATATATATATATATATATATATATATATATATATATATATATGTATATATATATATATATATATATATATATATATATATATATATATATATATATATATATATATATGTATCGAGGTCAAGGAAATAATAACAAAAGACATCTGGGTTTAGTTTTGCCCCTCCGATGTTCTCCGGTAACATAGGAGAACGGGCAAAATGGTAAATGTTACGAGAGAAATTCGTTACCTGAGCTCAAAAGGCAGGCCCTTCGAGGGTATATTTATAAACAATCCATTCAAAAGTGCAAACTGCTGATCTCGTATTACGCTCTCTCAGAGCTACAAGACGCCAAGCGCGGGAGACCAACCTGAGGTCTCACCTTGAGAGTCCCTCCTCCACCTCCCTATTACCCCACGGGAGTAAATTGGGTATATAACAGGTTGACCCGAGGAAACGAGGCTTTTTGTTCGTTCTAACGGAAGAGACAAGAAAGTCACCGGTTGACAGAAGATTTTTCGAGTTCGAGAAGAAAACAGAAAAAATCACCGGTAGAAAGTTTTCTGCCAGTTAAGGAGAACTTGCAGTCCTTGTACCAAACCAGATTGTACAAAGGAAGCTTGGCGCCGTTCGAGCCCCAAGATTATTGAGGACTCCAAATCTTACTCTATCTGAGTTGGACAAACCCCAGCTAGATAGAAAAAAAGAAGACAACGATTTCATCTCGTCCGGAAGAAAAGTAGAAGGACTAAGCTTTCGCTTGAGCATCCACCCAATCCAGATCCCTCGTGACGTCACCCGTCAACTCGAAGGGCAGGTCGACGAACGCCCTATATTGAACAAACAACCAACTACTCTAGCTACGCCTCTCCGGAACAAAATCTCCGAGGATAGTATAACTGGTCGCGGGTATTTAATCTCCATTTCCTTATGTAAGTAGATAATAATCCTTTTGTTTATGTCCCCGTGCATAATAATTAGTTTATTGAATGTCTGGCCAAGGACAAAGATATTAACTTAAAATTGTTCCTCCCGTAAAATTCTATCTCTAATCGAGCTTCGAGAGCTCGCCCAGCAATCCCATTTTCTTTTTTTTTTAACTGTATTAGATCTGTATTTTTTATGTTATTTAGTGAGAGGGCTTATGTTTATTAAAGTCTATTTTTTCAGTAAAAGTACTGTTTTAATTATCCTCGAACGAGTTAAAGTGGCAATATTCATTTCCGTGAATAAAAATAAAGTTTAACACTCTTAGAGAACGATCCTCAAGCGATCACCGAGGCACAAATCTACGCCTCATGTCAAGGTTTATTTGGTTTATTAAAAATTAATAAAACAAATAAATATATATATATATATATATATATATATATATATATATATATATATATATAAATATATATATATATATATATATAATCTTGGCTAACCTACGACGGTAACTCTTAGATAAATGGTGGAAAAAATACCTTAAACTAATTCCACTAAGCATCGTAATTTAAAGGAGATGGGTAAGGATTCAAAGTTGGGACAATGGATTCCTCACGACCTCTCAATCTCAAAGGTACACTTGCAAAAAACAATCAAAATTTGTTTATTTCTCCTTTCTTGACTAAAAAGAGAACCATCTTGAGACGGCTTTTTACAAGAGACGAAAAGTGGGTCATGTACCAATGTATAAAATGTTCTAGACGATGGATTAGTCCTTGGAAAAAATATACACCTACCGACATAGGGCTTTCATCCACGGAAGATGGCTTACTGTGTTCAGTTCGACCGTTTACAGGCAGCAGTTGAAGGAAAAAAAAGAGAGTGGTCTTTCTTCAAGACAACGCGAGACATCATATCGTTAGAAATACCATACACACCTACCTTAACACTTTCAATTCGGAGATAATGAGTCATCCACCATACAAACCAAACTTAGCTCAATTATGTTTTTTTCTTATTAGTAGTTTAGCGAATCACCTGAAGAGATTACAAGGTCAAAGACAGAATAGTGGAAACAACCTTAAAGAACGATTTTTACAAACATGGAATTTAAAGGTTAGTTGATGGAGACAAATGGTAGAAACCCCTGCTAATCATATCACTTATTATAAATAATAGTTACTTAAATATAAATAATATATAAGTATTGTTTGATTTTTACCTATTAAATGATGCTAAACACAAATAAAAATGCCGCATTGATTATCAGATGATCCGCCCCCTAAAAAAGATATATATATATATATATATATATATATATATATATATATATATATATATATATATATATATATATATATATATATATAATAAAACTTTGGCTTTGGACGTAAATGAGCAACGAGACTAGAGGCAAGAAACATGAGTTTTTAAAGGCAAGAGAAAGAAGCATTGTAAGACATAAGAATCAAGGAGAGCAAAGGACGGCATAATGAAGGCAATCCATATTGAGAAGACAGAAATACCGTCAAGCTAAAGGCAGAAATTAAATTTGGCAAAAGCTCTGTGGTGGTTGCTAAATATTGCGAAAGCCCTGTGGTAGTTGTTACTACCCGCAGAACTTGTACTTGCTCTTTCCATAATTATAGAAATATATGCAACAAAGCTCACAAGGAAAATATAATGAAGATTTCAAGAACTTTCGAACTTTATTTCAAGTTCATTATCTTTTCTTGATAATGAACTGGAAAAAGTTCCAAAGTATCCGTAAATTTCGTTGTAATTTCCTTCTAGTCTTTAAAAAACTATATTTATAATATTTAACTTTTGACATTAATATATTTTGACATATGTCTATTTTATACTGAAAAGCAGGTTTGTGTCCAATATATCTTTGCTTGCTCACTTTTTAAAAGGCAAGAGTCAAACAAATCCCATCATTTAAGCATATTCACAATCTCACCATCTCTAAAAAAGAATCAAGATGTTGAAGCTATTTAGAAACTCTACTTTGAATTAGATGATGAATTAGATACTATTGACTTAATTACAAATACTCTTTAACAACAAAACTAATAGGTAGGTAATTGCGAAAATTAGTGTAAGTTTTTATATCGAATATGTAATCGTTTTGGAATTCTTATGATTTTTTTTATCTTTCAATTGTTTCTCTATAAGTTTCTTATAACCCTACTTCTTTGATCAGGTATTTACGTAGGGGATACAAAATTTTAATTCGAAATTACTCGAAAATATTGAGCATAAAATTCTCGTTTCGGTTTTTTTTTAACAGTAATTGCAAACTTCCTAAGTTATCTCTTGATCAGTTTTTGGCTTAGACTTTTTCGTGGAGAAACTACGCCATTTTTAACTCCCTCTCAACAGCTGCAGTAACAAATAAGATGTTATTTTAAGATTTACGCGCCAACACATAAGATTGCTTAGGCAAAATGGGAAAAAATAATGTGCCCGGTTCATTTTCCCGGCGAATATTCAACGCTTATAGTATCACCTACCTGATTGGTATATACAACCTATATTTACATCTCACCATACTTCACTTAGCCCTCCCCCTCCTTTGCTTGAAAATGAGTGAGCTAAATATAAAAAAGTAATTATAAATCACGACTTATGGCAACTAACATCGAAATAGACTTGGAAGAAATTTTAATAATAAAAACGTCTGCCCTAAATTTTTATGAGGCACAAATTGAAGATATGTACTTATTCGTTGACTGGATCTTTAATCATCGTATTTTTAAGAGATTTTGACTTTTAGAAAACTTCTCACCTTTTCTATAATTTATGAGGAGTCATTTTGTAGAGTCGGTACTAAATTACCATCGCTATTTGGGAGCAAAAATTATGAGTCAGGTCTTACCGACATCTCGTTTTGTTCTGCCGAAAAATTTTCATGTTACTAGTATTTGAGAAGAGAATTATTGTTGAATCTTTCTTTTTTATTAAGAGAATCTAATGCAATAAAGGCTTTTCAATGATACCGGCTAGATCTAATGAATCAATGAATACGTTACAATGGCTTCACTAGCAAACGATGTTGTGGAGAAATATTAACATATTAGTTGCAATGGTGTTTAAAAACAAACCATTAATGGAAACCAAGTTAGCTAAAAAATTATCTGCTTCCCGTTAACTTTATTTATTTCATTATCAAGGAACATAGTAAGAGGATTGGAATTGTGATAGTAGAGGAGGTGAATGTGTTAGAGAATAGGAATTAACAAGGACCGGAGTATAAATAGGAAAAGTGAGCGAAGCTAGGCTTACGCAAGCCAAGACGAAAGTCTAAAAAGAAATAAGGGCGGGGATAAGGAGACAACTATTATGTGACGAATGAAAAGAAACTCACAACTTGTACGTGAGTCAAAGTTATCATAAATAACCCCCACAAGGAAAATGGAAAGACGATTCCAAGCGCTTTCGTCTTTATTCTAAAAGACCTCTTCATGGAATAACGTAGGTCAGGACAGACAATGTCTTAAATAGTAAGGAGTGGGGGGTTAAAACGGCTACCTGCATCAAATCCCTAACTAGGGGGTACAAATTCTTTAAACACTTTAATTTGTGATTTAATATAATTAGATATGATAGGATCTAGGATATACAATCCAGAGCTAATATTAAAATTTGGGAAAGTATTAATAGAGATACACTACAAAATATTTCTTGAAATGTAGTTTGTACATTTAATAATAGGTTTAGCACTATTCCAATTAATAGTATGATCCTGAATATAGATATGTGAAAATATTATCAAGAAAAGTGATTAATAGCAGGTGCAAGAAGGGTAAAATTATATAGATAAAATCTCTACTAAAATACCAGAGATAGAAAAAGAGATAAATTAAAAAGAAGACGTGACATAAATTATGAATACAAAATGCACAACTATACATTATTAAATAAACGTAACATAAGCAAAATAAAGAAAGAACTATGGGTTATAATAAATAATTAAATTTAAAATAACCTTTTTTATGATATGATCAAGTTCAAAGAGACCGGAGAAAATATTAAAATTATGAGAAGTGATGAAGGAGGATTCAAAAATATTGTGCTTAACATATTCTTCTGAATGGTAAGTAAATTTAGCAGCATTCAAATTGCTATGATAATCATTTTCAGATAATTTGAAATATTTTTCTTGGTTGCCTCAAGTCAGAGGGCTTGCAAGCTCGCGTATATGGAGAGCTACTTGGAGGCTGATGTAAAGGCTGGCACTTGGCGTTCGTCTTTATCTGGTCTAATAATACAGAAGAATCTAAAGCTCCAAGCTATGGTCCTTATCTTTCAATGATCACTGCTTTGTACGAAAATATAAAATCTTCCCTTGAAATATTAAGATTATATTTACTGATAAAATGTATTTAAAATGATATAAAATAATTCTACCATACTGTGTCACTTTTATTCTTCCAACGGAATTTTTTATTGCATATATTTTGTGCGGATTCCTTCACAGGGCGACCAGTAAAAATGTGTCTGCTTTTGAAAACTAATCAATCATTAGTCCTTAAGTGTAGATGTCTAATAGAATTATTCAAAATAATGACTCCTAAAGTATTAGATACCTTAATTAAGTTGCATCTTCATCATATTTTGTTGTGGCTGACCAAGGAAAAATGATCGTTGATATACTATTCGTCTATTACCAATCTTTCAGCCACATTATGGATACAACCGCGTTATCTCAATTCTTATCATCTTGATGAAATCTTTCATTAGCTAATGTCCCATTTGTAAACATAACAAGGATTTTATGTACTATCATGAATTTCAGCATTGACTTCAGTTGCATTCTTTAAGAATCTTCAAAGAGTAGGGTCCATAAAACTTGTTCCCACACATTAAAAAGCAACCAGTTATCTTTGGAGAGAGCAATGGTTTCCACAAATGCTTAAAGAACTTATTAACTGAACAAATTGATATTTTCTTTGTTTAGCACACTTTGAGAATAACTATAACATCACTTCGTCACTTAAACTAATTTGATTTGACTTCGATTCTACATTCGTTGATTTCTTCGAGAAAATCAAATCTTCGACAACGATCGTTGACTGAGAGTTACAGGATGCATCAGCGTTTGTACAGTTTAATCTTGATTTCAAAAGCGAGAATTTTTCGTACGTTTTCTGTCTTCAAATTTGTCCAGGAAGCCACTTTTAACGCTGATTTCGTGCTATGAGCATTGATCAGAACACTCACTCTTTTGGGCTCAGTAGCTTGGCTTTTCTTACCTCCAAAGTTTCCTTTATCATGTTCTTAAAATTTCCATGTTGTTGCCATTTACTAAGACTTTTCGGATGTTGTTAAGCTCAATTTCCCCCAGAAATAGCTTGAAAAGCGTATGATATTGGTCACGTACCCTTGTTTATTTATTTGCCCAGTGGTAAGGATTCATTGGTAAAGTGTTTGTGGCGCTCAAAGTGCAAGGGAAGTAGGCCTGTTACACTCAAATTGCAGGATAGGTAGGCCCAGTGAGGAACCCCCCTACAAATGGGTGCTCAGTGGATCTATGAAAATGGGTACTCGCATGAATTAATGAAGTAATATGCTATTTAATAGATAGTGAACCAAAGAAAATTAGAGAGAAATACGCACGCTAGGAAACAGCTGCCAGTCAAAAAGGTCTCAATGATAGATAACAGGGACAAGCTGAACAAGTACAGGGTAATGTATGCTTTGAGCGGTTAAAATTCCAAAGGACTGTGAAAAGCAAGCGATCTCTCTGATCCGGAATAGGCCCAAAACGTGGAAAAATATGTAAGTTAAATAGATGCACAGAACTCCTGTGGTTCCGCCCTGCATCTAGGTGAAGTGAAAAAAGTCACGTTCCTTTGAGACGCGACGCTTATATATATATTAAAACACACATAAGAGGAAGAAAGAGGAAGTTAGAGAGAGAGCGAGAATCAGTCAAGTAGTCCGTCGGCAGACTGTTGCCATTAGTAACGTTACGAAACCGTTTCCCTCATCCTTGAAACCTACTGCCTTAAAACTCAACTCTATAGCTTTAAAAACGGAAGACTACACATAACTGCTAAGAACTCGAACGTTTCCGCTTGCTCCCATTTCGGTAGGCCCAAACTAATAATAAATCCTATTTATCGCCGCCTTCTTTTCGAAGTCCTTTTCTTTACCCACGATTACGGAGGCACCTTCGGGAACCCAGCCTAAACGCGTATTTTCCCGCGAAAAACTTAAGGAGTCAGAACCAATTCGATTGGAGGACAAAAGTAGGCCAACTACCTACAAGCCCTTAATATCAGTCACGTCACCCTCTTCCAGCCGCCATAACTCACGCACAACTACTATAAACTAGTGACTTCTAGAAGTACAATATCATCGAGGACCTTCATGTTAACTGAAACAGACTAATATAATTCCAACTACTAAAAGGTCATAGGCTAAGCTTATTCAAAACTTGAATATGGATTAGATAAACCTAGTCAAAACACATCGAACTTCCTTCTGCCGAATAATTTATATTTCACCCTTAAAGCTCAAGAAGTAATGATTTATGTTCAAAACCAGACACATATTTATCTCTTTATTATTTATAGATAAATTTCTGCTTATATATTTCTACCTCCTATATTTATTAGCTTTTACTCTTTAAGCGCATTAATTTAAAGTTCGCTTTTTTTTTAGAAATAAAGTATGTATCTCGCATCCTTAAAGGGTTCTATTCACCCTCATCTGTTTGTTTTTTTTCCTTATTTTTTTATGATATATAAAGAATTTGGGGGAAGCATTTTTCTCCCAACTTTGACACTTTAACACGATCATTTTTATTCACATCTAGAGTTTACTTATCTGTCACTATCTATCAGCCAATGAATTATTTTCATTTTTATTAGTTACTTTAATCTGCTTCACCTCCTTTTGCGACAACATTTTTTTTAGCCCATATTTAGAGGCAGTTTCGGTTATTATTTCTGTCATAAAACACGCGATGAAGTAAGGAATAAGATTTTACGTTTTAAAAGTGTCGAAAAAGGTTACAACTCGTCTCAAGGGCACATCATATTTTCCTGTACACGTCCAATCTTTCATGTTTGCCAAAGAGGCGTGTACAATATGACATATGTACATGCTTGCATTGGCATAAGCTTAAAGCATATATCCACACATGTACATATACGAACATAAATTTTATTCTTTTGTTAAATCATTTAGGTGTAAATCTTCGCTTAACGACATGAAAATAAAAACATGTAATGGACACAGTGCAATTAGTATGCAAGTGCTGGTGGTGATTAAACGTTTAATTTACGATCTGAAAGAAAATACATTCACGCACAAGTGTAAAAGTATATTTACATTTATATATGGGGAAAATAAATTGAGAGAATGATACTGCATATGGTAGCCACCTCTCTCTTTCGCTCTATCTATCTTTCGTTATCTGTCTAACTTAGCTTCTATCGCAAGACAGATGGATTTATCTACCCTGTCCACTTAGATGTGTGGTATCTCTATGACAAGAGAGAGAGAGAGAGAGAAACTGCTGGGGTGTTGTTGAAAGGACTTTTATAGAAAAAAGAAATAGCCCTGTAAGAGGTGCCCTAAATTGTCCAACCACCTGTCTATAAGGTCAAAAAATACTGATATAATAATGTAAACTATTATTATTTTTTCAGTTGATGAAGAGTTCAGGAGCAGCACAGGTGAATTGACCTCAGAGCTAGAACAGAATATAAAAAGTTCTCCCTAGTTATGACACATACCATGTGTCATGATCTCACTCATACATAGATTGCGATCAACCCTCGGCTTACCGTTTTAATAAAGTCGCTTATTCCGATTCTTAGCAGTTCAAGTTATAGCTGAAGGAAGAATAGGTGTGGGTTGGCTGTGATTGGCGCAATTAACCATAGGTCTCTAAATATACTTCCTTTACTAATAGGTTTCAACTACTAAGCTGAAAGGCCGAGAAAGGGTAAGACATTTACTGTTTATTAAATACTACACCAAGAAGCTTTCGAAAGATCAACAAATAATAAATAATTCTATTGAAAATGATTTGGGCTTTCACTTGCGCAAGTTAAGTTTTGGCCAAGACAGAAAGAGTTATACAATTTTAGTTAAGATTATTTTGAACTAAAATTAACAGCGAAAAGCTGATTGACCATAATTTCTGAACATTATATTAGCTCTAATCGTTATATTAAATTTTAAGATTAAATGGAAAAAAACAACTAAACTATGAAATGATAGTATATATATATATATATATATATATATATATATATATATATATATATATATATATATATATATATATATATATATTGGAATACAGTCACAGTCACACAATCAAGTGGAATCGCATCATATTGTATTATATATCATTTGGAGGGAATTTTATTATGAATTTAAATATGATTTTGATATTTTATATTAGGTACTTAATATCAAGGATAATATGATTGATTAAATAGCATTCGGGAGGAGGGGGGGAGCTTATATTTCTGGAGTCAGGAAGAACAGCATAAAAACAAGGAACAATAGAGTGCTTTGCAGCTTCTGGCAATCGCCTCTGAATTCAAACCTAATGCTCGGCTTTCGAATTGTGTAAACCACAAGTTGATAACAAATAGCGAGATGTGCGCAGGAAGAAGCTCCCGACATTAAAGGGAAGTATGGGGGGAGAATCCCGCCATTTAGAAATAATCACCTTAGTGATTGAATTCAAAGGCTGTTACCGGGCGTTGCTTGGTGCTCCAATATAATCATTGGTTTTATGCAGTGCTCCGCCACTTCGCCACTTCGAGGAGGAGCAAAAAATGGAGGCATTAAAATTCCTTGAACTGGGTCTCTATGTATTCCATATATATATATATATATATATATATATATATATATTTATATATATATATATATATATATATATATATATATATAATATATATATATATATATATATATATATATATATATATATATATATATATATATATATATATATATATATATATATATATATATATATATATATATATATATATATATATATATATATATATATATATATATATATATATATATATATATATATATATATATATATATATATATATATATATATATATATATATATATATATATATTAGCAGCCATAATATAAGGGTCAGTAAAAACAAATGGATTTAAATATTTATTGTAGAAGTTTAACAAAATGTTGAGACTATATATTATAAATATATTTAGATAAATCCAATATATATATTTCCTAAAGATTTTAAGTGAATGGAATAAATATTTCTCAAGTTATGACGAAATAAACAAACTATCTTCCAAATTACACCGGTCAAATGTTAAGGGTCACTTAGAAAAACAATGGAAAAAGAACAAAAAAGGAACCCTTAATATTAATATTTTGTTCATCGTAGCATCCCTTTCCTAGTAATGACCTCCCGACATCTGTTACCATAGGACTGAAATAATTTCTTGTGAAATGATGGGGTCATACCGTTCCACTCGTTTTTCCAAAATTCCCAGAGTTTATTTAGGTCCTTTGGAATTTTCTTTCGCATCCCACCTCCAATAATCTTCCAAACGTTTTCTATAGGGTTGAGATCGGGATTTTGAGGTGATCAGCCTATGAGATCAACCCCTTCATCACTCAAAAAATCTTTGACTCTCTTCGCAGTGTGGGAGGGATCGTTTTCTTCACGAATATAGGAGGCTTAATTGACGAGGATCGGAGATGTGGAAGGGCATGCTGTCTAAAACCCTACTTATAGGTTTCAGGTTTGACAGTCCCTTGTAGGCAAATAAGTGGATCCAAACCAGCAGCTATCTCACTGCCTCATCCATATTTCATTGTGTTCTTCATACATGCGTACAAGATAACCTTTCGCCACATCTTCGTCGGACGTATATCCCGCCAGTGAAACCAATCACATTAAACTTCGATTCATCGCTAAAATTAACTTGCAACTACTGTTATTTTGTCCAAACGACCTTGTCGTGGTATTGCAAAGGCCGAGTGGAGGTATACATACTCGTACGTATAGGTTTGTTACGTACTTGAATAATTCCTTGATTACGTTTTCTATAAGAGTGCTATACTTTATTTTATTAAGTTATTTTAATCTTTGAGGATTTCTAGTATCTCAGCGTTTCGAGGATTGAATTAAATACTGCTCAGAAAAATATATCTTTAATTACAACATGAAAAAAAAGTAAAATCTAACAAAACAAACTATACAGCTATGAATTAAACGAGTTTAAGTGAGACTTACTAATTTAAACAAATGAATATAAAGTAATATTGGGCGTTAATTGACCTTCGAAAATAATGGAATTTCTTTACCTTTAAAACAACCACACGTGACTCCGGCTGGAGACTGACCTTAGCCTTAAATTTTTATGTAGAAGAAAGAATCTTTTTGCGGTCAAACGCGAGGACGCGTTCACAAACACCCCAGCTGTTTGTCTGGCGCAGGGACAGGCTTGAAGCAACAGGTGATTTCGGTGCGGGTGAGGGACGGCGTTAAGCACGTTGTCTTCATCAGATGATTTAAACAACGAAACCGTGAAGGTATGCTCTTTACAATCTTCTGATTAATCTTGGAATCGTTCGCCCTGACGAGCATTGAGCAAACAAGTGAATCCTTAGAAGAATGGGGGGTATTTGAGGAAGTTAACTTTGGGGTATTCCTCAATGGCGAGGACTATCTCTGGTTTTTGTTGTAAACTGGGATAGGGGGTTTCTCTGACGAGAGATGATTGAACTTGTTTCTCAATACAAGCTAAACTAAATTTCGGTGTGCCCACCAGGAACTAGTTCAGCAGGAGCTTCTTCTGTGTTCCTTTCGTTCATTGCTGGGCATTCTCGCCGGACTTCGTCGTATCAATCTCTAACTCGATCTTCCTCGAGACAAAATGCTAATTTTCCATGTGACCACCAGGAACTGGCTCAGGATGAGCGTCATCTCTTGTCCCTTTTTTTTTGGTTGCTGGGCACTCTCGCCGGACTTCGTCGTCTCGATGACTAACTTGATCTCCTCGTTCTTTTACAGTTATCAGCCTATATACTTAACCACCCCACTGGGGATAGAGAAAGGAAGGGGGTGGATGAAGTTTTATAAATTAATCCTCCTCCTCTAACGGCTTTCTCCGAGCGTCTTTCACTTAGCCCTAAAAGCAGCTTCTGGCTTTTGGTCGTCGCTCCTCTATGACGCGAAATTGGATCACAACTCTAAGGGAAAATATTGTCGGTTTAACCAATGTTATGCTCGCTGGATCAGAAATCTGATGAGTCTTGCATCTCGTTGTTGTGGGAGGCCTTTCTGGTGGTCCGCGAGTTGAGGGGAGAGAGGGGGGGCGTAAGTAATCGGGTTACGCTGCCAAATGCCAGGACGTTGTCGTGAGAGAACAGGGCCTCTGTTTTTAGGTTGGGATATCGATTTCCCTACAGACATGTTCGTGAGCGTAACGAAGACGGGCTCTTTGATTCTTCTTGAAGATCAGACGTTTCTTTGCAGGTGCCCGATACGTTGACATCAGAGGTGGAGCTGAACTCGCAGGATATCTCAGCAGCACTATTAAACCTATCCTTCAGTGACTTTCCAACCATAATACAATCTTGTCTTGGTGAAGTTTTACGAGGTCTACCGGTTTTGGGTTTAGCATCTGTCGATCTCGATGATTTAAAACGAGCTACAATTCGTTGCACAACACTTTTAGACCTTCCTACAGTAGTTGCTCTCACATAATTTGACTTGCCCTCTTGGTGAAGGCAAACAACCCTTTGAATTTTATCACATGATACCGTTCGTCTCTCACAAGCCGCCATGTTGACATTTGAAAGTTACAATAATGTATGATCACAAGAAGAAACTGTTAGTCCATCAACAGTCTCCTAAACACAAATACTTCGGTTGGTAGTTAATTTTTTCCAAGTCACCCTTAACATGGTGCAATTTGGAAGGTAGTTTACTTATTTGCTCATAACTTACGAAACATTTATTCCATTCACTTGAAATTTCACGAAAGATAGATATTATACTGTATATATCTAAAAATGTGTATAATATATAGTCTTAACGTTTTGTTAAAATACTATAATAAATATTTAAATACATTTGTTTGTTCTGACCCTTATATTATGGCCACTACTTTATTATATATATATATATATATATATATATATATATATATATATATATATATATGTATATATATATATATATATATATATATATATATATATATATATCGAGTATTGCAAAAGACTTGGTATAATTGTTATAACGCTCTCAACAAAGGAGACAATGGTAGTTTTGATGCAATCGGACAAGTTTTTATAGTTTTAACATATAAATATGTATTTAAATTGTAAAATTAACGAATGGAGCCACTTTTGACGACGAACTCGCGCTCCAGGCAAAATCTGAAGGGCGCACACACATTTCGTACTTAGTCCTTCTTCTTATTGGCCCACATATGATTGACGGAGGACTTTAGCTCATCGAAACTGCTGTGGCGGACCCTGCAGGCCTTGACTCGACATATACTCACACGATGTAGTCGAAGAAATTGAAGAAGGGTGACTGCAGGGGCCAAAAGTCCTTCAACCACAAGTTTAAGTTCGACCCCTTCCACACCTGCAAGATCTTAGCTGTGTGTGCAAGGGCATCATCCTGCTGAAAGATGTAGTCCGCCTTCTTCCTGATCGTTCTCAACCAGTGCAGGACTTTCGAAGCCAAAATATCCATGTAATCGGCCGTGAACCACACTAAAGTAATCTTCTCGCCATTCGGAGCTACGAAGCAAAGCATCATCACTGAAGCTTGGTGGTGTTTCGTGGACAGGTAGCGGATCTTGTAGACGTCCTGGCCGAAGTTTACCACACGGTCCTTCTGCTTGTTGATGACAGTAATGTCTTTTTCATTATAAAAAATGAGAATTCGATTGCCATGACTCTTCAAGTCGTTGAGAAGGCGACGATAGCGCTCCCGACATTGTTCTCCTGTGGCAGAGGCCTTTCCCATACCACAAGCTCTTGCCACCCTCCTTCTTGACGTCTCTTGACACCGTGGCCACTGAGATGTTCTTTTTCGCGAGCGCAGTCATTTTGAGTTTTGGTGCATATTTGAAGGCCTTATTCACAGCCCAAAACGTGATAACCTGAGGTCTGCCTGAACGAGCTTGATATTTTATGTCTTCCTCAACCTGCGCTCAGTAGAGCAGAAATCTCTAATATTTTCACCTTCATCTCCACAAAACTGCCCACAATGGAAAAGAACTTTTCCTTTCACACAGATAAACATTTCGAGAGATCAAAAATCAGAGTGTAACATACTTGT
This sequence comes from Ceratothoa steindachneri, assembly GCA_963969495.1. Lineage (NCBI taxonomy): Eukaryota > Metazoa > Arthropoda > Malacostraca > Isopoda > Cymothoidae > Ceratothoa > Ceratothoa steindachneri. The sequence goes on from OZ018332.1 coordinate 53,571,672, forward strand.
ATTTTTCCAAAGCCCGGTATGGTGGCCAAGCAAAAACTTCCCTAAATTCAAACTCGAATAACCCAGTCAAATATACTTAGATATAAATGAAAATTCGTGGACAACAACCTATATGTGTGCTTTATTTGAGCTTGAAAACAATAATACTATAACTATAATAGTATTAGTACATTTAAAAAAATAATATAATCGCTCAAACTTTATATATATGAGTTGTGTTATTTTACTCTCTATCACAATGATAGTGTAAATGATAAAATTACAATAGAAGCATGTTTTAAAGAAAAGAATGAAATAGAAATAGAATTATTCGTCAATTTCCAGAATGAATTTTGTAAGTTTCCTTACGATTGGTATTAACTTCAAAATACTAGAGATATTGTGTTTACCGACGAAAACGATTTCAGATTGGAAGTGCTAACAAATGGTCAAAATAAGAGAGTTTATGGCTCAAAGAAAAAGAACATCCACCCATCCACGCCTATATCATAAATTGTCAAAATTTAGCAAAAAAACAATGGTTTCTGCGGGAACGTCACAGAATGGTAAAGCGAGGATCCATTTTATCGATACACAAAAATCAAAAGTTAATTCCAAAAATTATATTTAACTAGTATCTATCAGCCTGCTTCCACATTGCCATCAGCTCAATACTAAAGGAGGCTTCATTTTCCATCAATATGATTTGCCCTCTCATAATACAAAAGGAGACGGATGTGATAGATTGCCTGAGGCTTCCGGCCTCGCTTCTATCACATATTGGTACTAATGCTTTCCACGTGTATCCTGCGAGAAGAGAGTAGCATGGCGTTCTTATCAGCCTAACATTTCCCGAGTATTATCTTCCCCCGCTCCAAGTTTAATCAAGCAGGTTCAATTCACGGTTTGCCTGCAGGCGTCGATCTGGCCAGATTGAATTAGGCTTATTGGAAGATAAGGGTGTTCTAATCGCCAGCGGGACATTCCATGGAAGTTCCCCATTGTCCCATACCTAGAGGGGCTGGCTCAGACTATTTATGCGATAGAATTTCGCATTTGAATCAGGTCCCGGGTCTTCCTTGTGCACCTAGAAACTCTCTACCTCGACAACCCCCTTATTGTCCAGAAGAGGACAATATCCTTGAGTGCCAAGGTTCGTGCCCTTCGAGAGACAAAGTCAACAGGGCCCCTCCTGTTGTTCAATTGTTCAGAAGACAACAACTTTAGAACAGTCATTGTTCTTTGAGCCCGTTCGACAAAAAACGGTTCTCGCTCCCCTGATATCACGTCAGTGGTAAGTTAATTCACCCTTTTAAGATCCCGATTATCTTCGAAGGCATCACACCGATCCGGTCTCTCTTGGGCACCTAGGAACTCTATTTCGAAAACCCCCCTTATTGTCCAGAAGAGGACAATATCCTTGAGTGCCAAGGTTCGTGCCCCTCGTGACGCCAAGTCAACAGGGCCCCTTTTGTTGTTCAGAAAGAGAACATCTTTAGAACAGTCAATGTTCTTCGAGCCCGTTCGAGAAGAAACGGTTCTCGCTCCCCTGATGTCACGTCAGTGGGAATTAAATTCCCCCCTTTTAACGTTCTTCAAGAGAACGCTTGGTTGACCCCAATAACCTCAATTGTTCTTCCAGAACATCTCTGATATCCTGTCTCAAGGATCGCTCGTACTTCCGAGCCCCATTTCGCTCATACTCCTCGAAGTCTATCCTTTCCCCCTTGTTAAGGACAACCTCCCTAAAAACCACTCCTTCTTGGAAGGAATTCGCCAGTCAGACAGAAGCCATTCCTTCAAATCGACTTCTCGAGCACGCCGACCTTATAAATACGTAAGCTACGAATTGCATTTAATTATTTAACTTTGTGCCAAAGTAACTCCGTGCTTTATCATGAATTTAGCCGACCCTTTACCTTCTTGGTTGTTTTGTCATTTAAATTCCTCCAAATCTTAATCTACCGCTTAGTCAAATTTATCCTATGACCTTTTCATCATGTGCATCTCCCATTTTAATCGCCGTCATGTAAATATCTTCCATGTTATTTTTGTTATTTAATTAATAAAATTCTATTATATTAATGCTTGCAATATTATTTATCCTTGGGCCCGTTCCACATCTTAAGTATATTGAAGATAAATAAGCCCTCTCCAGGCCTATTTATTAACGCAAAATAATACTCGGTCATCTGATTAAATCCACGCACTCGAAAATAGAATAATCTCCCACAAAGAATAGATATATAGTATATCGTCGGGAGCCTTTTGTACAACAACGGAAATCTTTAGAAAAAAATTGTCCTCCTAATATCAAAAAGGATGAATGACCTCCGCAATGGCCTAACTATAACCCTATGGCCTATTCCATATGGAATTTACATCAAGAATAAGTTTAAAGCAATTGGAAAAATAAATTAAGTGAATCAGAGCTTAAGGAAAAAGATCTTCTTTCATGAGATAACATAACGCTATCTGACATCAGAAAATGACTTTCTTCCTTTAAACCGAAATTAAGGGCTGTATGTGGCCAAGTAGGTAGAGATTTTGATCATATATTTAAGACATTATCCCCTGCTGTGTCACCCGATATATATATATATATATATATATATATATATATATATATATATATATATATATATATATATATATATATATACATATATATATATATATATATATATATATATATATATATATATATATATATAACATCTGGATTTATGAAGTTAAGCCAATAGAAGCAGATTGGCTTAGGTTAAGTTAGGATATATCCATTATATTCTTGCTTTAGCCACGTTTCGACATAATAATTTCTACCATGAGTTATGATAAAATGCAAATTGAATGACAAATGCGTTGGGTTAGGATATATCCATTTCATGTTACTTTGTTTTTATCATGTCTCAAGGAAGTACTTTTCATGATGGGTTATAGTAAAATTCGAATTATATTTCACGCCCGCACTGCGACTACATGGTGTGTTTCGAGACACGTCCTTTACCAACAAGATTTTCGTTCTCTCAAAAGGATTCGAAACTTGGCTCAAATTGAAGTCGCTTTTAAATGTATCGCTCAAAAACGCCTCTTCCTCAATCGGTGTCACTTAAACTAATTTCGACCTATGGAAGCGATAATTGAAGACCCACTTGCTGAGTGAGAACTTAGTAATAAATCATACCATGGTTTCAGCCCTGGGTCAGAAAAGCGATTAAATTTGTCGGCACTCATGCGCGGAATGGTCTAGGAAGATCTCTGGATTCGTCCACACTCCCCGGCTCCAAGCTACCTCTAGCGTGTAGATTTCTCCATTTTCATTTTCTGTTTTGGTTTGACATCCTTCCAATTGGAGGGGGAGGGAGGGAGGGGGGAGTGGAATTGATGGAAGTAATGATTGGGAAGAGAAGCTCTTGTATTGGATAAGGTGTGGTGGATAACAACGACGGATAATAGGTTCGAATCCAAGCGACAGCGGAGACATAGAATGAAGCTCTTTGGAGGCTAGCGCCATATTGGCTGGGTGCCGACCCTTATGCGAGCTTGCAGGCAACTGCATTTACATGTCACCCTCACACATATCCAAATTATAACGCCGGTCTATCTTTCATCTTCTTACTTCTCCCCACAAAACACACCACTCTTCTTTCCGAAGAGTGTTTCCATATCTACACTTCCCTCACTTGGAGTGGTTTTTCCTATCTTGGGCAACCCGGTGTTCCTTGCTCGATGGTTGGTGATAAAACATAGTAGTAGTGTTATACCTACAACTTTCTCCCTCTAGGACCAGACCCTGGTCCCTACGGGATTTTTACTCATTGTCACACTGATCTTTATACATATTTCATCATCTGTTTGAAAGATCGGGTCAAGGTAAAGAGTTTTGTTATTTAAAAAGAAAAAAAGAATGGCGTAATTAATAAAGATAATGATGAAAATCCGGATGATAAAGAGTAGCAGTTGCTCTTCTGGAATTTGCAGCTTCGAGCTCTGCAACCTTTGGGCAACATGAGCGTGACTCTCAGGTCTCTAGCTTTCAAAGTAGACTTTTTGTCTTCTCCGCTTATCTACCTTCTACACATCTTCTCTTCTACTTTATGTTCTTTCTTGAACATTTCATTATTGGTTCTCACTTTCAAGATTAATTGAAATAATGCATAGGTCGGTATAATGAAGAACTCGTCTCTTGGACTCTGGATAAGTTCGTGCACACAGGCTTTTGCACCCTTTGACATTTTAGAGGAGGCTGACCTCCTCCATTTTATTTGACTTTCCTTGGTGTTGGTCGCATACTCTTGCGCTTTGGGGGGAAGATCATCCCCCAACGTCGATTCCTTTTTGTTGCTTTTGTTTGTTGGTTTTTGTCGTTTCTATAGATTTGTTTTAATGTAACTCTAGATTACGTTTGAAAATAACAACGTTAATCTATGCCTTTGCTAGGAGTCGCCAAATGGGTGCTATTAAATAAAATCACTTATGACTACAGCAATGTACGCTTGGTTTTGGTATTTGATTCATCCCTACTTCTGCCCCCACACGACGCTGCTAAATTTATTTGATGGAATTTTACCTTTTTTTAATCTTCATCGCACCAGCACACGCAGACCTTTCCCCATTCATCTTTATCCATTTCTTATATTTTACATTCGCTCCTTAGTTATTTTTATGTCTTTAAGTTTTATGCAAATAGGCCCGAATCCTTTTTCACCCGTGAGCGCCACCATGTCGCACCATAGTTTTACCGCACAGTAAAAGAAAATACAGAGAGATCTCGACACGTTCGCATGATTTTTTGGGTTGTAATATATGGCTTTGGTTAGTATGTATACGTCTCATGTTATCAACGAACATCGGTTCGCTTCCTCTTTGTCGTCCATGGAACCAGCAGGAGATGACATCACGCTTCGTGGAGCGCCTTCTAAAACTCTAACATCTGCGTATCCTCGCATCTCAACGGCGCGTAGCAATTCGTAGCGTAACACCTTCAGGAGATTTACGGCCGACGAGAGATCCAAACGCTGATGCGAAGTTTTAAGTTTGTTTATGACGAGACTAAATTGGAAGGCGTCATCGAAAAAGCCGCTCTTCACTGATAAAGAGAGTGGATAGGCAGAAGAGAAATATGTAAAAGAGAAAAGGAGTAAAAATGTAAAAGCCAGGTAAAATAGCGTAATGGGTTTTACAGCCTCTTTGCATATTTACACACCTCTGCATACAGACGAGTACGCCTCATAAATAATAACTTTCACCCCCTCGTCTCTAGAATTTGGGTTTTGCTACGCATATCTGAAACCAAATGAACAAGCATGTGCAAAAACTGCAATACTTTAGAAAAACATACCTGGAACACCGAACGGTGAAAAAAAGAAGATAATTCACTTTTTCACATGTAATTTACCACTATTAAGCCCTCTGGATACCCATGCTTGAATCAATGTCTTGGTGACTGGTTGGATCACCACGTACGAGTACATGCGTGCGATACAGGCACTTCGGGAGAACGCAAATTACCTTCTTCGTGATCAGGCAGAGCGTGGCGTGCTCGCAGAAGGTCAGGTCAGGTCGTGCCAGGTGCCAATTGGAGCGGGGTGTTCCTCAAGGCAATTCTTTGGGACCTTTCTTGTTTGAGTAGTAACGAGTTGTATGAAGATTGAAGCTATGCAGATTATTATAGGGAGGCGCACGAGGAGATGGAGGGGGGGGGGAGGGGAGATGTAAAGGCAGTAAATGTAGTCATATATTTACAAAAAGAGACCCAAATCAATGGTGGTATCTCGCTCCGAAACTTGTAAGGAGATTCGTAATTTTAACGGTTGAATTAAGAGAAGTTAAAATGTGGGGATGAAGGTGATGCAAGCAAACTCCATGCAGTCAAAATCATCATTTGCACGAAATGCAAGATGAATAATGGACAATGAATGCCTCTAATGACCTGCAACAGTTAACTTTACAATAAATAACCGAACCAATCACTTTTCGTCTCCCTTAATCTCGATCATTTTCACTCGGCACGCGGAGCCACAAGAGGGAACTACTTGGCGCATCTCCAAAATTACACGAGGGGCCCCTCTTAATCTCCCTCCTTGTTACTTAGCCCACGGAGCCAGAAGAAGGAACTACTTGGCGCGTCTCTACAATCCCCAAAAGCATCGCCCTTAGACCCTCCCTCCTCGAGTGGGGGCTCACATTCGCACTTCTGAAGGTGTGGAGTGCTCTTTGTACAAAAGTACTAATGGGAGCTTAATGTACTCTTCTTCTTCTGAAGATTTAAGGTCGAAGGTTACTATTTCCCCAAACACTGACCGGAGTATCGCCAACGGGAATTTTAGGAAGAGTGTTTTATAGTGGTAAAGTTAGTAGAAGTGAAAATCTGTAGTAATTAGATAATCTACATTAACTCTATGTGGGTCAGGGACCCTAGAGTGGCGGACACCTTTTAAATCTGTCTAAATTGCACGATGGAAGAAGTGTGAGAGCAAAAGTAATCCAAAAAATTAAAAAATACTCAGACAACTATAATCACGGGATGAATGAGTCGGTGGAGATAAATGTGACTGATATGGAAGCAAAGTATATCCTTGGGTATATATATATATATATAAATATATATATATATATATATATATATATATATATATATATATATATATATATATATATATATATAAGGCTCCAACGTGAGCCTTATTTTCAGCGCCAATTTGAAAGACTTTCCTGAAGTTTTCAAGTTGGGTGAAGTTGAAATTCGAGAGTATGTGGAAGGAAGATATTCCAAATGAAAGTTAAAGTTCAGTGAAAGAAAGTGAGAATAATAAAGAGTAATGGAGAGTAATTGGATTCGGAAAAGGTGAGTCTAAGCCTCCAGCGAAGAGATTGATGGCGGAAACAGATATAAGAAGAAGAGAAGTGGGATAAAGGAGGAAAAGAGTCCGGTGAGGACGGTTTCAAAACACGTTTCGAACCCACTTTGCTTCTTCTCCTCCCCAGGGAGATTTGTGTCCGTTCAACAACAGGTCTGGGTTCCGTAAGTCTGAGATAATTATCCTCTCTTGCCTTATTTCCACCAATAGTCTCCTCTTCTGGCTCGTCGGTTTATGTAGTTTTTGCATATTGCACGTACCCTAACTTTACCAGCTTTGTATTAACCACTCTCTTTCACTTTCTGTGTATGATGTCCGCGTTATTATTTTTTATTGTTTTTTTTTTTTACTAAAATTAGATAATTAAAAGCGTTAGAAATTAAATCGTGAGAGACTCATTCGGGGAAATAGTCGGTCTTTGCGGAAGGGGTCAAGGTAACCATGGAAACCACAATCCAATTTCACTTGACTGGAAGGGTTACCATGAAGGGAATGGTAGACGGTATTTTTGTTTGAAAGAAAAAATAAAACGTTGCCATGGAAACCGAAATCCTCCTTCCTTTTTATCAATGATTCAAAAGCTTCCACTGAGGAGTCTGGACTTATATGTCCTGCCAGTGGCATCGTTATACGAGCTAAAATGATTATATTAATTCTTGATCAAACACATTTTTTATGTCTAGTGCCATACAAAGCCCCCCCATCCGCCCCCTGAGGTAAGAGTTCTTAGACTTCCAAGTGGATTCCTCTTATTGACTCTCTTGACCACCTTGATTCCTGTAATTTCACCCTTAGTTAATTCGATCTCTTTTAAATCTCTAATCGATATGCCCACGTTCATTTCTTTTTTCTCTTTAGTAAAAAATCTCCGATGGGTATAATAACTTTTCGATTTTCTGCAGGTTAATTATAACAATTGAATACTAGTAATATGTCCACTTTCCTAAGTTCTTGTAATGGGTTTACTTTGCTAGATTCTACACCTTCCTAGAGCACGAGAGAGAGAGTTGTTAATAGAAGGATCAATATAAGCATCACTGTGATAGACTAGAAAGATCGTGGAGTAGAAGAAAAAAAGGTTGTGAAAAGATTGAGAGGGAAAAGGAAGAGTTAAAAGGTCAGTGGCTAGGGACCGATGCGGCGAGTTGTTGTGCGTTTAGAGTAGTGGTATCGAGGAAGAGTGGCAGGAGAGGCGCGTGTTGTGGAAACAAGTTATTCCTGTTGCTGTTATCTTATGTGGGGAAGGTGTTGGCTGAGGGGAGTGGAGGGCTGCGTGGTATCTTAATGCTATCGCAACGTATTGTCTATCGTGCATATAGATGCATGTGAGGTCTCTTGCGAGTTTCCCCAACTGTAGTGTTAATTGTGTGTGGTCGTATGTATTGAGTTGTATTAGTTTGTCGTTTTTGTGTTGTGTGGTCATGCGTGTGTACATAGAAGAGCGACATGCACATTTAAGAGCAGAGATCTGAATATGCTATTATTCCTCTCCTTTGATTGACTCGCTACTACGAGAGTGACTGGTGCATATGTGAGAAAGAATCGGACTAGTGTTTTATTTAGGTGTAGTTGTAGTTTGTTTCTGGCAGGTAGAAGCTGCGCAGCTTCATGTTTTTTGTTTTGGGTCTTGTTCGTGTAATGTGTTGGTGTGAGTAGAATTTTCGGAGCTTAACAAATGTTGCCCCTAGTATTTTTGTGTGAGGTTTGTATGTAAGTCTTGTTGGGTTTGGGTAGTTTTAGTCTGACTTATATGTGTATATATGTATGTTGTGCATGTAGTGATCACGCGCGCGGTAGATTATCATCTGCGTCTTCTAAGGATTCGTAGCTATGAGATACTAATCTTCATCTTCTGTCTTCACATCCAATAATATTTGTGATTGGTGGCGATTCTGTTTCGGCTCTGGCAGCAGACGAGAATGGTTTCGTCGTCGGTGTAGGGCACTGGGTGCTTATGTCTGTAGTTTTCTGGCGTATGTGGATGTACATGATGTATAGTGTGGGTGTCAGTACCCTATCATGTGGTAAGCCTGCGCGTAGTGTGAATAGGCGTGATTTTGTGTTATTTTTTATGTGGGTAAGGTATTGTGAGTGAAGTCTTCTGGTGCAGAAAGGAAGCTCCGTGTTGTTATCCAGCTTCTAACAAAGTCCCTCATGCCACACCTTATCAAAGGCTTTCTCTACGTCCTTGCTGATGGAGAGTGTTGCCATCGTGATTGTCGTGCTCTTTGTATGATGTCATGAACGACCGTCACGAGTGCTTGAGTGGACCGGCCTCTCTTGAAACAATATTGGATCGGGGAGAACCAGTTACCCTCCATAATAGAATTCCAGAAAGGTGTGTTGATCATACGCTCATGTATCTTGCTTTGGTGCTCTCACAGGCAAAAAGCCTGTAGTTCTTAGAGAGTTGGTGTTTTTGTTGTTTGTGTAGTAGTATGTCGTGTGGTGTTTTAAATGGCTGTGGAAGTGATCAGAAGCAAGTGATACGTTGAACAAGTAAGTGCAAGTAAGATATTTTGGGGGAGGTGGTGTATTGTTTAGCGGCTGGAAGGCCGAAGGGACCGAGGGCACGTCTAGGTATTGTTTTAATGTAATGATTTGTTTTCTTTATGGTGTTAGGAGCGGTTATTATGTTAGAGTGGTCAAGCACCTCCATTTGTATCAGGTGGGCGGGCATAAGCTCATAAGCATGGAGCGGTCACCATTCTGGACTTCCTGGAAGTGCTGTTGTGCAAGTGGTTTGGGTGAGCTGTGTACACAGTCTCAGTATGACTTAAATGGATCGACGATGTCGTGTTAGTTTTGTTTTTGTTAGAACGTATATGTTGGTAGTGGGTTTGAAGAAGGCAACAGTAGGATAGGGTCAGGGTAAGGGGAGTAGAAGAAAGGGTGGAGACAGTGGAAGGAGATAGGAGGGGCAGTGGAAGGTGGGGTGGGAACAGTGGAATGAGTGTGGGGATAGTAGGAGGAGAGGTGGCAAAAGTGAAAGGAAGCGTAGGGTTAATAGGGCGAGGGGTAGCGACAGTGGAAGGAGGAGTTGGTACAGTAGAGGGAGGGCATTTGAAGGAGTATTTGGTGGTAGAAGCTGAGGCTGGGGCCAAGCAAATTAGGAGAGCGCGATAGGATTCTGAGTGAGTAGTGAAGTTGAAAAGTCTAGAGCAAGATGAAGTGTGCAACATGTTGTGGGGAGCAGTGCTAGTATTTTGTTTTTATGTTAGTGTATAAGGAATAACACCTCCGGGAAGATGATTTACCCAAGTCCGTTTGCGGAATGCAGCACGTCCAGGAAGTTGGCGTCTATGCGGGGGTCGCGCCTTGACATTTCCTTTGCCATCGTGGAGAGCACGACAGCCAGTTGTGTTTTGGGGATAGTTGGGGTTGTAGGTTGGTGTTCGTTAGGGTGGCGGTGTCGGTGTTGGCATGGGGGGTGTGAGGGCTTGGGTGGCCTCCACTGCGCCGAGGGAAGCAGCGAATTTTCTTATAAGTGGAAATGGGGTAGGGGTAGAGAGGATGAATGAGGTTGAGATGTATTTTAGTAGGGAGTATCGTGGAATCTTTAACTCTGTAACAGTAACCTTCTACAGCAACATGGTCACCGCCGTAGTTAATGCAAAAGATGATAGTGATTTTGAGGTCAGTATAGACGTGTACTACTACACTGCATCTGACATAGACGCGGTCTTCTTGTCACTTGTTTGTTTACTGTCTAGCTTTGTAGCAGTGGAGAAACTTGTGTGGTCTTATCTTATGTTGTTATTCTAAGTTTTATGCATATTATAGTCTGTCGCAAAACTTAATGCTTTGATACAGCAGTGTGTTCTGGGGCTATTATTCGTAGAATGTACTAACCGCCTATTGTTTGGTGCAGTTAAAGTAGAGGTGATTGATGACATCCTTGCCGTACTCATGCCTGAAGGGGGTGAGGAGTTCCTTGGTGGGTAAAGCGAATCATAAGGGGCTAGTTCTTATGCATATTTGGTGTTTTTTGGTGATGGCTTGTGGCTGCTTGGTATTATATTGTTGCTCAGCTAGTGCCTCTTTCGAGTAAGTAGAATATGTGTGCGTCTTGCGTTGACCTAGAAATGAGTCTTTGGCCGACCCGTACGTTTACTATGTTTGTAATTGGTGTGTCAAATGTCTTTGAGAGTTTCAAGATTGCTTTTAGCGTTAGTGTGCATGTTTTTTTTGTCTATGTGCCCTAAACCTAGGGTAATTTCTATTCCCATATCGTTTGCTTTGTGCGTATAGCAGCGGAATTAACTTTTAAAAACTGGGCGTTGTAAAACCCCCGAACCCTATCGTTGACCTTTCCTGTGAATGAGACTCCGGAGGTAATGGGTGAATGTGAGTATGAATGTTTACGCTTTGGTGTTCGTCTATGTGATGATGATGATTAATAGGCGGTTAATTGATATTTGAGTGGCAAAGGTTACATTGAGGTGGAGGTAGGTTAGAGAATGTTGCATGGGTGTATTTGATGTGTTCTAAGCACAGATTACCCATACCACTTCATCTCCTGTACGATTTACAAAGAATAATTCTTGTGTTCGTGATTAACCCTTATATTCTTAGGAGGTGATCGTGACCATTGATCTTTCAGAATGTTTGCCAGTAGAGTCCGTTTTGCTACTAGATACATATGTTTGATGGAGCCGTTATAGAGGACTGGCTCCTGGGGCCCTCGGGCCAACCAGCGATTGTCATACTGACCTTATATACATATATTTAATTATCCGGTCGGGGATCCTCCAAGTATCATAGAAGGATTGGCGCTGACTAACTAACTAACTAACTAACTAACTAGATGGTTGGTTTCCGTGGCATTAGAGTAGATTAGGAGATTTAGTTAGCAAGATCATCTGCTTCTTAATTTCTGGCGATTCTTGGATACAAAGAGAAGAGGTTGTGGGAATTCCGCCAGGTGTTTCGATAATTACTCTTACAAAGATATGTGATGTGATAAACAATTGAGTTCTCAATTGTAAGTTGGCAGACTCAAACTCCATCACTAATGCATCCGCTGCACTGTACCACAAATTAACATTTGAAAGCAATTCTCTTGATCGGATGCAGCAATTACCATGCAAGTATTGATAATATCTTAGAAGCTAAACGCCATTTTCACAAATCTCACTAACCTTTTTTGCTACTTAGTTTGCGAGACTCGGATATGTGCGCACTGGGTGTGATAATACTATCTTATTGCTAACGACGCCTTCTATGATAACTTTTTGGTAAATAAATATGTTTGTTGTCTTTATTTTTTGTGTACTTTGTATATTGGTGAATAAATATGTTGGCTTTCTTTATTTTTTGTGTATTCACTATATTGTATTGAACAAAATGATTATGCCGCCCGCTCTCGTCATTATCTCAGCTATCTGGCCCACTATGAAAAAAGTTTGACGACCGCTGACATCGATCATTAACTAGGTTATTTTTTCTTTTAAATAAAGGTTCCCACCTTAATCCCGCTATAGGTCACACTTTGCAGTGCTCAGCCAACTTACAGTTATGCGGATATGCAAAAAATAAAGAGTAAATTCAGTTAATTTTTTTCTCAAATATCGGCCATGGGTGTACATAAAATTATGTGTGGCTGTTAAAATACCGTTCGAGTCCCTGATTGTTTCCACGGTTTTACAAATTTGCCTTTTTTCCTTTTGCACTGTTACTTCTCACTGTCACCACTCCCTGTTTCAGTTTTCCCTGTCGCACAGTTAATTTACTCTCCCAAACCATATAATTCATCTATAAATCAAAAGAAGCGAGCTCCGCCCACTTGATTTAAACGAATACCATTGCTTAAGAATAGGTTGGGCTCCTTAAATTCCTCCCAATAATTCCTACTTTTAGCCCCTCTCATTAGTTGGATAAAAACTATGGAAACGCTTATAGCTTAAATTGCTTTATCTCTTATTTTATTTTTATGTTCAAACTTTTTGTTTTCTATTGTTAAATTGATAAAAAAGACAGTATAAGCTTTGTTTCTTTTTTCTCTCATTCATCCTTTCTCTTTTTCATTTTATAATTTAAGTGGCCTCTGTCTATATTGACACGTTCTACATTATCTATGACCTTAATGATGGATATTGGTCAATTTTCAAAATAATTAATAAAATTAATCAAATTTTCGCAAAGTAGGCATTACGTAAAATTGATAATTTATAATTTCCTTTTACGCACTGGTCGAAAGTTAATTAAATTTTAAATTAGGTATAAAGTTATCAAATTACCGATTAAATACGTCATCAAATATAATAAATGTTTCTTAATTATTGCTAATAAACTTAAGTGATTCCCAATATTATTATGCGAATTTTATGTTTAAAAATTATTTGCTTCCGACGCAAACTTTTGTTTGGAAAAATTATCGATGTAAGATTATTTGGAGAATATCGGCGACACAATGCTACTACTATTAGTGAAAATATTTTTGTCTGCCAAAGAGAAGAAAGTTTTACTAGTATGAATTGCTATTTATCATTGCTAATTTTTATATCGTGTAAATACCCTGTAGCGACGTCTAATACTGAATGTAACAACTTGTATTTAAACATTATTATCTAGCAATATATAGCAACATTTAGCAATATTTATCATTATTTCGCAATATAGAAAAATATTTAGCAATATAACATACATCTAGCAATATTTATCATTATTACACAATATAGAACAATATTTAGCAATATTGAGAAATATTTTGAAATCTACAGGTTTATAGGACAATATATAGTAAAATATAGCTTTCCTACAAAGGACTTTTAATAGCATGGTTCGGGATATTGGCTCCCAGTGATTCTCGACTTTGACATTGTATGAAAATCATTTGGACACTTTGAAATGATACTAACCTTTAGGAACTAGAAGAAGAACTAGAAGAAGAGCAGGGCAAAGTAAGAAGGAAAAGGAGATGAACTAAGCAAGGAAGAAAAGGTCACATGCCATTTTTTAGAGGTCAACATAAGAAACATTCGAGATGTATGAATCTTTTCACTCAATAACCTAGCAGCTTCAATTACACAAATTATATAAGACTATTTGATAGATTAACTCTATCATAGCCGGTCCCAAGCCCGTATGAAAAAGGAGGAGGGTTGTTTAAGGGGTGCAGATATCTGTCATAAAACCAAACACGGGTTTAAATAATCATTAGTGGTTGCACGCACATAAAACTAAATAAAAAAATGATAGATTAATCAAAGTAGTTATTCATATATCAAATAGATATTCCATCTAATAATCCAAACCTATGCAATCATGACATCTAACCTTTACGCATGAACACTCAGACACGAAAAACCCATCACTTTAGTGTGGTTAAGGTGACTTTAATGCAAAGAAGTTGAAAAGAAAAAATATACGAAAGAATAAGAGTCAATGATTAGAGAATCATCACCAGACTGTCTAGAAGTTTGAGTTTAAAACAAACTTTTGAAAAAAGAAATTAGTAATAATTTTAAAGATTAGGCGATCATTATTGACGAGTAAATTCGGAGGCAGGTAGTATAAAGTGCTTACTTGCGATTGCATGTAGTTTTTAATGGTAGTAATGAACAGGAAATCAACAAAGCACAATTAGGATATCGGAAATTCGAATTACATAGGCAAAAGCTTCGTGTACTTGCATTTTAAAAATCTTTACACATTGTGCTTTAATATTTTTATAATTCTAAGCAAAACTAAGAAAAAATGCAGAATATATTTTGGAAACCAAATACATTAGAGTAAACAAATTTCTTAGGATTACACAGCGTCAACAGCTACGTGGCATATGGGCCGATACTTTACCCCCCCTCCTCTTTTGCCCCGGTGGCACAACAATCCTCGATATTACTCGCAAGGAAACATTATAATCAGCAAATTTCTTAGCCGGTTAGTATAAACAAAGGAGGGTGGTATAGCCTATAGAATAAAAATCTATGAACAGGCTCAATGTCCCCTCCTATTGTTTAGGTCTAGTTTCGCCAAATAGACGAAATTTCATTTTCTCCGACGAAAACTAGAAGAGACCATTAGGGCTAAGGGTCACCACGCTGAAAAATGATGCCCTAAGAGAGAGGCTTAAAGGTGAGCACTCATCTCATCTCCCCACTCCCCAGGGGACAATTGAGGTATATATACGTCGATCTGGACAAAAGAAGAGAGAATCGAGTTAGCGATCGAGAGGAGACGAGTACCGGGGACAGTCCTGGTATTAAGAAGTACTGGAGTCAATCCGTGAATTAAGAATAAGTGAAACCGAGCGCGAGTTTTGTTCCCAAGGCTTTTCCTTTTAGCCACATCGAAGCGAAGACCATGGGTATAGATAATCACTTTCATACCCATCTCGTCAGAGAAATCCCCTATCTTAGTTTTCGAATAAAACCAGATATCTCTCACCATTGAGGGATAAAAAAGTGAAGTTCCACTTAAGAAAGGATTCGAACTCTTGGTCAAGTCTCATCATTGAGAAGCCCACAAAGGTAACCCAAGGATTGGAATAATCTTCACTCCACTATCCCCTTGCTTATATCGTCGAGTCAAGAAGCATCGCCACGCGCCTCACCTACCTCGGGTATAAGTCAGCGAGCTGAACAGCGGTGCGTCCGATTCAGCCTCCCTGCTGCGATCTTTTCTCCTCGCCTCACGTCTGTTACCCTCTCGCCTTGCCCCTATCGACTCACCTCCCTTCCCCAACAAGATTCTCGTTCAAGGTCATTTTCCGTCTGACTCCACACAGTTTAAAGGTAAAACGATTCCAAATTAATTATGTTCTTTAATTAAAATTCCGTACTAAAGTGAATAAATGCGTCAACCATCGTGTAGTACTCATTGTTAGTATTATTTTTTATTTATATCCGTTTATGATAGTCTTAGTATATTTAAAGTTTTATTATTTCATTTCTTTATGTAATTAAAAGTATATTTTCACCCTAGTTGTTTAATTACATCCTCGAAATGCTGCATATGGCAATAGATATATAATATTACGAATCCTTCCTGGTTAAAGAATCAAATCAAAAGATAAATAAAAATATAGCACTCTTAGAGAAAAAAAAGGACGGAGTTATTCCTGTACGGAACAAACGTACATACATACTCGGCTGTATACCACGAAAAACACATATTCTCACCTGAGATAGGCAGAACACAAAGAAGAAACAAGCGCACATGGCCAAAATTAATCGAAGACCCTCTCCTACGTTTATCAAAACAGTTAATTGTAAAAGAGAAAAGATAAACATTCATATTTTAACGTTTAATCAATGTTTTTACTACCTCTTCGCTTTCTTAACGACATCATTATATTATCGAAATATGATTTCCAAGAGCAGAGAGATCAGTAGAGTGAAGAAGCAATATGGATTTAGTAAGGAGAAATCCTACTCTTATGAAAAGAAAACTAAAGCAATAACCGAAAGAAAATTGATATATTAAACAGATATATTAAAAAAGCATTTCATAAGGGACTGCTATGCAATTAAATCCTAAACTCCTAAAAGGTAACACAAGCATTAATTTAGAAAAGTTCAATGGACCAGTATTCGAATTAAAGGAAGAAATCACAGAAGGTGGCTGTCTAAGTCTATCTTATATTCAATCTATACTGCAGACATGCCACTACCTAATAGCTTTAAATGTTACAACTTGCAATTAGAAAATAACTAATAAAAAATAAGAATAAATAATGAAGAATATGAATATTGAGGAAGTTCCTACAGCTATAACAGTCGTTCTATGGATACAACAGAAAAAAAAGACAGAAAACTTAAATCTCGGCACTAATCATATTGGCGTTCGAAAATCCACCCATGCTGCTTTACCTCTACTGAAAAAGCAGCAAACTATACCTGCAACGTATTTAGAATAAAGCAGTTTATCAGAATACGGATACAAAAGAAACAAAGAGAATAAGGTAATAGATTTACACCAAGAAGTCATGTT
Organism: Ceratothoa steindachneri; assembly: GCA_963969495.1. Classification (NCBI taxonomy): domain Eukaryota; kingdom Metazoa; phylum Arthropoda; class Malacostraca; order Isopoda; family Cymothoidae; genus Ceratothoa; species Ceratothoa steindachneri. The sequence continues at coordinate 53,588,444 of OZ018332.1, forward strand.
AGAACTAATTACTTAAGTAATAGAGATGAGCGAAAAATATGTAAAGAAGATAATCATAAAATAGATGACATAAACGAATTAGAAACCATACCAGAAAACTTGAGAACTTATAAAAGTTTTTAAAAGGTGTAAAAAATATATGGTCTCCAGGGATTATATTCAATATCTCTTTGTGTTTCTTTACGTTTTAGATACGTTTATGAATGTAATAATCACAATTTAGTAGATACACACAACATTAAGTATCTCTGGTATTACATAGTTTATAGTTGATGTTCTGAAATTCGATTACAACGACCATTCAGGCATCTTTGGGTAGAAGCATTTTCTGAAAAATGGCCAAGAAGTAAAGAATTATATCGTAAAGGAATTAGGTAACGTAAGGATATTCTGTGCAAATTTCCCAAGATTTGAATCGCGATCATCCTACTGTGATCAAAATTGTGGAGAATTGCATTCAGTTAAGGTAGAAAGAGTTAAACCAAAGTATTAATCTCTAACTATTAGAGATCTTTCTCAAATATAAAAGGAAGTGGCTAAACATCCTCATGCTAGCAAGAGCATTTTACAAGCTGCTGAGGCTCCTTTCGTATCGAGAAAAACAATATGGAGGTCGTTCAGGAATTTTTTACCGTTAGACATACTAACAAAGCCGTTTCAACGCCCCCTCCCCCAAAACAACACAAAGAAAACCGTATGTTGTGGGCTCAGACATACAAATAAAATGACTTTTAACAAAATTAACTTCACTGACGAATCAAGAGCCACCTTTGGTTGGTGAAGAGTTTTGTTTGTCAATGGACGTTAAATGAAGCATTCACCAATCGACAAAAAGGAGGAGGAAGATGAATAATTTGTTTTGGAATTGTTTGAGACATTCTAGTAGGTCATTTAAAGATGAATTCGAAGGCGTAGTACGAGTTCCTGAAGTAAACGTCCTACCTTGGTTCAAGATACAGCCAGGGAGGATGAGTGACTTGTTTTCTTGAGGGATAATGCTCCTATTCATGCCTACAAGTCATCTACATAAAATTGCTTAGCATCTGAAATGATTTAGAAGAGGAGGAAACGCAATCATGGACTTACCCCCAAACAGTGTCAACCTGAATCCAATAGAAGACTTGTGGAACATCATGATGAGAGACGTTTATACAGATAGCACGTAATTTAACAGCAAAATTGACAATTGAGAAGCAATTTGCGATAGTGAAAGGAAGATTTGTGCTGAGAGCATCAAAACTTTGACTTCATCAATAGAAAACCGACTGTTCAAAGTTATTCATAAGAAGAGTTCCATTGTCCAATAGATCTTATGAAGTTTTTATTTAAAATTATGTTCTATCTAGTATTTTTTCATTATATTTCTTTAAATTACATCATATACGAGAAGTGGTCAATAAGTTTTGCATTCGGATATAAGAAAACAAGATATGAACAAAAGTGTTTTATTATTTTTCAATATAACTACCCTCGACTTCCATGCACGTGCGCCACTTGTCCCTGAGGCTTCGAATTCCCGACAACCAGAAATCTCCTGACTGCTGTTCAATCCACTCCTGGACGGTGAGCTGGACATCTTCATCGTCCCCAAACCGGCGTCCACGCAGTGCAGCCTTGAGCTGGAAGAATAAAATGTAGTCGCTATGGGCCAGATCTGGACTGTAGGGAGGATAGTTGAGCTCCTCGAATCCGCACTCGCGAAGGGCAGCTTATGCAACTCTGGCCCTGTAGACTTTGACGACGTTGAAGTCGATCATGGGGCGTCAGGTTTCTAGGGATCCAACGGGCAGAGACGTTGGTCGTGGCCAAATTGTCGTGGATGATTTCTTCGACCTTCACCCGTCGATTTTTGAGGATCATCCTTTCCGCACGCACCACATTGTCCTCGTTAGTCACGTCTGACGGGCGTCTGGACGGCGGCCATCTTTAAGGGACTCACGACCAGAGCGGAACTCCCTATTCCAGCGAGCAATGCTTGCATAGGGAGGGGCGGTGTCGGTGTACACTGCAACCATGCGTTTATGGATCTCTTTTGCATTCTTGCCTTCCTTGGTTAAAAATTTGATCATTGCGGGGTGTTTAACCTTCTCCATTGTTGAAAAATTTGTGACTGACGATCTGCGATCAGCTACTGCTTCTTAAGTAGACGAGGCATGAGCGTGTGGCTACAGGTCCTGACCTGTCCTAACTTGTCCTAGATTTTCATAACACCCCCACAAACAGCTATCCCCCTTGCTCTGTTTTGCTCTACCAATTCGCAAAACTTATTGACCGCCCCTCGTATTTCTTTCTCATATGCCATTTAAATTCCATATATTCACAATATATTTCTTGTACATGGATGTTTCAAGACCATGAAGCAAGTTACACAATAATACAACTGTTTTAAACAAGTTTTGACCATTTTTAATATTTGCACATAATCTCTAGACATGATTAATATTAGAAACGATGAAACACAAAATTCCCTATAAAAGAAAAGGAAAGAGAAAAACCAATCTCAACCCAACCGATTAAAAATGTAGAACAAATGTTTTGACGATTGGAGTAAAAAGTAAAACATAAATATAATAATTAAATGTAATAATAAATTTGAAAATAAATATAATAATTATCCAACCCTCTAGGAAACTTTCAACACTGATGCTATATTTTCCTTAAAAAAAACCCTCCCTCCTCTCCACTCAAATTGTATAAATTACTTCTTTCTTACCAACTCTCCATCTCCACTCTTTTCTACTTCTGATCACCAGAGACGAGTTTAGCTTCAATCTTCACAAGGTAAACATTTGCAAAGAAGGATCTGGGCTTAGGTTTAAGAGCTTAGAAACAACACCTTGAAGCTCAATTTTGTTTACTTCACCGGCAGGAAAAGGAAAAATATAATTCCAAACGATTGGATTCATATTTTCATTTTTTTGCTACAACCTTAGTACATGCGATTTTATGAAATTATATATATATATATATATATATATATATATATATATATATATATATAAATATATATATATATAAATATATATATATATATAAATATATATATATATGTCGAGGAATAGGTCACCTCCCCAGACAATACGTCTATATATACATATATATATCTATTGGTTGGGAGGAAAGAAATAAAAGCAATGAGAATATGTATATATACAGTTATATATATACATATATCCTCTAATGTATGTACACGTCCTTTGCTACATACAAGAACGTTCACTTCGTTAGAGTAATCCGTTGATTATGAGGTACAAGAGTGCAATTTACTACAGGGGCTGATAGTGTTTAATGAGTTTACCAAGTTGCAGTTCAAGGATATATTTAAGAGTGAAAACGAAAAATATAATTTTACTAAGTCACTAGTTAACACACACACACACACACACACATACATATATATATATATATATATATATATATATATATATACGGGAAATATAGGTAATGTAAATATGGACAATTCTGCAGGTATATAGATATAATTGACAATTGGGTAACGTTAATTACTCGTTAATCAGCTTTTAAATGGGATACTCTAAATCCCTTATATAGAGATTATTTATATGTCGGAAAGTGGGTCGATTAACGGGAGATATAAGCAAGGGTAGTTTTACCTTAAAGGGGTTACCTTGAGGAAGGAGAATCTTTTAGCGAGTCGACGGGGGGAATGGAGACGGAAAATGGCCGTGATTCTCGGCCGAATATCCTATTGGTGACGAGGATGAAAGGGGAGGTGACCAGAAGACAAGGATGAAGGGGGGGGGGGGACCAGAAGAAGAGTTCACGATCCTCCTTGAAGACAGACGATGGCACCTCTGCTCCAGAGAATTGGAACTTCCAAAAGAGAGACTCTGACGCAGCTCGGCGCGAAATCTTACACCTGAAATTGGAGATCCTTGAGGATGGTTCCAGATGAGACGAGAGGAATCCAGGCCAATCCTTCAGGGATGAAACGATTCAAGGCTTGCTCTGAACAGACTAATCCTTCACAAACGAGATGGATTTGCCTGGTGAGATCAAACCTCGATGGTATAAGCGAATACCAGGGACTTGGGGAAACAGACTCACGATCTGAACCGAAGGTGACGCGTTCTCAAACTCAATCTCCCGATATTCGAAAACCCAGGGTATTTATATGATGGCCATTTTTTTTGGTTTCTCCTCGTTGTCAGGCCCAGACGACTGGCTGACCGCTTCCGGTGGCCAGATGGATTAGCGTTTGTCGCCTGACCAAAGTCCTTATGGCCTTTACGATGTGGTTGGGAAACTTTTGGCTAGCAGTTTCCAAAAACGGAGATTAGCGCTTCCTCGGTGAGATAAAAGCTTTCAGCGTCCAACTTAATTAACTGCACCTGTCAGGTGGCTGCCGGATATTCAAATTCTTTCTTCTTTTATTTTTCTCTTTAGATTTAGAGATTACTCCACGTGGAGTTATACTTAGGAGATATAGAGAGGAAAGGAATTCATGAAAGAAATGAAGTAGGTATTCTTCTTGGCATCCCTTTCCCTTACAATATATATATATATATATATATATATATATATATATATATATATATATATATATATATATATTTTTTTTGTTAAAGACCAGGTGGTAGTTTTTTTATTTATCAATTTTATTTTGGAACGTTCCAACTGGCGAATGCATTTTTTTTTATCTGGTTGGAGTTTAAAGATCAGTTGAGGAAGATCCATTTTATTTTTTACTATAATTTGAGTTTTGACTGTGAGATTCCGCCTTTCTTAAGACATCTTCAGATGTAAGTCTTCGGTATTGTTGAGGCTACGTTTTCCCTTGGTTTTTGCCTCCTTTACCGGTGAGGTAGCTTATTGGTGGTCGTGAGCAGCGAAGAATGAAATGAAATGAAATGAAAAGAGAAGTGGGAGACAAAGAAGAGGTTTTTGGAGCCACCCCACGCTCCTCTTGGCCCCCATGGAGCGGCCAAAGAGGGAGAGGGGGGGGGGGAGCGGTACTCCTTTGTAGACCGCATAGTCACACTGTCTAGAGCCAAAATAGGCTCCAATCATTGTGAGTAAGGCGGATATGAGTGAAATGGAGAAGAAAAAAGTTTTGGATAAGAGAGCGAAGAAAATAGCAGGAGACAAAAGGGGACTAGTTTAGTCATGGGACCTACAGCTTAACGTGGAATCCAAACCACGATGTGTTGCTTGTCTCTAACTATAACTTTGCACTTTATCGTGACCCCACGTATCTACTGTTATTCCCGTGTGCGAAAGTTATAGTAAGGAAGTAAGATGTTTACAAAGAGATGTCAGTTGCCTGGCGGTCAGGCTTATCTCTGGGCATTATAGGTAGTTATAGCTAGTGTGATAAAGTTAGAAAATCTGTATTTTCATACGTGTCTCACATTGCTGTTTTTTTGTTTTTTTTGTAAATGAATCTATTTTTAATATGTCTAAGTAGCGTTTGCATTTATGAGGCTTTCCAACCGTTATTAGTAATTATTCTTACTAAAAACTGGTATAGGTTTCTATCTTTCTAACTATTCTTTCGTAGTTCTATCCTAGATGTAATTGACTATACTCTCTTCTCTGGTGATGCTTCGGTTATTTAATTACTCTTAGTCGTCGTCGAGTATTATTCTCTTTCTCTAGGTGTAGATTTCTTCTTCGTCCTCATCTCCTCCTTCTACTATCCTTGGGGAACATAGGAATAATCTATGTGATCTCCATCCTTATTTTTGAGCAATTCGGTTGGTTAATTCAACTCCTACATCATTCTGGCTTTTTTATGACTCTCTTTGCTCTTTTTGCAATTATCCTGTTAAGTGCTTTATCTTTGCCTCCCTGTGCAGGTGTCGTAGTCTTCTTTTTTCTCCTCTTCTAGTGTTTATTATTAAGTACATAGCTTTGTTTTCGGACATTTTGGAGTATTAATAGGTTAATTCTCGAAATCGTGTACATCACTATGGTTGGATAAATAATCGCTGACTGTACTATGGCTTGATAAATTTTCCTCTTGTTTTTCATGTGTAGGTTAACTAACTTGTACAGTAATACCAGGCTGCTTTTCCCTCGATTTACCCTCTTAGTTACCTGCTTTTTATAAGCTGATTTCGTAATGGTTAGTCCAAGCACCTTGCATTCTTTGTCGTATCTGTAGCGCTGTCTTTCTACACATACATCTGAGATGCTCCTCCTGTACACGGGTACCATTTTGAATTTATCCCTGTTGGTTTTAATTTTCCACTTTTCTGCGTATCTATTGTTGCTTCTTATCTCTTCTGCAGTCATCCTATCTTGCATTGGTCCGTTCCTGTATGGGGAAACTATGATCTGGGTGACCGCGTCGGCAAATTGGATGTTCAGGCAGCCCTCATTTCTTGGTGGTGGTATATCTGCTGTGTAGATTAAATAGAGAGACGGACTTATACATCCGCCTTGGAGAAAACCCAGAGTGAGCTCAAATATTTCTCCCTGATGTCATTCTATTTCCACATAAGCACGTCTCACCATTACATAATCACATAAACTCTTTTGATCTTGTTGTTCATTCGTAATCTAAATATCTTGAGTTGCATAGCCCTCTGCCTTACTTTGTCTACGCTCATTTTTTTCTCTCTTTGCTTTCGCTATCTTTTCAAGGAGGGCCCCAAAGGGCCATCTACGTGCTTCTGTTTTTCATAAAGTCATCGAGGAACTGGGACAGTCAGTTATTACTTATCTTTTTCCAATACCTTACCGATGAAATATAGTAGCGAGACGGGGCGGTAGTTACCCACTTGATCTGGGGGTTTCCGCCTTGGGTATGAATATCATCCTCTCCACTTTCAGTTCATCAGGAAAGTATCCCATGCTCAAGCACGCATTAAAGACGTTTCTCACTCTCTCCAGTATGTTCGGGGGTGCTTCAAGGTAATTTAATCTGGTTAGTCCCGATATGCCTGGGGCTCTCTGTCGGAAGTTCTTTATGGTTTCTTTTAATTCCTCAGATGTAATGATTGCGTCTCTTACGTCGTTGTTGTTTCTCCTTACCTCGTCAAGGTGGAAGAGGCATGTCCTTTCGATCTCCCCATTGAGTTCGTCCACGATTTGATGTTCGAATTCAATGTCATAGTCCTCGTTCTCTTCTTCGCTAATTTTGAATACATTTCTCCTGTGCTCTCCAAATAATGCCTCTATTTCTTCCTCATCTTATAAAATGTTCTTCCCTGCATCCTTAATTTCGATTTTATCCCTTGCTGCCAATGTCTTTAATCTGTTGATAAGTTTCCAAAATTCTCTTGGTGATGTTTCCACATCTATTTTCTTGATGTGCTGTTCCCATTTCTCTTTCTGAATTTCATAAATTAGTGCAATTAGTTCTGTTTTCTGTCTCTTGAGTGCGTTGTGTGCTTCCCTTGATGTTCTGAATCTTATATTTTCTGCCGCTCAAAGTCACCCTTTCTGGTGTCCAACTAAATTGTTTAATGGTTTAGAACGAGTTAATTGGGACGGCCCCCTTCTTTGCCCTTTTAATTTCTTCTCTGATCCTATACAACTCCCCTCGATTTCCTCTAGAGGGGCTTTCCCGAGCGGGCTGAGCAAGTACGTCTGAAGTAATTCTTTGTACTTATCCTAATCCGCTCTATGGTATGCCTTCCATTTCTCCGAAGGGATTTGTATAGGATTCTTGTTTATGTGCATTAGAGTTGAGGTGTGGTCACTGCAAGGAACATCCACTGGCTCCATAAAATAATTAAAGAGCAGATTGAAGTTAGCCAGGCAGATGTCAAGTTTTGTTGCGTGCTCTCTTCGTAAGTATGTAGGGAAATTGGCTGCCAGTCTTTGCAGTATACGTCTATTGATAAACGTATTAAGTTGTCTTCCGACTGTTCGTATTTCTATACCCAGAAGCCACTCAATGGGCGTTTAAATCGCCCATCAAAATGACCGGTATCCTATAGTTAAACAGTTTAGTAAAGTTTTGTACCGGTAATTGAGGGTGCCTGGGTGGCTGGTATCCAGTTGCGACAATGATGCTACTTAACAATTTTAATTTCTATATCTAAATATGCATCCTCCAATCCTTGCATTGTTTTGTACTTCAATCCTTGCTTGACAGCTATTGATGCTCCTTCGTGTGTTTCTCCTGAAGGATTTGTGTAAATATCATTGAAGTTCCATATCTTTAATTTCTCGTGTTCTGTGTTTCTTCCATGTTTTTGATATTAGTATAACATCTCGGTCAATCTTTCTGAATAACTTTCCGTACATAATTTCCTTGTCTTTCCATCCGCATGTGTTAATTTGTAGTATTTTTAATTTCTAAAATCCATAATCCAATTGTCCATTTCCGTTCGTTTATTCTTTTTCCGTTTTGTGTGTCCTATCTGTTAAGTTATCGGTGATTCTTCTTCTTTTTCTGTTTTTTCTTTGGATTCTCCTGGTTTCCTCCTCTGCTGACTTCGTTCTGGTAATTCATCTCTGAGGGATGGACCCCTTTTATTTACGGATTTAGATCTGTTATATATTTGGCCTTTCCTGCTAGTAACCCGTGTGCACTCTTGCTCTGTGTCGTCGGAGGTATTTTCAGTCTCTGAGTAATCGCTGTTTATGTCTTCTTCTGTTTCTGCTGCCTGTTGGTTTGCTTTCGCCTCGTCGATTAACTCATGTTTTGTCTTTTCTGTCACTTTGATTTTGAAAATGGCCGATGATTCGACTTCTTCAGGGAATTCCATCGGCTCGAGCCCGTTTTACTGTAACATGCTGTTGACTGTTGTTGCGTAACTTCTAGGCTTAGCTATGTTCATCACATGGGCATGTAATATACAAGTAAGTATTTTCACGTTGAGACTACCATCCAAATTTATCTATGTTGCCGGTCCTTGTTGGTCACTTTTTGCCATTGATGCGCATGAGTTTCTATTTGCATTAGCATTATTTCTGTTTGACTCTGTTTCTTTTCTTTTTATAATTTCTCTTCATCTGGTAGAAATCATAGCCATAGTTCTGTGTTTCCCTTGACAGTTAATGAATCTTTTATCTGTATTGTTGCAGTAAGAAAAGCCTTCAGTTCCACATTCAGAACAGATTATTAGGTCTTTTGGAGGGTAATTTTAACTCAGTTTTTCCTCCAACCTATAACACCTGAAGCATATCTGTATTCATGTGAAGACGTCTCTTTGTATGTGGGCAGATGGGATTCTCATGTTGAAAGCGAGAAGTCACTGTTCCATGATCCTTGAAGCCATTTCGGTAGATTCGCAAATGGCCTTCCAAACATGAGTGATATTTTTAAATTTGACAACCTCTGATATTGCGAGCCATTTCTACCTCTCCTGTAGTTATTCTTTTATTTCTTGGCATGAGTGCTCTCCTACCCAGGACTCGATTTTTTGGCAGATGACACTTCTGTTAGCTGTAATTTGTGAGGGTACTCTTACTTCCAAATCCAACTTCCTTAGCGTAATGCTGCCAGCAGATGATAGTAGCTAATTTACGTCTTGATTTTCTGGCCAAATAACTGTGAATCCAGATAGTGTCTCAATACATTTGATTAGTGGTATTTTCCCCCTAGCAAATATGCATTGCACACTGCTTGTGGTGATCTTTTCCTTTCGTTGGGTATGAGTTTAAGTCCGGTGGGTCCATCTTCTTCTGAGGGATTCTTCTGTCGATCTTCAGCTGTGGAGACTTTATCCAAGCTCCACTAGTGGGAGGAGCCCTTCTATCTGTTCTAGTTCTATCTCGTCTACCTTACAACTTTCGCACTCTCTTTGGTCAACCCTATCTATCTGGGCATACCCCTAACAGCGGTCCACAGTTGGGTTCTACCTCGTCAGCGAAAATCGGCCCTATCTTTTCTGGCCCCCTAAGGGGGTCTCCTACAGAGGTTCACTATATCTTACTAGCAACTGCAACTCCGACCTTGCCGGTGACCAAGTTATATAGTGCTAGGGAGAAGTAAGTTTGCGGTAAAAAGTATGAATAAAAAGCCAATAATTTAGAATTAGGAAGAGCAACCCTTTCGGGGGCCACTTCGCTCAAGAGAAACAGGAGGAATTTCCAATCAGCCCAGGGAGCGCATATATTTCTTTTTAGAAGTTTTCTTGAGAAAAGCGTTTTTAAGTTCTTCCTAAAATATTTCCTCCTTTACCTGAGAGAGCCTTTACAAGTTCGCAGCGAGAGAGCAGGCGTACAGAGTGAGTAAGTCAGTGAAGAATGATTTTCGTTCTTTGGTGCTTTTATAGGTTAAATTCGGAGTACCATGTTTAGTAGAAAAGGTGAAGTACTCGCTAGGAACTGGTGCGATGGGTGTTAAGTTTGGTGCCCATTTCTTTAATGAGAAGAGCCTCCAGAATCCTCAGGCAGGGAAGGTCAGGGTTTCTTCTGAGTATTTTCGACTAGAGTTGCTCATATAATTTGTGCGTTATGCTTTTCTGTGTAGTGTGTTTTTATGCCTCCTTCTTGCAACTTGAAAAACAAAAAGGAACAAAAAGGAGACAACCACTGAGATCGAAACTGACAGCTCGGAGGGTGAAAAAGAAACACCTAAAAAACAAGGAAAACCAAAAAAAGGTGAAAAATAGATGGAGACGATATTAACATTAAGATCTACGCCAGAGATGATACTCCTTTTCCGAGAAAGACGTCGTCAGAAAGTCTCATCGAAGGGGGTAGATCCGGCAGATATAAATGGGGGTTTGATGCCGACGTGGATGAGAAGGCGGTGGAAGAAGCTGTATTTATCGCCGACATTGAACCTAGCAAGGAATACTGCGAAACTCGGACCCTGAAAGACTTCAAAATAATACAGTGTGGAAAGATAAGACAGGATAAGAAGTAATCTTATGTAGACAGGACAACCGACAAACACCAACATGGAAAGGACAAACAAGAGATTAAGCCGAATGACACTGAACGTCATCGGATGGACAGGAATAAAACATTGTTTACAATAATATCTTTAGGGAGACATACCAGGCCATAATTCTTATCAGTGAATATGTACTCGACACAAGAACACAGAAAATGCATATCCCTAAATACTTAACATTAACAAAAAACTGCTTCCAGGAAAGTTTCGACGGGGTGGCGATCGCAATAAAGAGATCCCTCAAGTTCAAACACTTACCTGAGCTTGAAGAATCCCATTTATCGATACCGATCCCAAGTCTTGTCGGAGATCCTGTGGTAGCGGCAGGGTACCAAACCCCCTAGGAGAAAGTACTTACCCCTACACAATTTCAACACACAGTTTGGTCACCAAAGAAAAGTCTTTTTATTGAGGAGCCCTAAAAACTAACTTGGGAGCAGCAGGATACAAAAAGACTAATGAAAGAGGCAAAAATCTGCAACTATTATTGGACCGATACAGAAGAGAGATAAGCGCACCTGACTTCCTGACATTTGTAACTTCGCGCTCAGCAAGGAGGTCGGAAATTATCCTCAGGAGCTGCAATTTCCAATTCAACGATCATAGCAATCCGGGAACGCCTGTTCCGAGCGATCACATCCCTATACTCATAACTATTTCCCTCGCGCCCATTCAGAGCCCGGTACTGACAAGGAAATCCTTGGCCCGTGCCAACTGGGAGATACCCTGGGAAATGCTAAAAGAATACCAGCCACATATCGGAAGGAGGCAATCCTCGAAGATATAAATGAAGAGCTAGAGCTATTGACAGAATCGATCATCAGGGCAGACAAGGAGAGCGTTCCGACAACAGAACGCTTCCCCAGCCAAGATGGACAAATAAAAGGAAAAATATAGCTAGGGAACATAGGGAGCTTTATGATCGGTTGAGACGTACAAGAACATGCAGGAAATTAGTGGCCGGGATGCTTAGCCTCTAAACTGAGCTAACACGAATAATCAGGGAAAATCAGACGGATATATGGGAACAGCTCATTGACAATATTGAGGACGAAGACAATCACAATAAATTTTGGAAACATATAACGAGACTCTGGGGAACTAACAAAAGGGAAAAAACATGAATCAAGGAAAAGGAATCGTACATCGAGGAACCAGAAGAACTCAAATAACGGTTCAGGGAGTACTAGAGAGAAGAATTCTCAATAACACCAGAGGACAACGAAGACTTTAACTTAGAGTTTGAGGGTGAAATCATTGCCGAGCTGAATGAAGTTATTGAGCGGACCTACCGTACCCGCACATCTCCGAAGAAAGGGAGATGGTGGGTCACGGAAGGGCAATAACTATGCAGGAACTTGCTGATGCCATCAAGACCTTCTAACAAAAGCTCCAGGTTAGTCGGGAATAACAGAACCACATATAACCAACGCTCCACCGCAGGTGCATCAGCGAATTCTGAACGTAATGAACGCAGCCATGAACACCAGCTACTTCCCCGATGCGTTTAAACTTGCTAAGGTTATATTCATTACATAGGGGAACAGACCTCCTGATCAGCTCTTAAACTACAGGCCAATCTCCCTCCAGGAATTTATAGGCAAGATCTTCGAAAATATCGTTGCCAATATGCTGCAGAGCCAGTTAACTGAGAACGAAGCGCTTAACCAGCAGCAGCACAGATTCTGTAGATAAAAAGGAACCGACACCGCACTTGCACTCCTCTAAGAAAAGCTAGCCAATTTGAGGGCGGATGGAAAGTACGTCGACGTAGTCCTCAGAAACGTACAGAAGGCTTTTGAGAAGGTTTAGCTAAGGGGCCAGCAATTCAAGATCGCAATCCTTCGGATAAACCCAGTCATTGAAAAGATCCTCTGCGATTATGTAATGAAAAGAAGAGCGCAGATACAGATCGAGGGCCACAAGGGACCGGAATTTAACCTTCCTTCACCAATCAAGGATGACGCAATGTATCTGCAATATGCTGATAACATCACGCAGATTATACCGGACACTTACGACAACGACCTAGTGCAAGCTGCAAAGACGGCAGCGGAGATCGAAAACATAGACTCGTATGAGGTTAACTGAAAGATAAAGAAGAACGTCCAAAAGTTCGTCACTATCCCCATGAAACGCACGATACACGACGATATTTCGTTGGCGATCGAAACTACCACTATGTACTCTATGGAGGGCACAGTAATCAGACTCAAGCTTACCGTCCGGGGGTATAAGCATCATGTTGTAAACCGGTTCAACTTAGCAAAGGTGAAATTGGTGAAACTGTTACGCTTCCGCAAACTGAGCAGAAGTACTTTAGGGAAACTCTACGTTTGCCTACGTTAGACCCAAGCTTATATACCCAGCGATAGTCACCCAGCCCTCAGGGATCAAGATGCTGAGATCAATACATAGGGTACAAAATAAAGCCTCCTTGATTATTAACCACACAAGAAGACGGGATCGCATACCACAGAGAATACTACACAGGAGAGCTGGACTAGAACCAATTAACACTTTATTACAATCGCAGGATCAGTAGAGATGGGACAAAGTAAAAACTGAAATAATGCCGAGTCTGGACCTAGACTTAGACATTGACACGACAAGACTAAAACAGAAAATCTCACGACGGACTAAGTTTCCAAGCGACAGGAGCTGCCAAGTGTAGGCCATGAATGGTCTTTTGCAGTCTCCTTCTTTTCTTATGTTCTTATGTTCTTATGCTGTTTAGGAATTGACGGAGAGATTTAAATAGACTATATTATTTTTTGTATTGTTTAACCCTAAGTATCAATAGAAACATCGTACTTATTACAAATGCACCAATAAAAACACTTAAAAATAAGAACTTATGACTTAAATCCTTAAGATATATATAGAGTTAATATATGGATGTTAATCTGTCTAAAATTACTTAAATTACTTATGTCGTCACTTTTCAAGAAGTACTTGAGAATGTAATTAATTCAGCTAAAACTATAATATAAAGGCTTAAACGTCTTAAAAATGTATAATTGTATAAAATATGTATGTTTATATATTGTAAATAATACGTATATGTAAATGTAGGTTTAAATGTATATATGTAATTAAAAGTAAACAGATTGTGTATGTATGAATTTGTATGAAAGTATATATTTTATGTATAGAGGTATACACGCGCAAAAAGTATATATATGTGCAAGTAGAAAAGTATGATTAAATATATATGTTTAGGGAAAAAAGAAGCTACCAAGTTAAAAATAAAATAAAAAATAAAAATAAAATAAATAAAATATAATAATAATAAAAAAGATAAGAAAAATAATATAAATAAACAATATAATATATATAAAAGGAGTTTATCAAAAAGCAAGAATTGTTAAAGCATAAATATACAAAAGAGTGGGAAGAACAAAGCAAAACAAAAATAAAAGGGATGACCCAATAACCAGGGCAAAATAACAACCATGTGTTTTCATCAAACTATTTTTATCACTATCGATTTCTAAAAACTTTGAACATCATCAATTTCATTCGTCGCTGCTCACGACCACCAATGAGCTACCTCACCGGTGAAGGAGGCAAAACCGAAAGTAACACGACATAATCGCAGCCTCGACAATAACGAAGACTTCCGTCTGAAGATGCCTTAAGAAAGGTGAAAGCTCACGGCCAAAACTCAAATTCGTTGTAAAAAATAAAATGGATCTTCCTCAACTGATCTTTAATCTCCAACCAGATACAAAAAAACTGCATTCCCCAGTTGGAACGTTCCAAAATAAAATTGATGAAATCAAAATACAACCTGGTCTTTAACAAAACATGTATAGACGAGAAGCTGGTACCAACATACACCGATATATATATATATATATATATATATATATATATATATATATATATATATATATAAGAAAAATGAAGAGTCTATCTGTGTGTGCGTGTATGTGTGTGTGTGTATCTATTTATAGGAATAAAAAATTATGTTCTAAATATCCCTCCTCTCCTCCCCCCTCCCTCTCCCTCACCCTTCTTCCCTCCGTTCCCCCTCTCTTCCCTATCTATCCCCCTTTTTTGCCCCTCACTCACTCTCCAACTACCCATTTCTCCCTTCTCCCCCTCTCCACTCCCTCACTCCTTTCTCTATCCTACTTCAACTCTACCCCTCTCCCCTTCTCTCCATTCCCATTTTACCCTTTTTCTCTCAATATCTCCCCCTGTCTCCACTATCTTTCCCCCTTTCTTGCCCATCACTCACCCTCCCACTCTACCCATTCACCACCTTCTTCCCTTCTTCCACCTCTCCCCCGCTCTCCTTCCTCACTTCCATCTCTATCCCACTCCCACTCTACCACTTCTACCCTTTCCCATTTTCCCCCTTTTTTCCTAATATCTCCCCCTCCCTCTATCCCCACATTCATCTTCCCTTACAGATGATTATGCAAAACAAGAGAAAATTTTCTCTCTTCCCTTATCCCCTCTCTTACCCGATCTTTCCCCCTATCTTCCCCAATCTCTCCCCTCTCTCCCTCTCCCCCTCTCCCCCTCTCGCCCCTACAAAAGAACATCCAACCCAGGAGAAAACATTCTTTCCTCCTCTCTTTCCCACTTCCCCCTGCCCCCTCTACCTCATGTCGCTCCCACTCCCTCTCTACCCCTACCTGTACCCCTTTCTCCCCCTCCTACAAAAGGACATCTAAATCAAGAGAAAAATGTTTAAAAATTCCATCCTTAAAATATATTTATAGAAGATTAGACGCTCCATCTGTTTCTGTGGCTATGATGTTGTTCGCTCAGTTAACGCGTGAGCGTAAACTGCCGGGCGCGCGATGTGAAACGTTTACTGATGATAGGGAGAGTGCGCACCTCTCCTGAATCAGCTTTTATTCTAAAAATAATCATAATAATCAGCAATTAAAGATATTTTTATGGTACAATATAAGAATTTCAAACAATTGTCATCGGTATTTATTTGCGACAGGACTTTTTATCCCGGGCAACGCCATGGAAAAAAGTCTTACTTTATTTCCGAACGCATATTTTACCCGGGCAACGACGGGTATGTCTCCTAATTGATTTATCTTTAATTATGCAATCATGGTTTATCTTTTTGCGATTGCTTGCTTTGATTTGTGATTTGCCTTTCTAAAAGGAAAAACTTGAGCTAAAAATAACCCCAAAGATTTATATAATGTAAACAAAACTCGTCTCATCGATTTAAAATTCAAACGATAAGATCCATTCTCGCAATTTCCTAATATTTAATCTATATTTTTATCACGTTTTGAGTTAGTACTCTTCTTATTTTCCCTCGTTTCCTTTTTTTTTCTCTTTATGCTTCTCACCACTGACCTTCCGAGTTTCTCTTTGTCTCCATTTGTTTGCTAGTTTCCCTTTTTTCCTTTGCTCTTAACTTGCCTTTCTGTTTTCATGTTGGTCAGTTATCTCGTGTTTGTCTGTTTTTTATAATCTTCCTCTTTTTCATTCTTTGCGATCTTTTAATTTTTGTTTTTTCATTTTCTCTTCATCAAAACATGGACTTAAGTGAAACTCTAGATGGAGTTTTATCTCATTAAATGATTATTGGGCTTTAACGAGACCCATGAAAATAATTACAAGCTCCCATTTATCGGTATTGAGCGTCGTTATGAACCTAACAATGGATTTTAAATTAATTAATCGCCCAATAAATCTCAAATTAAAAGCTGTATTAATTCCCATTATAGCCTCGTTCAATTAAAGCGAGCGTTCGAGATTGTAACCAAACTACTCGGTAGCGATTAAAGGAAGGGTGATGGGGGAGGGAGGGGGGGAAGAAATGTAGCGTGTACAATGTTAGCATGAGTTTATGCTATAATGTACACAGACAATTAAATGAACGTTCAAGAAGCTGAGTGAGAGAATTTGGAAATGATATGATAGAGCTTTGATATCTTGGAAAATGAATATACCTGGAATTTTAATTGTAGAGCTACGAGTACAAGGCTTATATTGCCGACTGAAAGTGGTACGCAATAGTTTATAGCGACTTACGAAAAGGGGTAGGGTAATATGTAAGTGGTTTACTAGAATTGAGATCTATGTTTTTTAGTTGGTGATTTAAATCGCCGACACGAGTCCTAAAATCTCAATAAAGAAATCAGTCACCTTCTGGTAGCGTCATGTATCCTACTACAGCTTCAGTACCCCGCATCTCAAGAGTACCTGCTTTGCCAAACTCTCGGAGGGCCTGGATAGCTGCAGACCACACAGGCCCGATTCATACATTGGACATTATGCATATGTATAAAGTGAGGAATATAGTAGTAGAGGATTTTAGTAGGAGAAATAGTGGCATATATACATATTCTCATACACC
Organism: Ceratothoa steindachneri; assembly: GCA_963969495.1. Classification (NCBI taxonomy): domain Eukaryota; kingdom Metazoa; phylum Arthropoda; class Malacostraca; order Isopoda; family Cymothoidae; genus Ceratothoa; species Ceratothoa steindachneri. The sequence goes on from OZ018332.1 coordinate 53,605,612, forward strand.
TAAGTATATATATATATATATAAAAGGCATTCAAACTTTTATAGCAGAGGATATTTTGTTCCCTACTGCTTTTGGTGAAGAGATTTTTTGTTTTTATTAGACTTGTTTACGCCCTGATTTTGAGTTGCCTTTGATATTTTTGGCGAGTTAATCGCGCTAAAATTTTTGGGGAAAATTAGCACTTGACTAATTTAGTGAAAAGGGATATATTTGGCTTTGTGTTGGTTGGGTATTGTAAAAATCTAAGTGAACATTGGGACTACGTCGTTGTCAATAAGTAGTCTGCTGCTTTTAAAAAGTTATGCATGTCCTATATTATCAAAGTCCATGTGCTATAGTACAAACTCGGAAAGGAGGCGCCGGTGTACGTTGTCCCAGATCTTGCTTGCTCTTTAGTGAAGCTCCACGTTTATGGAAGTTAACCCCAGTTCACTATGTATCTCACTCTGCCTTCTCCACTCTCTTCTTCGGGTTCTCGTAATAATATAGACAGGCTTATTTTGGACCCTTTGCAATTTAACGACTTAGGTCTTAGTACTCGCGTTTATAGGGACCGGCGGATCCAGGAGTTTGGATCGAATGCATGCATTATAGATCTTTATTCTGTTGGAGGTACTCAGGTTTAGGAATTTGAAAAAATCCCTCAAGTCCCTCTGTGCATTCGATGTACGTGACTCCAATATTCACGAGTCGTAATCCGCACCCCCAAAACCGTGCCCTCCGTGCGGTATGGGATGCGTGCACCCCCCACACGGATGTCTGCGAGGGTCCGTTGGAATAGTGGAATTACACGGAACTTTTGGGCATTGGTAGATATCTTTCATCTTCTCTCGAAAGAGTTGAGGTTTTCGATTTCTATCGCCGTACTCTATGCCATGTAATTCGCATTCCGATAGGGTGTCGTGCAGATCATCGCTATATCGTCCGCAAATTGGACATATAACGAGCCTTCAGTTAGAGGTTGGGGAAGGTCGATGGTGTTTATTTTTTATAGCAAGGGGCTTATACACCCGCCTTGTAGCACCCTCGCCTCTAGCTCAACTCGGGGCCATTGAAAACTTCAATGTTTACAAACGCTCTATTCTCCATTACGTATTCGCATATAATCCTTTCAATTATGGGATTGAGGCCCAGTTATAAGATTTTGTATTGCAGGACTCTCCTCCATACTTTGTCGAAGGCCTTTTTGACGTGGCGGAGTACTAGATTTGCGTGGCGTCTTTCTGCTTTTACCTTTGCAATCTTTTCGGTGATCACGGCTAGCACTGTGTCCGTTCCTCGCTTCCTTCTGAAGCCATGTTGTTGGTTATTGTGAGAATTACTTTCCTCGGGAACGTATTCACCCTGTTGGCCAATATTTTCTCCAAGGCTTTTCCTGCAAATTCCAAGAGAGATATAGACCTGAAGTTAGCTTGACTGTCAGGTGGCTTACCTGCTTTGTGAATGAATATCAATTTTGCTACCTTCCAGTGCAGTGGTCAGGGAAGTAACCCATGTTCGGGCACGCATCCATGATATTCATGAGCCCCAGAAGGATGTCAGTCGGGGATCGAAAAAAATTTTCCCTTGTCAGTCCTGTACGCCATGGTGCTCGTTGAAAAAAGAATTTTAAGGTTTCCGAGAGTTCTTCGACAGTAATTCTACCGCCAAGTTGCTCCATGTCCCTTTCCTGTGATACATAATGGTGAGGATGGGTTCTGTGTATCTGGTCGTTGTTCAAATCATTTATTATTCTGTCTTCGAAGTCTAAATCAAAGTTATCATTCTCTTTCGGCGATATCTTAAATATAGATGCCCATAATAGTCTGAATTCCTCTTCCATTTCTTCCGCGTTCGTAATTTCGGTATTGTCACGTATAAGTTTTATGGTCATTTGAGTCTGTCCGCCTTTTAGTCTTTTTACTGTCTGCCATAATGTACGTGAGTCATTTTCTATATTCAGTCGGTATATCAATTTGTTCCTAAGTACATTCTGTTGGTCCAAAATAATACTCATTAATTCGTCGCGTATCTGTCTGTTCGTCTGTGCGTAGTGATGTTGGAAACATTGTTGTTTACTTCATTGATCCATCTCCCGTATTCCCTCGCGAGGGATTTCATTCTAGGCATCCAAAAACGGTCAAGAAGAGTTATATATTTAATTCGGCGATTGGCTTCGTTATCGGCTTTTAATAAATGATCACTAATTTTATCTAACTCATCGTCAATCTCTTCTAGAGTGGCATTAAGTAAGGGGTCAAGGTTGTAATTTTCAAGGAGTCGTTTATAAGTATCCCAGTTGGCTCGAGCGTAGCTCTTGCGTTCTGGGTTAGGGACCTGAATGGGGAAGGTTTAGACTTTAATAAGGATAGCCTGGTGGTCGCTGGAGATAGGAGGGCCGGGTTCAATGAAGTAGTTGTAGGGGAACATAGTGTCAGTGAGCACTATCTCTGGTTTTTTAGTTGATCTATGTGTAATGAATGTCGGGTAATCTGGTCTAATTCTTTTGATAATTTGCCTGTCAATTAGTGTGTCAAGCTTCATACCTGCCAGGTTGATCGAGATGTAATATAAGGCAGCACGCCTCACATTGAGGTCGCCGGCAACCAGAACGGTTCTGCCGTGACTACAAATTTGCAGGAAGTTGTGAAGGGGCAAGTACCCTCTCCTTGGGGGCTGGTACACTGTTGCCAGGACTAGGGGACCCACTGCCGTACGGACCTCAACAGCGAGGCATGACTCATCGAGTCCACTTATTGATATGAAGTCAAGACCTCTTTTCACAGCTATCGCGCATCCGTCTAAACGTTCATAGCTGTGATTTTTGGTTAAGATTTCATAGGGGAAAATATTTATCCTGTCTGTCATTTATGCCATGTTCTGAAATAAATATAACGTCTGGGTCACATTGTCTGAGTCACATTGCCTCTCCGATGTAAACATCAGGGAGGGTCTTCAGCGGCATTGGCCTGGTATCCCTCATTTCCTATTCCATATCCTCATATGTGAGGTTGGAAAAAAATATACTTCAAACGGAAAATCCCCACGGAGTAATTGTGCGATTTTTTGTGTTTGTATGTGTGCGTGTGTGTAGTTTGAGAGAGATTTATCACCAGGTTAAGAAAAAAGAGAGTTTCCAAGAGAAGTGTCCCAGTCCAAAAGATATAGCTTTTCAAAAGGCATTTTACTTTCCATGTAGGGCGCTTTTCGAATGGCTAGAGGTTGTTGTCCGACCAAGGAGAATTGATGAAGAGCTTGGAAGGGAAAGGGGAAAACAAGTTCATTCCTCGCCAAGGGCGCATGAAAGCGAGTGAAAATTTCCCAATTTTAAATGCCCAATTTTTGAATGAATTTCTTAACAACACTACCAAAACTTATCGAAATGGATTCACTAAACGCGCGGTACTAACGTACAATTCTCAGTACGATCAAAATTAAGGCACTCACACAGTCTTCACGAAAGCAATAGGAATTTGACGAGCTAAGGCAACCAAAGCAGTAAATTTTGTCGATTGATTTAATCAGTCTTCTTCCTTGCATCTTCCAGATCCTTTTATTTCCTTAACGCCATAACTCTCGCTAATCCCTTCCTACTAAATATTGATGCCAGAAATTCCCTGTAGATTTCCCCCCTTTTTCAAAAGGAAAATGTAAAGAAATAGGCACCCCGAAATAAAAAAATGGCCGTCCTAATATAAATAACTCAGCACCGCAATATAAAGAAATTGGAGCTGCAATATGAAGAAATCGGCGCCGTAATATAATGAAATCGGTGCCGCAATATAAAGAAATTCGCGCCGCAATACAAAGAAATCGATGGCGCAATATAAAGAAATCGCCGCCGAAATAGACAACAGTCGTTAAGTTTCGGCAATTTTAAAACAGATGCGCTACGAAGATACTTGTTAGTCTGTTAAAATGAATTCCTAATTTTTTCTGACAGAACGGGAATAAATTACGAGCTATTTTTCATGTTGCTGCGAGTGACAGAAGTATTTACAAATATTAAACATAACCAAACCTTAGACATGTAAAAAAATGGGAGTGACAGATTTTAACCCCAAGAATAATGGAGAGAAGCAAGTGTTTAAGAGTGGGCTGGACCTTAGAGAGAAAGGAAAATTTAAGAAGGGGAAGGTCCGAGGTATTGCAGATGAGGAAATGATACGGTCATTAAAACTTACCAGTAAAAGAATGTTTCGCAAATGCGAAGATGAGACTGGAATAAGGAAGAAAGGTGAGGTACCTTTTGGACATGACCTGCTCAAATGCTGTTAAAACTGTAAATAAAATTAATTAGTGGTGCTTGCGAGAAAATGATAGCAAATATTGGTGGTACTTGTATAAATCTACCAGACAATGGCTTTGCCACTTCCCCTACGGGGGGTGCTTGCGCTTTGCTACTAAGATTAAAGTTTAAAATCTAAAAAAAAGCAGCTATGGTTAAATTTTTATAAATTTTCGAACTTCATCATTTGTAATTGTTTGGGCTTTAAAAAAATCACAAAATTTCGATACTTATATTTATTTCTGAACTTCACCATTTTGTTTTTGATATTATGAAAGAATTATTAGAAATAACTTTGATAAAAAAAAAAGTCATAACCAAATTAAGATGGAATTATTATTCATTTCACCTATAAGGAAACTTTTAAATAGTAGAAAAAACCAATGCGGAGTTTACATGGAGCAAGATAGATCCGTTCGGGACGAATTATGATGCCCAACTGAAGAAAATCCCAAATGATGCAAATGTGTGAAAAGGGATCTATTTTAATTTGAGATTAAATAGGACTGTCGTTTAATTATATATTCTAAATATTTTGAGTAGATATAAAATATTTTTGAGATAAGCTATTCATCATAAATAGAGAGTTAATAAAGCAGAATAAAATTAAGAGTCAAACGCAATGGAAGTGAAGGTTGGCTTATTGGAAAACTGAAAGGAGAGAAGTGCACACGGAATTCTCACAAGTGCAGATAAAGTGTGTCACTCAACACAGCAAAATTACATGACGGCTACAAATGGGATTGAACCAAACTGGGATTTTCAGGATGTCAGTCACTATATTTTGAAGAGAGGAGTCGCTCAAAGTAGCGTCTCTCTCTCTCTCTCTCTCTCTCTCTCTTTTACGTACATATACATCATATATGTCTCCTACTCTCTGTCAGATACATAACTTCTATCTTACTCATTTTTAACCTATGCTCTCTCTGTCTCTCTCCCACCATCAATTTGTAATCAATGAGAAACGTGGGAAATCTTCTACCATTTGCTCGACATCTGTGCACTTCGGGGAACAGAAATTCCGTCTCGGAAAATTAAGTCTCGGAAAATTCGGGCTCGAAAATTCGGCCTCGGAAAATTCAGGCTCCTCTTATAATGCTTCTATTTGCTATTAATGATATACTGCATGTTAATCCTTTCGATCAAGCAAAGATACCGACGAATGTATCTTATTCCAAACTTCTGTTTCTCATTTATTTTATTTGAGCGTAGTAATCTTCCGGGTCCGTCAGTCCAGATCAATCCCATTCTCATGGATTTATGTTTAAATTGTGTTAATCCTTCGCAAGAGATAAGAATGCTATTTAGGATGTTCAGGATACGATCGTTAGGTCACTATGAAGCTACTTCTTGAATCGCAGTGTCGTGCAAGTTCAACGTTTTATAACTTTTTAAATTGCGCATAACCCATATTATGGCTGCTAAGTATTTTAAAAGTGAGAAGAATAAAGAAAGGTTGATTGACAAACTGAATTATATTTATGATTTCCATATGCTTAGTGTTGATAAGGAAAGAAAACTTTGGCGCTGTGAGATGCGCAATAAGTGTTACTGCTCGCTTGCATACAGAGAACAAAGCTGTTGATCCTGTAATTATAAAAATGCTCAATAAATATGAAGATGAAGCTGATCCGAATGTAACTGAAGCAAGAATCGCCATTTTAGAATTAAAATCCAAAGTGAATAAAGGCGCTGCATCAAGCGATAGAGCTCTCATTTCCGAAGGAGTAAGTGGTGTTGGAGAATATGCAAAGTATGAATTGCCAAATTTGCAAACGGTTTCAAAAAATATAACTAATTGACACAATATATATTTTGGTGGACCTCCTTTGCCTCTTTATCGTACAGGATTTAAAATACCAGATACTTTCACTAGCTTTCAGAGAGGTGCATCTTTCTTGCAATGTGACACTGGTTATAATGACGAAAAGAGAATCTTAATTTTTGCCTCAATTGAGGGCCTTGAAGATTTGAAGAATGCCTTACATTTAGAAATGGATGGCACTTTTAAATCAGCTCCATCTATATGGTATCAGTTGCTCACTATTCACGGTGTTTTAAACGGTAAATTATTCTCTCGTGCTTTTGATCTTTTTGTCTGACAAGACTAAAACAACGGATAACAATTTTTTATTGAACTAAAAAAATTGGTACCAAATATGAACCAACAAGAAGCAATGATTGATTTTGAAAGAGCACTTCGAAATAGTGACAGCCATAACTTTACTGGGGCCAAAAGCGTGGGTTGTCTATTCCATAAAATAAGTCAACTATGATTTAAGGTCCAATTCAGTACTGATGGCAACTTTGCAACCAAGATAAAAATGTTCTGTGCTTTGGTATTTTTACCACCTGAAGATGTTTTTAGTGTCTATGAAGATTTATGTGAGGATGAATTAGTGCTAATAGAATTTATAAGCTATTTTGAATCGACATACATTGGTCCCAAAAGAGGAAGACGTGGTGGGCGAGTAGAGCCTTTGTATCCAATTAATTTGAGGAATGTCCGCCATCGAGTGATCCATGGATTGCCCCAGAACAAACATTGCTTTAGAAGGCTTCCACTCGTCTTTGAGAGCATCGGTTAACTACAAGCATCCTAACACTTGGAAGCTCCTTGATGCTCTTTGAAAGGAAGAAGAACTCATGCAAACAAAAAATATTCACATTCAAAGAGGAGATAATCCACAAAAGAAAAGGAAGTATGAAATAATAAATGAAAAGTTATTAAAACTTCTACAATCAATCCTACGATAAAGATAACAATTTAGTATTTCTAAAAGCAATTTCTTATCATCACCATCATCATCATCACTAACTATAATTTAAGAAGGGGATTTTTGGGAGTATTTGAATAATAATTTCATCTTAGTTTGGTTATGACTTATGTTTTTTATCAAAGTTAATTCTAATAATTCTTTGATAATATCAAAAAACAAAATGGTGAAGTTCAGAAATAAATATAAGTATCGAAATTTTGTGAATCTTTTAAAACCCAAAGAATTACAAATGGTGAAGTTCAGAAAATATATTTTTATATATCTTCTTCTATAACTATATTTTAGCAAAGTGATACTTTGAAAGGGGGAAATTTAGTTTAGAGTTCCTTTTTAAATTATATTAATTGCGATGTTCAGAAATTTTATAAAAATTTAATCATGGTGGCTTTTTTTTTTATTTTAAATTTAGTAGCGAAGCCATTGCCTGGTAATCTTAAATAACAAGTTAATTTTTCAAGTTCTGTATAAGACCGAATTTTTCAAGAGCAAATTTTCTTATTTTTTCAAGTACTTCTTTTAATTAAATCTTATAAGATAATTGTGTTTTAATTGTTCCTACTCCTTTAGTTTTGAGTTTACAATTATCATTTTTTAGTGTTCTTCCATTTATTAATTTTTCAAGTATTTATGATATTAACTCCTTAAATTTCAACACCGAATTTTCCGAGACCAAATTTCTCAGACCAAATTTAACTAGCACCTTGTACTTCCACTGATTTCTTTTGCCAAAGTGAAAAATAAAAAAGTTTCAAGGTAGGAACATTTTATTTAAAAAATTTAAATACGTATGGACACATAGTATTATTTTTAAATTGTCCATTATAACACATGTGATACGTGGCATTAGCTGCTGTTTTTATATATTAATCTCAATTACATATGTTGATGTATCAAAATTGCCATGATAATTTATCATATACCCTAACAGAGTCAGTTGTATAAATACAGCTTCTAAACTTCCTCAAAAGATTTTAGTAAAGTTAAACTTTATGTCTAATAAATACTTTAATAGCTTTTTAGTCGCGTGCGACTCTACATCTCGCTATGGCGGTAGGTCCCCTTTTGCTTTTTATTGTTTTTGTAATAACATCATAACTATTAGGTCGATTCTAACAGAATTTGAAACCTTTACGTCGTTTTGCATTCTCTTTAGAATGATATAATTGCCAAAGTCCTTCCAATGTTAGCCCGGGAATTATTTGTTTTGGCAATAACATCATAACTATCCTGCTGATTCTAACAATATTTGAAACCCTTATCTTGTTTTACATTCTCTTTCGAACGATATAATTGCTCTAGTCTTCAAAAAGTTAGCCCACGAATTATTTTGTTTTGGCAATAACATTATAACTATTCAGCCAATACTCTGCTAGACTAGATTAGGCTATAATATGTTATACTCTGCTAGGCAAGCCTAGAACGGCTATACTATGCTAGGTTATACTATGCTAAGCTATTCTAAGATATAATCTACTAGGTTAAGATTTACTATGCTAATTTAGGCTATAGTGTACTCTGCTAGGATAGCATATAATATGTTAGCTATGGTAAGCTATAATAAGCTAGACAGGGATTTACTATGCTATGCTAGAGTAGGCTAAAGTATAATAGGCTAGGGAAGACTATGCGCTGATATGCTAAGCTATGTTAGGCTGTGTTAGGTAATACTATGTTAGTATAGGATAGGCAGCTAACCAAGGCTTCAATAGGCTAAGCTATGCAAGCTTATTCTAGTCTAGGGTATGGTATCGTATACTTTTATATACTAAGTTATACTAGGCTATGCTATACTAGCCTATGCTATACTAGACAATACTAGCTATGTTAGGCTAGGCTATTCTCTACTATGCTATGCGAAAGTATGTGGCTATACTATGTTATTTAGGCTAAGCTAGAATATGCTATGCTATACTATTCTGTGCTATGCTATGCTGTACTATGCAATTTTATACTATGCTATGTTATACTATGTTATGTTATACTATGCTGTGCTATATTATGCAATTCTGTGCTATGCTATGCTATGATATTCAATAATATTCTATATTATACTATGCTCTAATCTGCTATGGTATATTATGCTATACCATCGAATACTGTGCTGTTAGTGTGTCAATCTTTTCAACGTTCTAATTTTATAAATGAGGGTTCTCAAAATTTGCAGCCCTACTTATGATTTTTTTTAATATAATTTTAACTTATTTTTCTCATCTTGGGGAATTAAATGACTATTCTTATATTAATAATTATATCTATTTCACTTTTTTTCTTATTTCACCGTTTGAAACATATTCATCAGTGTGCTGAAGATTACGTGACCTTCAGTAATACCATCCTACCAGTGCGATTTGACATTCATTTGCTTTTAAAATTAGGACAAGACTGGCGAAGTTCACACATTTGAACACCTAAATTGAAAAGAGAAGATTTGTTACCATATCAACTCCAAACTCTGGTTGACGTTCTGAAATGTGGATTTGAGAAACTAACCAGCAGACAATCTGGCAAAGGATATTTACCCTAAAGTGCTTGAAAGTGGGAACGAAGGAACAGTTCTTTTCTCTCCTCCCGTTGTAAATTCAAGAGTCAAAATCCTAAACAGATCCAAAAGAACTGGGAGCAGGCATAAAACATATCCCTTGGAAAAGGAGAACTACAAGCCTAAGACACTTTAATTACAAAACTAGACAACCTGTTGATATCCTCAGGTGCAAGTGTAAAATTTTTGTTTGCTGTGAATTTAGCTGCCCTGGTTGCGAAAACGAAACTAAAATTAATTTAAATCTCCTATAAAGATGAAGCTTTCTGTAAAGGAAAATGCTTTTATTAAAGGTCAGAGAGAAATGATTACTTCTTTTGGACCACATCAGGTTTGCTTTCGAGATTAACTTGAGTAAAATAGACAAGTCAATAAGTAAAAGTAACAAGAAAGTGAAAGAAGAAGAGTTTCTTAATATAAGAAGGCTAATATTTCAATGCCATCAAGTGAAATAATTTTCTCTCCTGAAGAAAATGAAAAATAAATAGCTGATGCCCAACATGAAAAGGATTGAATTTATGAAGGATATTAAAAATATCAACCACATTTTGGAATTCCATTAAAAAGCAACCCGAGAATTATTTTTCTTAGGGGGCAATAACATCATAACTTTTAGGCTGAATCTAATGAAACTTTAAAATCTTTGATTGTTTTACATTTTCTTTGAAATAATATAATTGCCAAAGTCTTCCCAAGTTTAGCGCGGGAATTATTTTGTTCTTTCAATAACATCATAACTATTCGGTCGATTCTAACGAAATTCGAAACCCTTAAGGTGTTTACATTATCTTTCGAATGATAGAATTACCAAGGTCCCCCCAAGGTTACTCCAGAAATTATTAAAAGTTTTGAAGGGCGTAAGGTCATAAATCAGAATAAGTGACGGCACGCAATTTTTGGTCAGTAAACCTTGTTAGCAGACTTGTTGATTCTCTATAACATTCTCCACTAACGTAAGACATCGATTTAGTCTACAGCAGGCGTCTTTTATCATACGGCTTTTATCCTACATTTTATCTACATCTCAGAATGGACAATAGCATGGAAATGTAAAAAAGAAAGAATAAGACTGGTTATTTCATTGCCAGACGACGAGAACACGTATGTATAAATATACAAGAGAATAAACCGCCCACGGGCATCAGTTCAAAACAAATGAAGCAAGTAACGCACAGTAAAGCTTTAAAACTGTGCAAGCCAAGAAGTGGAAAACAGCACAAAATATCCAGGAATGACAAGTTATACCATTGTAAAGAAGATTAAAATTCCAACAGACACCAATAAAAGAAAATATGTGAGGGTTCGATGAAATTGAAGTTAGTATTTGACTTTCACGGATACTGGCTTATATGAAATCCAAATCTTTCTAAAAATTACGCTACCGCAAAGTTTACATTTACACTAGAGCAAATTCATCGAAATAAAGCATTTTATAACAAAGAATCATTGAGGGACTAAAAGAAATTCGACATATTTGGTCAAAATTTTAAAAGACACAGTTGGGCGAAAACCTGTGAAACAATTGTTACGAAAATTCTCATACCAACCGTAGAGATTTAAGGAACATGATGTTATGAGATTCCTATGTGTCTAATGGTATAGTATCAATTGTTAAACCTGAATAAGCAATAAAGAAAGATTATTTGGTTATATGTAATGAAAGAAAAATTTCTATCATCAATACGTAAACTTACGTTGGACAGCCGAGTTTCTTTTAGTAGTACAACGACCCAAATCATAGAGCCAAAGTTGATATTTTGGAATGGCCATCACAAAGCCAAGACTTTTACTAAATTTGAAGTATGAAGATGGTGACAAATTCTGTCTAACAAAGAAACCCAATGAATAAGGTGAGTTGTAGATGTGCTGTAAGAAAAAAATGGAGCAAAATGTCAAGTAAAGACCACGGAGAGTTGTTATTACACTATTAATTCGGTTTGGGCTGCATTTGCCAGGTATAATTACACACAAAAATATTAAGTACTAGCTGACTTATCCCGCACTGTTCGCTCGTTCATGAGCTCGATTTCTCAAGTTATCTATCTAACTATGGAGATAACTGCTCGGTATAGATGCTGGTGACAAAATTCGTGATTTTCAATTAAATGTCAATCTCGTCATTTAATACTTTATTAAATAAAAAATAAATAGGATCATTACTTTTCTTGTAAAAAAATGTTTATTAAAAATTTATTCTAAAATATATTAGTTCAACCTTTTTGCTTCTCGCATTGGATGGCTCCGATGCACTCATTAATTGGCTGAAGAGTCCCTATACATCTATGATATTTCTTTGTCTTTTTTAGATAAGGATGCTATTTTTTATAGTTTTTTGCTGCTCTTATTTTGCATTTTAAAAGGAAAAGATAATAAATGTAGTTTGATTTCTGACTTTATTGCAAGTTTTCGAAATTTTATGAAATCGATTAATTTCGCTTATTTTATTTTTAATTTCAGTATCTCTTCACGTCGCATGATTTCATCTATTAGAACCTCTCGATTCATAGTTCATTATTTCGCTATTGATAAAAAAAATAGATAAAAATCGTTGTACGTATCCTAGAGTTTTCAATGATTTAAAGATTGATCCAAATTTAGAAGCCTTTGGCGGCCGTGAAAAAGAATCAATCTAATAAGATTTAAAATAAAAAATGAACCGAAAGTTTTCGTAATTTTACTTTAGCAATATTTAGAATGAATTATGTTGAAATCGCGGTTTCCAAATGTTTCGCCAAATTATATACTTTTTATTAACTTATTTTCTTTAGTCAAAATTAAAGATAACATATTCTTTTCACGTGTCAGTTTGCCTAAATTTTGCTGAGATAGGTTGTCTCTAAGTTTTAGAAGTCAACTCCTCACACCGTTCTCTGTTTCAATTAGTAAATCTAATTTTGGAAAACTGAGGTCTCCTCATAAACCATTCAGTTTGGTCTAATTAAGGCTAAAACCCTTTTCCTAAGAGTAATATTATAGTCTGCCATTTGCCCTAGCTGCATTTAAACTCTGAAAACTTTTATTTGCTCGCGAATTATAATCAATTCGATAGCTAAATCTCAAGTGTATTTTTTTGTAAGGATGTTCTTCAATATGGCGACTAGTTCACGTTTTATCCATAAAATAAAGCCTCATTCTTTTCTTCTATACCTATAACTATTAAACATTTAATGGACTAGTAACTTTAAGTCTCCCTTTAAGTCCCTATTAAAACTTTCGAGCCATAATTCTGTAACTGTGTTAACATAAAATATTACCAACGCAACTAAAACCTTCACTTCATCGTTCTTGTACTTCAAACTCTCCTTCCCCCTCCCATTTGTGTAAGAACATAAATCCAACTTCGTGAGAGATTTCAAGAATTTGGAATCGGTGAATAATTCTTATTGTTGTGAATAGGACTTTCCTGTGTAATATCCATTCTCTGACCCAGTAATTTCGGAAGATTCATAAGAGCATTATTTGAAAGATTTCGTACTCTTTACACGTTTAGATAGAGCGTGTCTTAGAAGAATAGTTCAGAGCGTTGGTAGGGCTCGTTCAAATCAATGAAGAAGTGCACCCTATTTTCTCATACAGAATCATAAGATATTTGTCGATATATGTATCATTTTATCGAAAAAAATTACCGGTTTTAATCTCAAAAGAATTAGAGTAAGCGCTACATCCCTAATCCTTTCCTTCAGTTTTCTAATCAGTTGACGATACCCTGCTTGATGTTCGTAGAATCCTATAAAGAAAACATTAATTGTCAATACATGCAAAATATAAACTATATTTGAGGTAGATCTTTTCGTTAAGTCATCCACTTTATCGACAAAGTACTCAACACTGCTACCTGGAAAGCATAATCTCTTTTGTGGCTTAAGTTTCCTTCCGCAGTGTAGGGAAATTATCAATCCTCCCGTTCTCTCTCAGTGGAGACACGGGACGGTAACCGCAAAGACATCCCGCCCCGGCATCGAGGGTCAAACTCGTAACCACAGCCCGTCGCCACTCGTCTGTATGAAAAGCCGAAAGGTTTTAAACTACTAGATCTTCCCTATGAGATTATATTCAATTTCACCTCAAGTAAGAAATTGCAGAGGCGTGTCTCTCAAGCTCGAAGGCCAGCGTGAGCCGAGGTAAGATTTGATGAGAAAAACCGTTGGAGTAACAACCCTCCTGCAGCCCGTCCACAAGCCACCCCTCCTTCCCCTTATCCAGTGGGGGACGAGGTATAAATAAGAAACACTCGGGGAAAAACGTGGTAGAATACCTAAGTCTCCAGGCTACGAAGTGCCCAGATTGAGGCCGGGCTACCGAGACTGGACAGGTAGAATACATGAGTCTCCAGGCTACAAAGTCCCCGGTTTGAGGCCGGGCTACCAAGACTGGACAGGTAGAATACGTGAGTCTCCAGGCTACGAAGTCCCCAGATTGAGGCCGGGCTACCGAGACTGGACAGGTAGAATACATGAGTATCCAGGCTACAAAGTCCCCGGTTTGAGGCCGGGCTACCAAGACTGGACAGGTAGAATACGTGAGTCTCCAGGCTACGAAGTTCCCGGATTGAGGCCGGGCTACCAAGACTGGACAGGTAGAATACGTGAGTCGCCAGACTACAAAGTCCCTTGCAAGAGAGGCAGGGCTACCAAGGGGGCTAAGAAGCAGCTCATCCTCGAGCTAGTCCCTGCTTATCAAACCGAACGTTAAGTTAACTTGTTCAAGTTCAACTTATTCTCGTCGAAGAAACCCCCCTTCTCTATCCTCGCCGTTGAAGAAGACCCCCCCCCCCAAATACAGTCTTTGACCTTGAAGAAGCCTCCCCCATAGTACACTCCCTCCAGCAGTCCCCAGAGATCAATGTATTCAAGCCTTAGCGCATCGCTAGACAGTGCGAATTACTCCTCAGAGTAATCCGAAGAGAAGAAAGGAACCTTCTTTCACTATCCCGTGGTTATAACCCTTCCTGCCGAAAGCGTATGAACCCCAGCTGCCACACTCTCTAAAGTCTGTTGTGGCTTTGAAGTTATTCTACTACACGCACAATTCCGTTAGTCGGCTCCTTGTATAGTCTCCTACGAGAAACATTCAAACTCATCTTGATCTTAGTCTGAATTTGAAGCTGAAAACTCTTTCGTCATTATTTTGGTAATTTTGGCTTTGGTATTTTCTGGGGAGCTCCCCTGCGAAACGAATTGAACGTACCACTCTCCCATTCAAATTTCTGATGGGTGGATTACGCTTAGTTTAAGAGATTTGGTTATCATCGCGCTGAGTTAGATGCGATCAAACTGCTACCGAAATGCTGAACTGTATGCTCCAGACATCTATATTAAACATTACAGCTGTTATTCCTGTTGGAGTGGTAGAATTTTAACTTAGAAATCCCTATACATTACTCACTCCCTTCAGTTGCCATTGAATCCATAAAAGTGAGTTAGCAGGAAAATATCAGTACTATTGCGTCAGATTCTATTTTGTGGAGCCATCCTTGCATACAAATAAACCATAATTAGAGAGATAATGAGGAGAGAGGTTGTTTGCGCGTTTGATAAAAAAGTATATGCCAAATACCTTTATGTAACAAAGTATCAAGTTATTAAGAGAAAGTGAAATTTGTTTGGATTTTAAGGGAAAAGTGACGGCTATTTAATAATAAAAAGGATTGATTAATCATCCGCTAAGATCCATTTACAGATTGAGCTGAAGAGCAGGTAGGTAAGGGACCTTCAAAAATTAGTAAAATTTAGGATGAAGATAGGGGTATTTGATAAAACTACTCATTCTCCTATAATCTCTATTGATTATACAAAAAATTAAACTTTAAAGAGGATTGAAACAAAAAATTGGCAAATGATAAAAGTAAAATAAAAGAGAAGTAAAAAGCAAAAAATATATAACAAAATACCCCCCAAATAATGAAAGTTTTGCTTATTTCGAGTCTAATAAATATGACATCGAAAGACAGAATGTAGAATAACAAAAATATGTAGATGGGATACACAACTTTCATTCGTCAGTTCAATAAAGAAGAAACAAAAATATTTCTCCACTAACACCTATTTTTTTTTCAGAAAACAATCAACATAAAATATTGAGCAGATGTAAAGAGAAAATGTTTGTCATCGATTTCATGTTTGGTAGCTCTTTTTCAAGCAGTTATGTTATGGTCTTAGCAGGTTATTGTTAACATTTTATCTTATGTTATTTTCAATTTATCAGAGTCTATTGATCGTGTTTCGAATCGTTTGGTTCTCCGGCTCGGGCGTACTTCAAGGTTGAATCAGGTATTGGTATCTCGAATAAGAGAGATGTATGATGCGTAAGAAAGTGATATGAAGTTAGTAAAATGCTCAAAGAGAGAGATCTCACTTTAAGCTAAATGAAAGATATATTTGCTCAACGATATATCATCTCAGTAAACATAGTGAATATATGTGGTTGGAGATGATGGTTGGGAAATATATAGCTCATTACCCAAAGGCTTTGATTCTGGTTGCTATGGCCTCGAAACCTTCGAGTGGCTAATATCATCAGAGAAACAGTGGCTGAAGGGTCTTTTGCAGGCTGCAGAGATTGATAAGTGTAGTTTTGCCTTCTTACTCTATTCCACATCCTTACTATGCGATTACGGGTTGCAAAAGGATCAAGCTTATCATGGTTAGCCATATTGCAACTGATATCTGGGGAACCTCGTCCCCTCCAGGCCCCAATAACCGGGTGGGGATGTCTTGTAAGGTGAGACAGGTTCTGGAGAGTTCGACGCTTCAGCGCATATTCAATTCCACCTTCTTAATGAAAGTTCGGGCAGAAATCCCCTCGTTAGTTAGTTATTAGTTTTGGGCATTTAATAATAAAATGGGCTTAAAATTGGAGAAGTTAGGAGAACGTAAAATTGTAGATACCACTTCCCAAATAGTTTAAAAAGTATGGTTCTTATGAGATAGGGACGGGGTGGGGGATTCACTAGAATCTACAAAGTCACACAATTAAAGTAGATCCTTTCTTGGGACCTAACAACTGACTTCGCCACAGTAAGATCTCCCTTTCGTAAAGTTCAGAAGGATCGAATAAAAAATTCCTTATCATTATCTCTCTCTCCCCCTACCTCTTCTACGGCGGAAAATAGGAAACGGGCAAAAGTCATTGTGGCCCTGCGGCCGTCAGTCGAGAATTACGGCCAATGTATTCTGGTTCCACACCAGGAATGGCATTTTGCGTGAAACAAGCCCCGAGTTTAGGAGGTTAGTGCCAAGGTGGCACTTTCGTGAATGGGTATCCTGAGGGCAAATACACATCTGGCAAGAGAGAGAGAGAGAGAGAGAGGTAAGAGAGAGAAGTAAGAGATATAAGTAAGAGAGAGAGGTGAGGGAAAGGTAAGAGAGAGTTGATGGAGAGTTGAGAGAGAGGTGAGCTGAGAAGAAGAGGAGTAGGAGATAAAGTTGAGGAAGAGGGGGAGAGAGGGGTAAGTGACAAAGAGAGGCGTGAGGGGGAGTTAAGGGAGAGAGAAGTAAGAAAGAGAGCATTGGGAGAGAGAGTTTAGAGAGGGATTAGGAGAGAGTTAAGAGTGAGTGAACGTTGTGAGAGTTAATAGGGATTAAGAGAGAAAAATGAGAGAATATTAAGAGAGACACGGATTAGAGAGAGGTGAGAGGCGAAAAAGAGCTCAAAGAGAAGTAAGAGAGAGAGAAAGAAAGGGAGAGGTGGCCTTAGATTTCGAGGTGTTAATGAGGGTGGAGGAATGCAAGGCAACCTTTACGAAATTAATGCCCCATTCCCCATCCCATACAAATGGGGTAATACTTCCCATTATATGTGCGTAGTCGTTGTTTGTGCTCATGAGTACTCACTCGCGCTCATTTCGCGGCATTTTCTTTGTGATCTTTAAGGTCATCGTTTGATACATTGCTCTCAAGGATTCTTGATTTACTCGGCAACTTAGAGATGTTCTTGTTGACCTTTCGCCATTTTCTGGTTCTTAATCTCCCTTTTCTGGTTCTTATTCGCCCTTTTCTGGTTCTTATTCGCCTTTTTCTGTTTTTTTTTTTGTGACTTGTCACTTGTATTTTTCAAGCAATTGTTATTAAGGTGACCTGTCAATGGGTTTTGCAGGTAACTTATCACTGGGCATTAAAACGTAATATTAAATTTTAAATCGATTCTTTTATTAAAATTGGTATGTAAATTTGAAATTGTTATAATATAATTAAATCGTTATATCACAATCAATATCGTAATATTAAAATTAAAATTAGTAAATTAAAATTAAAAAAGTAGTATTTAAATTAAAATCGTTTTATTAAAATTAAAGTCGTATTTGCACAGCCACAACATGCTATTATACCATATAAACTAAAGAAGAAAGAAAACCGCGAATCGTCTGAAATTTACGTCAATCTAAAACAAAATGCTATTGGATAATTGGAAAAAGACGCATGCGGAGATCGGCTGAAGATAAATAAAAGGCTGGTATCGGTTAACTAGTCAGGCAATCTAAAGCAAAATGCTATTGGATAATCGGCACAAAACGCATGCGCAGAAGGCCTGCAGATATAAAAAAGTCTGGTATTGTTTGGATATCGCCAAAGGACGCATGCGCAGATCGCCTCCAAATAAATAAATCCAGGTCTAGGTGATCTAGTAAGGCCAGAAGCTGAAGGAACAAGAGCAAAAATGACGCAGAAAGATTCAAATTGAGCAAAATAAAAATATATTTGCGAAAAGGGAATAACTACGTTAGTATTAAGTTTCAGAAGCTAAAAATAACATCGGTGAGCCTCATTATTAGAATTAAAAACGTTTATGTCTTTGTTAATTACAAAAATCTTATCCAAATCGTTATATTAAATTTAAATCGTGATATTATAATTAAAGTTGCAATATTAATTTAATTGTCATATTCAAATAAAAATTAAAATATTATATTAATAGGAAAGGAAAGTGAGTAAAGAAATGATTATATTATATGTACGAATATGAACATTACTCAGGTCTCATGGTAAAAATTTCAATGAGATTAGTCAACATAAAATGGTTAAGCTCCGCTGAAATTAAAGTCCTTGTTATGGTCACAGGTAATTTGGACATGTGGACTAAGTCAGTAATGTTGAGCAAAATGATCTTGCGATAGACGAAACACACGTGATGAAAAAGGTTTGATTGGAAATGGATTATATTATTGCACGTTTGGGATTTAGTACATTTTTTTTTCCATTCTTGAACTCATTTTAAGGATGTATTAAATAGATGAATTGGAGATACCTTAGAATTATTTAGGTTTTTCTATATTTTCTCCTAATAGATGGTTAAATAATCACTTACAAAAGTATGAATGTAATAAAGGATTTCAAAATAAAAGCCTGACAACGGGAGAATCTGCGGAAAAAAATTGGATTGAAGCGATATGAAAAGTGAAGTAAGGAGTGGAAAGTACAAATCCTGTCGAGCTTACTTGTGGGCTTAGAGACAGGGAGGACATGCAACTAACTCTCTTTTACTTTCCACTTTTTAATTTTCGTAACTACTGAACTTATGAAACTCTTTTAAAAATGTTTCTGGTGGAATTTGTCAAAGAAATTAAGGTGCATAGGACTAGCTCAACTCGTAGAATAGAAAGTAGTGTAAAAACTACATTTTTTCCTAAAAAAAGAGAATAAAGATATCTTCAAAGTAAGTGCGAAGGAGGCTAAAAATGTGTCCGCCCTAATGTCAGAACAAAAAATTCCTGTTATCTGCATGTGACCCTCATTCTACCCCACTATCTTGATTCCAACCGCATCATCAATTCCCATAAATTGGTCCTTGGTAAAAACGTTGAGCTGAAAACCGATTCATCTTTCTTATAAACTTCTTATCTTTCGCGGCCAACCGAGATGTTTAAGTTCATGAGTCAGTGACACCCTACGATGGGTTACATGCAGAAAACGCGAAGCGAGGCGATTCTGGTTTGAAAGAGCTTTATTTATTTTATAATTATTCTAAGGAAAAATTATTTATATTCTAGTTTATCATTATTATTATTATTATTATTATTTGGATTTCAATTTTACCCACCTTCATCGTTTTACGCTAATTCGTTTTTACTTTAATTTCTTTTATTTTCAAACGCTTATAATAATTAACTTTCAAAAATTTTGTTACTCTTACACACTTTTTTGTTAATTAACTTAATATTAATCACGTTATTATTTTAACAGACGGCTACAAATAGGACCTTGAAACTCTTAATGGATTAAATGGTTAATACTAATAAAAGTCTTATTCCCTTTCTATATGTTCCGTCAAAATAGTCTCATTTTAAATTCAAAAATATTTTTTAATTTTAATCTCATATTTATTTTTCTATTTTAATATTAAACAATTCATTTAATGTTCCTCCTGTTAAACGTGCAAAATATCTACACATAATTTCTATTTGTACAACTAAATTTCTTTATAATTATTTATCAGCGTAGCCCCCGAAGATGATCAATATGGTCGAAAGTTACCTCGGTTCAATAATAAAAATATTGTAAATATTGGAACCCTTATTCATAACTCTTCCCAAGAGAAGAAAAGTATAATAAGAAAATTAAAAAGCAAAGAAAAGTTAAGTAAACATCAGCCAGACCTTGCCCAAATGTATATATATAGCTAACTTATCTCTTCATCAGAGCCCTTGAAAGGAGATCCTTATACGTTATTTTCTCATGGCTATGAGAAGAGCTCCTTCCGAGGGCTTTGATGAAGAGTTAAGTTAGCTACAGAATTGCCTTCTTAACGGCATAATTAGGATTGCACAATTGAAACTAGTTCTCGATATATATATATATATATATATATATATATATATATATATATATATATATATATATATATATATATATATATATATATATGTACGAGGGTGGGTCAATAAGTTTTGCGAATCGGTAGGGCAAAACAGAGATAGGGGGGCGGCTGTTTGTGGGGATGTTAGGAAAAGTTATGACAAGTCAGGACCTGCAGCCGCACGCTCCTGCCTCATCTATTTAAGAAACAGTAGCTGATCGCAGATCGTCAGTCACAAATTTTTCAACAATGAAGAAGGTTGAGCCCTGCGCAGTGATCAAATTTTTAAAACGGGAAGCAAGAATGCAAAAGAGATCAATGAACGCATGGTTGCAGTGTACACTGACACCGCCCCTTCCTATACAACCATTGCTCGCTGGAATAGGGAGTTCCGCCATGGTCGTGAGTCCCTTGATATGACCCCCGTCAAGGACGCCCATCAGACGTGACCAACGAGGACATTGCTGCCCGTGTTGAAAGGATCATCCTAAAAAATCTACGAATGAAGGTCGAAGAAATCGAGCGATAACTTGAAATATCACATGGAACTGTTATCAACATCATCCACGACAATTTGGCCATGACCAACGTCTCTGCCCGTTGGGTCCCTAGAAACCTCACGCCCCATGACCGACTTCAACGTCGTCAAAGTCCACAAGCCCAGAGTTGCACAAGCTGCCCTGCGCGAGTGCGGATTCGAGGAGCTCAACCATGTCTCCCTACAGTCCAGATCTGGCCCCTAGCGACTACTTTTTATTCCGCCAGCTCAAGGCTGCACTGCGTGGACGCCGGTTTGGGGACGATGAAGATGTCCAGCTCAACGTACAGGAGTCGAATAAACAGCAGTAGGAAGATTTCTGGTTGTAGGGAATTCAAAGCCTAAGGGACCAGTGGCTCAAGTGCATTGAATTCGAGGGTAGTTATATTGAAAAATAATAAAACACTTTTCCTCATATTTCGTTTCCTTATATGCGAATTGCAAAACTTATTGACTGCTCCTCGTATATATATATATATATATATATATATATATATATATATATATATATATATATATATATATATATATATAATATATATATATAACCTTATTTTCACTTATAGTTATCCTTGATACGGAACTGAATAAAGTTCAAAAGTACTCGGAAACACCTTAACACCTTTTCCTTTTTTATGGGCGACATTGCATTCATTGCTAACACCACGTGCTACTTTGTATTATTCATTCCATATATATATATATATATATATATGTATATATATATATATATATATTCATGGTCTAAAGTTTAGTGACTTATATATATGGTTGACCAGAAAATCCTGATTCACTGAGAAAGCGGAAAGAAAACAAACTTTTTTGATGTAACCACAACATTAAGTTAGGTAAGCCTTACTTATTCGACTACGAGCCTCCGTACTTTACTGTTGTTTGTTAACTTTGTAGTATATTTCTCTTTATGTAAGCGATAACTGACAGTAATGAGTTTGGAGAAAGTGGAATAAGAGTTTTGATTCACTACTCTTACAAGCGAAACATTTCTACAAGAGGTGTTGTGAAGGAAATTTGCAATACTGTAGCAGAAGGCACAGTTAGTCAGCCGAAGATCTCGAAATGGTAGAGATGTTTCAACTTCGGAGATCTTATCCTTGACGATCAACCACGTTCCGGCTGACCATCACCTGTGAAAGCAAGGCTTTAATGGCAGCAGTCAAAGTTGAACCTTCAGCAAGAAGCCATGATTTTTCGAAAGTTATTGGAATGTCATCCCATCAGAGTGTTCTGAACTTATTGCATTAAATGAATTTTGTTCACCAGAAGCCCTTATTCGATCCATAGGCTCTCACCGAAGCACAAGCTGCCCTTAGAGTAAAAGTTTGCAGCCAACTTCTCATTAATTCAGTGGAAGACTGATTCTGGAGATTAATTGTTACTTCAGATGAGAAGTGAATGTACTTAGTTAATCACGATAGGGAGAGAAAATGGGTTACTCAGATGAACAAACGGCATCGGTTCCACAACGAGATCGATTTGCCAAGAAGGTCATGATCTCTGTCTAGATGAATTTCTAAGGAGTATTGCACTTTGAGCTTGTTCCATATGGTTGCGCCATCAATGCTAAAGTGTAATCCCAGCAGCTATACCGCGTTCACGACCAACTAAATAAGGAGTATCCTGCTTTGATGAATCGAGTTCAGGCTTTGTTTCAGCATGACACTGCAAGGCCACGCACTACCAGCTTGACTATAGATAAGTTCAAACAGATGGACGGTTTTGAGATTCTTCCACATCCACCATTCAGTCCCGATGCTGCTCCGACTGACTATGTCCTATTCCACTCAATGGCACACTTGCTCCGCGACCAGCGGTTCAACGCTTTTGTTTGTTGAGTGAAGGAAGTTTGTTTACAGTGTTTTCACTCGAAGCCAGCTGACTGGTATCCAGAATAGATTAGGATGCTGTTTGATTCCTGTAAGAAGTCATAGAGAATGATAGACTTTATTTTGAAGTATAAATGTTCGTGTTGCTCCATATAATTTATTGTTTTCTTTCCGCTTCCTAAGTGAGTTAAGACTTTCTGGCCAACCATATATAATATTTTTATTTTTCCATTCGTTATTAAAGTTTAAGAAATACAAATATTCTATTATTTAAATTATTGAAAGCTTATTAAAAAGTTAGAATTTCAAAAGTAATAATAAAAAACTACATTCCTTCGCCGAATCCAAAATTGCACTCCGGTCTTGTTTCTGTAGGAGGGGAGTTTTGGTCTTTGGAGCTTTGCTATTCGATCAAAAGGGGTAAAATGATGGCAACTATGGACTAAATGAATTTTTTCATTATAATCTATTTCGTAAAGTTTGAGTAATGAAAATTTTCGAATCTTTTTTAATTCCAGAAATGGTTCTTTCCAAACAAAAGCGTGCAACCATTGATTTTCTCTGCAACAAAGTTGCCTGTAATTAAAGGGGATTGTTTAAATGAGTATTGATTCAAGGAGTACCATCTTTAGGATCATTGATGAATTTAAAAAGACTGGCTATACTTATGTAAAGAAGTCATCTTCACGAGTCATGTGTCATGTCCAGCGTGGAGCATCAAAACTCTCTCCGTGTTGGGAGCTGATTCTTGTTTAAGAGAAATGGAGCACTAGGAAATTTAGCCGTGAAAACTGCAATGAGCTTAGAAAGGTACCAAAACGTGCTTCATCAGCACCGTTTTTTAAGAGTTCAGTCCGATTGGGGAGAATAACTTTATTTTCCATCATGATGGCACACCTTATCACAAAGCAAAACCCCTAAAAAAGTACTTGGCTGAAAATAACAACCAGCTTTAGAACCAATTTTGAACTCAATAGAGATTTTGTGGGCGACAATGAAGCTGCGATTGATAAAGAGAAGCTATCTAATTGTGAGCAGTTGTGAGTTTTTATTGAACAATAATGGAAAAATATCAGTCAAGATATAATTGCAAATTTGGTCTTCATCATAAAAAAACAAATTGAAGTAATCTTTGAAGAAGAAGGAATATCATTGTAAATATTGTCTGCTCAAATCAATTGACTGTATTTATTAATAAAATGGGTTTAGGCTGTAAATCTTTGTATATTTCCCCTCCAAATTATGATACAAACAAAGCAACTTCTGAATAGTTATATTGATTTTCTCATAAGAAAAGATATAGTAATCTCAAAACTTTGAATATACATATATATATCTGTCTCAGGCTCGTGGCGATATACGAATTTCATCTTTCCACCTTCGACGAGGTTGTCTCTTGGTTCTCTTTATCTATAAAGTTCTCCGAATTAGAATTGATTTATTTTAGCTTCTCTTGCCTGTTCCCAATTTAACTTGAGAACTTTTATGCTTTTTATTACATTTATCACCCGTGTTTGTAACCTTAACCTTTATGGCTTTACTTAACAACCTCAGACATGGCTTCCAAAGTTTAAAAAAAATATTTATTCATAATTTGAAGAATCTAAGTCATGTTATTTATTCTCCCGAGTTCCGAAAGAAAACCGCAATGAATGTCATATCTTTCAGTCGCTCATGGAGACTTATACCTAAATAACAAAATTAATTGATTTGTGTAATATCGTAATGAATAAAATTTTGTATATTATTTTATCACATCTCAGTGTCCAAAAGTTTGGATATTCAATGTTAGCGACAATATCTGAAACAATTACATTTGATCAAGATTTATGTTTATTTTACTTTATTTTAATCTCAAATAAAGGACAATTAAGACCCTCCACTTTTATTCACTTACTGTGTTTGAAGGGGCTAATCGTGTTCCTTCAATTGATCATGCAAAGAATGAACATATAGTTGACCCAATTCACTATTGTCATATATCCGCTAGATTAAAAACTCTTAACTAAAGATTAAGCTTGAAGAAAAAGTTAATTAACTTTATTAATATAATTATTTGGCCAGCTTTTCTAAACCTCAATACCTAGTAAATCATTAAATCAGAAATTATAAAAAGTGAACGATTCCTTTTATCATATTGGAATAATTTCGCATTAACCACTCCTATTTACATTCAGAATTTCCTTATCTCTTTTGTGAAATATACAAAATATTCAAAAAACAAACTTTCTTATCTATTTTAGCAAGCTTTAGTAAAATTAAAGTAAACAGGCAACATAATTATAACAAGAATCAGATAAAGACAATAAATGGTTCTTCTTAATAAGAATTTGTACATCGAAAAGGCGTATAACCTATTAATTGATGTGTTTATAAATTAGTTTGGTGGGTCCGAAAGTTCAATTAATCGGACTACTAAGACAACGCAGTTTATTATAATATTTTGGGGGATATTTGTCTGCAGAGAGAAAGAAGAGAGCAGCGAAACTTAATTAAAGTATTTGCTCTTGAGCCTAACGCGTCACGGAGGACAATGGTTGATCCTTGGCGAGCTGACATAGTTTGAGCCCATTAAGTTCCCGCTTCAATCAATATTTAGCCGAATTAGAGTCATTGTATACAATTCGTAATTTCATCAGTTTTAGTAAAAAACATATCCAGGCGAGAGAAAGGTTTTTCAGATGCAATTTTATTATATACATAAGTTAAAATAAGGAAGGGCTATTAAACCATTTGCAAATACAATATATGAATATCCAAATACTCCGAATAAATAGAGCTATGGAGCTGTAAATTAAAAAATAATAATAAATTACAAAAATAAATTCACACATGTATGTGAAAAGTTTTTGTCATATTTGAAATAAAATGGTACTTTAATGAAATAAGTCTTTTTATTCGAAAATTACACAAAAACAGGCAATATAAATGGGTACAGCAAACCATTAAATACTTAAAAAAACAGCCAGGACTGCATAAAAATTAGAGTAACCACTGTAAAAACAATGTAACTACCACTTTAAATCCACTTGACGGGTCACTAAAAACTAATATTTAATGAAAAAGATACATATAAATTAATTTTACCTAACTAAGCAGAGAAGAATATATATATATATATATATATATATATATATATATATATATATATATATATATATATATATATATATATATATATAAATATATATATATATATATATATATATATATATATATATATATATATATATATATATATATATATATATATATATATATATATATATATATATATATATATATATATATATATATATATATATATATATATATATATATATATATATATATATATATATATATATATATATATATATATATATATATATATATATATATATATATATATATATATATATATATATAATTGAAAATCATATCACACGTGATATATAGATGTATTTAAAGGCCCAAATAAATGGTAATTGGTAGATTTGGCGATGAAAGTCGTGGTCATATAAGCGATGAGCGCTTGATGACACAGGTTCGAATCCAACTTTTTAATTTATTTTCATACATCGGTTAAATAGTTTGACCTATCTTTCTGTTTTCTTTATCTCCCATTTTCCTTCTTAAGCATTCATTGGTTCACGTGATATTCTCCTTAACGTTATTCTGGGTTGTGTTACCAATTACCATTTCTTTGGGCCTTTAAATATATATATATATATATATATATATATATATATATATATATATATATATATATATATATATATATATATATATGAGATACTAAAGAATTAGCGTGTGAGTAGTGCAATAAATGCAAAAAAATCCCACAGGAAAATGAAAGGAATGAACAAGTTCGAAAGTACTTGGAATCAACCTTTTATTTTTATATATATATATTAATACACATACCAAGCAGATTTCATTATGTTCCAGAAAGTCACTATCCGAAATGTAAAAGAGGGTAGGGGTGCAATGAACTCCTGAGTAAATTTAGGAAAGGGGAGTGAGGGGTAATCACGTCTGTTCACCACGAAAAATCATCAATGAAAGACAAGAATAACGTTACGACAAAAATACTGAAATATCCTGGCCGGGATTCGAACCAGGGAATCCCACTTGCTATAATCACGCTGGTACCAGGAATAGAACTTCAAATTAAGGCTGACGATTTGGATAGGTTTAAATGCGAGTCATGGTATCTGGGTATTTGCAGTCCTGACCTGATATTCGGAAACCGGTGTTCGACGTCCGCCCAAAATAAGTAATTCTTCTTCTCCTCAACTTATTTCTATCTTTTCACTATGGATCGCCTTAATTGAGCTGTCCTTTGCTCTCCTTGAACTTTGTCTCTTCCAATATCCCTCTATCTTGCCTTTAAACTCTCGTTTCTAGTCTCATGTGCTCATTCGCGTTCAATGTCTGAGACTATTATTTATTGATTATGGGGAAACAGATAGTCTTAAACCGAACGGTGTATGCAGCTTTCTTTTTGCCTTTATTAGATTTTTGAAAGTAAGAAATAAAATATAGTGAAGCCCTTTGGCAGTTGCGTACTACTCGCTCAACTGTTTTTATTCTTATATATATATATATGTGGTTATACCACGTAGGGAAAAAGAAAGATTGATTGGAGTTAGTACTTTCGATATCTTAACATTTTCAAATTCACCATGGTTTATGAAATAGAGAGACAGCTTATTTATATAAAGCAATGTTTTCCTATGAGGTCAGATTTTTTATGACTTCTGATAAGTTTGACTTGAGGAAGAAAAAAAATTAAAGAGATTGCCTTGAATCTATGTTACCCGAAACATTTTTTGGAAAACTACATGTATAAAGCTAAAAAAAAACATTCTATAACCGCAAGTTAGGGAAAACAGAACCTTTTCCCACCTTTTTACCTTTACCTTACCATGATAATTTTTTGTATGTAGTACCAATGTTAAAACGTAATATAAATGTAACTTTTAAATACAATTAAACATTAAAATATGTTAATAAAACACAGCTCAAGGAACGATAATAATGTAATATACCTTGTGTAGATTGTAATTTATTCTCTGTAGGTCAAACTTTTAAAAATATCTCTATAAGAATTAAGCAACATTAAAATGCAGTATCTGAGGGATATACAAATAATGCTTTGGCCGCCCACAGGCTTAGGTTGGGTCACCGGATTGACTGATCAAAAGCAGATACCATAATGCATGTAAATGATTTTATTAGCAGAAATATCTTGGAATCGTTCCTAATCTCCAGCACAAAGGAGAGAAATATAAATATTAGCCACGGTTTGTTTTCTTTAGATTCAGTCCTATCTTTTTTCCTTAAATCACACTTATCAGAGGTCATAAAATGTCTGACATCTGATTTTATAGGGAAAACATTGCTTCGTATAAATACGGTGTCTCTCTCTTTCATAAAACATTGTGAGTTTGAAAATGTTATTAAGTTAACAAAAGTATTAACTCCAATAATCAATCTTTCCTTTTCTTACGTGGTATAACCAAATATTTATATTATTTTCGTGTTACGTTTCGTGATTTTTACCCATATATATATATATATATATTTCCGAAAGTTTGTTTGTATGTATGTATAGACATAGTACCGCTATAGAATAAGATTAAGAATAATAATAAGGGTAATGATACTAATAATAAAATAATATAATAATAATAATATACTACTACTACTACCGCCACCTCTACTACTACTACTACTACTCTTACTACTAATCATAATAATAAAAATAATAATAATCAACATCACATTAATTATCATAATAATCATAATAACATAATAATTATAATGATAATATTACTAACACTGGTCAACACACTTTTCGCTGACTTATGTTTTGTGTTTTTTTTAACTAATTTGGAAGTGCTGATTTCAAGTATGGCATCCATTCTTTTGTAACACTCCATGTTTTTACTCTACAGCATATTCCTCTTTTACGACTACTGCATTTATTTACTCGGTAAAGATAGTTTCCTATGTGTTATAGCATCAAACCATAACTTAAAATGTCAACAGAATTTGATAGGATGAATGTATTGTAATGTAACATCACCTATTATTAAATACACACATGTTATTTTTTTAATATAATGGAGAAAACACAAACAATCTTAGACATACCTACACATTCATGAAAGAAGTTTTCGCTTGCGAGAGTGTCTGGAGTGTTTTATGCCTACAGTCTCATTGAATACTCCAACAGTAGTCTGCCATCATGTTTGTGTTCTATCGGCCTTGATATCTCTCTTCCATAATCTTGATATCTTGATGAAAACGCTCTCCGTGTTCATCACTCACGTTGCCAAGATTAGCTGGAACTTCATCAAGATGGCTATTGAGGAAATGAACCTTTATGCTCATGTTGCAGCCTAAACGATGTAAGCTATCAAGTAATATATCTACCAAGTCCTTGTAGTTAGCAGCCTTTTTGCTTTCAAGAAATCCTTTCACAACAGCCACAAATGAATCCCTTGCTCCCTTTTCCGTCAGTCATCGAACTCAAGAAGTTTTGGTTTTCCATTAACCTTTTGATTTGTGGCCCATCAAAAACTCCAGCCTTTATTTTATTATAACTTAAGCAAGGAAATATTGTACATATGAATTTGAAACAGTCACCCTCCACATTAAGAGCTTTCACAATTTTTTTCATTATCCCTAGTTAAAAATATGAAAGATTGGGAAGATGATTTTCTTTCGCTCAACATGTGGTTGGTGTATAATATTCTTCTCCCCAGCAGTCATACTTTCTCTAACTGTCCAGAGTTTCTGTTCCCAACGTTTGTCCTTGGCTCAGGTGTCCCATAAACACAGAAAAAAACGGATATTTTGTATAGCCTCCTTGTTGGTCAATTAAAGATTTACCATTTTCAGATCCACACATATGATCCATTTGCGTTCATCATATTTGAGGATATCTAATACAGACCTTATGTGTTCATGCTTCTCTTTTAAATGCACTGAGTGACCAATAGGAATCACACCGAACAGGCTTCTTTTATGGAGTAGCAACACATTTTAGACTCTTCATTGAACTCTCTATAAAAAAGTCTCCATTCACTTGAATCATACCATGAAACACATCGCATTTAACATTCCCGCCACGCCACAACAGTAAACCAAATCCTTTTAAGTTTTAAAGAATGCCAAGAGATCTCCCTCCCTCTTCCGATAAAAAGTTACATTTGTTTTTTCCTGCAACAAATTCTTCTCTTTAAGTCTAGAAGGTAACACTTCTGCTAACTCTTTTGACAGACCTAGGTTTCTAACTAAGTTATTCACTTCTAACAGGCTGATGTTTACCCCCTCTTGGATCGATGTATGTACAAAGTCTGAATTACTGTCAAGTTAATTGCTTACATCAGATTCACGTATATCACTAACATCGTCCAGTGAAGTAGATTCCTTGAATATAGGTACTGTAATTTGATCTGAATGAAGCACTGGATGAATTGCTGAATCAAGTTTGGGCAACTTATTTTATGTCGCGTTTTCTTGCTATAACCAGAAGTCTGTGTGACGCAAAAGTAGCAATCGTTTACATGTTTTTTTTGGCTCCCGCCATACCATAGAAATGCCAAATCCTAGTTGTTTCCTTGTGCCATTTTGTCTATTGGCGTAGATTTTCGACACATGGTTTACAAAATGGTTTACAAAAATTCCGTATAGGGGTGGGATTTGAATCTCACCCCTATACGGAATTTTGCGAATTAGTAAATAACATTTCCGAAGAAAAATTATCCTGTTGTTCTGTTTCTTGCGGTTTGCTGGATTCATTTCATCATTCTTTCGCGTTCATGAAAGATTTATACATTGTATATTCTCCGCGTGTTTACCTCAACTCTCCTTTGTCCTTTGAATTTCCTATTAATTTCTCTCTCTTTCATAGTCCCGATCAACCTTGCGAAGCCAACCTTGAAAAGCTTGTTTATTCGGAAGATTTTTGTCTTCCGCGTAGCCGTGTGGTCTAAGGGATGGTTTAATTGAGATCAAAGCGGTTGCTCGCTGCCTCAGTGTGCACAGTTCGAATCCCGCCCCTGTACTGAATTTTTGCGAATTAGGAAATAACATTTCTGAAGAAAAATTATCCGGTTTTTTTTCTGTTTCTTGCAGTTTGCTGGATTTAAAGATACTAATGTTGATTGTTGAGCTGGTGCAGTAAAACAACCACATATATAGCAAAACGAGTCAGATGAATTCAAACATTTCCTTCATAATGAATGTTATTTCATAAAACAAATCCGAAAAAACACAAAATTATTTTATACACAATTGCTAAAAATAACTAGATGTGCATAAAGAGAAGTCTAAATACATAGGTAGAATAAAATAAAAAGAATATCAAACGCCTCCACTTCCATTCACTTGGTAGAAAGATAGCCTGCTACTATGAGTGGGACCAATATGGACTAGTCTATTAATAATAAACGACGTGATAGAAGAAAACTATTGCCATTTTTAAACTCAGTGACCCCGAATTTGTTGAGCCGTGTAATAATAATAATAATAACAATAATAATAATAATAAATGCTCCACAAGGTAAATTTAATAATATTGTGTACCAAGAAGTTCTGTAGTGCATCTGAACAATTTTAAGTTTGATTCATAGAATGAAAATATTGTTTATGACAAAAAAGAAGCGAAAAAGATCACTCCATTTTACTTTATTTCCGAACTCATATTTTACTCGGGCAACGACGGTTATCTTAGCTAGTATATTTATATATATATATATATATATGAAAAATGATAGATCAAGAAAGAAGGAAGAAAGAAATAACAGAGGGGATAAATTAATATAAACACATCAGTTAAAGAAAATGAAAATTAGTTGCACTTCGAACAAATAGAGATATTGCACTGCTTATTAGTTAACTTGATGCATCCTTTTTGAAGGATGTGGATCCTTGTTTGGTTTTATAAGATGAAGTCCCTTGTGTATCATCTTTCCTTGATTCCTATCTATTAATGAGTGTCTACCATAGCACATGTTATTGTGTATTCTCCTATATATATATATATATATTTATATATATATATATATATATATATATATATATATATATATATATATATATATATATATATATATATATATATATATATATTGACTATCCGACTAAAAATGTACGGAAAGTACAAAGCCTAAAATAGCGAATAATTAAGAGCAATTTAGTACAAATATGTATATATATTTTAATTGCATTAAGATGAAAATAAAACTTAACCTACAAGTTAAAAAGGTTACATAGCTAAAACAGGACAAACCTGTATCGTTGTAGTTCAAAGGTCAACCGAGGGTATTGGAAAGGGAAATGGACGAAAATGTTGGTTGGTTGATTAGCAAAGTAAGAAGCTTAGTAGAATACTGGTAATCGTTATTTTGTTAATGTTTTTTTCATGGCATTAAGATTATAGAAGTTTAAATTAATATAGTGTTTAGCAGAACCGAGAATAGAAAATGACCAATTGAAAAGAGAATGGTGATGAGTTTCGCAATATTTGCGTATCGAGAAAATCTCTGGCTGAGAGAAAGAAGGTGGCATGATGTTCTCAACCAAATGCAATGGAAGGTACAAGAGGCTTCTGACCTATCAAAATGTTCTGCAAATTCTTTGTTTATAAAATCTAAGTAACTCCGTCATGTGTTCAAAATTGGATCAGGTAGTAGAATGCAGAGGTTTCTGAATACTTCAAGTTATCCTGGCATGGTTTTAGCAATGATTAGGTAAAAGTGAACCCTACTTTCTAAAGTATTTATCTCTTCCTAACTTGTTTCCAATTTTCTATATTAATTGTATGATATAAATTCTACAGCCTTCAGCTTTAATTCTTTAATGAATTCAGCACAAGATCACATGTTGACTAAACAGTTGATACTAAAGCTAGGCAAAATTGTTCTGAATTGTCGTAATAAATTTAAGAATATGTCCCAAGTCCTGCGTAATTGAACCTGAAATTTAATACACAGCCACCCACACATCCTGCCATTATAAGCATACGTGAGAATTTCGAGGTAAAGGAATCCGTTCAAGTGAAGATCTGGACAACGCAACTTTAGTTCTCAGAATGAAAACTCACTTTTAGTGCTGTGAAAGTCCAATAGATCACCACAAAAGTCACTACTTTATTGCGTTCCCGAAATCGATGAAATCAATTTAAGCTTTTCCGCTTAAATGCAGAAGTTCATACAAGCGTAGAATTAATTCGTATTCTGAAAACCAAGCCAGGAGAATCAAGTTAATCCAGGACTAGTTTTTGATATATATACTACCATTTAAGCCGTACAACGGGGAAGATCGGAGACTGCTATTGTACCTAGGATTGTACTCTTGCATACTCGTGTATCGGTACGGTCAATTTTTTGTTTAAATTTGTACTGGATTTCATCGAATGAGGTTGATTGGATACTGCTTTGTTGTGCAAGACCGGATATTCCAACAGCAGTGATAGGTTCGAAAGTGGCTATTTTCTCCTTGACTGACCTTGATCGAGGCTAGTTGAGAAAAAGGAAGAAGGGGTCCTATGCGCTGCCTGAAGGAAAGTAGCCTTTTCTTCATTGGACATTTTTTCCACCTTCTCCATACCACTCTTCCTTATTTTCATAACGGATCTCTAAAACTACATACACACCCAGTTACACTCACTTACAGACTCGGGTCCCCCCAGATTATATCCCAAATTACGCCGTTGGGTGGAATGGCGAAGAGATGAAAGAGACGCGGCCTATTGCCCTGAGGACCTTGCCAGGCCGGCAAAAACCGGACAGGAGCAAGGTCTTCGAGAGAATTTATGGCGAGCTCAATATTGCCCTCGTACGGCTAATTGATTTGCCAAATGGCCTTCTCCTCCTCACTTGCCTCACACACCCTTCGAAAACTGATTTCATACCTTAGAAACCGCCATAAATACGCACACATAGAAGTGTGATCTACCGACGCCTCGATCCCTGGGTTGGAGAACACTCGTTTGACTAAATCACAGAAGAGATTCTTCGGAATCATAAGTAGACAAAGGTAGCCGAAATAATCAAATTCAAAGACTACACCTACGTTTTAAAAGTTGTTTTCACCGAAACCACAATGGAGATTAAGGGAAAAGAAAACGGACCTCTCCTCTTTAACGTTCGCATCTGCCCCGATCAGATTGAGCGTGAGGAGTTCGTTGACCTGCAAATGTGCTTCACTTGCTACAGCTACATCGAACACATCATCGCTACTTGCCCCAACTCTACACTCACAGTTTGTTCTGTGTGCGCCAATGTAAAA
Source organism: Ceratothoa steindachneri (assembly GCA_963969495.1). Lineage (NCBI taxonomy): Eukaryota > Metazoa > Arthropoda > Malacostraca > Isopoda > Cymothoidae > Ceratothoa > Ceratothoa steindachneri. Next base: position 53,639,657 of record OZ018332.1, read on the forward strand.
GTTCATTCCAGAAATACTTCCAATATGGTATTCCACACAAAACCATGGCAATATTCTGTCCAATAAAGAAGGACCAAATACAGAAAACAAAGGACAAAGGCAGAAAAGAGGAGGAAAAAAAGGCTAACGCCACCTACGCGAAGGTAGCCAAGGCAATGGTCACAGAGAGTAGTGTTGCCACTGCACCTACGTATCTGCAAATTGAGAACGATAAATCGACAAAAATAATGTGTTGCATATATTATGCACACATTGCCAACTTGACCAAGCCTGGGAGCTTTGCTCTGGAACTGAGCACCATGCTCGTGAATAACGGCATGGAAAAATTTAGTTCTCAGGAAAACCCTCCGTCAAACGAGGTTCTTCGAGTGAATTTCCAACCGCAGACCGAGAAGAGCAGCCAAAAAGCTCCGGACACGCGTAATTCTCTTTCACGGGATCCTCGAGTGCAAGCTATGGCTGCTCGGCAGAAGGCACAAGCAGACTCACACGCACACCCAACTACCCCAACATAAGTAAAAGCTGAGCGAAAGGAAGCTGCTGATGTAAAGCCTAAGAAGGTGTAGCATTCGCCCCGCCCGCCAAAGGCCTCGCAGTCACATCGACCGAGTAGGTCCTCGTCTTCAAAGAATCAGGCTCCCGGGTACATGTACTAATATAGGATGTTAAACCTCAGAGTATATGCTGCCGAAGGGAACAAGTTTCCTGACGACGCAGGCCCAGCATATATTGTCGATGGCCTTAGGGCCTGACCATACAAATGGGACTACGAGGCTGACATACTTGAATATCTGGTAAAGAAAGCTCTCTTCCGCGCTATTATCCAATTCTCAACGGACACTTATGTTGTTCTCACTGACGCAGAGTTCCTTAAGAATAGATCCGGCAATGAGAAGACTCCTCCGTCCTCCCCCCAAAGAGCAAAAGTGGACCGAGAATAAAACACTCCTAGCCATAACATCTACGCTACATTGGGAGCGTAGTATACAAAGCTAGCCAAAAGTTTAAGCCGACCTTACCCGAAAGGTAACATGAACCTTAACTTGTAACACTCTTACCAATTATGACAACCCAATTTACGACAACTTTTCACCGAAATTTGACCCACTGTAGTAGCAAGTTTTACTAGTTACAACAAGGGCTGGAATGCCAACCAATTTCGAACCCCAAAACAACACATACGAGGCTAACATTGCCAGAGCTACCCTTTGACCAGGGATCTAATCATCCCTGCTCTTGCCTAGTATTTTTATACTATACTATCTAACTTTGCTGGAGATACCCTTACACCAGGGAAATATACCCTCTTCAAACTTATACTAAACTTACCTCTACTATCCTTTTCAAAACCATTTCACCACTATACTCTCTTACTTTTGCTCTACTAATCTATCCTTCCTAACTCCTTATGTCTTATGCAAATGTTGAATGCTATATCGTTGGCCTAGATAGCGTATATGTTACAATATTCTCCATGCATAAATTTTGATTGATTGAAGGGATTTTCAGTTATGAACAATGTAGGCTAAAGGAAACGCTTCTCATGTGGGATGGAAAATGAATTCAACGAGTTTTTATAGAAAATAATATATATATTAGAGATTAACAAAACAGATTATAATAATTTGAATTACGTTAAATTAGGCAGGGTTAAACTTGAGTTGAAAATATCTTCGCGTGACGAGATGAAGTGTGACGTATAAATTTTGTAAATGGATGTTGAATGTGGAAATGATTTTGATGTAGCGAATGTAATCGTTTTGCTATAGCGACTATAATTAGTGAATTTAAGTTTTAATGAAAGTGTGAATGGGAAGTAGGATCTCTCTCTAGTATGGGGTAATTTTAGAGAATAAGTGAAGAGGGAAGTTTTTAACTGACATTAATATGACGGCGACGAGAATTCAAGTGAGAGAGTCATTTCGCATTATTTTACAAGTGGTGAAAAGGGTGAGTTTGTAAGTGCGTGAAATTCTGAGAGATGTTTTTTGTATCTGTACCTTAAATGAAATTAGTTTCTCGTCACGGAATGATTGAATTATTTAAGGTTACATAAAATAAATAAATGATTGAATTGCAAAAAGTTATGCATAAAATAATTGAATGATTGAATTGACAAAAGTTAAGTAAAATAAATGAAGGAATTATTAAGTTATACATAAATTACATGAATGATTAAATTCACAAAAGTAAAGTAAAATAAATAAATGATTTAAATTTTATACATAATATATATATTTATGTTTCCCAGGAGGATTTTATTATATGAATGCCCAGAGGGCATTGCTATAACATTCCCCCCCAAGAAGGTTATCCACCCTTTTTTATTTTGAGATTACAATTCCGAGTACCGAAGAGGCCTCCTGACAATGCGGCCGGAGCGCGTGATGACAGTGGCCTTGGTTTGCCTGCAGGTACGGTGACACAGATTCGCTGTGGCAGTGCCAATAGCTTTGGACGAGGCACCGGTACGGAAGAAGGTCGATGAAGCAAATATGATCCGCTTGATGGTTCCTTCCAAAAGGGCCTCAAGTGGGATATGGGAATCTTTAGTCCTGTTCTCCGCTGACGGAGAGACCAGTGGGGGAGATATTTACTCCTGACTGACCACTCCGGGAGACGAGATCTTCCGCAACATAAGAGGAGGAGGTAGCAAAACGGAAGGTGGAGTTGGAGTAGCAGGGGTGGTTAAATGGGTGGAGTTGTGGTTGTTTTGGGAGATTACTGTATCATACAGGGGTATAGTAGGAGGAGAATGAGGTGATAGAGTATCTTGCCTGGTTCCAAGCTTTAGGACGAAAAATTTCGGCTTCCTGGAGATGACGGGAAATGGTCCGTCATAGACTGATTGCAACGAAGTGCGAGCTGAATCGAGACGGACGAAAACATGGGAGCATGTTGTCATCTCCTTCGGCACGAGGGTTTTATAATTAGCAGGCACTCGAGGGGCAGTTGGCATAACTTCAGCCATCGCCCTTACATGATTATATACGCATAGAGAAGGATTAGGTGAGAAGGTAGAGGTCGGTCAGAGGAAGAAAATAATTGACCAGGTAGACGAAGTTGAGTACCGTAAACTAATGCCGCTGAAATTAGTTGTAGACATTTTTTTCGCCCCAAAGTGTTCTGTGCTGTAAAAATGTCTTTGGATAGGGAGGAGTGTAGAGGGTTCCACTAAAATAGCAGTATTTCCCCACCTTCCAAGATATTACTTAGGGAGAGAAAGCGAGTCATCTCTCCCTCTCCCTCGGACTTCACCCTTTTTGGACTTTCCGCCAGGTCACTGAGAAATTCACACCAAGGCATGATGCTGAAATTGAAAGCTACCTTCCCGCCTGCTTAATCTTTCTACCCATCCCCGGGTCGGGAGATTACTCTTCTATTTTCCTGGGTTGCCTTGAACATCTTTTATGGCTCAAGCCGTTGGTTGTCCATCTGACCCGCTGATCCCTGCCTCTTAAACTTTCCTGCAAGGAGACGCTCAGTTGTTACGGCCGATAACGAGGATTCGAGAAGGCCCCTCTCTCTCTACCTGTTTTGGGGAACTTCGCGTATATATTCACCCACCCATGGATTACCATTAGATTTGGTTAGACGACACTTCCCCGACAGGAGTTCAAATCAACGACGCTCTCTTCCGAGAAGTGTTTAGTGACGGTCGCAAGCCACGAAAGAGCTGGACATCACACCCGTATTTCCAAGTCAGGGAGAATAGTCTCGTGAGGCAACGTCAGCCTGTATCAAGCACCTTCGGATCAAGGATTGGAGAAGCCGTCATCCGAAGTTCTTCTGGTGACCTCTTGAAGAAAAGAGGCCCAGTAGTTCGCTCGATGCGACATTGGAGAACTCTCCCCAACTTCTAAGTTCTACCGGTGACGTTTTGAGGACAAGAGACCCAATAGCTCGCTCGATCCGAGTTTGGAGAAGTCACCTACCCCCTTCGAAATTCGTCCGGTGACCTCTTGAGGACAAGAGGCCGGCATCTCGCAATACCCAAGTTTGGAGAAAGTAGCACCACCCTCTGCGGGTTTTCGGCAACACCCGTGAGCTATCAAGGTCACACAAACCTTCCCCCAAGTTGACCCTGCTTTACTCTCGAGGTTCAAAGGAACTAAATCGCTCACTAACATAAATCTCTCATTATAACCATTTAATAACCCTGGTTTTCCAATTAGTATTCGGAAACTAATTCCGTCTTATTCATGTACCTATATAAATTCATATTTATTTTATGCCTTTTATCTAGTGTGTATTAAAAATCTATTCCTGTCGTTGTGTTTAGAATATTCCTTGGTCATGCAGCTGCAGCGAACTATTCAAATCGCACTCTTAGAACCATAACATTTGTTGCTTTTCTTAGCCCACTTAAAGCCCTTGTGCGTATATTCCCGTACACTGGGCCATACTTCGACATAAATATATATATATATATATATATATATATATATATATATATATATATATGTGTCTTCTCCCGAAGTAGATAGGTACCAAATTATGTAAATATATATATATATATATATATATATATATATATATATTGTGATAGAACGAGTTAATTTTAACTCCTATCCCATATTATTAAAAACCACGATGCTGCCCACGTGCATCTTCGATTCGAGGCTTGGAATCTTATCTCAGCTACCGGATGCCAATGTTTAAACAAGGAGGTTATCGTCCCCCCGTTCACCCCCATACGCCGACCTCGCCAGATCGAGTTAGGCTTATGAACAGATAAGGCATTGTTCGCCGGCCCGGCTGTGCGTTCCCTCCAAGCTTTCACTCCATTTTCCCCCACGCCAAGGAGATGTCCTGGCTATTTATATGGAAACTTTACCACTAAGATGAGATTGGAGATCCAGATTTTCGTCGCGAAACATCACCACGACCCTCTCTCCCTTTGTGCGCCAAGGGACCTCGACCTCGAGATTCACCATCACTTGTCCAGAAGGAGGAAAATATTCCTTGAGTGCCAAAGGTTCGAGCCTTTCCGACGTCAAGTCCCCAAGGCTTCCCCCCCCCTGTTGTTCAAAGGAGAACAGCATTAGAACAGCCATTGTTCGTTTTGAGCCCTTCGTCAAGAAACGGTTCTCATCCCTCCCTGTTGTTCAAGGAGAACAGCATTAGAACAGCCATTGTTCGTTTTGAGCCCTTCGCCAAGAAACGGTTCTCACCCCCCCTGTTGTTCAAGGAGAACAACATTAGAACAGCCATTGTTCTTGAGCCCGTAGACAAGAGACGGTTCTCATCCCCCCCCTTTGTTCAGAAGAGAACAACCTAGAACAGCCATTGTTCGTTTTGAGCCCCTCGCCAAGAAACGGTTCTCACCCCCCCTGTTGTTCAAGGAGAACAACATAAGAACAGCCATTGTTCTTGAGCCCGTAGACAAGAGACGGTTCTCATTCCCCCCCCCTTTGTTCAGAAGAGAACAAAGTAGAACAGCCATTGTTCTTCAAGCCGTTCGTCGAGTAACGGTTCTCCTTTCCAAGACGCCTCGTCGGGATCCTTTTATCCCCCCCCTTCGGCTGGAACTCGCCAGCGGACCGAATATTCCTTCAAGTACCTTCCACTGCACCCTAATGAAAAGTTACGTAAGCCAAACGTCACCTTTTGAGTATTGATCCCTTTTTGTCAATTCTATCCTGTGCTTTAAATTGTTTATCGAACCATCCCATCTCTTTAACTCTATATTTGTTTTACCTTTTTTAATCCCTTAAATCCTTGGATTAGCCCGAGTCTCCCCGACCCTTTCCATTCTGTTTATGTCAATATTTTCCGTTTTTGTGTTTTGTTTATAGTTATTATTAATAAAACTCTATTTTATTAATGATAGCAATATTATTATCCTTGAGCTCAGTTCCACTTCTTAAGCATATCGAAGATACATAATATCGGCCGCCAGACAGTAACGCACTCTAAAGATAATTAAGGAAGTTCCCTCAACGAATAGTGTAATATATGGTATCGTCGGGAGTCATTCTACGACATATATATATATACTATTTAAATTTGGTATCAGGTGTGTAAGGTTTAACGCTATATCTTTGCAAACACTGGTCTCAGTCGAGTAAAGCATAGTGTTATTCGTTATAATAATAGAATATAGCAGTTCCCTTTTGTTTTAACGATTGCTATCCCCCATTTTTTTTTTTAAACTTAAGAAGCTGGAGTAGCTCAAGGAACGGTTATAATAATTTGTTTGTGTTTTTTTTGTGATTTTAGTCAGTGGTTATTTAGATTGAGAAACCAAGTACGAATAGTTCAGTGCCCATATTTAGGTAGGCTAATTCTATAGAGGCATAATTCTTGTTGCAAGGAATTTTAGTTGGTTGACTAGTGCGCCCCCAAGTGCAAAGATGACTCAGTTTGAAATCTTTGAAGCGCAAGGAGAGTCCTGTGGACTTTCCGGAAAAGAACTAATTGAGTACATTCAAGAAGAACGAGAAAGAGAAAGAGGGGAACGGATAAGACAAGCTGAGCTTCAGATTGAATTAGCTCGTGTTGAAGCGGGGATACATTCCGCCAGTTCCCGTTCCGAAGCCCCCCCCCCAATCTTCCACTAAAGCTCCCCAATTTCAAGGATGGAGAGGATTTCGGAGCATTTTTAGCCCACTTCGAAAAGATCCTCGAAATCAATAACATGGATCTGGAGGCTGAAGGTGTAGCCAGATTACTTCCCCTGTTAAATTGCAAATTGCGCGAAATTTTTATATCTTTACCATCTGAGTGTACAATTAACTACAGCACCTTAAAAGCTGAGTTATTGGCCGCTCATAATATGACTCCCGATTTCTACCGCCAAGAATTTCGAGGAGGTCGTATTAAACCCGGACAGACGTTCCGTCAATTCGGATACATTCTTCAGAGGAATTTTAAATTTTGGTTAGAATCCTCAAAGGTTGATCCGGACTACGAGTCCTTAATGGACTTCGTGTTGCGAGATCAATTTTTGGCGTCTCTCCCGACGGAGATCCGCGCGTTTGTCAAGGACCGTCGGTGCCAGACCTTTAAAGAATGTACCGAAGAAGCGGATGTCTTTGCCGCAAGCCATAATTTATATCCAAAGGAGAATCGAACTTCTCACCAACCCCCAAACCAGGAAAGAAGGAAGGATTCGCGCCCCTTCCCAGGAAAGCTGACAAAGTTTCCGGGCCCCGTAAGACCCCAAAACTTCATTCCCCAAAATCAACAACGGGATTCCAAACCTCCCGTTCAGATTTCTTCTCCACCTCTCTTCCCGAAGCGACCAATAATATGCTTCACCTGTGGTGTAGAAAACCACATGAGCTGGAATTGCCCCCAAAATTCTAGGCTTAAAAGCGGACCAGCCCACCAAGTTCACCAGATTAATGCGACCCCGGCTCCCCCGGTGGTACAGACCCAAGCAGAAACTTCTCCCCCTCCGTCAGGCCACCAGGTAAATTTTGTTTTTGGTAAAAGTTCATCGGGAACTTTGAAATATGAGGAGGGCAGCGTGGACAGCTGTCGAGTATCGACTCTCGTCAGGGACACAGGATGTACGTGCTTCATTGTGTCCGACGAACTCCTTCCCCCAGTGGACCCTAACCACGAAAAATTTGCGGTGGTACATGACTACCTTGGGCGGGCGAACAGATTCCCCGTCGTTAGATGTTACCTGCAGTGTCAATATTATGATGGCTGGGCTGAAGTCATTTCAGCACCCATAAAATTCTGCTCTGTACTTATAGGACAGAGCCCCCAAGTAAGTTCCGACCCTGTGTCCCAGGCCGCCATTACTCGAGGTCGAGCTAAGAAGGAAGCCCAGGAGTCCGTCCCCCTCAGAACCCCGTTACCGTCCGAATTCTCGGAGATCCTCAACCAGGACTTTAGGACGGCACAAAAGGAGTGTGAAGCACTAACACCCTTATGGGATAAGGCCCAAAACCAGGACACGGAGACTGTCCGTGGACCTAAAGTCATCAGGTACCTGGAGGAAGGTGGCTTTCTTTATCGATCCGCCGAGGACAGTAATAACGCTGTTACTACTGTCCTATGCCTTCCACGATCCCATGTCCCTATAGTGCTCAAAGTGGCTCATGACAGCATTTTTTCCGGTCATTTTAGTCACACTAAAACTGGCCAGCGTATTTTTAGATATTTTTATTGGCCGGGTGCTGCAGCTGACATCTCAAAGCATTGTCGATCGTGCGATGTGTGCCAGAAGACGTCCGCTAAAGGGCGGGTCAAACCTGCTCCCTTACAAAGGGGACCAGTCATTACTGAACCCTTCTCCAGAGTGGCCATCGACCTGGTTGGCCCTATCCACCCCCCTTCAAGCGAAGGGCACAGCTACATTTTCACCTTGGTAGACTTTGCTACCCGTTTTCCCGAGGCTGTCCTCCTTCGCCGAATGGACAGTATTTCTTGCGCCGAGGCCCTCATTTCCATCTTTTCGAGGGTAGGCGTCCCCAAGGAAATACTCTCCGATAGAGGCCGACAATTCACCTCTCAGTTGATGGAGTACGTAGGGAAGCTGCTCATGGTAAAGCCCCTTTTTACCACCCCCTTCCGGCCACAGACAAACGGGATGTGCGAAAAATTAAATGGAAATTTAAAATCCATTATTAAGAAGATCTGTGCCGAGCAGCCCCGCGAATGGCACCGATATCTCCCGGTCGCCCTATTCGCCTATCGGGAAATTCCCCACCGTACATTAGGCTTCGCCCCGTTCGAGCTTATTTATGGACGTAATGTACGTGGGCCACTCAGTATTTTAAAAGAGTTGTTAATTAAGCCCCAACTGGATCAAGAACTCCAGTCATCTTACGCCTATGTCTTGGACCTACGCCAGAGGCTCGAGAAATGCGCAAACATCGCCTATAAAAATGCCGATGTCAATTTGGAGAAATACAAAACCTATTTTGATGTCCGGTCCGAAGATCGTAAATTTAAGCCCGGTGATGAAGTACTCCTGCTCCTTCCCACAGCCAGTAATAAATTACTGAGCCAATGGAAAGGTCCGTACCCGGTCCGCGAGGCACGAGGACCGGTAGATTACCTCATTGGTACCCCAGCAGGCGATAAGCTCTATCACGTCAACTTATTGAAAAAGTACCACCGGCGCGCCCATGGACATACCTTCGTAGCGCTGGACGAAACATCGGCGCTTGAAGAGGATTACCCCGCGGAGTCCCTTAATGTAATCCAGACAGTGTGCATCCAACCTGATGCCGATTACCCTCTTCCTTCCCTACCAGGCGAGCCGTTTGAACCCTCTGACCTGGATATCGACGCGCAGCTGACACCACATTAAAAGGGTCAGCTACAAGATCTATTACGTCAGTTCGACGACGTTATTTCGGAGAAGCCTGGGTGCGCTACTAGTTTCAAGCATGATATCAAATTAACAACCTTAGAACCCGTCCGTTCAAAACCCTATCCCATGCCGATTCATTTACGCCAAGCCTTTAACGCCGAAGTTGATAATTTATTTCAGTTTAGACATCATAGAACCTTCCACCTCTAGTTATTGTTCCCCAGTCGTCATGGTCAAGAAACCTGATGGCTCTTATCGGATGTGCATCGACTTCCGGAAGTTAAATTCGGTAACTGTGTTCGACCCCGAGCCCATCCCGTTGGTAGACCAAAACCTCCACCTTTTCGAAAACGCCAAGTTTATCTCAGAACTCGATTTGTGCAAGGCGTATTATCAAATCCCCCTCCGGCCTGAGGTGAAAGCATATACCGCCTTTGCAACAGAGAAAGGCCTTATGCAATTCAAGCGCCTTCCTTTTGGCCTCGTCACTGCTTGTAGCAACTATAACCGTCTCATGAGAAGGTTGTTAGATGGACTTCCAAACGTATCCTTTTACTTTGATAATGTCTACGTCGCTACTCGCGAATGGAGTCACCATTTAACCACCCTATTAGCTCTCTTCGAGCGACTGCGCGAAAATGGCCTCACCATTGGCCCCAGCAAATGCCATTTTGCCCACGAAACCATCAAATATTTGGGTTTCAAAATAGGACAAAGCCAGTTGGGTCCCCAAGAGGATAAGATTAAGGCAATCGCCGACATGCCCCTCCCGATTACAAAGAAGCAATTAAGATCGTTCCTAGGATCAGCTTCGTACTATCGGCGATTCGTTCCGAATTTCGGTGCGATTTCGGCGCCCCTCAGCTCCCTTTTAAAAAAGAATTCACCCGATCGTCTACGTTGGAATGATGTCGCTATTTCCCATTTTAATCAGCTCAAGAGTAAGCTCATGAAGGCCCCCATTTTAAAGTGCCCAACCCGAGAAAATCCTTTGGGATTAAGACAGACGCGTCCAACGAGGGCATTGGAGGTGTACTCCTTCAATACGAGGATGACGGCACGAGTCATCCAGTTGCATATGCTAGTCGTCAATTATTACCACGCGAAAAGAGATATGCCACTATAGAAAAGGAAGCTCTATCAATTATCTGGGTCATAGACAAATTCAAGATGTACTTGATAGGTAAAGAATTTCAAATAGGAACCGACCACCGTCCGTTAGCCTATATTAGGAATGTGCGACACTCAAACGGCCGCATCATGCGCTGGAGTTTACTCTTGCAAGAGTATCAATTTAAAATAAATTATATCAAAGGTTCCGATAACCAGGTCGCTGACGCACTCAGTAGGAATGCGTTACCGAATAGCGTAGAATAATTGTATTCATAGGATTAATATCTCCATGTAGGTATATACCGTCTTGTACGACTTAATTTAAGATTCCTTTGTAATATAATTAATTAATGTATATGTCTGAATTTTGTAACGCTCAATGTCTAATTTTTTGTATGTCTATATAATTGTTCTTATTAATTTACGTATAAATTATTTTGTCCCGTATGTACTAAGTTTATATCATTTCATTGTTCCATGCCCTTTTTTTTTCTTTGATTAAGTTGTATTAAAGGTTATTTTCCCCTGTAATCTAAAGATCAAAATAATCATATGTATTGAGGTAATACTAGTTAGGTGCAGGAAGGTACGGTTGGTACAAGAAAACGAGTTCCTCACAACGGAGCTCTAGCGTTGTCACTTCTCTCTTTTTTTTTCGAAGTGACAACTTCCCCTGGAATGGAGGGGTGTGATAGAACGAGTTAATTTCAACTCCTATCCCATATTATTAAAAACCACGATGCTGCCCACGTGCATCTTCGATTCGAGGCTTGGAATCTTATCTCAGCTACCGGATGCCAATGTTTAAACAAGGAGGTTATCGTCCCCCCGTTCACCCCCATACGCCGACCTCGCCAGATCGAGTTAGGCTTATGAACAGATAAGGCATTGTTCGCCGGCCCGGCTGTGCGTTCCCTCCAAGCTTTCACTCCATTTTCCCCCACGCCAAGGAGATGTCCTGGCTATTTATATGGAAACTTTACCACTAAGATGAGATTGGAGATCCAGATTTTCGTCGCGAAACATCACCACAACCCTCTCTCCCTTTGTGCGCCAAGGGACCTCGACCTCAAGATTCACCATCACTTGTCCAGAAGGAGGACAATATTCCTTGAGTGCCAAAGGTTCGAGCCTTTCCGACGTCAAGTCCCCAAGGCTTCCCCCCCCCCCTGTTGTTCAAAGGAGAACAGCATTAGAACAGCCATTGTTCGTTTTGAGCCCTTCGTCAAGAAACGGTTCTCATCCCCCCCTGTTGTTCAAGGAGAACAGCATTAGAACAGCCATTGTTCGTTTTGAGCCCTTCGCCAAGAAACGGTTCTCACCCCCCCTGTTGTTCAAGGAGAACAACATTAGAACAGCCATTGTTCTTGAGCCCGTAGACAAGAGACGGTTCTCATCCCCCCCCTTTGTTCAGAAGAGAACAACCTAGAACAGCCATTGTTCGTTTTGAGCCCCTCGCCAAGAAACGGTTCTCACCCCCCCTGTTGTTCAAGGAGAACAACATAAGAACAGCCATTGTTCTTGAGCCCGTAGACAAGAGACGGTTCTCATTCCCCCCCCCCTTTGTTCAGAAGAGAACAAAGTAGAACAGCCATTGTTCTTCAAGCCGTTCGTCGAGTAACGGTTCTCCTTTCCAAGACGCCTCGTCGGGATCCTTTTATCCCCCCCCTTCGGCTGGAACTCGCCAGCGGACCGAATATTCCTTCAAGTACCTTCCACTGCACCCTAATGAAAAGTTACGTAAGCCAAACGTCACCTTTTGAGTATTGATCCTTTTTTGTCAATTCTATCCTGTGCTTTAAATTGTTTATCGAACCATCCCATCTCTTTAACTCTATATTTGTTTTACCTTTTTTAATCCCTTAAATCCTTGGATTAGCCCGAGTCTCCCCGACCCTTTCCATTCTGTTTATGTCAATATTTTCCGTTTTTGTGTTTTGTTTATAGTTATTATTAATAAAACTCTATTTTATTAATGATAGCAATATTATTATCCTTGAGCTCAGTTCCACTTCTTAAGCATATCGAAGATACATAATATCGGCCGCCAGACAGTAACGCACTCTAAAGATAATTAAGGAAGTTCCCTCAACGAATAGTGTAATATATGGTATCGTCGGGAGTCATTCTACGACATATATATATATATATATATATATATATATATATATATATATATATATATATATATATATATATATAATATATATATATATATATATATATATATATATATATATATATATATATATATATATATATATATATATATATATATATATATATATATTTATATATATGAATGCAATGTCCCGCAGGAAAAGACGAAATGATATTATATTTGAGGTATATATACAAAAGAAAAGTATGAAAGACCGCCTCAAAAACAAGAAATCACCAATGAGGAAGACGGAAGGGGAAAGGTAAAGATTCACATTCATTTGCTACCCTCACGTGATACTTTGTGAGTTTTTCATTTCATATATATATATATATATATATATATATATATATATATATATATATATATATATATATATATATATATATATATATATATATTTGGGTAGACGAAGTTAAGTACCGTAAACTAATTCTGCTGAAGAGCAAGCCAGACATCTTTCAAGGACGAGCGAATGTCAGGAAAATCAAAGGTAGCTTGTCCACCTAAGTGATGTTTGGATCAGTGGAGCGCAAGCTTGCTTGATGGTCCGATGCAGACGTTCTTACAGTTACTCTGAGATGATTGCTTGTAGTACGAAGGCGAAAGGAGCCAAGCAATTACTGAGTGCATCACATTGGTGGGATACAAACTGGCTGCCACGATCAGGCATGATCGTTGAGGGAACACCAAAACAAGAAGCCCATGATCAGACGAAGGCTCTAGTGGCAGTGAATGCTCTGATCTACGAGATAGGAACCGCCTCTAGCCAGTGAGTAAAACGATCGATCATCGTGAGAAGATAATTGCAATCACGGAAGTAAGGACCTACTAGATCGATCTGAACGGCATCAAAACGTGAAGAAGGAAGAGGAAAAGGGACCAGTTGAGCTTTTGGGTAGCGGTGGACTTTAACACGCTGATGTAGCAGGCATGAGCGAGTCCATTTGGCCACGTCGGCATTTATACTTGGCCAAACGAAGCATTGTGCAACGAATTTGCGTGTGGTATTGACGCCAGGATGAGAGAAACCATGAATTTAGTTGAAAATGTGTCGACGGTAAGCGAAAGGAATGAGAGGACGGGGGCAGTTGGGAATTGAATAGTCAACTAGAATGTGCCTGGAAGGACTATCCGGAAAGTCGATCTCGCGAAGGATGAGTTGAGAAGAGTGATGCACTTTTTCTGTGTTTTATCTTGTTCTTGGGCAAGCGCTATTGTTTCATAATCGATTGGCGCAGTGTAGAAGGGTTGTGTTCCCGAAATCGATGACATGCGAGAGAGCGCATCCGGTACGACGTTTGAAGAACCAGGAACGTAGTGAATATCGTTCGACATCTGCAGGATGAAGTCAAGATGAAGATTTCAACTGCAATGTGTACTTACGAAGTACTACGAGACGAACATGCACCGACTAAGGGCTTATGGTCAGTAAAAATGGTAAATTCACCATCTTCCAAATTATAGTGGAAGTGGTGGACAGCGATATATATTCCGAGAAGTTCTCGAGAGAACGTTGAATATCTCTTTTGAAGGTCTGTAAGAGCGCGAGAAAAGAAAGCAAGAGGTTACCATTAGTCACCAACTTTCTGTTGCAAAGTTTCACCTACGTGGATTGAGGATGCATCGGAGGCGACGCTGATGGGGGCTCCTAGAGAAGGATGAGCCAATTCCAAAGTGCGGACGAAGCCTCTTTGGTGCGATAGAACGAATCGCACGCCTCAGTAGACCATTCAAGAGGAGAGTTCTTTTTGGTCCTGGTGAGCATAGAGTTGATAAGTTGCATGACATGGACACATTAAGGGATGAGTCTGTGGTATAAATTTACCATGCGACAGAAACTCCTGAGTTGCTTGCGTGATGTAGGACGAGAAAAGTTTCTCATCAAGATAACTTTATCTTCGAGTGGGTTAATCCCTGCACTCGAGACATGGTGACCCAAGAATGAGAGTTGCGGGACATCAAAGAGGTACTTGGAGGCGTTTAGTATGATATCGTACTCCTAAAGACGAGAAAAAACTTGGCGAAGGTTAAAAAGGTGTTTCTCCAGTGAGAAAAATGATATTAGTAGGTCATCGATGTAGCAAAATACGAAAGGAATACTCTAAGGACTTGATCCATAGAGCGCTGGAAAGTTTAACCAGAGTTAAGCAATCCATATGGCATTTTGACCATTTCAAAAGCCCCAAACGGTTGCGACATCATCTGGTAAATAGGGATTTGGTTGAAAGCACGAACCAGATCCAAGTGAGAAAATATCGTACAGCCATGGAGAGACGAGGTGAAATCGGCTAAGTATGGCAAAGAATAGCGATCAGGAATTGTCACAGCGTTAAGAGCTCTGTAATCCCCAACAGCTCTGAATTCCTCTGGCGTGGATTTGGGCACAATGGAGAAGAGAAAGGCCTACAAATGCCAGCATCCATCATGAGTTGGAGTTCATCACGCATAGCAGAGAGTTTATCAGGTGCTAGACGGCGTGTCCGTGAGAATACAGGACCTCCTGTTCTCTCGATGCGATGCAGCACACTATGGTTAATGGGCCTGTCCTTCGAAGGTAGAAGGGTGAGCTAAGGAAACTCCTGAGGAAGGCGCTGAAACGGTGGCTCGGTGGATGGGAGACGAATAGAGAGGAGGGAACTCTGAGAAGGTGAGTACGAATCTGATACAGTGAGGAGAGTTTCGTGGCCGACAAGCTTGCGTTGACGAGAATCGACCAAGAGGTCGTAAGCCAAAAGAAAGTTGAGGTCCAATATTAGACAATCTACCTCGGCCCTGATGAAAGTCTCTCAAAAAACTCGACGAAAACCGGGTGAGACTTGAAGGTTACGCCTCCTATAGGTCCTAATATTGGTCAAATTGGCTGCCTTCAGAACAAAATCTTAAGGGGCAGAAGCTTTGTGGGCCTTAGAAATTCGTATAGCACTGCATTCAGCCCCAGCGTTCACCAGGAGTGAAAAACCAGAAAGCGGGTCAAAATTAAGAAATGGAAGACCTACCTAAGGAAATGAGGTGTAGGCAAGGAATGTAGACCCTTCTTTTGTCCCATGCCTTTCTAGTTTAAAGAAGGAGAATTATTGGTGGAAGTTGAAAAATGAAGGCTAGATTGAGGATTTGGAGAGTTTGGTGATGAAAAGATGTGCAAGGAGTGGAGAGGTGAGATAAGGTGAAGGTGGAAGTACTGGTTGAAAATATGTACAAGTTTGTAGACATTTTACAGCCTGTGCGCCATATTTGTTGTGATACAAACACCTTTGAGTAGATTGGGTGAAAGTCCCATTATGCTTTGAGAGAATACTAGGCACAGTGTTGGAAAGAGCATAATAGTGGTTACAAGGCTGTATACAGCATACAGCGTTATGACAGTACCTTTGATGGTACCAGCATAGGCCCCGATGGTGTGGAATCTGGTGAGAATAGTTGGAAGAAGTTTGGAAATATTGCTGCCTCTCACCTTCTGCATCGGGATTCCCTCGTTGGTTTCTATTTTGTAAACCAGACCGGGACCTGCCCCTTTGATCAGCAAAACTCTGCCTGTGCTCGCTCTGTGATTCCTGGTGCAGCATTAACCTTTGGATGTCCACCTCCATCCTCTGTATTGAGGCCTCGAGTGACCTCGATAAAGATGATGGAACCTCTAAACGCTCGGCCCGGTCGTCAGAGGAGCTCGACGTTCCTCGAACCTGAGAAATAAAAATATTATTAGATGGGCCGTTGCCCCAATTGACGTAGGGATTCATATATAATCTATCGGCGGCAATGGCTATCTCCTCTATATCCGAGGGGTTTGAATTTTGTAAAATAAGTGGCCCGATTCCCTCTGGGCCTCCCTCATGAACATCTCAGTGAGGAGATGGCTAAAAGGGTTGGTTTGCACACCTTTTACCCTGATAAGGTTCTTTAGGTGCTTTAAGAAAGTCAAAGGACTCTTTCACCTTCCATTTCCTGAGTGTTCAGGAGCTGCCTTAGGTCGTCTACTTGGGACCTGCTGTACTTCATATGAAATGCCTCTTTCAGGCGGTCCAGAACGCCAGCCTGTTCCCCTTAATCAAAATCTCCCTAAATTTAATAAATATACTCACGGGAAGACTGTATGATTGCAGCAGTCCTTTCCTCTTCCGTAATCCGCTGGAGCTTGAGTAGAATGGACGATACTTCCAGCCACACTAAGGGATTTGAAGCATCAAAGGTGGGCAGCGAGAGATATGCATGGGGCTGTCTGTTGGTGGGGTGATCTAGAGATGAGAACCTTTCATTCGGTGAACCGCTTACGGAAATACTTCGATGGTCCATTATAGTCGCTACTGTGTGTACAGGTAATGGATGAATGGATGTGCGTGTGTGTGTGTGTGAACTTCAGTCACACAAAGGACGTAAAATTGAAAGAAAAAAATTCTCGGAAATAAGAAACTCACTCGTTGTATTTATGGGAAATTATGAATTTAATTTAATAGGAATTATAGTGATTGGAAGAATGATGTTATGGATACAACGTAATATCAAATATTGAAACGCTTGAATGAAAATAGGCGATCTTGAGGAAGCGTGAAGGGCCGCGACGATTGTAAATTATTTTACGTTTAAATTTAGAATTATCGATTGACGGGGGTTATATTATGTAATTTCCGGGCACCATTTTATGCAAATTTTGTATATAGGGGATAGTATCAAATGAAAATGATATGAATTAAGACAATTGGAAGAAGGATGCCAAAGATAACACGCGATATTAAAAATGAACACGTGAAACAAAATGCTGTTCTAACGAGAATAGCAGGGAAATAACGCGCTGAGTTCGAAAATTATTTTAACCTTAGAAGTTATTTAGTGATTGACAGGAGGTTATTAAATTCTGGGCACTATTTTATGCAAATCTTAAATACTATATCGTTATCCTAGATAGCGTATATGATTGGATTTAAGGGATTTTGAATTATGAACAATTTAGGCCAAAAGAAACGCTTCTCATGTGGGATGGAAAATAAATGCAACGAGTTTTTAAAGAAAATGATTAACAAAACATATTATAATAAGTTGAATTACGTTAAATTAGACAGGGTTGAACTTGAGTTGAAAATAACTTCGCATGACGAGATGAAGTTTGACGTATAAATTTTGTAAATGGATGTTGAATGTGGAAATGATTTTGATGTAGCGACTATAATTAGTGAATTGGAGCTGTAATGAAAGTGTGAATGGAAACTAGTAGCTCTCTTGATTTTAGAGAATAAGTGAAGAGGGAAGTTTTTAACTGACATTAATATGACGGCGACGAGAATTCAAGTGAGAGAGTTATTTCGCGTTATTTCATAAGTGATGAAATGGGTGTGTTTGTATGTGCGACAAATTCGAAGCGATGTTGTTTGTATCTGTGCGTTAAATGAAATTGGTTTCTCGTCAGGGAATGATTGAATTATTTAAAGTTACATATAATAAATAAATGATTAAATTGCAAAAAGTTATGCATAAAATAATTGAAAGATTGAATTGACAAAAGTTGAGTAAAATATATGAATGAATTATTAAGTTATACATAAATTGCATGAGTGATTTAATTGACAAATGTTGAGTAAAATAAATGAATGATTTTAATTTTATACATAGTGTATATATATATATATATATATATATATATATTTGAGTTTCTCAGGAGGATTTTATTATAGGAATGCCTAGAGGTTATTGCTATATGTCTAATGTCCAACAACGAGAAGATCAAACCTAAATATTACTGTATACTGAACCAGAATAGGGAAAAATACAGTTGGGTGTGGAATGAAGAGAGATAATTTGCTCATAAAATGGGGGAGTAATTTATAGGATCGAGCAAATTTGACACAATTTCAGATAAGACTCCACAAAATGTTTGATAAAAGCAATGAAGTGTGAAAATACAGAGAAAATTGTTCGGCTTGGGAAATAGCTGGAATTTTTACTTAAAAAATAAGGACAGCAAAGGGGAAACAATTTATGGATGCATCGTTAACACTGACGAGGATGCGGAGAGCCATCACTCAGCTCCGCCTGAGCGTGCCGCTGTTAAGGAACTGAAAAGGGTCTAAATGAATATGGTGACGTGGATTGTTACACTAATTCTCCTCATTGTAACAATAAGACTGGCCAACAATGATTTTGCCACAGAAATGAGAAAGTAGTTTTCTATTGTAGTTTTTTACGTAGATTACGAAAATGATCTTAATATTTCATGAAATATCTTTAGTTTTTTGTAATCTGCACATTTAATTTTTTATTAATATTAGATTATTTAGTATATAGAGGTATGAAATATTTGTTAGTATTTTTATTTTATTTGACAAAAAGTACAAAGATAGGTGGAAACGAAAAACTTATTCAGCAAAAGAAATTAATAAGTCTTTTTAATACATTTCAGAGTGTGGTATTATAAAAATATATTTAAAAAAATAATGAAGATTTTAGATTTTTCCCAAATTGCTGAAATCTATACAATATTCATATATTTTAGAATATTTAGGCTTCTTTTTATATACAACATCTTGTCTGTCTCTGTGAAGGGTCCATCAGAAGTCAGCAAGGATTGCAGGACTCTATTTTCCTTTATAACGATTTACTATAGTAGCAATATCTTGGTGGAATCTTTCACCAGGCTCATCGCTGACGTCTTCTGGATTCTCTGGAAAGAAAGACAGATGGGAATGCAAAAATTGCACGTTTAGTAACATAATACATCCCAACTCATTATAAGACCTATCAAATTCTGAACAAGAATGTGGTAATTTTGTGATTTTTGCCTTCCCAGGATACCATTACATACACCTTTGAAACTATGCCAAGCCTTAAGTTCCGGTTTGCTCAATTTTGCCTCAAACTCAATATCTACCATAAGTTGTCGAATCTGAGGCCCAAGACAGATTCCTTCTTTAATTTTAGCATCACAAATCTTAGGAAATTTTGTTTTTAAATATAAGAAGGACGGCTCGTGATGCTTTATGGCTTTCACAAATTGTTTCATTAAACCTTATTTTATGTGGAGTGGTGGCAAAATTATGTTTATTTCCATTATGCAGAAGCACGGCTTTACTACTATATAAAGAAGCGTCAATGAAAAGTCTCCATTGACTGGGTTCATAATGTATATCTAATTCTTCAAAGAGATGTGGAATATTATTACAGTAGCATAAATTGTTGTCAAATGAAAATTTGTCTTGTAAATTGTTCGATCGAATGCGAAACTTAATAATTCAAACATCTTCTGCTACTAAATTTCTTTCTTCCAATCTCGAGGCCAGTAATTCACTCTGTTGCTTTGTTGAGCTTAGATCTCTTACAAGACCATCTAGAAAGAGTTGTGAGAAAGGTTTTGGAGTAGTATCAACAGTTTCAGGAACATAGATTTCAGTTTCTGGTTCACATGATTCAATTTCTGATTCATCAGTGTTAGACAAAACGATTTCTGCAGGTGATTCAGGTACTGGAATGTCTTTTGAGTGAGGTATAGGCCGAATAGCAGATCAAAGGTTGGGATATACCACAGCTGAAGCGCACTTCGTTGTTTTACCCCAAAAGTATGGAAATTATATGCATAAACTTTAAAGTTATGTACATATGTATGATTATAATAAAGTGGTTCTAAACTTAATTAATTTTAGATTTTTACAAATAATATTACAGTATACTTCTTCAAAATATAGGTACAGTGGATAATAAACAATTACTTACTTTGTATGTCTACTAAATCTACTAAACAGAAATAGCAGTCAGTGGCATCATCTTGGGGCTCTCACCATACCATTGAAACACCAAATTGAAGGCTTTTTATTTTTCCTTTAGACCATTTTGATAAAGAATTAAAGCATGTCGTGCAACAGATATGTGGTGCCCATGGTTTATCTTGGTCGCCAATTTTATATCCAAAATACAAGCTGTATAGTTTTTTCACTAGAAAAGAAATCTGTCTTTGATTTTTTTTAAATGTTACTGAACAACATATGTAGCAGAATTTATCTGGGCTATTTTTACACTGAACTCTTGGCATTTTAATTAAAATTGTTGCTTTATTCAAAATTTTATTTAGTTAAATAACTTAAAAATGAGAAATAAAAGAATGAAATTTATTCAAATCTGCAAAATTTGACAGAAAATAGCAATTGGTAACTTACAAAAAACTGGAGTTATTTCGATAAAAATGACTTCCATTTTTTAAATCTATACATTAAAAAATGTTATTCTAATCTTTGTAGTCGACAAAAAGTTTGATTTTGTTAGGCAGTGGAATTAATCTAAAAAAAACAACAAGTTTTGAAAACTATAATTAAAGATGCGTACATATATCATGACAAAGCAAGAAGTAAGGGAACCTGTAGCCCCCAAAATAAAAGAAAAAAGGAGAAAATAAACGAGAAAAACAAAATGATTGGCTATTTATTTTTCCTGCAACTTCATCCGATTTCCTGAAGAAGCCATAATAGCAAAACAGTTAAAAATTTCGCACATTTGTAAAAAAATTATTTTACTCTGCCTGGAACATAAATTAGGGTACATTTTTGTACCTAAGGGGTATGATCTATATAGGTAAATGGTAGACTGAATACTGGAAAATAATCTTACTCATAACTGTTCTATTCTTCCAAAATTTTACAGTTTTTTCTTAATTTCTTTAGTTTTTTATCTTCAAGTCAATGACTTTGGAAGTAGCTTCGATGTAAGTTTCTTTTTTCCCACATGTGATTCCTCTCGTGTATGTGTATAGTAGACTTCTGCTCATGAGTCCATTTATTACTTTGATTCTTAGCCTGTGTGCCATCAGATGTGAGATAGTGGAAAGAGGTTTTATTTGATTGCGAATTGATCGTATCGAAATATCCACCATTGATTGACTATCTATGATTACATGAGCAATTTTTCGTTTCAATTTTCGGAACACACTAAAAGCTGATGTTAAATCGAAAGAGAAAGCAGAAAATTAAAATGTCCAAATTCTCTCATACATTTTTCGACTAAATACGAGTAAGTTTGAGTTCATAAGTTTTAGTACTTCGTGTTTTTTGGCGAAAACCTTCACATTATTTAGTAATTAAGGAAACTAATAAGACTTACAAAGATCATTTTTAAGTAAGGCATGGATATCATCAAATTGGAGTGCCTTTGATTTTC
Source organism: Ceratothoa steindachneri (assembly GCA_963969495.1). Classification (NCBI taxonomy): domain Eukaryota; kingdom Metazoa; phylum Arthropoda; class Malacostraca; order Isopoda; family Cymothoidae; genus Ceratothoa; species Ceratothoa steindachneri. The sequence goes on from OZ018332.1 coordinate 53,661,340, forward strand.
TTACTTCAATCTCTATCGATTACCTCGCTTCATACTTGTATAATAAAAAAGTGAGGGTCAATAAATTGTGATATTAAGGCAACCTTTTGAAATAATATTCATTTTTATTTTCTCTCAGTTCTTATCATAAAAGATTTGACTAGCTTTTTTTTTGTATCAATATAATGTTAATCTACTCCTTTTTATCAAATGCAGACTTAGAAAAGTATTCGAATGAATTTTAATCGAATATACCTGTTATCGAGATTTATTCTTCGAGAAATGCTGAAGGAATTACTTATAGCGTCAGAACCTTGCCTTTTTTTAATTTGCAGTGAAGCATTTGAACATACCTGTGGAAATGCTGGCTGAAGAGACTTGAAGTTATATTTGCGGAGCCTAAATGTGACTTCATGTTACAGTTATTGGTCAGAGATACTTTAACATGCCTTGGATAAATTTTTTTCTTGCATACCAACAGTTGAACGGAGATAACTAGATTTAACTTCAACAAGATGTAGAACCGCCTCATTAACATCAAGATGTCAGGAACTAATTTAATGCAAAATTCCTAATGGCCGTATCAGACGACCAGGTACTTTTGGGTGTCCCTCACGTTCACCAGAGCACATTTAAAGAATCGTGTAGAAATATATTTACAAACAATTTTGTTGAAGTCTTCTAATCATACATCAATCGATTTCACTAATTCACAATTTTAGCACTGATCGAAAATAAATTAAACTATTTACTACTTCGATATTCTATATTTTACCTATAAAAATTAATAAAAAACATTTGAATCCATTAATGGGGTCGCATGTTATAAGGTTTTTAATAATGTATACATATATAGTTTTGGGACACAGTATATATACATTTAACACCAGATATATTATGTCTAACAGAATTCTGGTCAAGAAATTGGGGAGTTTGTGAGGTGTGAAAATGCAGGGATTCAAAAGGGGGTAAATTTTGATACTGATGTGTAATTGGGGGCTTATCTAAATAAGGACCAACTAACTGATTAAGGTGGAATCTAATCGATAGGTTTCTCCATGGCACTAATTGAGAACTCGACCCGAATTGGATTCCATTGCTTTAACCGAAAATCGCAGCTTCCACTCGGTCTTTGCTTCTAACACAGTGGTAATGTGTGAGAGGTACAAAGCTTCAATAAAAGTGTTACTAGCTGCTAGGAAAACGAGCAACTCTCCTGAGCAAGCCCATCCTTTAGCGGAGGCAAAGTTTACTGTAAATAAAGCTTAGTAACCTTCCACTACCATATAAAAGCGATCTAACTGAAATTGAGTCAATGATGGACGCGGATATTAAATATATTCAATAATTTCAGTTCCCAGTATATTATCATAGCCGCAATTTTGCCAATATGGCTGCTAACTCCAAAGGGGGAGAGAGGGGCAAAATTAGTATATATAACTACCCTCTGAGAAAGACCAAATGCATATATTTCAGCTTTAGACTAGTTATTTCTTATTCAATTCCCTCTTGACTGTCCTATCACTCGAATAGTCAATTTCAATGAACCTGCTGACTTTCAAAAGGGCAGGTCAAGCCTCTCTACAACACATTTACGTTCCCGATAAAAATCTCTTGTAGAGAGCTTCAATATTTATGATGCTAAAAGGGAAAAATTCGAAGTAAATTTTGAAATGCCAGTTCGACAAGAATTTAAAAAACACTACCAAGATATTTGCTCCGGGATGCAGGTTTTTTGGGTGGAGGGGAAGTTAATTTCAACCACTATTTTGGGGGGATGTCAGAAAAAACCTCCCATATTCTTTAATGAATTCAAATCATTGCTGATTTCAGATACACAACTTTAATAATGCCGGCCAATTCATTACCAGGGCCGTTATTTTTTTGCAGCTCAACGGTTGGGTGTAACTCCATCCATCATCAAAATCTTATCAGGGAAGAACCCAAATGCTATTCTATTGCACGAAGGAGAAAATGAGAATGCAATAGGTGATATATATATATATATATATATATATATATATATATATATATATATACAGAGAGAGAGAGAGTACAAGATTAAGAGATAGAGTAATAATGGGATAGAAATAGAGATAGTTTTTTGAGACGTATACCAACCAGGCAGTGTATATGTAAATTGATGCACCCCCAGAAGAGAGGAAACGCACTTCGTAATTTCGAATGTCAATTTGGGACTTCTTTTGTTAATGGTCAGTGAGGAGCAATTTGCTCCTTTACCTTTTGAATTCAGGAGCGTGAGAATATAGACAATTTACAGAAATTTACGTCTCATAGAGATTACTTAAAGAAGAGAAAGCGAAGATACATTGTCACCCCACTCAACTTTAGAGGAAACGTAGAGATACGTGCATACATACATACATACCTATATATGTCAAAATGTATATTAATACATCATGATGCTTCTTTCCCATAATATAACAATATACATGGAAATATATGGATGTTCATGTACATCATGACTAATCCAAGCCACTACTTGGCTCACTTAGAATCCCGAGTGTGGTAAAGAGATGGGGGAAATTACTATTTTGAGTATGCTTCCATCTCACAAGGAAATCAGGTCCCTTCCTCGGAGGGATTTAGAGAAAAGAGATAGAAATGAGAATTATTACCAAACACTTCACTACGGCTACTAAGACTGAACGGAGAAATGGAGCCAGGATGAAAAGAGGTCAAGGAGTACAACCGCTCTATAGAACGAATATGAGCCCCTTAATGGGGGGTATTTCTGTATATATTAAAGAAATTCCACGACATTAAACTGATAGGACCCCAAGGTTCAATCAAGAATTCATGGTTTCTACCAGTATAAAAGATTCCTTCACGATGTGCTGTAGAGTTTAGAGATGGATCGAATGTCTGATAAGATCTTTGGATGTCCGGGAGAAAGGCAAGAATTAAAATGTATGTTTGTTGTGTTTATGTAATAGCCACTTGAATAGTTGAGTTACATAGCTTTTTATTAAGTATATATTTCAACTCTAAATTATAACATTGAATGAATAACTTCGCATAGCAGTTTAGGAGTAAATTGAAATGAGTTAATATTATCTTTATTTTGAATTGGATAGTGTTTGGGTAGTGATATGCCATAAAATTGGGTACATACAAGTTTTTAAACTCATAATTTCTCATGTTGAGTCCTTGAAAGTCTACTTGGAGTAGGTTTTCTTAGAGTAATCAATGAACCTCTCAAGAATGTTGAGGTCCATTTATTCGGGCTAAAGTTAGATGGAGGCTTTCTTAGGGTTGTAAATGAACATAAAAGAAGATTTGAAGTCTATTATTTCAGGTTTGAAAGAATAGAGTCGGATGTAGGGTTGTAAATAAATATCCAAGAGGTTTTAAGGGCGCATTTTTTTGTGCTTGAAAAGCTAGGATATTTTTTCTTTCCCTAAAAAAAGACTTAGGATGTTCAGATGTAACGCTGGTAACATTTTACTTCAGTGTTAAATATTGCTACTATTACTGAAGTAGCCAAATAAATAGTTACTTTTTTATAAGAACTAAAAATTTCTGAGAATTTCCATGACTCACTAGTGTTAGTTAGTCCCTGGTCTACTGCATCCATAACTTTCCCACTATTTCACTTTCGAAAATTTAGAGCTTTCCTCACGAACTCTTATCCAAAAGATTTCGGTTGAAAATACCCTTGTTACTTGCTACCTTTTTAAATAAATAAATCCATCAAAGTGGAAAGGCCGTTTCTTGAGTAGCAAACGTTCGGTCCACTTCATCGAGAAAAGTTGGTTAGCTATTTCTCTGCTTGACCTTTTTGTTCATGTATGTGAACTATCCACTTTAGCTCGCTTATCTGCCCTGGATTATGTAAAAGTTTATAAAGTATTCATTTAAAATAGTGTTTCTAACCTCATGTAATGGCAAGTTACCACTTTCGGTTCGTGATACTCTCTGACTTCTTTACAAGTGCAGAGACTGACATCACCTGAACAGCGGAGATCATAATATATTTAATAAGTCTTGATGTGATGTAATCATCACATCAATTGTCCTTTTATTAAGTCCCTTTTGCTCATAGGACAAAATGTTTATAAATATTATACAGGATCCTGTAAATGTACGTAATTTTGCACTCCTTAAAAAGATCAAACATGATTGATTAATTTTGCATCATTTCTTCTATGATGAGTCAGAACTAGTCGTTCTGTCACCCACCCCCTTTGGTAAAGATTAATTAAAATTCTTTCTTCTACTTATTTGATAAAGTGGAGACCTACGAGAGTAGGAGGTATGATAACATAGTAAAGTTGAAGACAGTGGAGTTCTGAGCTACATAACTCGAGAAATAAGGAGAGGAAACAAGTAAGAGAGCTAAGATTAGGAACAAGAGGTAAGGCTTCCTAATGCAGGCTGCTTAAGAGCAATTGAAATATTTTGTCAAAAAACACTAGAATCCTAGCTCTCCTCTTGTGGAATAGTCTGTCTGCTGGCATACGCTCCTCTTACTTGCTTGACGCTTTCAAGTGGGCTCTGAAAACCCACCTTTTCTGTCAGACATTTTCCTACTCTATGGATGGGCGCCCTGCAAAAGCTACAGGGTCATAAAGGACGCCATATGACACCTCTATTAATATTATTATTATTTTTGAAAATCGAGGAAGATCATGAGATAAGGGAAGAGAATCCTAGGTGGAAAATAGAGGTAAAGATCCAACAAGGGGACAAATATTAAATACAATGCCTGATCATTGTGACATAGGGCTGAAACTAATAACTCGGATTAACTTTGGTTATATAATTAACTATAAATATTTAAAAGGAGAATAATGTGTAATTTAGCCCCAAAAAACAGCCCCCTTGCTCTAAATATTGAGGTGTAATGGTGTATTCACAACTTCTAAATGACCACCGTGAAAATGAGCATAATTATTCAAATATACGAATTTAATGTCTTTCGGAGGCGAAAGACTCAAGCAGTTTGCTTTAACGCGCTAGACCCTCTGGTAGTGCTACTCACAGGAACAGGAAGCAAGGACTATTAAAGTCAGGCGAAAAACGTGATCTTTCACCGGAGGCCACTTTTCTTCGTCAATAACACACAAGATACATATTTCGGCAAGCGCAAAATGTGGAAGAGAATAGAAGAATAAGAAGAGATATATGCGCTCACTGGGTTGATTAGAGATTTCTTTTTTTCTTTAAGCAAGGTACTCGTAGCTCCCCAAAGAGATGTCGCTTATTCCTACCTCTTTCTCTTCATCTTTTTACTTGCTGTTAATCTACAACTTATTTCAACGCTGCACTACATAACTTGTTCACCGGGAAAGTCTGAGTCGCAGTTGCTACTAGAGTATATTAAATCCCTGCAGGAGAACCAGTTAGGGTCCAGAAAATGGGGGCTGTTTATTGGCCACGAGCCTAAACCCTATTGCGGATAACTGATATAGCGAGGTCTAACTAGTTAGGGTGACAAGGAGAGTCGGAATCTCGGAAGGTAGGCGAGAGAGTAACAGGATATATAGAAAGGCTCTGTCCCTTGATTAACAGGGTAATCGTTTTCTTCTCAGATGTCACCAACTAGAAGCCCCGAAATGAAGTGGGGAATTATAGAACCCTGGAAAAAAAAACATGGATTCCACGGATGAACTAAAGAGAATGCCACCCGTGTTAATGCAAAATGAAAAGAAACAGAAACCTCAGCATGTTTCACATAGAATCTACTCGGACCTCAAAATAACTTTAATTAAGTGCATCATGACTGCAAATCGATTCACGGTCATCTGGTCCAAGAAAAGGAGGTAGAACAGCTACTATCGACGGCCGGCAGCATAACACTGAGGGAATTGGAACTGGAAGCGAGGACTCCACCGCGAATCACATCAAACAATAGCTTCGTTGGTGAATAAGAGAAACATAGGTGAGTTCACTCATGCGAAGAGATCAAACAAAAATAACTGAATGATAGAGATGGTTTGGAGGACTAAAGTACAGGGTGCGATCATATTAAGAGATCAATCACACTTATTTATTCAAAGTCGTATGCGAGAACACGGAAATGGTATCGAAAGCACAATACAAAGCACTTTTGGGATTTAGCATCCTGATTGCCCCCGAGAATATACTGATGTGATTCAGTTTCTATGTAATTGAAGACCACGCTTCAACCAACTTCCCCCCCAAAAGAGGTCAGTTAGAGCTCAATTGGTGCGTATATGTGTACTAGATTTGTCCTGGTGTCGGACTGTATTTTGCATGTTAGAAAAGAGTCGTCTTGTGTGTATTTGTGTTCTATGAAGTGTTTAACTATATGGTTGGCCAGAAAGTCCTGACTCACTTAGAAAGGGAAAGAAAACAACAAAACTTTATGGAGCATCACTAACATTGTGTTAGGTTAGCCTTACTGATTCCACTACATTAGGTTAAGGTAACCATACTCAATCGACTACTACCCCCTGTACGCTGCTTTTTGTTGCTCTTGCGCACTTCATTTCTCTTTGTGTAAGGCTTAACTAAGAGAAATAAGTTTGGAAGAAAGTGGAATTAGAGTTTTGATTCTCTACTGTTACAAGCGAAAACTTTCTACAAGAGTTGCTGTGAAGGAACTTTGCAAGCCTGAAGGAGAAGGCGAAATCAGTCAGGTGAAAGTTTTGAGGTGGTACAGACGTTTCAACTCCGGGGATTTACCCTTGACGATCAACCACGTTTCTGCCGACAATCAACCTGGTATCTGGGAAGATTCGAATACTGGTTGATCGCTGGAAGAAGATTGTAAAGAATGATGGACTTATTTTGAAGAATAAATTTTGGTGTTGCTCCATAAAATTTTGTTGTTTTCTTTCCTCCTTTTAAATGAGTCAGGAATTTTTGGCTAACCTAATAGAAAACTGACCCGAGTTTCAACGCCTGTGCGTGTGGAGTGAGAGACTCTAATGTAGATTCTAGTGTTATGAGGGTATAGACTGGTATAGTTCAGAAGTAAAATGTCTGTGGGCAGATGTGAGGTTGAGGCCGCATAAATTTGGGTGTGGACAGTAGAAAGAGGGGCGGGAAGGATTAGGGATTCCTGCTCCCTAGTGTGTGGAGGAATGCTGACCTTACCTTTTTGTTCGTGTACAAGGATAATCACCGTCTTGAGGAAAATGAATTGTCGTCGTCTATTTCCAACAGATAGCTGTTTTAGGAGGGCCGCGTAGAGGTGGAAGTCGCACCCAATCATGTCTTTAGCCACCGTGAAGAATATGGTGGCTAGTTGTAATTTGGTGTTAACTTGTGGTGGTGTGACTGTCAGTTGGGAGGTCTCAAGGCACATTGTAGGTCAACATCAGTGCCGTATATTCTTGTCAGGGTAGGGGGGCAGGAATAGTGGCGAGGATGGGTGAGATGGAGACGTTTTGAAGTGAGGAGTATTGTGGACTCCTTAGCTCCACAACGTCAGGGTGCTTTTCAAAAGGGGTTAGACGCCTTGTGCTAACTACGACGTGACTGATGCCGCAGTTAATGCTTCGGAGGCTGATGCTGGTGAAGGCAGTTTTAAGTTTGCCTTTGACGTTACATTTTCAGTAGACACGATATCTTGACATATGCTTGTTTTGTGGCTATTCTTGTATCATCGAAGACACTGCTATGGTCTTTTGTTGTGTTGAGCTTCTATGTTTTATGCATATTTTAGTGTACTAAAACCATTAATACCTAGGTCCTGCAGTATGTTCACATGCGTTTCTTCTAATAGTGTGATGACCGCCCATTGTTTGGTGCCGTTGTAATAGAGGTCTTTGATGACCTCTTTGCCGTATTCGTGTCTGAGCTCGGTAAAGAGTTCTTCTGTCGTGAATTCCGACTAAAGTGGATTGGTTCTTCTTCTGCGTATCTGGTATCTCTTTGTGATGAGTTTGGCTTCTTTGTGAGATAGTGTTTTGCGGCCTGTGCATCATTAGTGAGTGTATGAATTTTGTGTGCGTCTGATGTAAACCTGAATATTAATGTCTGTCCGATGTGCGAGTTTATGATGTTAATGATTGGTGAGTCAAGTGTATTTGAGTTTCAATGTTTCGGCGCATGGGAGTGTACATTTGTTACCATCGGTGTGCAGCAAACTTAACTTAATTTCACCACCCATAGCATTTACTGTGATCGTGTGAAAAGGAGGAAAGGATTTGGGAAAGGTTACCGCAAAAATGCAATGTTTTATGGAAGAAAAACAAAGAATGGAAGAGTTTCAAATGTTACATAAATTAAGGATTTCTCTTATTAAAGACAGTTGTAGGGATTGTAAATAACTATCTGCAAGTTAATGCACATAAATAATTCTAACCGCTGCAACAGTCCTAAACAACAACCCACCCCCCTCCCCTCTACCAGAAATCTATCAGTTAGCCTTCAAATCTCTCAGTAACTCTAAACCAATAGCTCCTTGTAATATACCAAACATCCATTAACACAATAACCTTGCTATTCACATTAAAAATATATATATATACACACTATCCTACAACTCAAACAATTAATCACACGATCCCCCTACTCAAACAGTTTAACCATCTTCCCCACACATCAATGAGAACCACCTTTCCAAATAGATGCAAAATGTGAATAAAAATCCCAGGTGGTCTCCTAGACAAGCTATTGGATTTGAGGCATTTTTGTTTACTTGGTCAAGAAAGTTGAAAAAAATCTTATTGTTAGTTTAATGTTCGTTTGCTTAAGCTATATAACAATTATTATATTTTAATTAGAATTTTACTTTCTCATTCCTAAATTTTAAGCTCATAAGGGAAGGACGATATATTTTTTGTGTTAACTAGTTTAAACAAACAAATAGTTTGTTGACAAAGTAAAATAATGTTTTAAATTAAGTTGCTCGTTTAAGAGACTTCTTAAGGTATTATTTACATAACTAAAACCAAAAGTAAAACTCTTTAAGGGGTTGAAGAGATTATTTTGAAACCCCTTAATTTTACAAGAATATGACCTAGGTGTATAATAAAATCAAAAATACTAATTTAAACAGTAATATGATTAGCCTTTTATCCCGATTACTCACCCCCTCTCCTAGCCACCACAAACATAACCTTGGTTAGGAAATGATGATATACAAACATATTTTAGCCCAGCTTAGAAAAGGATACTACTCTATTCTCTCAAAATTTAATCACAGGATAAACCTAACTCTGCTATAAAATACATCAGCTATTACCATGAGCAAAGTGACCCTAGACACCTCTTCGACGCCCAAACCTCACAAAACCACGAAGAATACTTCATCATCTGAAAACGGGACCTGAGGCAACTCTACCAGATAAAGACTAAGCCTGGCAATTCGCAGTATCAAATTTTAGCATAACACTACCAAGTAACCACGCTTTTAAATTAACTTAGAGTAAAACCGGCAAAATATATTACTGCAAAAATCTGAGATTCTCACATTGTAGATAAAAAAAAAACAAGTGAGGAGAGGTTTAGTGATTTGGCTGGCCGTACAAACGCGGATCGTTATGATGTTATTCTTCTATGGTACCATTATTTGGCCACACCGTGGATTTAAAAACAAAACGGAGCATAGTAACTTCCTTTCAGTAGTAAATCACTTGATTTCCCTGCTACCCTCTCTCCAATAAAGAATGGTCTATAAAAATTGTTCATAATCACTCCCTTCAAAGCAATTGCCTTGGCAGAATACAACGATTTTTCGAAGTGCATTTGCCCTAGATAAGCTCAGGTATAAAACGTCAATCTTTCCACTTTCAAATGATTTTTATTTCAACCTTCTGGCTTAAAGGATTAATAATATATGGTTGTTCCAATTCCAACACATTGGACATTGGAAATTGGACATAACAAGTAGGGAAGTATAGATTAGTAGAGCAAAAGTAAGAGAGTGAATTGTAAAAAGGGTTTTGATAAGGATAGTAAAGGTAAGTTTAGTATAATTTTAAAGTGTGTATATTTTCATGATGGAAGGGTATCTCCATCAAAAGTAGGTAGTATAGTAAAAATATAGCACGCAAGGGCAGGGATGTATAGATCCCTAGTCAAAAGGTAGCTCTGGCAATGTTAGTCTCTTGTTGTGTTGTTTCAGGTGTCAAAATTGGTTGGCATTCAAGCCTTTCTAGTAACTAGTAAAACTCGCTACTACATTAAATCGAATTTCGGTGAAAAGTTGTCGTAAATTGGGTTTTTATAATCGTTAAGAGTGTTACATATTTGGGTTCGTGTTACCGTTCGGGTAAGGTCTTCTTCAAATTTTTGGCTAGCTTTTGATACTACGCTCGCAATTCAGCCTAGTTGTTATGCCTAGGAGTCTTCTATTCTCGGTCGTTTTTTGCTCCTTGTGCGGAGGACGGAGGAGTCTTGCCCTTACCGGATCTCTTCTTACGAAACTCTACGTCTGGGAGAACAACGTAAGTGTCAGTTGAGAATCTTCAGGTATGTCAGCCTCGTAGTCCCATTTGTATTGTCCGGCCCTAAGGCTATCGACAATATCTTCTGGGCCTGCGTCGCCAGGGGACTGGTTCCGTTCGGCAGCATATACTCTGAGGTTTATCATTCTCGAGTAATACATGTACCTGGGAGCTCGATTCTTTAAAGACAAGGGCCTACTCGGTCGACGTGACTGCGAGGCATTATGGGGGCGGGGCGAATGCTCCACCTTCTTAGGCCTCACAGCAGCAGTTTCCTTCCACTCGACTTGTGCATTTGTTGGGGTAGTTGGATGTATGTGTGAATTCGTTTCTGGCTTCTGCTAGGCAGCCATAAATTGCACTCGAGGAACCCGTGAAAGGGCATTACTCGTGTCCGGAGCATTTTGGCCTCTCTTCTCGGCCTTCGGTTGAATGTTCACTCGAAGAACCTCGTAGGACGGAGGGTTTTCCGGGAACCACATTTTTCCATGCTTTACTCACGAGCATGGTGTTCAGTTCCTCTGCAAAGGTGCCAGGCTTAGTCAGGTTACAAATGTGTGCATAATATATGAGACACATTATTTTTGTCAATTTCTCGTTCTAAATTTGCAAGTACGTAGGTGCAGTGGCAACACTACTCTCTGCGACCGTTGCCTTGTCAACCTTTGCGTAGGTGGCATTAGCCTTTCTTTCCTCCCCTTTTCTGTCTTTTTCTTTTGTCTTTTGTATTTTTTCCTTCTTTTTTTGGACAGGTCGTTGCCATGGTTTTGTGTGGGTTACCATAATTGAGGCATTTCTGGAACGAACTTTTACATTCGTGCCAGGAATGGTCTTGGCCGGCCCACACAGAACAAATTGTGAGTGTAGCGTTGGGGCAACTAGCAGTCGTGTGTTCGTTGTACCTACCACACTTGAAGTACATTTGCAGGTCAACGAACACCTCACGCTCAATCTGATCGGGCAAATGCGGACATTAAAGAGAAGAAGGCCGTTTTCTTTATGTTTAATCGCCATTGTGGTTTCCGTGAATACTACTTTAATAACATGATAATTTAATAATTTGTTGAACTTTCATCATACAGAAAAACTACATAGTTTTTATGGCATAATAATTTTCCCTTAAACATAAATCATACAGAACTAAGTATGTTTTATGCATGATTATATATGTAATTCAGTGTAGAGCGTCGAACCTTTACAAATTTTCATTGAGGTCGCATATTTAATGGACACTGTATTTTCGCTCATGAAGTATGTTTTAAACGGAAAATTTAGGATCCAATTAAAAGGCTCCAACGCTTCACTTCCAATTCTGTTCAAAACGAAGGGCAGGAAGAAATAAGAAATTAAACTAGAATCTAACCAGCCACAGGTAGGATTCAGAAGTAACTATAGTGTTTATTGTCATTTTATAGGATATGGCCTAGCTTAATGGAACCACCGCCCCTGATAACATTACTGAAAATTATGAATTAATCGAATTTCTGAACTACATTTGATCTGATATGGTGGCCACTTTTACCCTGCATCGGGAACGCTCTTCTTCCAAACCAAGCAAGTAACTGTATCAAATAGACATCTAACAGCGTCCTCCAGGCGTGTTCATTGTTATTAAAACCACATACCATCAATGTGTACATTGTAGTTATCCTTATTATTGATCTGATAGTTTATTTTTCAAAAATTAACAAATAGATATAACTACCTCACGCATTTATGTCTAATTTTAACACAACAATGCATTCGTAGACCGACTAAAGCTTATTTGATATAATTAGTAACTGTCATGATATGGTCGAATTCTCGTGAGGGTTTGAGAGGGAAATGAATGTTATCCATTTAATAAAGATGATCCCCATCCATTTTGAGTTGTGCTTACTGCTGATAAACATCTCTTCTTGAGCTAATTAATCGCCACTTTTCGCAATAGATGGCGCCAGAGAAAAGCAGCCAAACAATGCGTCCGGCGAAGAGATGACCACTAAGAAATTAGTTTCACGATTCCACCCAGGAGACACCGTCACCATGGCAACCCCTCACAACGCAGCATCAGGCTTCTCGCGCAAATCACCAGACCAACTCGGCAATAGAGTGGCCGTCTTTTTCACCATTTAATTAATAACTCCAGGAAAGCCATTTATCAAAGAAAAGACGTTTTATGTCATATGGATTCGTCATATTTTTTTTTAAATGCCTTGAGTCTGTTTGGATATTTTGAAATGTGATGGAGGGAGTAGATGTGAGATCAAATTTTCATGTCGGAAATGCTGAGTCGTCTATCATTGGCTCGTTAGAAATGCGCTGTTTGTTCCCTTGTCGATTTGTATTTTTTGTTAGTCTATTGCTGCATGTATGTGTATATGTTTTGATGTTACAATACTGATGGAAGTATTAGTTAACCTTACCAATTATTTTGGGGACGGAAAAATTGTTTGGAAACGAGAGTAAAGAAGGAAAAAGGGTAGATTAACTCAAAAGCCATACAACTTTCTCTTTAACGCTTAGGTAAATGTACACTAATAGATTAACAAATCATTCAAATTAATTCGAATAATTTTTTATGACTATTATACATACAAATGTAATGAATTGGAACACGGATGCGGAGTTATTGAAAATGCATCACATGATTAATTAATCCCGAATCGCAGTTTCCTATTTCAGTACTTCTAAATTAATTCCGATTTCCACAGCGGCTAAATGTACCTAATTTACTAAATTTGAAGAATGGATTAAAGAACATCAGAACAAATGCAGAATTAAATTAAACAACTTGCATTCATCAAAGGATAAGACCCCGCGCACTTCTCCAAAATCATTCTCATATATCTCCGTCACTGTAAAACAATTCAAACTTCAGGATGCCAAAATATTAAATTCGAAATTTGGCCACCTCGCCATTACTCATGAGGGTCATTAGTAAATGTTTGCAAATATTCACTGTTTGACCTCAGATGAACGATTACCATGAGATGTCCGATGACCTCTTGAACAGGATGTCTTTCGCTGTCAGAGATGTTATATTTTTTAGCAATTAATAAAAGCGTTGCACTGGCATACACATCTACGCTAGGAAGATTAAGGAGAGGAGATTGAAAGAGTGATGAAATTAATTTGAGAAAAGTGTAAAGAAGGTACAAAAGACGGATAGAGAGAGGTGAGAGATGAGGATATAATGGGAGGAGAGGGAAAGAGAGAAGGGGGAGAGACACGTCGATAACGAGAGAGAGGGGCGGAGAGACGTGGATAGAGAGATACAGTTAAAAAATAAGTGAAAGAGGTAGATAGGTAGCGAGAGAGAATGAGATTGAGAGTTAGAGATAGAAGGGGAGAGAGAGGATAAAGAGAGAGAGAGAGAGAGAGAGAGAGAGAGAGATAGAGAGAGAGAGTGAGAGAGAGAGAGAGAGAGAGAGAGGGAGCTAGAGAGACAGAGGTAAAAAGAGATTTCGAGATAGGTAAAGAGAGAAATAGAAAAATAGAGGTAAAAGAAGAGGTAGAGAGAATATTTGAGTTGGGGTGATCGTGTGCGTGTGTGTGTTTGTGGTGTGGTCTTATGCGCGCGCGCACTTTGCACTGTCAAGGATAAAATGTAACAAATGTATTGACTTTTTTCTCAAATTTCTTTGTCCCCAAATGAAACCTCGTGTCCACAAATTGTATTAACTCCTCCCCTCCCCCTACGCTATGTTAATCCTCTAACAAAGGAATCTGTTCTCCATAGAATATATCTCTCCTATTTACGTTTCTTTTTTTGTTTTAATTCTCCAATTTCAACATTCTTTTTATTTCCTTCTTTAAATATAGATTAGCAGCACATTCGGAAGCGTTGATGGCCTTTTCGGGCTCTCCTACCCCAAATTGATTCTTCATATGACATTGTTTTCAAACTTCCTTCTATTTCACACAAACCTAACTGCACCACTTTCGTTCCAAGCCTATAAGTGTAGGGGTTCTCTTTAGTCTTTTACAAATGTAGTTTTTCCCAAAAAATTATTTTCACCTATTCTCAAATCATATTTATTCTCTTCCTTCACTAAAATAAATAATAAATCATATTTTTTTACATTAAAGAATTAAAAATATATTTTTTTTCGTTAAAATGAATTTCCATCGTTTACGGAATCTCAAATTTGACGTAAATTTCAAATGTTAATTTTCTGTCTAAAAAGAATGTTAATAACAGCAATTTTGTGAGTTTACAGTTTCTGTCTGCACAAAACAGATGTTATCACAGCACATAACAAAGACCGCGAGATGTCGCTCTTCGTGTGTGTGATGTATGTGGAAGCCATGTGGATAGACCTACCTGTAATAGTAGTGGTTCGCCAACTTTCCTTTATTCAGAAGGATCCCAGACCGGATAATGAAATAAACATAAAGGGAGGTATAACAATCACTGGTAAGGCCGAGGTGTCCAGGGGCCAGTCTTCTTTGGAGAGAGACGTCAGGAAGTATTATGTGTTTGACACCAAACAGCGCTCAGGTGGAACCTTCGTCCCCCCGATGTAGAGGGACCTGTTCTGCCTCAGAAGTATGTGGATATTGATACCCATCCGCAGGATTAGTTGGAACAGAGTGTGTGAGTGTGTGGGTTGTTCTGTGAAGACGGGAAAGGAAAGAAAGCAGTGTTGTAGTTGTCTCATGAGAAGTGTAAGATCTACCCACCCGAATACAGGGCTGAGCAGAGCGCGTCCACCAGTCGGTAGCCAGATCTCTCCGTGTGCTGACGTTTATGTCTGCTCGTACTGTGGGATTCGGGATCGAACCCTGTACCGTGACGTTGGGAGACCAACGCCCTATCCACTCGGCTATCGAGAGCTATTTGGACCTGCCTGTGTGAGCGTATATTTGAGAGCGAGAAGGAGAGAACGAATATAGGGAAACAGTGTTCCAGGCAGAGAGAAGTTGCAATAGATAATTCGAAAGGGAAACAATTCTTCATCGGGAGAATGTTCGGGAGATTTATGCTCCTTTACTGTCACCAGCGTCCCAAATAAGGACTTCACTTGGATAATCGTCTTTCAATACATTTACATTCTGCTTTACCCCGCATTTATTTAGGATCTCTTGAAAAAAATCGTTCACCGTAATGCTCTCGTTAGTTTTCGTTATTCATCGTCAAACTTTTCAGGCTGAATCTGTCAGCGCAACGAATGTCTTGATCGTGGCCATATTTACGTCCATCACTATCTACTTTTATCTGGATATCCATCACTCTCTACTTTCGTCTCTCTCTCTAATGTTAAATAGTTTTGTCTGTCTATCCATCGCTATATACCTTAATCTGCCTGTCCATCGCGATCTACTTTCTTATTTATGTCCATCGCTCTTTATTGCCTTTAGTCTTCACAATGGTATTTACTTTCCAAGATCTGTCTAAATCTATCTAATTTCGTCTGTCTTTTCATCGCTTTCTTGTTTCGTCTGTTTGTTTATTGCTTTCTATTATCGTCTCTCTGCACCAAATTATCTACTTCCGTCTGTCTGTCCAACGCTCGCTTGTTTCTTCTGCATGTTTATCTCTATGAGCTTTCATCCGTCTGTCCATTGCTATCTACTATCCTCTATCTATCCGTCGCTATCGAAGTTCATCTGTTCGTGCAAGTCTATCAACTTTCGTATGTTTGTCCATCGATCTTTACTGCCGTCAGTATTCCCAACCTTACAGTATTCCAAATATTACTTTTTCGTTTGTCGGTTCATCGCTATTTATATTCGTCTACCCCCCTCCCCCTCGCTATTTACTATCCTCTTTCTGTTCAGCGCTGACTACTTTTCTTCGCCTGTCCTTCGTGATCAATTTTCGTCTGTTCATGGCTATCTACTTTTCTTGATCTACCCATTGCTATCTACTTTCGTATGCCTGCCCACCACGGATTTGTTTCTTATATCTGTTTCTCTATATCTGCTTCCATCTGTTCTCTGTCTATCCGTTGCTATCTAGGTTCATCTGTTCGTGTAAGGCTATCTACTTTCGTATGTTTGTCCATCGCTCTTTACTGCCGCCAGTATTCTCAACTCTATCTACATTCTTTTTTCTGTACGTCACTATCTAATTTCCTCTTGCTTTCCATCGCTATCTACTTCCGTCCTTCTGTCCGTCGCCTTTCCTTTGCCTCCAATATCCTCCAAACCCGTAAACATTCGTATCTCCGTTCATCGCTCTCTACTACCGTCAGTCTGCTCAACTTTATCAAATTTTATATGCCTATCTATTTTTGTCAGGCTGTCTAATGCTTTCTACATTCATGTTTCTCCCCATCGCTTTCTACTTTCGTCTGTTTGTTCATCGCTATCTACAATCGTTTCTCTGTCTATCGGTATTTACTTTTATCTGACTCCCGAACACTATCTAATTTCGTGTTTCTCTCCATTGCTATTTATGTATTTTCTTCTGTTCGTCCATTGCTATCGACATTCTTCTCTCCTTCCATCCTTATCTATTTTAGTCTGTCTGCCCATCGCTATCTACTTTCGACTGTCTGTTCATTGCTTTGTACTTTTGTCTATCCGTCCATCGCTATCTATATTCGTCTCTCTGTCCATCGCTATCTATATTCGTCTCTCTGTCCATCGCTCTAAATATTCTTCTCTATGACTATCCCTCTCTACTGACATCAGTCTGCCCAAAGCTATCTACTTTGGTATGCCTGTCTCTTTCTATCTAGTTTCGTTTATACGTCCATCTTTATCTACATTTGCTTGTCTTTCCATCTCTCTCTGTTGCCTTTTGTATGTCTAACGCTTTCTACTTTCGCATTTCTATGCATCGCTTTTTATTTTTGTTTGTCGCTTCTTTGCTATTTACTTGTCTGTCCGCACTTTGCTATAGACCTTCAACTCTCTGTAAATCGCTATTTTCACTTCGTCCTCCTGTTCATCGCTATTTAAGTTTTATCTGTTTTTTAGTGCTTAATAATTCCGCATGTCTGTCTATCCTCATCTTCTTTCGTTTGTCTGTCCATCGCTATCTACTTTAGTTTGTCTGCCATCGCCTTTGAATTTCATATATCTTAACATTGCTAACTAGTTTAGTCTGCTTGTATATTGCTATATACATTCCCCTACCTGTAACCCCCTGTCTACTTTGACTGTCCGTCCGTCACTATCGACTTTCATCTGCCTGTCTATCGCTATCTACTTCTGGTTTTACCTCGCTATCTACTGTCTCATCTTTTCATCGTTATCTGATTTAGTTTGTATGTTAATTACTACCTACTTTAGTCTGCTTATCAATCGCTATCTACTTTCATCTACTCATTCCATCGTTATCTACTTATCTCTTCTCATTCCATCGCTATCTACTTTTCTCTTCTCATTCTATCGCTCTCTGCCGACAGTATGCCCAACGCTATTTACTTTCCGCTGTTTGTCTATTGCTATCTACTTTCATTTGTCTGCCCATCTTTATATAGTTTCGTCTTTCAAAAAACTTTATCTACTTTCGCCTATCTGTCCATCGCTATATATTCCCGTCTGACTGACTAACGGTATCTACTTTACTCTCTCTTTCCATTGCTGTATACTTTCGTTTGCTGCTTCTCCGCTATTTAGTTTCATCTGTCCGTCACTCGCTTCTACTTCCGTCTGTCTGTCTATCGCGATCTACTTTGGTTTGTTAGTTCTTCACCATTTACTTTTATTTGTTAGTTCATTTCTATCTACTCTCGCCCGTCTGTCTATTGATATCTTCTTTCGTGCTCCTGCTGATCGTTATCTACTTTCTTCTGTTATCTTTTCATCGCCGTTGCTCCACGTTCAATCTCCTTGAAATGTGTCAATCCCTTCTTGTTCGAGCGAAGCGATTGACAGGTGAGGCCGCGTCACTTTGACCCTTAGGTCAAAGGTCGCTGTCTTTGAAATCTTTCCGGATAGAGAGAGAACAAAAAAGAGAGTTCCATCGTCTCGTCGCCTTTAGATGTGTATTCCCATGTACTCCGTCCTCTTTCTTGGGTCTTTTTTAATCTACCAGTTTTTGTACTTTGTCTCGATTTTTGGCCACACCTTCGCCCCACCAATTTAAGAATAATGACTTGTGAAACCTTTAGGGTAGTCTTTGTTACTTTTTTGTCGCAATTTTTAGTGATTACATGACAATATCCAATCTGCAAACGGTATTTGAATACATACTACTGATGGGCATGATTGATTCTCCGAGTCGGAGGATCATTGAGGGACTACTAGTATTGAAGGCACGCCCTCTGATGGGTGTGTTGACCAGTTTCTTGAACGGCACTCCCTGGCACACACTGAGTTTCAGGCGGGTTCCAGACAGCTGTTTTCACCCCGCCTGCGTTTCTCCTCTACTGCATTCCATCATATACAAATACATGGGTCGTAGCTGCCTTTAAGATATGCAGGAATCCGTCAGTTGAGAGTGGCTAAACTTGTTATCTGAATCAGCGCAAGTCAGAATATTTATACAAGGGAAAAGGAAGACTGGTCAATAAACATACGGAATAAAATCACCACGTTCGGATTTTCTCGGCCCCACCAAAAATATTATTGTTAATTATTAGAGGTGATATGGTGTGAGAAGATCTCCATATATAATTCGCGCACGGATCGTAGGAGGTAGCTAAAATTAGATAGTGCCTTCAAATCTCACCCGAAAGTCGCTTTACTACCAGAGAAATGAGATGTGGTTGTGATGGACGGTGCTACTGTAGCGTGCGAGAAGTTCAGGCGAGCGGCTTTAATGCCTTGAAAGAATCAGTCTTTTTGGAGACTCGGGATGGCCGACTGGTTTAAGACTCTGGCTAACAGCTGTCCAGCGACGCGTGAAGCTCGTTTCGCTACTATACTTTTCTTTTTTTTTCTTTGCCCCCTTTCCTACAGTAAGCAATCTATACTCGTTGGACTCTCTCATCCATCATGGTAGTAGCTTTGATACACGAAAATAAGATTTTGTGGGAAAACTTCTGGTAATTATGATTGTCGTGGAATGGCCAGACTCTCTCCCTCTCTCTAAATATATATATATATATATATATATATATATATATATATATATATATATATATATATATATATATATATATATATATATATATATATATATATATATATGTATATATATATATATATATATATATATATATATATATATATATATATATATAAATATATATATTGGGTTGACGAATAAGTACTTGCGGTTTTATCAAATTTATTCATTACCATCAACAATTTTAGAAACACCCCCTTTTTAATTGATAACAATATGCAATTTTATTAATAATGTATTCTCCCTTGTTATTTACGACTTCTTGCAGAGGCCTCGAAAAACTAGTTGAACGTTTTAACTCGAAGAATTCGTCTAACCAGGTTCTTAATTCCACATCAATATTGAACGAAACGCCGCGCAAATTGTTGGAGAGCGATCGGAACAGATGGAAAACCGATGGAGCCAAGTCTGGCGAATATGGAGGATGTGGCAGGATTTCTAAATTAAGCGTCTGGATAGCGTCTTTTGTCATATTGGCAATGTGAGGACAAGCATTGTCGTGATGCAGAAGGACTCCATAACGTCGATGAGGTCGCTTTTCACGAATAGCTTCGGTGAGTCAATACATTTGTTGAACGTAGAGTTCTGAACTGACAATCTCGTTGTCCGCAAGGAGCTCATAAATAATGATGCTTTCATAATCCCACCACACACACACAGCATCGTCTTTCGTGGATGAAGTCCTTGCTTTAATTGCGGAAGTGGTTTTTATTGGGGCCAAGCCATTGTTTTTGATGGTTCATGTTGAAATAAACACACCACTTTTCGTCGCCAGTGATGATGCAATGAAGAAATCTGACCTTATATCCACGAGTAGCATTGTGACGAGCAAGCAAACATGTGGCAATCATGGAGCGTTGAAGATGGTTGCTTTCGCTCAAAGCGTGCGGAACCTATGCACCGAGGTTTTGAACTTGCTCGATCGAATGAAGGTCATTCCCTACAGTTTTATGATCACACGCCAATTGGACAGCCAATTCTCTAGTCGATTGACAAGGATTTTTATGAAGAAGGTGGTTCAATCGATTTTCATCCAACTTAATGGGGCGACCATAATGTTCTTCGCCATTAAGATTGAAATGACCGTTTTTGAAACGTGAAAATCACCATTGAGCTGTCCTTTCTGATAAAGCATTTTCTCCGCACACAACAGAAATATCACGACGAGCTTTGGCTGCGTTTGCATTGTTTGCGTCTCGATTGAAAATGAATAACAACAAGTGTCGAAAATGCGCCTTTATTTCAACTTGACATTCCATTTTGAGGGTACAGAACAAAAATTATATTAACACAACGTTTAAATAAACCGCAATCCCGTATTACTCAACTTTAAGACGTAGCCTAAGCAAAAACCTAATAGTCTACGCTGTTAAGAGATGTAGCCTAACCTTTGCAAATTTTGCTCTCCTTACTTATTATTGTTTCTTAAAATGTGTACAAAGCACGTCAACAAAACATTATAAAAAACGCAAGAACTTATTCCTCAACCTATATATATATATATATATATATATATATATATATATATATATATATATATATATACGTAAGTACTTTTGGGGCTTTGAGCCGAAGTTGGGTGAAGACCGTTAGTGAATGGGGAAATTGTTATTATTAACTATGCGGGGTCCCTTTTTAAATAAATATTCCAGAGTGCAAGTTTACCAAAGATTAACTTGTAGCTGGTACACATTGGGATTGCAAAAGAAAGACAATGACGAAAATATATCTATACTAGCAACAAAATAATATTTAAATATACACAAATATTCGGTTTAAATGGAATGGTCGCACAGACGGAGTTAAATGTCTACGCGAGATACAGGTAGGTTTATTAGGGGATTAAGGAGGTCGGATTGAGGTCGGTGATTTAAAGGGGGGTTTTAAACCAGGGCGCGCACAAAAAGCATGGATCGATTGGGTAAGTTAGATTTTATATCAGTTTGCAGGCAGCGACGGTTACAATTGCTTACGTGTTTTTTGTAGAAAAGGGACCAGTTAGTATACGGTAAGTGTGAAGGGGGAAGTCACGTTACCTCTCCCTCCAGATAAGGGAGCACTCGTAGATGGCCTTCGGACATGGGAATCCTCGTCAGATATTCGCCGAATGACGCTGGGCAGAGTTCAAGGATGTCGTTAGCATCCGTTCTCGAATCGAAATAGTCGATATCTCCGATTCCGGGGGGGAGGGGGACGCGAGCGTCTTTCAACTCGTTTGCAGTGGTAGGTGGGAAGTTTATTAGTGCTCCTTATTAAACTGAGTCAAAGGATTATATAGACGCACGGTGAGGTGCCTTTTTTTTTGCTTGGCGGCCGCCTTCACAGACGCGCGCGAATTTTGGGAAAAGTCCGTGACTTCTTCGGGGGAGTGTGGGGTTGTGATAACATTGGCGTGGAATGTTCAACGAACTTCAATCTTATGACTGAAAGCAGGAATGTTGGCTGAAAGGCGGCCATGGGAGACGATGAAATCCGCCCCTAAGCAAATACAGCTTGGGTGTGATAACGGCGTAAGCTGCATCCTCACCGTGGTTCAGCCGTGCTTTCAAAGCTCCATGCGGTGATCTCAGGACCATGTGGGTACAGAAAGGCACGTGGTCGCCCTTCGACTTTTTTCTGATACTTCCACCCTCCCCCCCATATCCAATAAGAGGGCACTTTCGGAGTTGGGGAAGAAAATTAAAATCCCCTAAGACGAATGACTTGGGGGAAGTGGAGTCTTTCACGCAAAGAGTAACAAGGAGTAACAACGAAAGAAATACTCTACAAGACCTTACGGTCCATTCAATGAGGGTACCTTTGGACTAGCAGTCGAGCAAGCACATCTCTGCTCAAATGCTTTATGTCCCTAAACGGCAACTTTTTAAGACCCTGCCTAGTCTTGACTTGAACTGGTCAACAGATTCACTGTTGACAACTTCCACTGGAGGAGCGTTCCAACTACCGCAGATAATATACGTGAATTTTTTTTTACACAAATCGCGGTTGTAACACTTCAGTTTTAGTATAAATCCATGGTCAACGGGGTAAGAGGAAAAAAGGTAATTCCTGACCTGATGTCGAGCAGGTGTACAAGCTA
Source organism: Ceratothoa steindachneri (assembly GCA_963969495.1). Classification (NCBI taxonomy): domain Eukaryota; kingdom Metazoa; phylum Arthropoda; class Malacostraca; order Isopoda; family Cymothoidae; genus Ceratothoa; species Ceratothoa steindachneri. The sequence goes on from OZ018332.1 coordinate 53,683,790, forward strand.
ATCCTACTCGACTGTGTGTACATATGAACGGAAAAGGAAATTAATTATTGGTGACCATAAGAGAATTAAGGGGGACATAATTAAACAAAATTAAAATAATATTTATACACTAAGCTATACAAAGCAAAGGAAAAGAAAGAAAGAGTGAAATGGATATTCAATGATACAATTTACATAAATGACAGAAGGATTACGGTGGGACATATACACATATAAGGGTGCTGTACCAGGCTTCAAAATGCTACTTTTATAAATATAGGGTCTTTCAATAAGGCTGCTGGATTTTTAAATGTAAATAAAACAAGTTATGTATGATATATGCACTAAATTTATTTTAAAATTGAAAGAGAATTTTATGGCATTAAGTGTGGAATATGAGGTCGCTCAAATGTCCGCCGCGGCTTCGCTTGGTGGAATGTATTCGGGAGGCCTAATTTTCGATGACTTTGTCGCATAAATATCGCTAAATTGGCTGGATGATGTTTGTTATGTTGACTTTGAGAACATCAACTGTTTGCGGATTATTCGCATAGACCTGCGATTTAAGGTAGCCTAAAAGAAAGTAGTCTAATGGCGTTAAATCGCATGATCTCGGTGGCCAGTTGACGTCGCCGCCGCGCGAGATGACCCTGCTCTGAAATCGCTGGTGCAAAATGTCTATCGTGGCGTGCGCAGTGTGGCTCATAGCGCCATCCTGTTGGAACCACATGTCGTCAGTATCCATATCAGGCATATAATTCCGTTGAGGCCACAAGAAGTTGCTTATCATCAATCTGTAGGTCTCGCCGTTGACGGTTATGGCAATCCCATCTTCGTTCTCAAAAGAATACGGACCGATGATTCCGTTAAACGAAAATTCGCACCAAACAGTGACCTTGTTGGGATGCGATTGGTGATAGTGTATCTCATGTCGATTGTTTTCGTCCTAAATGCGATAATTTTGCTTGTTCACAAATCCATTCATCCAAAAATGGGCCTCGTCACTGAAAATGATTATTGGGGGGAAATTTGGGGCAACTTCTAACTGGTCTAGAGCCCAATCAGCGAACACAAGGCGTTGTCTATGGTCGTTTACCTTAAGTTCCTGGGTAATTTGGATTTTGTACGGTTTCAGACACAAGTCCCTACGCATAATTCGCCAAACTGAAGTCGCAGAAAGGCCGAGTTCTTGTGAACGACGAGAAATTTACTGCCTCGGATTTTCCCGTACACTCTCATTTACGGCAGCAATGTTTTCAGCAGACCTTGTGCTTCGGCGGCGTACGAGTGTTGGCTGATTGTTGATCGACCCTTTTGCCTCTAATTTGGCCACCAAGCATCGAGCAGTGGACTCGGCAGGACGATTGTGGCGAGGATAGAAATCACGTAATGCGCGGAACGTTTGTTGAACGGGGCACTGATTTTGATAATAACATTTAATAATTTACACACACTGTTCAACGCTATAACCTGCCTTAGTGTTTGCCAAGTACTATTTAACAGTTCACAGTGAGTTTGCCAGATGTCGCTTGAATAACATAGCCACTATCGTCTTAAAAAGGTTGAGCGTCCTTGTTGAAAGACCCTTTACAAGGGTGATGTGCGTCGTAGACTTACACATCGAGAAAAATAAATACATAAACAAAAATAATTGAATATAAGCTCATCTCTAGCTGGCGGATATAATAATTACATGATGGACAAATGTCTATGGAGAAATTGCAATTAAAATTTAACTGGGGTCGTCATCCAATGGATTATGGCTAAGGGTATCGGCGATACACTTTTCCGACCCTTTTATATATGTACATTATCCTATATTGGAATTCGTGCAATAATAATCTCCATCTCATTACTCGGCCATTATGTTGTTTAATATTACGGTGTTATGCCAGCGGGCGATAATCGGTTTCTATAACGAATTCTCGGCCTAACAAGTACATGTTAAACTTCTGCATACTCCAAATTATATCTAAAGCTTCCTTTTCTATCACTGCATAATTCCTCTCACGTGGGAGCAATTTACGACTCACGTAGGCCACAGGGTGACTCTCAACGTCCTCTCCGTACTTAAGAAGGACATAACCGATGCCCTCGTTAGTCGCATCCGTTCGGATTCCGAAAGGCCTACAGGGCTCAGGCAACCTGAGGACTACGGCAGATTTCAATTTACCCTTTAATTGATAGAAATAAGCAGTAGCCCTCAGTTTTCATATGATGTGGTCTAGGGACTTCTTTTTTAGTAGTTCCAACAACGAAGCGGCCAAAGACGCGAAATTGGGGACGAAACTCCTATGAAATGAGGTAGACCCCATGAAACAACGGAGCTGTTTCTTCGTATCCGGGAGACCATCTCAACTATCGCTCGGACCTTGTCCTTTTGGGGCTTAAGTTGGTCGTTTTCAATGTGGAAACCTAGATATTGGATCGAATCATAGGCCTGGTGTCACTTACCAGAGCCGAGTGTAAGGCCGTGCTCTCGCAAACGGCTTAAGAGCGCCTGAAGGCAGTTCAAGTGTTGGTCCCATTCACAAGTGGTAACGTAATTGTTGTCAAAATAAAAGGTGATATTATCCAGTCCGTGCCAAACTCTGCACATTATCCGATTATAATTGCTGCAGGCTGTCATTAACCCGAAAGGAAGTCGGCGGAACTGCATTAGTCCTTTGTCGGTGTATTTCCTTACGCTCTTTTTCAGGGGAACCTGTTAATATGCTTTACATATGTCGAGCTCGCGAAGAAATTTTGCCTTTTTGAACAAGTGAATGTTTTGGTCAATTAAAGGAATCGGTTCCGCATTGAAAACGGTCACGTAATTTAATTTGCGAAAATCTACACACATTCGGTAATAGTTATCTGGTTTCCGTACCCTAACTATTGGGAACAATAATTTGGCGTGGAGTGTTTAATGACAATGAGGTTGGGCAGATTGTAAACCTCGGCGTTAAAGGCATTTCTCAAATGAATTGGAAGGGGGTAAGCTCTTGAACGAACAGGTTCTTTGGTAGCGAGGATTTAATCATGCTCGAAGTTAATATCACACCCAAGGTTCTTAGAAATGACGCTCTCAAACTTGCTTAAAATAAGCTGCAACTGAATAATATCACCTTCTATTGATATCCAAACTAGCGAGGGGTGAATGGATGGAGCCGTGCAAGGCGGGTAGTGAGTAATCCCTATCCTGTTTGACGCACACGGCCTGTACAAGGTTCAGGGCATCCGTTGTGTAGCCGGCTTCCAAAGGTGGTAACAATGTTGTTGATACACGCGCGGCGGTGATATCTTTTTAACATGTTGACGTGGAACAGCTTCTCTCCTGTGGGGATCTTAATTAAATAATCCACAGGACATCGCGCTTCGAAAATTGGGAAGGGGCCTTTCTATTGGCTCAGAAGTTTGTTGCTCTCCGTAGGAAGTAGCAATAGAACCTCATCACCGAGCTTAAACTTCCTCTCCTTCGATCGATTTGACATTGAAGTACGTCTGGTACTTTTCTAAGTTAGCGTCGGCATTTTGGTATGCAATCCCAGCAGACTTTTCTAATCTTCGTCGAAGATCCAAAACATACACGTAGGAAGATTGAATTTCCCTGTCTAACTTGGCGTTAGAGAATAACTCCTTGAGGATGATGATGGGACCTTGCACGTTACGTCCGTAGATTAATTCGAAAGGATCAAATCCAAGCGTACGATGTGGAATTTCCCTGAAGGCAAATAGTGCCACGGGCAAGAAGCAGTGCCACTCACTGGGATGTTCAGCACAAAGCTTCTTTAAAAATAGCGCGATATAGCAAGCCTTCTTTCACGATATAAGAGGATGTCTTGTTACCGCGGACCGAATCCTGCTCAAGGCTCCGAGATTTTTCCAACAAGGAAAGGAGACTTGGGCATTCCTGTATTTGAGTGATTTATTCACTTATAACGCCACTGAAATCTGAATCTAAGGGACATTCAAGGGCAGCGAGAGTTTGGGCTTTCTTCTCTGCTGTGGTCTCGTGATAACGGGCTGAGCCACAGGGTTAGATGAGACTTGGGGACACTGTGTTACCAAAATGGAACATAATTTACTAGGGGCTGACACGACCTTAGCCCACCCTCAAAAGTACTGAAACTCCAGGTAACAGTTTACAATGGGGAACCTGTTTGCCCGCCCCAGGTAGTCATGAACTACCGAAAACTTTTTTGTGGTCGGGGTAACCGGGGGAAGAAGTTCATTTAATACCACGATACATTTAGACCTGGTATCGCGGACGAAGGTAGAGACTCGGCACCCATTAACGCTTCAAATTTCAAGGTTCAAACTTCCTGGAGAACTCTTGTGGAAGAGGAAATTAACATGGTGCCCTGGGGCCCTGGGAGACGAGATTGGAGCTTGGTTTTCTGGTCACGATAGAGGGGAAGCGAGAGCAGTATTTACCTGGTGGACTTGGTGAATGGGATCACGACGGAGTTAGGAATTTTAGGAGCAATTTGGGCGCGTGTGGCCTTCGACACCGCACGCAAAACATACAATTGGCCTACGGGGAAAAGTTGACGCCGGAAGATTTGATATAGGGCTTGAGATCACGGGGTTCCGATGGAGGGAAACTTCTGGACTTAAAGGGGTCTCTAACTTTGGCGACTTCTGGGAAGTTCTCAGGAGGGAGTTATTAAATTTATTCTTGGAAGATGAAGGGGGAGTCTTTTTATTTTCCTTCGGCTATACATAAGTTGTGAGACGCCGCATATATATTTGCTTCTTCTATGCACTCTTTAAATGAGTTACACTGAAGATTTTTCACGAAGGAGCGGATCTGTTGTGATAGCGACGCCAGCAACTGATCCCTTAGAACAAAATCTACCAGGGGCTCATAATCGTGGGGAACTTTCGCGGCGTCTAACCAAAAATGGAAATTACGGAAAAGAGTATATCCAAAATGACGGAAGATCATATTTGGTTGGATGCGGGCGTGGCGAAATTTGGCGTGGTAGAAGTCAGGCGTCATATTATACGCCGCGAGAAGTTCAGATTTGAGGGTGGAATAATCCACCGTGGCTTTCGAGGGAAGGAATACACATAGGTCTCGGAGCTGCGGGCTGAGGAGGGAAATAAGCTTAGCGACACCGCCTGTTTCAATGTCGCAATAATTAACTTCAAAACTTTTCTCGAAATGAGTGAGAAAAGATCTGAAGTTTTCCTTCTTTGAACGTGGGGAGTTTAACGGAGGAGGATTAAGGGGCTCCTACACGGCAATTTACTGAAAGGGCTTCGAACAGATTGCGATTTAATTCTACTTCATATTAACGAATTCTCTGGCGCTCTTTGCTATCTCTACTTTCTTTTTGCTCAGCTATTTCTCAAATCTCTTTTTGTTCAGTTCTCTTTTTTTCTCTTCTTTCTGTATATAAGTGACAAGGTATTTGCCACTTAAACCGAGGGATTCTCCTTGGACTTTAAGTCTCTCGAACGATGACATTTTGTTCGAAAGAGAGGGTTTAAGTGACCGCCAGCACGGGACAGAGAAGGCTTGGCTCACAGATTTCTGACACACGGAAGGAATATGCTTTTTTAAACGCGGTAGCTTTGCTATCCGAATACTCCCGCTAATATAATGCACGATTAAACAAATAAAAAAAATAATGGAGTCTTCGTGAGATGAGAAGGGCTCAGAATCTACTAATATGTAGAGGATTAAAGTGACCGTGGGAGAAGATCTGTCTCCTAACAAAATTTTGCTATTAAGGGTTCTCTGTCCGAACACACATACAAACACTATGCGATCAATTAATATGGCAGGGTTGTTTCCTGTTTTGTTTTGTCTTTGCAACTCAGACAATACTCAGCTTTGAAAACTACAATAAAGCCAAAGGGTTGAAGACCGTCAGTGAATAGGGAAATTGTTATGAGTCCAGTGGAGATGGTTTATTATTAACTGTGCGGGGTCCTTTTTAAAACAAATATTTCAGGGTGCAAGTTGGCCAAAGATTAACAGGTAGCTGGTATGCGTTGAGATTGCAAAAGAAAGACAATGACGAAAATATATCTTTACTAGCAACAAAATGATATTTAAATATACACAAATATTGGGTTTAAAGGGAATGGTCGCACAGACGGAGTTAAATGACTACGCGAGATACAGGTGGGTTAATTAGGGGATTAAGGAGGTCGGATTGAGGTCAGTGATTTAAAGGGGGGTTTTAAACTGAGGCGCACACACAAAAAATGGATCGATTATGTAAGCTAGATTGTAGATCAAGTGGCAGGAGGCAACGGTTACAATTGCTCACGTGCTCTTTGTAGGAAAGGGGCTAGTCGGGATACGATGACTGCGAAGAGGAAGTCGGGTTACCTCTCGCTTCAGATGAGAGAGCACTCGTAGATGGCCTTTGGAGATGGGAATCCTTTTCAGATACTCGCCGATTGACTATGTCGGAGTTCAAGGATGTTGATTGAGCCTTCGTTCGCGAATCGAAATCGTCGATGTCTCCGATCGCAGTAAGAGGCGAGCGTCCTTCAGCTCGTTCGCGGTGGTAGGTGGGAAGTATATTAGTGCTCCTTACTAAACTGAGTCGAAGGATTATATAGATGCCAGGTGAGGTGGTTTTTGGTGGCTTGGTGGATACCAAAATCGATCTTATGACCAAAGGCAGGAATGTTGGCTCAAAGGCTGCTATGGGAGACGATGAGTTCGTCCCTATGCAAATACAGCTGAGGTGTGATAACGACGTAGGCTGCACTCTCACCGTAGTTCATCCGTGCTTTCCAAGTTCCATGCGGTGATCTTTTTATCATGTGGGTACAGAAGGGCACGTAGTAGCCCTACGCCCTTATTCTGCTACAATGATAAGTTTTTAAATGTATTTTAAGTGGGAGTAAAGTAGAAGCGATTTTACATACAATCTAATTTCTCCCGATTCATCACCTCCACATGTCACCCAACCAATTTAGACGAGAGAAAAAGAGAAGAATAATGACGGTAATTTACTTCCGTGTTCATAGGAAGAAAGTGTGGATGTAAATATACGAATTTAAATAAATAAAAATTGAAAAAAGATTTAAATAACAACAGCCCGGCTCAATCTACAAATAAGGGGGCAAAAGGCGGCCGTCTTTGGCGGAAAGTGTTCGTGCATCGAGATATGACTCAAAAGTACCGAGTGCGATTGATTTTAGCAGTCTGGTTTATCGATTCATGGTGCTCACTACTTTTCCACTCAATTTTTAGTCACGTGTGTCTCTCTATATCGGTCGGTCTGTCGGTAGAAAGGTCAGTCGGTCCGTCCGTCTGTCTTTCCCGAATTTGCTTTTCTTTTTTTTTGGTAATAACATCATAACTATTTGGCCGATTCTAACTAAATTTGCACCCCTTATGTTGTTTTACATTCTCCTTCAAATGCTATAATAGTCAAGGTCCGCCTAAGATTAGTCCGATAATTATTGAATGTTTTGAAGGTCGTAAGGTCAGAGTAAGTAAGAGAACGCGACTTTGGTCAGCAGACCTTTTTTAGCTGGTTTTCACTTAGCGGGGTTTCACTTTGTTCTCACTTGATCTTTCCTATTTTCAGTTAATTTTCACCTATTTTTCCAATTAATTTTTCATTTGGAATGAGCAAAAGTAAAAGGAGAAGATTATGCTTTCGTATTTTTGTGCGGGAACCGGATAGTGAAAGTATACAAAATCAAGTATCAACAAAAACTTGAATGGGCCTTGATGCCATCTTTCCGCATCGCTTGGGTCTAGTCGGAGGTGAAAAAAACGAAATGGCTATGGCAGAGAAGGAGACCCCTTCCTCAGATGAGCAGAGAAGTAGAGTTAATGAAAATGATGGACTAACCCCAGGAAATGGGTTTGTGAGGTTGCAATCATATCTAGAGAAACAAACTAGTACCAAGCGGCCGAGGACTGAGGGATAGCTCCCAATTTTTATAAAAAAAGCCAATAAGGAAACTGCAGGCACTAAACTACATCCATAAAATAATAATATATCTAACTCATCTCTAACTAAATCTTAATTATCCTTCTCCAAATTTCTTACCTTTAATTAATTTTAACAATGAAATTTCCCAAATTCTCAATTATTTATACTAAATTTCCAATGATCCCTAACTAACTCCTAATAATCTCTTTTTAAATCCCTAATTACCCTTCCATAAATCATAATTATTATTGACTAAATCCTAATAATTGATACGTAAATTCCAATTATTTTTAAGAAACTTCGAAATATCTCTTATTAAATTCCAAATAATCCTTCATTTAATCTTAATTATCCTTTTCTAAATCTCATTATCTATACAAAATTTCAAATTAACTCTATCTTACTCCAAATTATCTCTTTTTAAATCCAAATAATTCTTGAACAAATCCTAACTATCCTTTCCTAAATACCAATTATCCATACCAAAATTCCTATTTTTCTTACCTAAATCCAAATTATTTATTCCTAAATCACCAATAATCTTTACATGTTCCCTAATTATGCATTTCTAAATCCTATTATCCATACAAAAATTCCATTTAACCCAAATAATCCTTCATTAAATCTTAATTATCCTTTCCTAAATCTCATTATCTATACAAAATTTCAAATTAACTCTATCTTACTCCAAATTATCTCTTTTTAAATTCCAAATATTACTTGAATAAATCCTAATTATCCTTTCCTAAATACCAATTATCCATACTAATATTTCAATTAACCTTAACTAACTTCAAAATATTTCTTCTTAAATCTACAATAATCCTTACATAAATCATTTTTATCCTTGTCGAACTCACAAGTATCTTTACCTTTTTAATCCAAATTGCCCCAAGTAAATCAAAATTATCCCTAACTATGTTTAAATGATCCCAATTAAATCCCTATTAACTTTAACTCAATCTCAATTTTACCTACCAAAGTGCACATCATTCTAACTAAAGTCTAATTGATAGAAAGGTGCCAATAGTTTCCCGATCAAGAATTATATTGATTGCTTTTGACTCTCAAGCTTTAATCATATTCAACGAATAATTTGCCCTCTGTTTCTAATGTTCACCATTGACTTTCAAATCCCTATTATTTAACATCCGTTGTAAAATGATTTTCCTTGTCTTTCGTCGGAACTTACCTTTATGATGAAGAGAGCACAGGTTCGGATTACTACACACCTTCACCTGTCCCGAGCCCAGAGTCATATCTTTGGGACATTCTGGTACTGTCCATATATTTTTATTTTCTTTCTCTTCATCACTTTCACGCCTAGGTATTTTTCTAGCATTTACACGGAGACTTTGTTCTTGCTGGCTTTACTTTCAGGATATATAACAAACCAATCAACTCCGTCTCGCCCCAAAATCCAAAGAAAACAAACCTTCAAAAGTTGTTGCTCGCATCTACACCTCCTGAGCCTATCTTCCAATTGATGTTTTTCTACAGCTAAAATATTGAGTAGAAGTTTTGACATCTACACTTCGAAATTAACATTCAGCTTTTCCATTTAATAGCTACCACTACTACTACCAAACTGATAGCCAATACATTCACTGCTAGAAAGCTAATGTTTCCATACATACCTCTCTGTTTAGCCAGCATAAAATCCTTATAATATTTTTAATAGGCGGAATCCTTTTAAATATTTTATTTTCTCAATAATTGAAATATTATTCGGGACTTTGTGTAATGAATCTCAATGAAAAGCTCAGATTGACTAAAGCTTTTTAGTCGCGTTTTACTCTACATCTCACTTTGTCGGTTGGTCGGTTCCGTTTTGCTTTTTCTATAATAAAATTGTATGTATTTGGTCGATTCTAATAAAAGACATGTTGTTTTTACATTCTCTTTTGAATGCCATAATTGCAAAAGTCCTCCCAAGGTTATCCCGGGAATTATATTGTTTGGCAATAACATCATAACTATTCGGCAAATTCTAACGAAATTTGAAACCCTTATGTTGTTTTACATTCTCTTTCAAATGATATAATTGCCAAGGTTCTCCCTATTTTTATTCCAGGAATTATTGAAAGTTTAGAAGGTCGTAATGTCATAAATCAGAATAAGTGATAGCACTACACTTTCTGTTAGGAGACCTTTTTTGCTTCCTATATTCCCTCACTTTCACGTTTGGCATCCAAGACCTAAAATGCATTCTAGGTCGAAAAATGATCGAAAAAGATGTTTAAAGTGATGACGTATTGCAGATTCATTTTAATTTTTTTTTTAAATTGCTTTTGGGGGAAATTATTTAGATTTGTAAGAGAGGTATATCCTTTGTAGGAGGTTTACTCTGTTGAGAACGGAAAGAACAGGAACACGAGTGGATGTGAAAGTATGAATGAGAGAAATAATACTGTTTAAACCAATATTTTGCCACTTAAATACAGAGGCATAAGGGGCAGGGTTAAAACCGGGGCTCAATAAACTAATGAAAACAATTTCCAGGCTGTTTATTCATATATTGCTATTTATTTCTTTATTGCTGCATTACCCAAATAGATTTCTAAAAGTTATTATAGGAATCTTTCTAGTTTTTATAAAAGAATGTTAGATGAGTGAATAAAAGATATATTATGAGATAACTATTAAACCATGCAAAAGCGAGATCTACGGATGATATGAGGCAGGCTGCTCCCGAAATTAGGAGCAATGAACTCAAAGCCACGATTACCCAGAAAATATATATGAATTCGATACAAGTTTAAGACAAATTTAGCAGAGTTGTACCTTTAATTCTATACAGTCCTAAATAGTCGCTTTTCAGAGTCACTTGCTTAATGAAATTTTTTTATACCAAGATGTTCGATGTGTTCGCGCCTTATAATGCATCAAATGACTAAATTTACCTTATATATATATATATATATATATATATATATATATATATATATATATATATATATATATATATATATATATATATATATATATATATATATATATATATATATATTACGAACATACTGTGTGTATAGACTTGATTTTACGCGTGAAATTAAATTTAGTGGGGCATAACTTGTGACCGGGCGTTGTGTAAGAAAACCACCACACGATGGATTATTTCACTTCTTTAGGCACGATATTTTCGTATCTCTCGTTTCACTGTAATGAAACAACTTTCATACATGTTTTTTAACCACACCAGAACTCATTTCGCCACGGGAAATTTCATGTATTAGCTTGCTTGAAAGTATTATATAGAATAATACTTTCTTTTTTACATCTTAGAGGATTTGTGTTTTTTTCATGTTTTTTTTTTTAGATCGGGAGCAATTCTCTCATTCTCTAGCTTCCCCCCTTCCCCGTCGAATCAATCAAGCGTATTGGCTACGAATGGGGTTTTAGATACCCCCGAATTGAAATTATTTCCGAGAGGTGAGGAATAATGAAATTATTTTGAGAATTCCAAATAAATTGAGGTTTTTAAATAATCGTTTTTTATGGCATCGTATTGGTTGCTTGTTTATGGAATCCATGACTTGATATTTTTAATTTGGTTTGTCTTTTGGCTATAATTTGTATATAATAAAGAAGTAAAGCATAATCATAGACTGGAATTTGTGGTGGGAAGAATTTGTAGAGTTTTGTAGAGATAACATAGGCTAAGTAGACTACTTTGAGACTAAGAACCTAGAGGGAACGCAACTCTCCGGAATCTATTGTAATTAGTGATGAATCGAGGAGCCAATTATTGCCAGCCACCGCGAAGGTGTTAGTCGTGGCAGTAAACTTGTGCTCATTGCCGCTTACCCTGGCCTCTTTGCACTCTACTCTCATCATGATGACATAAGAAACCAAACATGGGAAGTGGATAAATGTTGCCCTAACTTCAGGTGGTACTCAAATTAATAATATCAATATGAAGCACCAGTATTTAAGACTGAAACCAGCAGTCCGTTAATTTTAATAATGATTCAATGACTTCAAAGATGATGGGGAGCGCATCGATAAGGAGAGGAATTAATAAAGAGAAGAAAGTCTATTTTATCAAGGAAATTCGTCAATGACTGTAAGAGAAGCTAAGAATAAAGTTGCCCCCAACAATGAGTAAATACCCCCAAAATATTTCTGATTGATTTAGGCATCATAAAAGTCACCACAAGTGAATTCGCAAGGTAATTTCACGTAATCAACAAACTCTTGAAAGAAAACCTGCTCCTAACAGGTTGGTTTGTGTAAAAATCAAATCCTAATTCTTCAAAGTAGAAGCATGGAGGTCTGACAAAAAATAAGTCTGGTGAAAGGTTAGATGCATGTTTGCAGTGTTTATGCCATTATATTAGGCTAAGCTTTCTACACAATGTACTATTTTAAAGTTTTCCTTCATCTTCTAAATCTATTTTAACATAAAAGACCGTTTGCAGACAGAAGCTTGACAGCTGCTGTATTATAACAATGAATAACCAATTCCTGATAACTGATTCATGAAATTGAGGCCGAATTTAAAGTCCCCTAGGTCAGGCAAGCTTTCTACGCTCAAGACAACGCTCTGTACGACTTATAGTTATGTACTTCCTGAAGTTAAAATTTTGACGAGGGGTTCTAAATAGAGAAGAGTATTGCCAATAATGAAAAATGCCATATTACAATTGCTTAAAATACAGAAAATTAACTGAAAAATATTTCAGGCAGGAGAAAACATGCTGCACTACAAGTCATAATTCAGAACAGGGCTAGTCTGAGAAATATTGTTATCTTACCTCAACTATTAGCTATTATTGTTTTACCGAGTATGGTTGGATACTCTGTAAACAGAAAATAACAAGTGTGTTTATTTTAACCGAAGATTGTCTAACCTTTGTTACCTCTATCATTGTTGATTCAAATGGCAACATAGAAGACAAGGAAGAAATGCTAAAAGGGATTAGGGCGAGCAAACGTTTCCGAATAAAGCTATACTGCCTGTCAACAAGTGCCTAATAGAGGATCAACAGATCGATTCCCGTTTAAGGCACGATGTACACAGATAAAAATCCAGATGGGCAGATATGTTTATCTTGCTTCGGATTGGAAGGTTTGCTCAGCTTCAATAACCAAGTACGAGCGTGGCTGTGTAGATTATGCGTGGCGTGCGCACGACTTGATCATAAATTTTTCGAGACTTTTCGGTAGGCTGTCAGGTCCTGATCACCGATGTTTAATTTACACTGGTCAGTGAAACTAATTTGAAAAAAAAACAGGCAATTGACACTCGGACTGGCAGAAAAATTATAAGATATAGAGTAAAAATCGTGTCTAATGAACGTGAATAAAAGTGATGATAATAGTGAAGATCTGTGAAAAGAAACAATTTGGGAACAAAAACTTAGCATAGTGGAACTCCTTTGGTTTGCTTTAATGACAAAAGAAGAGAGATTAGTACAAGCAACCAAGGCGGCATTTTCATTTAGGAAGAATATGGTGAGGGACAAATAAAGGGCAGATAAGGATAAACTGTATTAAAGGAAATCTTAACAAGCCTTGATATTAGCAGGGGAAGGCGTATTGCAATCTTTCAAGTTCGTACAAAAACCAAAGAACACAAAGCTACGAATTTAAACTTATTTATGTTCGCATATTTCTAAAGGAGGAGACTACTTGGAGTACAAAGCAGATCACCTTGCACGAGACAACTTAAGGATTTCACCTTCTTTCACGAAATAGGAAAAACAGGGATTGATTTTTGAAGTCCAAAATTGACCTAAGCAGGATTCTATGTTACAATAGTAACATTAAATCCTGCTTAGGTCAATTTTGGACTTCAATAATCAATCCCTGTTTTTCCTATTTCGTTAAAGAAGGTAAAATCCTTAAGTTGTCTCGTGCAAGGTGATCTGCTTTGTACTCCAAGTATTCTCCTCCTTTAGAAACTCGGTTATGAAAATTGCACAACTCTTTATTCTTTAATCTCACATTCTTTATTAACAACCATCTGTTGAATAGGTTTATGAAACAATCAAGGTGGTATTCATAAACAAAACCCTCAAACATATATGTCGTCTCTATGGTTCGTCTTTATGTGTCACGTAGGTGAATACCTCGGCTTTTTCCTTCGGGCCGTTGCGCCTGACTACGAAACCCTTCAAACATTTTATCATAAAAATCTTGATAAATGTTACCAAAACTTGTGATAAACATGTTCAAATCATACTTAAAACAATAGATCCCATCTGAGATACACGTCAGATGGTGCAAAGCAGGGCCAAAAATAAATTATAAAAAAAACAGTCTGTTCAGTCTGTTCCAGCTTAATTTCATAGATTAGCGCTTATTTTGGATGCGTTGATGACGAAAATGAAATAATTCATTCTACAATAAAACAGTGATGATCCACACTTGACGATGGTTCCTCATAACTTCTTTTTCCAAGGACAGCTCTGAAATTAGGGGTAACTACATAGAGTTAAAAAGTTCAAAAGGTAAGAAGGAAAAAGGTAAAAAAAAAAAGTTAAAAATTAAGAGGTAAAAGTTTAACAACTTAAAAATGTAACTGGTAAAAAGATAAAAGTTAAAAATTAATAACTAATATGTAAAAAGTTAAAAGTTAAAAATTAAAAGAGGTAAAAAGATAAATAGTAAAAAGATATAAGGGTAAAAAAGTAAAAAGGCAAAAAGCTAAGTAGGTAAGAGGGTAAAAATAAATAATTGAAAATTTAAAAAGTTAATAAAGTAAAGAGTTAAATAGATGAAAAGTAAAATGTACTAAGGTAAGAAGGTAAAAGTAAAAAAAAAATCAAAAAATTAAATATTAAAAACTAAAAGGTTACAAATTAAAAAAAAATAATCATAAAAAGTAAGGTTTTAAAAGTAAAAAGGTATAAAAGGTAAAGGGATAAAAATATTTAAGGGCTGCCCTTAATGTCTTCCATTAACCATTCTGAAAATTCTATATCTATCAGGTTCTCTTAGGCATAAAACAAAGCAACGTCCACCGATGATATGAGCTTGGGAACGCCCAAGCTCCTCTAGTACATAAAGGGATGGGACAGACCGGGCTCTTCTTGTAACTAAGGAGATGGGACAGACCGGGCTCTTCTTGTAACTAAGGAGATGGGACAGGCCGGCTCTTCTTATAAGTAAGGGAATGGAACAGCCCTGGCTCTTCTTTAAAATTTGGGAATAAGACAGCACGGCTCTTCTTGTAACTAAAGTGATAGGACAGCCCGGGCTTTTCTTGTAACTAAGGGGATTGGACAGCCCGGCTCTTTGTGTAACAAAGGGGATGGGACAGCTTGGTCTCTTCTTGTAACTAAGTGGATGGGAGGACCCGTGCTCTTACTATAACTAAGCGGATGGGATAGCCCGGGCTCTTCTTGTAACAGAGGAGATACGACAAAACCGTGCTCTTCTTGTGACTAAGGGAATAGAACAGTTCTGGCTCTTCTTGTAACTAAGGTGATGGACAGTCCGAGCTCTTCTTATTACTAAAGGAATGGGAGCGCCCGGGCTTTTCTTTTAAATAAGGTGATAGGAGAGCCCGGCCTCTTCTTGTAACTAAGCTGATGGGACAGCCCGGGCTCTTCTTGTAACAACGGAGATGAAGCAGACCGGACTCTTTTTGTAACCAAGGGGATGGGACAGCCTGGGCTCTTCTGTGTAACTAAGGGGATAGGACAGCTCGGGCTCGTCTTGTAATTAAGGGGATGGGATAGCCCTGGCCTTTCTTGTAACTAAGGGGATGGGACCGCTCGGGCTCTTCTTGTAACTTAGGGAAAAGGACAGCTCGGGCTCATCTTGTAATTAAAGGTATGGGATAGCCCTGGCTCTTCTTGTAACTAAGAGGATGGGACAGCTCGGGGTCTTATTGTAACTAAGGATATAGACAACCCAGGTTCTTCTTGTTACTAAGGGGATTGGACATTCAGTGCCCTTATTGTAACTAAGGGGATGGGGCACCCTAGGTTCGTCTTTTAACTAAAGGTATGGGACACAATAGGTTCCTCTTGTAACTAAGTGAAGGGTACGCCTCAGGTTCTTCTTTTAAATGAGGCGATAGAACACCACAGGTTCGTCTTGTAACTAAGGGGATGGGATACCAGAGGTTCCTCTTTTAACTAACGGGATTGGACACTACAGGTTCATTTTGTAACTAAGGGGAGGGGACACACCATGGTCGTCTTTTAAATAAGGGGATTGAACACCACAGGTTCGTCTTTTAACTAAGTGGATGGCACACCACAGGTTCGTCTTGTAACTAAGCAGATGGGACAGACCAGTTTCGTCTCGTCACTATGGGGCTGGGAGCCCAAAGGTTTGTCTTGTAACTAAGTGGATAGGACGCCAGGGGTTCGTCTTTTAACTAGGGGTACTGGAAATCAGAGTTTCGTCCTGTTATAATATAGCTATTCGGACGTTATATACCCCTTTTATGTAAAGTGCGAAAAGGGGAGCTCTTCTCGTGTAGCAGGTTGGGTTAAATGATCAAACGAGCTTCCTTACGACAAAGGAAAATATTTAGCTGGATTCTTTATTCCGTTGTAAATTGCGGGAAAATCTCTCCAAAAGGCGAACGGTAAGGATCACTTCTTGCTTCTTGAATAATGACTGCTAATATTATTCTTAAAGATCAGACATTGGACATAATAAGTGGTGAAAAGAAAGTATATACCTGCATATATCTTTGCAATCGCGCTCATATATGCACATATATATAATATTAAAAGATAGAGATAGATATCCCCGGTGAACTATTATCGAAGGGTAGAAGTCCCTGGTGAAAGGGAATCGCATGCGTTAGTGTGAGATTGGTGTTCTTCTCGTTTTTGTTCATTAAACATATCTTCTAGCTTTTGCGTACTCTGTAGTAGCTGATGTTGTTTGTTTGTGTGCTTTCTTTTTGCTTAATGTAGATTGTGGTAGTTTCTTAGTCTCCTTGTTTTTTTCTGGCATTCAAACCTTTTAGGTGTTTTATGGGTTTCTCTCGTTTTCTGCTTATGAATTTTTGTGTTCTTCTTGTTGTTTGATCTTTGAGCATTGGATTCATTTTCGTTCTCTTGAAACATTGTTTTAGGTGTAGATTTGTTCTAATTGTCCTTAAGTTTGTTCTTTACTGTTAGTAAAATTCTTCGTCATTATGTATCTGTATCTATCTCCCTACGGAATGTAGATGTGTCTTTTTTGACTGAGCTCGGTCATCATGTGTCCTTCGATTTTCTCCCAGATTTTGCTGGCTCTTGACTGAAGCTCAATGTTAATCTAGGACAGTTGGATCTTTTGATGTAGGTCCCTCATCCTCCTTCTTTCTCTCTTCCTTACGTTTGTGATTAGAAGTACTGACTTGTTCAGTACTCTCTGGAGGGATCTGATTTGTGTTTTGGGACTCATGCTGATAGGTATCGATGGATACAGGAGTTTTGATCTTATGAGAACATTGTAAATTTTTTCTTATTTTCCATGTTCAGGTTTTTTAACCTGAACAGCTTGCTGAGCGCAGCCTTCGCTTGCGCTGCTGTATGAGCAACGTGGCTGCTATTTCCATTCTTACCTATCCGTAGTCCCAGAACTGCCCCCTCTGAGCTGTACGGAATGAGGGCGTCTTTGGTTTCTATGCGGTCCTGTTTCCTCCAGAAGAGTGAAATCACCTTAAACCTTTGTGTCTTTGTGGCGATTTTCCACCTTTTCTGAACCTGGTGACTTAGTTGATTTCTCTGAACGTTATTTCTGCCAGGAGTAGGAGGATTCAGAAGGAGGCCGTAGTAATCTGGGAGATGTCGTCGGCGAACTGGATGTACAGCGAGTCTTCCCTGACCGGATTTGGGAGGTCAAAGGTGTAGATATTGTATAGGAGGGTGCTTATGCACTCTCCTTGTTGCACGCCTGTAGACAGTTTGAAGTCTGGTCCGGTATAGTCTTTTATCTGCAGGTAAGCCTTTCTGTCCGTTATATAGTGGCAAAGTATTTTCTCCAGTCTTGGGTTTAGTCCTAGTCTTAGTATTTTGTACTGTAATCCAGTCCTACATACTTTTTCGAATGCCTTCTTGACGTCTCTGAGCACCAGGTCTGTATACCTTTTTTGGCCAGCAATCTTCGCCTGCTTCTCTTGTGGAGGTTGTTGTTCTCCATGAATTCGTGGACTCTGTTTGCAAGTTTCTTTTCGAATAGCTTGCCTACCACTTCAAGGAGAGAGTTTTGTCTGAAGTTCGATGGTGTGTCAGGTGGTTTCCCGGATTTCGGAATGAAGATCATTTTAGCAATCTCCTATTCGTCCCGAAAATAGCCAGCGTTTATGCATGCATTTATTTTTGAGAAGCCCTTCAATGATGTTGAGGGGTGCGTTGAAGAAGTTAAGTTTTGTCAGCTGTGTCTTGTGCCTGGTGCTCTCTGCCTGAAGGTAGACAAGGTCGCTATTAGTTCTTCTCTGGTGATCTTTCTTCCATAACCCGTCATTTCTCTGTTGGCAGATGCGTTGTTGAAGGGGTGAGTTCTGCCAAGCTTTTCTCCTAATTGGTCGTGGATATTGTATTCGAAGTCAAAGTTAAAGTGTTCATTTTCTTCTTGTGAGATGGTAAAGACGTTCTTCCAGAAGTTTCTGAACGCTTCTTTCGTTTCTTCTTCGTCATCTATTTTTGTACTGTCGTATTTTTTGAGGTCGATGTCATTTCCCGGAAGTTTTTTCTTTAATCTCGATAGTGTATTCCAGAAGGTTCGAGGGTCTATCTTCTCGTCGAGTTTGCTTATAATGTCATTCTATAAGGTCGTCTGTAGCTCCCTTATGAGTGCTGTCATTTCCGTCCTTACTGTTCTTATTCGTCTGCTTCTTTGTCTGTCGGTACCTAGTAGTCTGATTTCTTCATACTGTCTTTTGTATTCGTCTGATAGGTCACGTAGTTCTTGAGTTTATACTAGTCTTGTAGGTCGTTTTGGGCACTGTTCGCGGTCCGCTTCCACCATTTTCTCTGTTAGTGTTGCCAGTTCCTGGTCAATTTCTTCCAGTGTGGCTTCTTCAAGGGGTTGAGGGACGTATTCATTAGGGAGAAATCAGTACTCCTCCCAGTTTGTTCAGGAGAAGCATTTCATCTCTTTAACGGGAATTTAGATTGGACTGGAGGATATATTTATCATTGTGGCGATGTGGTCGCTTAGTGTCAAGGAGCCGGGTTGAATGTAATAATTATAGGGAGACTGCGGGCTGGTTAGGATGATATCTGGTTTTGTTGCGTATCGTTCATTTATGAAACTGGAGAAGTCGGGTCCAGCGCGGACTACAATGTTCCTATTTAAAAGGTTCTTCAAATTCTTTCCTTTGCTATTTAGTCGTCCGGTATATCCGAATTCTTGCCACCTGGCGTTGAGGTCCCCCCAAACAAATCTATTCTTCCATGTGCGCAGAGTTAAAGAAAGTTGTACATCGAGAGGTAGTCTCATCTTGAGGGTTGGTATCCTGTGGACACCACTAGGAGTCCCAGGGTAGTTTGGATCGTCTAGGGTAGGGATTTCTTTGAAACGAATCCTCCTTTTGAATGCGATGGCAGCGCCATCGTAAAGTTCTAAGCTGTATTTTTTAGAGATGGCATTGTAGTTAAAGATCTTCATTTGTTTTAGCGCGGTGTTAACTCTATGTTGGGAGATTAGTACAATGCCAGGATTGCATTGTTTTTTTTTATGTTGCGGTATGTCGTTTGTTTGTTGTCCATCTGCCAGCGTTTATCTGTAGAATTGTTGTCTTTTGTTGGTTAGTCTGTCCATGTTTTCTATCGTTTAGTTGTTCCTTTTGTCGTGCTTTTTTGGGGTGGAGGGGCTAGGTGGTGGAAATCTAGTTTTTAAGGATCCTTTCTTGTTAAATTCAGCGGTTGTGATCGTGGCCAAGGCTTCTTGGTTTAATCGGGTCATCCCAAGGAGGAGGGCTTCTTCAACCACTTTCTCCGGGATGTCTTCGTCATATTCCGATTTATAAGTACCTGTTGTAACGCCCTCACTGATAGTTCTGTTTGCTATGATGGTGGGGAATGGGTTGTGAGCCATGGTGTAGATCTTTAGATTTATCTTCCTGCCGTGGTATTTAGGTTTATGATCTCTTGATGTTGAGGAAGATCTTACTCTTTGTCGCTTGGGGGAACTTTTACTGCAGGCTCGTTGTTGGGAGGGTTGGTTTGCTGCTGGATTTAGTGAGTTCGTTTCAACTATTATCTAAGGTGTCTCTATTGTTGGATGTTGGACTGCAGTCTGCTGATTTTGTTTCACTGGAGGGGGGGGAACTGTCTCCATTTCTACAGGGGTTGTTCAGGCAGGTGCCTTTGGATTCTCAGCACGTACTCAGAGGTGGGGTTCTCAGGGAACCACATCTCTTTGCTGCCTTTCTGGACGAACATCTGATTTAGTTCTTTACTGAAGGTTCCCGGATTTGTGAGATTCGCAATGTACGCATAATAGATGCAGCACATGATCTTTGTTGACTGTTTGCTTTCTACCTTAAGGTAGGTCCGTTGAGTTGAGGTTTCATTAATTGCTGCTTTTGCAACATTGGCGTAAGATTTGTTGGACTTTGCCTCCTCTTCCTCTTTCATTTCCTGTTGAACCTTTTTTATTGCTTCCTTTTTAACTGGGTATGACATCGGCATTGCCACTCGTTCTCCGTTACAGTTCACACATCTACGTATACTGCTCCTACAGTCCCTCCATATGTAGCTAGATTGACCACATATCGAACGCGGGTCGTGAGTTTGCGAACATGTTCTTGTTGTGTGCTGATTGCACTTGTAGCACTTAAAACACGTTTGCACCTCTCTGAACTCCTCACTCTCGATTTGGTCCTGATACACCCTGGCATGGAAGAGCAGGAGGCCAAGTTCTTTTGCTTTTTGGGCCATGGCTGTGTCCTGGAAGATGATCTTGAATACATGTGTCTATTATTTGAACTTGATCACTAAGGTTACCTTTGCCCATTGATGGTCTAGCTCGATTTCTTCTTTGATCTCGTTGCACGCGTGGTGACCCACCCCTATAATCCTTCTGTGCACTTGGATTTGGGGAGAAATTTGGGGAGTCAAATTGATTTTATGAAATATCTGGGTGGCCTTAGATGAGGCTAGAAGTTCCAAGTCCGCTTCTTTTTGGCATAGCCGTGTAGCCGAACGGTGCATCGATTAGTCTGACGAGCGCGACGTCTAAATCTCCGTACGCTTTTGCAAAGACCTTCCCACGGTCAGGTTTTTTTGTTTAGGGGAGAGTCCTAAGACTAATTCATAGGATATCGTTCAGCATTTCGTCATCGTAGGTCCTTATTCTGCTTGTTTATCTGGTGTGGAGTTATAGTAGGAGATTAGAATAGAACAAAAATGAACTTTTTTAATATCCACTGCCACTTTACCTTATTTTAAGATGGAAGATTTTGGGTCGTCTTATTACTTACTGCAATCCGTAAGTGTGGTGTCTCTGGCACTTTGGATGGTATTCTTAGGTTCTTAACATTAACTTACTGTTTTCACCTGGAGAAAAACTCTTACTTTGAAAAGTTTAACGCGAAAAAGTCTTCCGGCGACGTTTCACATTTGTCGCTTGACTTTTCCTCCTTTTACAAAAAGAACGTACGAGAGAGAAATATTTATCACCAGAAAATCTTAGCATTCATCCCTAAATGAAATGAAATGAAATGGGAAAGTGGAAGAAAAAGTTATAGATCCTCGTGCCCCGCCCCTCCCCCTCGACCAGTCCCTCTCGGAATAGTGACCTGGTCGTGGCAGCAGGGTGAGGCCCGGTTTCCCTAGAGAAGGAGGAGAAGGAGAAAAAGTAAAGATAGGACAGACGAAATAAGTCAAAGGCTTGAAAGTTGACCTAGTTGGTATGTGGACCTACTTAACGTGGGACCAGGATCACGGTGTTTTATGTTTTCTTATATTTTTAATTGTTACTACTTGCTGTACTTATCCCTAGTATTAATGTTTTGCCCAACTTTGGAAAGCGATAAAGGAGTAAAATGTTGGAAGCGAGGGGAAGTTGGAGGTTTGCAGAGAGGTGCAAGTTTGCGTGGAGGTCACGCTAATCTCTGTACTATAAGCTAATTT
Source organism: Ceratothoa steindachneri (assembly GCA_963969495.1). Taxonomy (NCBI): domain Eukaryota; kingdom Metazoa; phylum Arthropoda; class Malacostraca; order Isopoda; family Cymothoidae; genus Ceratothoa; species Ceratothoa steindachneri. The sequence continues at coordinate 53,705,703 of OZ018332.1, forward strand.
TAAGAGTTAAGTTCGAAATAAGTAAGGGTAAAAGTGTGCCTGTTTGTTTCTTTCTGTTTTTGATTTGTTTTTAATGTTATGTGTATATGGGATAGTCGTTAAAACCGTTGTTAGCATTGCTACATTTTCCTGCTATATTATCAACTCGAGTTTATTTAAGTTATGTTGCTTTATTCTCGTATCTGTTGTGTGAATTCATGTTTCTTGGTTAGTTATATGTTTGTTTCTCTCTTCTTTATTGAATCTTGTATTTCGATTTGTTCTGTAATTTGCTCCTTTTGGTTGTTAGTTTTGTGTTCCCTTTTTGTCATCTCCTCCTTTTTCCTTTGGTCCGCTTTGTTTTTAGCACTAGGAAACAGCATGTGAGTCATCCCTAAACCTTACGTCTTGAAAGAGATAGAAAAAACAAAAGTATATGTAGAGTGGAAGTAGAGTGGATAGAGTTTGTTAGGTAAAAGTGGTGAAAATGAAAAGTTTGAGTGTTGTGCATAGGTGCTTGGGTAACAGGCCACCTCTTGAGATTCTTCTTTCAAATAGTTTCTTTTTCTTTAGTTGTTACGTAATTGAATAGGCTCCCATGTCCCTATTATATTTGTGTTTATTATTTGTGATATTCGTGTTTTTTCGCAGTTGTGATTTCTTCTTTATTATTTTAACACTGTACGACTTATCTTATCTAAATATCGGTTCAGGTTGTTCAAGGGGTTTCCCACTTCAGAAGATTCCTCTGTTTGTTTTTCTATGTTCTAGAGGAATGTCTATAGCTCTCTTTCTCTCTTCATCTATTATCTCCTCAAGTCTTTCCAACACTTTAATTGCTCTGTTGTGTAGGGCTATATTGATTGGGTCCATCTTGATTTAACGATGTAAATTCGCTCGTCTCCGTTGTTCTATTCTTCTAGAGTTTGGAAAAGGTAGTACCGCCACTATTTTGGGCTCTTGGGAATTTCACCATGTTTGTTATATGTAGCTTGTTTAATGGCACCGTTGGATACAGGGGTTAAAATTTGCATTAGGAATTGTATATGAGTATCTTGGTTTTGTTGCATCTATTTAAGTTCCTTAATTGGTATAATTTTTTAGGCCTGATTTAGAAAGATTCAATCTTTCTTTCGTATGTTTTTTTATAGCTATTCTTTCTTATTTTCATGACAAGAACTTTTCCCTTGGCATGGTATCTGTATACTTCGTCATCGATTACTATTCTCGTTGTTTTATTCCTCCCCATAAGTATTATTATGAATTTTTCGGTGTTAGACCATATTTTCTACTTTCTTTCATAATCATTTATGTTTTTGATTTCTACCGCGGACATTCTAGTGATTGTTAGCGGAGGTCTATAAGGGCTATTAGTTATTATGGTTATATCATCCGCAAACTGTGAATAAGTTTTTGAAGGAAACACCAGGTCTGGTAGGTCCCTTGTATATATTGTGTATATAGTAGGACTCAAACATCCACCTTGAGGGACACCCTGCCTTAATTCAAATTCGTGTCCTTAGCGGTCTCCTATTTCTATAAAGGCCATCTTGTCTGTAATATAGTCAGAGAAGACTTTGGTCATGATTGATGGTAGGCCTAGCCTCTTTATTTTGAATTTCAGCCCAATTCTCCACACTTTGTCAAAAGCTTTCTTTACGTCTCTTAATATAAGATCCGAGTAGTTTTTGCTGTAATTTGTTTCAGCCAAAGTTTCCACAAAAGGGCTATTGCCGTATCTCTGTCTGCTCCCTGCCTGAAACCGTACTGGCATTGGGGAATTAGATCTTTCGCCTCTAGATGTTTAGCACTCTTCTATTTATTAATTTTTTCAGGATTTTCGCTACCACTTCTCCGAGTGTTATAGGTTTATAGTTACCTGGTTCAAATGGTGATTTGCCAGGTTTAGGAAAAAAATAACTTTACCGCTTTTTAGGATATCAGGAAAATACCCCGCACTTATTTTTGCACCTAAAAGTTCTACTATTTTCCCTAGGAAAACATCTGATGCCTTTATCAGGTTCTCTCTTGCTATTCCTGTTTTGCCAGGCGCTCTCTGTTTTGTAGCTATAATTATTGCTTTTAGTTCTCCTAGCGTTATTGTCTCGAAACCTAGCTCTTCAAGAGACCTTGCAGAAGCTACATGATTTGGTGTCATTTCGTGCCTGTTTTCCTCTATCTCCTGTACTATTCATGATATCTATGAAAGTCTTCATTCTCGTTGTGCGTAATGTCGAAAAAATTGTTCCAGTGTTCCATAAACAAGTTTTCTAATGGCTCGGGCTCCTTAATTTCTTTTCCATTAAGTTTGAGAGTTATATTAGTTTTCGGTTATAATTTCCCTCTTGCTAAATTTATTTTCTGCCAGAACTTAGTTGTGTTTAATTCTGAATCGATCGACTCCACGAGGCAATCCCATCTAGCTCCTTTCTCTCTGGTTGCTATTGATATTATTTCATCCTTTATTATTCGTAGCCTCTCTCTGTTACCCCGTGCGGGTCCATACTGTTCGATCCTTTCAATAAGTGTTTTATTTTCCCTGTCTAATACAGCAGTTTGGGAGGTGCATTTAGGGTGGGGAATTGTCCTATATGCTGTTCTCGGCACGTATATTTTGTCCATATTGACAAGTATTCTTAATAGGTTTTCAGTGGCTTCGTCTATATCTTCTAACGTTGCCTCGCTTAAGTCGGGTTGCTGGTAGTTAGCGAGTTCCTCTGTGTATCCTTGCCAGTCTGCATCCTTATAGTTCTTCCTTAACGGACATTTTATCTGGATTGGGTCCGATGACAGAGTCATTAATCTAATGTACTCAATGGTGGAAGATATGGATAGTAGTAGAAGATAGATGATAAAAGATGTAGGAAGGGTTTGTCCTAGTTTGAGGGGCATCGCAGTCATTTGGTTACTTTTGATTACTGATTTTTTCCTTTCTGTTCGTTTTATTTTATTATTGTTGACTTGTCTGTTTTTTTTTGTGTTCTTCTTTATATTATTCTGTCTATTTGCTTCCATAATTTGTTTTTTAGTCTTCGTGTATTCCTGAACTTTCGAGACATTATTGGTTATCTAATTTAGCAGTTTACATCGTGTTTTGTGCTGGTTGTATTGGTTTGTTTCTCATTAGTTATGTTTAAAAATGTTGTCTTATATTTATTGTGTTATACTGTATCTTGTTTATGTGTAAAGTGGTGTAGTGTTCTCCTCGGCGCAGAGTCTAGTGCTCGAGAAAAGTCGATTTCGGGCGACTTTCTCACGCAATCTGGCAGGGATGTTTATGTTGCCAACTCTTCTTCTTTTTCTTAGCTCTGGGATGATATCATTGGCCAATGTTGACCAGACCTTTTTGGCCAGTTTCTGTGTTGCGACATTAATGGGCTACAGACGTTCTCTGCGGTGCAGGCCCCTTTTCTGAAGATACTCTCTCCATCGGGTTTTGTTTATGAAGAGGGATGCATAATTCTGCACTCGCTGTAGCCTCCTCATAGAGGTTTTACTAGCCGCTTGAGTCACTACTGCTGGGTAGATGAACTTAGCCCGGATAAACATCAGGTATATTTTCCTAATATTAGCCGAGTTATCTCTCTTTGACACATCCTGCATCTCCTTGTAGTGCCTTAAGTGGAGTAGCCGTATATCATTCCATCTATTACAATGGGCCACGTCCACGTCGACTTGCTCTGAATATTCCATCTTCTCTCATATTGGATGATGTTAGAGATACCTACTATATTGTTGATCGCCTGATCCCTTGCTTTCCTCACCTAACTTAGGACGATCTGCGTGACATCATCTTCAAACTGCAGATACATCGTGCCCCTGTGTATTGGACTAGGGAAGGTCGAAGGTGAAACCAAGTAAAGCAGAGGCCTCAGGCAGCTCCTCTGGGGAACGCCCGCTTTGAGTTAAAATTATGGTCCTTTGTGCTCTTTGATCATGATACTCGCCCTTCTGTCCATGACGAAGTCATAAAGGATTCTTTCAAGGAATGAGTTTAACTAGAAGTCTAGGATCTTGTATTGGAGTCCTCTCAGCCAAACCATGTCAAAAGCATTCTGCTCGTCCCTCATCACGAAGTCTACATAGTGATCTTTAGCTCGGCAATGTGCGATCTTTTCTGTTAGGAGCGCCAGGGCCGTTTATGTGCCCTTTTTGGGTGGAACCCATGTTGTTGTGGATTATGCGCTTTTAGTTTGTCGAATTAAGATTGTAGCTTGTCGGCTATAATCTTTTCAAAGATATTGCCGGGTATTTCGAGGAGAGAGATTGGGCGATAGTTAGCCACTTGGTCTGGGAGCTTGTTCCCTTTCGGCATGAAGATGATTTTAGCTATTTTATACCCGTCTGGAAAGTAATCTGTATTCAGGGATGCGTTCAGAATGTTTACCATGCCCTGAATAATTTGCTGTGGGGCATTCACTAGGTTGCGGATTATGCGCTTTTAGTTTTTCGAATTAAGATTGTAGCTTGTCAGCTATAATCTTCTTAAAGATATTGCCGGGTATTTCGAGGAGAGAGATTGGGCGATAGTTAGCCACTTGGTCTTGGGGCTTGTTCCCTTCCGGCATGAAGATGATTTTAGCTATCTTATACCCGTCTGAAAAGTAACCTGTATTCAGGGATGCGTTCAGGATGTTTACCATGCCCTGAATAATTTGCTGTGGGGCATTCACTAGGTTGTTCTTAGTGAGCCCAGACCAACCGGGTGCCCTTTATTTGAAGAACCTTATGGTGTTCATGGTCTCCTCAAAGGTGATGGGGTGCCCGTGGTTAACCCTCTCTCTTTTTCTAGATACTTGAGGGAGTGGGTGGGTCCTATATATCCTCGTTCCGAGGTCTTCGATCAGTTGGTCTTCGAAGTCTTGGTCGAAATCATCATTCTCCTCAGGTGATATTGCAAAGGTCTCTTTCCAATTTCTTCTGAATTACCTTTCTTGAGGTTACGAATCCTCTATGAAGTTTTCGTCTTCTTTTATTTGCGTCCTAAGACTGGAAGGCAATCCCCTAAGTTTTCAGAGGTTATTCCAAAAACTTACAGGATTTCTCTCTTTGTCTATTCTGCCTACCATATCGTCTCAGATTTCTTTTTGCTTCTCAAGGATGGTGTTTTTTTAGCTCCTCGGTTAGTGGTCTCATTCTGGCTGCCCTTTCCCCGTTTTGGCCTGTCCTACCGACTTCTTCGTAGATCCACCTCTGTTCCCTGGCGATTTCCCTAATTTCGTCCGTTCACCTAGGTTATGGGAGCATCTTGTACAAAATTCTGGGGACGCATCTTTCGTCTGCTTGAGTGGGGAGGTTAAATATCTTATCAATCTCCTCATCAAGATCTTCGAAGTTGCGTCACCCAGGTCAGATGGCTGATAGTTGCTGAGTATTTCTCTCTACTGCTCCCAGTTAGCATTTGCGTAGCTTTTCCTAAGTGTGACGGCTTGAGCATTGGCGCAGGCGATATGGTGGTGATGATAGGGATTTTAATGCTCGGTACTACTGGGCCTAGTGCGTTGACGATGTTGAAGTGGAATTCTGGACTTGCCAACATAATGTCCGGTTTTGTCACCAAACAGTGCGTTAGGTAGGTTGGGAGGTCTGGTCCGACTCTCTGGAGCCTATTCCTTTCGAAGAGTAGCTCCAGGTAACTGCCCCTTTGGTCGACGCGCCTGTAGCCAGATGCACGGCATCTGGCGTTTAAGTCTCCGCCTAGCAGCGCTAGCCTTCTGTGACGAAGAGGGTGAAGAAGTTGTTGATTTGTAGGTATTGGCGCCTGGGCGGCTGTTAGGCTGCCGCCATGGTTAAGCCTCCAACCATGTTTGGGATCTCGACAGCTACGAATGATTCGTTTAAGCCCAGTAGCGTTTTGAACTTTAAGTTTTTTCTGATTGCAATGGCTGCGTGATCAAATCGTTCTTGTGTGTGGTTCTTCTGTATTAATGTGTAATTATGTGTCGTTATTGTGTTCGTGTTAGTGTTGACGCCATGTTCTAACATGAGAATGATGTCCGAGTCCACTTTATTAAAGATGAGGCCGTAAGGAATGAACTTTCCTTTTCATCAATCCACATTCAGTGCGATAATCTTTAAAGTGTTGTTGAAGTTCTACATTGTTTTCTTGTTCTTGAGTGTCTTTGTTCTTTTAGTGAGTCTTATTAAGTGTTGTGGACTTTGCCTTTCCGGATGTTTTTGTATTCTGCATCACTTAAGGTGATGCAAGAATCTTTTGTGCACATTCACTTTTCTTTCGTGAATAGCTTGTTCAATATCTGATTCTGATTCTGTTGCTGAGTAGGTCCATTTGTATCTTTTGTCCCGAATTCCCTGATATATCTCCTTAGGGGAGAGCTTCTCTGGGTATGGGGTCTGCTTAATTGTAATTATCTTGTGACCTTGATCTCCTCTTCATCGTACATGGAGTACACTTTGAGGTCTTTGACCTACTCCTCGAGCTTACGGGTCTTTTAGCAGTCTTGTTTTAGACCTCCTCAGCATCAGATTCTGAGGACGATGAGCTCATAAAACTGCCCTCTGCTTGCTTAATCCTTCTTGCTGCTTTCTTCTGCTTCTTATCACAGCGCCTTTGTGCCTCCAATCTTGGGTCTTTCCAGGTGGTCCTATTGTTTCCAGTCATGCCCCCCGCTGCTTTTTTTCGTGTCTATGGATTTTTCTTCTAGTGGAAATGGAGTCGCCAGTATCTCTGGTGCACCCTTTGGCAGTAATTGTAGCTGCAGGACGTCTCCCGATAGGAGGTCGTCCGGGAACCACATCTCGGACATACTGTTCTTTTTCAGCATAAGATTGAGGGTTTTTGAGAATGTTGCCGGGTTTTAAGATTGTTAACGTGCGCAAATAAAATACACCTAAGAATCTTTGTGGAATTCTTTTTTTACAGGTTTAGATAAGTCTTTGGTGGTTGTTTCTCGAGAGTTCTGGATGGGGCTGTTCTTGTTGCTTAGGCGTAGAAGGTATTAGCCCTCCTCATTTCCGTAGCTTTCTTTTCGCTGTTCTTTCTTTTGATAATCTCATTTTGGCGGCACAGGACATGGACGTCGCATCGTGGTTCAGCCCGAAGTTTGGGCACCTCTCTGTTTTGCCGAGCATTCTCATTATCCGTGGCCTTTTCCGCTGCAGCTAAAATAAGTTATACTTTGCTCTTTGCATTTATTTGTAGCGTGGTGCTCCATTTTGAAACGCCGGAAGCATACTTGGATGGGAATGAACTCCTCTCTCTCTATTTGCACTCTGCTGATCTTAGCATCGAAGAGTAGCAGTCCTCTTTCTTTGGCCCTTTGGGCCATTTGTGTCTCGCTGAAGATTACTTTAAATACGTGTTGGTATTCTGTGTTGTCCCATTTGTTCTAGAACTTCACCACCTTCATAACTTTGGCCCAAGAGTGGTTTCTAGTTATCTCTTCCATAATTTGTTTTTTGTTATAGTGCCCGATCATGGGGTCAAGTTGCCTACATATCACGCTTCGATGTTCCTGGATCTGAGGGAAGGTGCTGGGCTGGAGGTTTATTTCCTTTAGCACTTGTTGTCCTATTTCTTTCGTGAGCGTTTCTACATCCGACGCTTTCACGCAGATTGCGACGTAACCGGCTGGGGAATCGATTAGTCTAGGGATAGCCACGCTGAGCTTTTTGAAGACAGTTTCGAATACTTTACCTTGGTCCGGCTTTGGATCTCCACCTATGGTCATCAGGGGAACTCTTGTGGCGGGGGAGGATGCAATTTCTTTGTGTTTGCAGCCCCGCTGGCGGGAGGTGTAAATCGTCTTTTCCAAGATTTGTTTTTTCTTTGGATGGTTAAACGAACTCAATTATTATCTTTGTTTTTGTTTTACGTTTTTATAATTTCATTTTCCTTGTGGATGAAGAGAGAACTCCCCTCCCCTATGCTCCTCCGCCGCCTAGATGGAAATGGAAATCGCCTTTTTGATGAATGATAACGATGGATGAGATGAATTTTTGTGGGATGCTCTTGGGCTGGTGATTGTATGGCGGACTTATTGACAACACCGCCACCCGAAGTTTTTAATCACGCCCGCATGCTAACACAGCATAAAGACGGTTGTATGTGCCTCTATGGTCCAGGAAGGGGACCTCGCACTGCAAAAATTGACCAATCAGCATAAAATAGATTTTTTGAACAATTTACGTTCAAACACAAACAAACATAAGAGGCGCTGAAATGGATAAAGATTTGGGGGGTTATAAATTAATGGCGAAATAAATTTGCTATTGGCATATCGCTACCGGGTAAAGGAGGTAACAGTAAAGTAGAATCCAAAAATGAGTTCGCTCAGAAAAGAAATGTGAGTAACGATTTACTATGAACCAATTATAGAAGCCCATAAGACTTAAAAAAGCTCATCTTTGAGGAGGTGGTTTTGAGTCAGATGTGAATCCATAATGTGGTTCCAGCAGCATAGGGACACCACAGGTTCATCCTGTAACTAAGAGAATGGGACTTCAAAGGTTCAAATAGTAACTAAGGGGATGGGACTCCGTGGGTTCGTCTTGTAACTAAAGAGATGGGGAAATACAGGCTCGTCTTGTAACTAAAGAGATGGGATACCTTAAGTTAAACTTATACATAAGGCGATAGAAGTCTCCAGGCTCGTCCTGTAAGTAAGGAGATAGGATAACAAAGGTTCTAATTGTGACTAAGGGGATGTGAAGGTACAGGCTCTTCGTATAACTATGTAGATGGGTCACCAAAGGGTCGTCTTGTAACTAAGGAGATTGGGAACCACAGGTTCGTCTTGTAACTAAGGGAATGGTAGAGCACAGGATCGTCGTGTAACTAAGGAGATTGGATACTGTAGGTTCGACTCGTACAAGTAACTAGGGCGATATGACAACCCAGGCTCTTCGTGTAACTAAGGAGATGGGTTACCAGAGATTCGGCTTTTAACTAAGCAGATTGGAAACAAAAGGTTCGTCTTATAACTAAGGAGAAAGTACAGCAAAGGTTTGTCTTGTAACTAAGGAGATGAGACACAAAATGATCCACTTGTAACTAAGGAGTGAGACACAACAAGATCCACTTGTAACTAAGGAGATGGGTTACCTTCGGTTCGATTCGTAATAAAGGGGATGGAAAAGCCCAGGCTCTTCGTTTAACTAGGGAGAGGGGTCACCACAGGATGGTCTTGTAACTAAGGAGACAGGAAAGCACAGGTTTGACTTGAAACTAAGTAGATTGGAAACCACAGGTTCGTCCTGTCATTACAGAGATGAGACACTACAGATACGTCTTGTAACTCCAGGGTTTGGAATCAACAGGTTCGTATTGTAAATAAGGGGATGGGACTCCACAGGTTCGTCTTGTAACTAAGGAGTCGAGACACAAAATGTTCTTAATTAAGGGGATGAGAAAGCCCAGGCTATTTGTTGAGCTATGAAGAGGGGTCACCACAGGATCGTCTTGTAACTAAGGAGATTAGAAGCCACAGGTTCGTTTTGAAATTAAAGAGATGGGACACCACAGGTACGTCTTGTTACTGAAGGGAAAGGACACCAGAGGATCGTCCTGTAACTACAGGGATAGGGATTCACAGGTTCCTTTTGTAACTAAGGGGATGGGACTCTACAGGATCATCTTGTAACTAAAGAGATGAGACACAAAATGTTCCTCGTGTAAATAAGGAGATGGAATACTTTCGGTTCGATTTGTAATTAAGAGGATGGGAAAGCCCAAGCTCTTCGTTTAACTAGGGGTAGACGTCACCACAGGATCATCTTGTAAGTAAGGAGATTAGAAACCAGAGGTTCGTCTTGCAACTAAAGAGATTGGAAAACACAGGTTCGTCTCGTAATTACAGAGATGGGACACCACAGGTACGTCTTGTATCTAAGGGGATGTGAAACCACACGTTTGTCTTGTAACTAAGGGAATGGGACATCTCAGGCTCTTCGTGTAACTAAGGAAATGGGTTATCACAGGTTCGGCTTATATCTAAGGAGATTGGAAACCAAAGGTTTGTCTTATAACTAAGAGGATGGTACAGAAATGGTTCGTCTTGTAACTAAGTAGATGACACACAACATGATCCTCTTGTAAATAAGAAGGTTCGATTTGTAATTAAATGATAAGAAAGCCCAGGCTATTAGTTTAACTAGGGACATGGGTCACCACAGGTTCGTCTTGTAACTAAGGATATTTAAAACCACAGGTTCGTCTTGTAACTAAGGAGATTGCTAACCACAGCTGCGTCTTGTAACTAATGGAAGGTTACGGCAAAAGTTCATCTTGTAATTAAGGAGACAAGATAACATATGTTCCTCTTATAACTAAGGAGATGGCATACTTTGGGTAAGACAGGTAAGTTATTATATAGCACAGCCCAGGTACGTATTATAACATATGGGATGTAGCAAAACATGTTCCTCCTGTAACTAAGGGGATGGGAAATCTTAGGCTGTTCGTGTAACTAAGAAGATGGGTCACCACGGTTCCAGCTTGTAATTTAGTAGATTGGAAACCAAGGGTTCGTGTTATAAATAAGGGGATGGTTCAGCACATGTTTATCTAGTAACTAATAAGATTAGAAACAACATGTTCGTTTTGTAACCAAGGAGATGGAATACCTTAGTTTGGCGCTGTCATTAACGAGATCGGAAAGACCAGGCTTTTCGTTAAAGTAGGGAGATGGGTCACAACAGAATTGTCTTGTAACTAATGGGATTGAAAACTACAGGGTCTTCATGTAATTAATTCGATTGGAAACCCCAGCTTCTTCTTGTAATTAAAAAGAAGATACAACACAGGTACGTCTTTAACTAAGGCAATGGGACACAACAGCTTCGTCTTGTAACTAGAGGGATGGGACAGCCCAGGCTGTTCGTGTAACTAAGGAGATGTGTCACTAAAGGTTCGGCTTGTAACTAAGGAGAATGGAACCCACATGGTCTTCTTGCAACTAAGTTAATTGAAAACCACATTTTCGTATTTTAATCAAAGGAAGGGACACCACAGGTACGTCTTGTAACTAATTCGATGGGACACAACAGGTTCCTCTTGTAACTAAAGGGATGGGACAGCCCAGGCTCTTCGTGTAACTAATGAGATGGGTCACCTCAGTTTCTGCTTGTAACTAAGGAAAATGAAAACCATATGTACGTATTGTAATTAAGGGGATGGGAAACAACAGGTTTGTCTTGTAACTAAGTAACTAAGGGGATGGGACAGTACAGGTTCGTCTTGTAACTAAGAAGATAAGAGTCAACATGTTCTCTTCTAACTAAGGAGATGGAATATCTTAGGATCGATTTGTCAATAAGGGAATGTGAAATCCTATTTTCTTCGTTTAACTAGGGATATGGGCTACCACATGATCTTATTTTAACAAAGTAGATTGGAAACTACAGATTTGTCTTGTAATTAAAGACATGGGACACCACAAGACGTCATGTTACAGACGTGATGTCACACAACAGGTTTGTATCTTAACTTAGTGGATGAGACAACCAAGGTTCTTCGTGTAACTAATAAGATGGGTCACCACAGGTTCGGCTTGTAACAAAGGAGATTGGAAACCAAAGGTTCGTGTAATAAGTAAGGGGATGGTACAGCACAGGTTCGTGTAATAAGTAAGGGGATGGTACAGCACAGGTTCGTCTTGTAACTAAGGAGATGAGAAACAAAATATGTTCCTCTTGTAACTGAGAACAAGAAATATCTTAGTTTATATTTGTAATTAAGACGATAGGAAATCCCAGGCTATTCGTTTAAAAAGTAAGATGCGTCACCACAGAATCATCTTGTAACTAAGGAGATTAGAAAACACCGGATGGTCTTGTAACTAAAGAGATTGAAAACTACAGGTTCGTCTTGTTATTAAAGAGATCGGATACCACAGCTACGTCTTGTAACTGAGGGGATGGGATAGAACAGGTTCGTCTTATAAATAAGGAAATGGGACAGCCTAGGCTGTTAGTGTAACTAAGGAGATGGATAACCACAGTTCGGCTTATTACTAAGTCTATGGTAAAATAAAGGTTCGTCTTTTAACTAAGGTTATGGGACACCATCAATTCAGTTTATAACTAATGAGATTGAACCCAAAGGATCATCGTATAAAACGGAGGATGGTAAAGCACAGTTTCGTCGTGTAACTAAGGAGATGAGTCACAACATGTTCCTCTTGCAACTAAGGAGATGGGATACCTTAGGTTCCATTTGTATTTAAGGGGATGGGAAAGCCCACACTATTCTTTTAACCAGGGACATTGGTCAACAAATGTTCGTCTTGTACCTAGGGAGATTGGAAACCACGGATTCGTCCTGTAACCTAGGAGATTTGAGAACACAGATTTTTCTTGTAATTAAAGAGATGGGACACAACAGGTTCGTCTTGTAACTAAGAGGATGGGACAGCCCAGGCTCTCCGTATAACTAAGGAGATGGTTCACCAAATGTTCGTTTTGTTACTAAGGAGATTGAATTCACAGGTAGGTTTTGTAACTAAGGGGATGTGATACAACAGGTTTGTCTTGTAACAAAGAAAATGGGACAGCCCAGGCTATTCGTGTAAATAAGGAGATGGGTCACCTCAGTTTTGGCTTGTAACTAAGTAGAATGGAACCCACATGTACGTCTTGTAATTAAGGGGATGAGACACAACAGGGATGTCTTGTAACTTAGGGGATGGGACAGCACAGGTTCGTCTTGTAACTAAGAAGATGAGAGTCAACATGTTCTCTTCTAACTAAGGAGATGGGATATCTTAGGATCGATTTGTAAATAAGGGAATGTTAAATCCCATTTTCTTCGTTTTACTAGGGAGATGGGTCACCACATGATAGTATTTTAACAAAGGAGATTAGAACCTACAGGTTCGTCTTGTTTTTAAAGACATGAGACATCACAAGACGTCATGTTACAGATGGGATGTCACACAACAGGTTTGTTTCTTAACTTAGTGGATGAGACAGCGAAGCTTCTTCATGTTACTAATTAGATGGGTCACCACAGGTTCGGCTTGTAACAAAGGAGATTGGAAACCAAAGGTTCTTGTAATAAATAAGGGGATGCTACAGCACAGGTTTTTCTTGTAACTAAGGAGATGAGAAACAAAATATGTTCCCCTTGTAACTAAGATCAAGGGATACCTTAGTTTATATTTGTAATTAAGACGATAGGAAATCCCAGGCTATTTGTTTAAAAAGTAAGATGCGTCACCACAGAATTGTCTTGTAACTAAGGAGATTATATAACTAAGGAGATTGGAAACTACAGGTTCGTCTTGTTATTAAAGAGATCGGATACCACAGCTACGTCTTGTAACTAAGGGGATGGGATAGAACAGGTTCGTCTAGTAACTAAGAGGATGGGACAGCCTAGGCTCTTAGTGTAACTAAGGAGATGGATAACCACAGTTCTGCTTATTACTAAGTCTATAGTAAAATACAGGTTCGTCTTTTAACTCAGGTTATGGGAAACCATCAATTCAGTTTATAACTAATGAGATTGAACCCAAAGGATCATCGTATAAAAAGATGGATGGTAAAGCACAGTTTCGTCATGTAACTAAGATGATGAGACACAACATGTTCCTCTTCCAACTAAGGAGATGGGATACCTAAGGTTCCATTTGTATTTAAGGGGATGGGAAAGCCCACACTATTCTTTTAACCAGGGACATTGGTCAACAAATGTTCGTCTTGTACCTAGGGAGATTGGAAACCACGGGTTCGTCTTGTAACCTCGGAGATTGGAGACCACAGATTCGTCTTTTAATTTAAGAGATGGGACACAACAGGTTCGTCTTGTAACTAAGAGGATGGACAGCCCAGGCTCTCTGTGTAACTAAGGAGATGGTTCACCAAATATTCGTTTTGTTACTAAAGAGATTAAAACCACAGGTAGGTCTTGTAACTAAGGGGATGGCATACAACAGGTTCGTCTCGTAACAAAGGAGAACGGACAGTCCAGGCTATTCATGTAAATAAGGAGATGGGTCACCACAGTTTTCTATTCTAAATAAAGCGATGTAACCCCACAGGATTGTCACAGAACTAAGGTTCCTTTTGTAACGAATGAGAGGGGATATCTTACGTTAGATTCGTAATTAAGGGGATGGGAAAACCCATGCTCTTCCTTTAACTTGGGTGATGGATAACCACAGGGTTGTTTTGTAACTAAGGAGATTTGGAATCACCGGTTTGTCTCGGAACTAAGTAGATTGTAAACCACAGGTTCTTTTTGTAATTAAAGGGATGGGATACTACAGTTATGTCTTGTAACTAAGGTGATGGGTCATAACAGTTTCATTTAGTAACTAAGGGGATGGGACAGCCCAGGCTCTTCGTGTAATTAAGAAGATGGGTGACAACAGTTTCCGCTTGTTAATAAGAAGATTGGAAACAAAGGTTCGTCTTTTATATAAGACAATGGGACACCAACAGTTCAGCTTGTATCTAATGAGATTGGAAACCAAAGGTTCATCATATAACTAGGAAAATGCTACAGCCCAAGTTCCTCATGTAATTAAGGAGATAAGACACAACATGTTCCTCCTGTAACTTAGGAGATGGCTTACCTTAGGTTCGATTTGTAATTAAGGGAATGAGAAAGCCCAGGCTCTTCGTTTAAAGAGGGAGATGGGTCATCACATGATCGTCTTGTAACTAAGGAGATTGGAAGCCACAGGTTTGTTTTTTAACTAAGTAGATTGGAAACTACAGGTTACTCTTGTAAATAAAAAGAATGGACAACCTAGGTACCTCTTGTAACTATGGGGATGCTACACAACATGTTTGAATTTTAACTAAGGGAACAGGACAGCCTAGAGTCTTCGCGTAACTAAGGAAATGGGTCACCACAGGTTCGTCTTCTTACTAAAGGGTTAGGGATCCACAGCATCGTATTTATCTAATGGGATTGGACTCCACAGGGTTGTCTTGTACGTAAGAGGATAGGACTCCACAGGTTCATTTTTTAAATAAAGAGATGGGATATATTAGTTTTGAATTGTAACTAAGGAGATGGGACACAACACGTTCATTTTGTATCTAATGAAATGGGAGACCTTCGAATGGATTTGTAATTAAGTGGATGTGAAAGCCCAGGCTATTTGTTTCCTTAGTTCCAAGACTAACCGGTGATTCCCTATCTCCTTAGTTACAAAACGATCCTGTGGTTATCCATCTTCCACAGGTTCGTCTTGTTACTAAGAAGATTGGATACAACAGGGTAGTCTTGTAATTAAATCGATTTGACACAACGGCTCCAACCTGTAAATAAGGGGATGGGACAGCCCAGGCTCTTCGTGTAACTATGGAGCTGGATTAAAATAGGTTCGGCTTCTAACTAAGGAGATTGGAATCCACAGTGTCGTTTTTTAACTAAAGGGATGGGACAACACCATTTCGGCTTGTAACTAATTAGATTGGAACCAAATATTCGTCGCTTTTCTTGGGGCATCGTGCAGCACAGTTTTGGATTGTAACTAATGAGATGAGAAAAAACATGTTTCTCTTGTAACTGAGGAGGTGGGATACCTTAAGTTCGATTTCTAATAAAGGGTATAAGAAATCCCAGGCTCTTTGTTTGACTAGAGAGATGTGTCTTCACAGCATCATCTTGTAACTAAATCGATTGAAAACCACAGGTTTGTCTTTTAATTAAACAGACTGCTTTCCACAGGTACGTCTTGTAACTAAGGGGATGGGACACAACAGGTTCGTCTTGTAACTAATGGGACGGGACAGCTCATTCTCTTCGAAAATCTAAGGAGATGGGTCACCACAGGTTTGGTGGTTAACTATAGAGATTGGAACCCAAACGTTCATCTTTTAATTCAGGGCATTGGATAAAACAGGTTCGGCCTGTAACTAATGATATTGAAAACCAAATATTCCTCGTATTATTAGAGGGATTGTACAGCACAGATTGATCTTGTATCTAAGGAAATGAGACACAACATGTTCTTCTTGTAACTATGGAGATGGGTTACCTTAGGTTCAAATGGAAATTAACGTGATAGAAAAGTTCAGGCTATTCATTTAACTAGGGAAATTCGGTCACTACAGGTTGGTCTTTTAACTAATGAGATTGGAAATCACAGGCCCGTCTTGTAACTAAGAAGATTGGAAACCATAGGTTAGTCTTTTAATTAAAAAGATGGGGCAAAACATGTTTTTTCTTGTAACTAAGGGGATGGGACAGCCCAGGCTCTTCCTTAACTAACGAGATGGGTTACCAAAGGTTCTTCTTGTAACTAAGGAGATTGTAAACCACAGGTACGTCTTGTATCTAAAGGATATGGGGCACAACAGGTTCGTCTTGTAACAAAGGGTATGGGACAGCCCAGGATTTTCGTATAACTAAGGAGGTGGGTCACCACAGGTTCGGCTTGTAACAAAAGAGATTGAAAACCAAAGGTTCGTGTTATAACTACGGGTATGGTATCGTACAGGTTCGTCTTGTTAGTGAGTAGATGAGACTCAACATCTTCTCTTGTAACTAAGGAGATGGGATACGTTATGTCCGATTTGAAACTAAGGGGACGGGAAATCATATACTCTTCTTCTCACTAGCAAGATGGTTCACCACCGGATCGTCTTGTATCTAGGAAGATTGGAAACAACAGGGTCGTCTTGTAACTAATCGATTGGAAACAACAGGTTCGTCTCTTAATTGAAGAGAAAAGACACCACAGGTACGTCTTATAACTTAGGGGATGGGCCACAACAGGTTCGTCTTGTAACTAAGGGGATGGGAGAGCTTAGACTCTTCATGTAACTAAGGAGATGTGTCACTACATGGTAGCCTGTAACGAAGGAGAAAGGAAACCAAAGGTTCGTCTTTAACTAAGGGGATGTCACCAAAGTATGGGCTTGCAACTAATGAGCTTGGAAACCAAAGATTCGTCGTATAACTAGTGGGATTGTATACCACAGTTTATTCTTGTAACTAAGGACATGAAACACAACATGTTCCTCTTGTAACTAAGGGGATGGGAGAGCTTAGACTCTTCATGTAACTAAGGAGATGTGTCACTACATAACGGCCTGTAACTAAGGAGATAGGAAACCAAAAGTTCGTCTTTAACTAAGGGGATGTCACCAAAGTATGGGCTTGCAACTAATGAGCTTGGAAACCAAAGATTCGTCGTATAACTAGTGGGATTGTATACCACAGTTTATTCTTGTAACTAAGGACATGAAACACAACATGTTCCTCTTGTAACTAAGATAATAGATACCTTAGGTTCGATTTGTAATTGAGGGGATATGAAAGCCCAGGCTCTTGATTTAACTCCAGGGATGGCTCACCACAGGATCGTTTGTAACTAAGGAGATTGGAAACCACAGGGGCGTCTTGTAACTAATTCGATTGGAAATCACAGGTTCTTATTGTATTTTAAGAGAAAAGACACCACAGGTACCTCTTGTAACTAATGTTATGGTACACAACGGGTTCGTCTTGTAACTAAGGGGATAAGACAGCCCAGGCCCTTTGCGTAACCAAGCCGATGGGTCACCACAGGTTCTGCTTGTAACTAAGGAAAAGGGAAACCACAGGTACGTCTTGTAATTAAGGGGATGGGACCCACAAGTTCGTCTTCTAATTATGGGGATGGGACAGTCCAGGCTCTTCGTGTAACTAAAAAGATATGTCACTACATGGTGGCCTGTAACTAAGGAGATAAGAAACCAAAGGTTCGTCTTTAACTAAGGGGATGTCACCAAAGTATGGGCTTGCAACTAATGAGCTTGGAAACCAAAGATTCGTCGTATAACAGTTTATTCTTGTAACTAAGGACATGAAACACAACATGTTCCTCTTGTAACTAAGAAGATGGGATACCTTAGGTTCGATTTGTAATTAAGGAGATGGGAATGCCTAGGCTCCTCGTTTAACTATGGAGATGGGTCACTACATTTTCGTCTTATAACTACGAGGATGGCACAGCTCAGGGTCGTCGTGTAACTAAGAAGATTGGACACCACACGTTTGATCTGTAACTAAGTGGATAGAAGCGCCTAGGCTGGTCATGTAACTAAGGAGATTGTACCCCAATTGTTCGTCTTGTATCTAATTATATGTGACTCGCTAGGCTTGACTTGTATTCATGACCTTTAGGCACTCTAGGCTATAATTGTATTTAAGGGGCTGGGTAGCCCATGTTCAACTTGTAAGTAAGTAGTTTCTTCTTTTTAAGTAACGAGGTATGACATCCTACCATCGTTAGGTGATAAAATTGTAGGATAACGCAAGATCATCAGCTAGTCAAAAACATGAGAAAAACATATTCCTCAGTTGCTGAAAGGCATTTGTCAAACTTATTTTCATACCTTAGTCCGTTTCTTTCTTTTCTTTTTGCTTTCATAAAGCCGAAACTCTTCCTCTTTATTTTATTGAGAGTGTTGGGTAGCATTGCCGCTTGAAGCTTTGAATTTTCCTACACTGAATTTGGCCCCCCCTAGAATAGTTCTAGGATCTCTTGAATCAACCTTTTTCATCCTCGCTCTTATCTAAATAAGATAAAGTAACAAAATATGCAACAAATTACAGTGTTTTTAGTCCTGTTCCTAGATGATACAACTATGATTGTCTTTGAACAAGAATTGTCACATTTGTACAAACAAAGCTTTCATAAATATAACAATATTAGTTTTCTCCTACTCTGGGCAGACAAGGGGCCATGTTTTGACACAAATTTTAGATTAAGTCTATTCGATCAAGAGATAAAAGCATTAAATGATATTTAATTCCTTAATGACATTTACACAGTTATTTATTGAGAATTTATTTCTCGAATCTGTCAAAGCGGCATCTGTAGACCTCCATAGAATGAAAGAGATAGTCATTTTGCTTGACATCTGTTGTTATGATATTTAGAATTCGCTTATCATCTTGAAGCCATCTCCAGCAAAGTCCTTCACCTTATTTAGATTCTTAACATAGTCCAATGAATTTCTTTAGTCCACTTTTTGTGGCCAATATGTGACAGGTTCCAGAAGCCACTAAGATTTATTGTTCTTGTTTTGTTTTTTTATAAATATTATAAATAAGTATAGAGACCTCTATCACCCTTATGTGGGTCAGTCTATACGGCTTTTTTCTTTTTTAACGCATTATATTTGGTTGAATAGATCTCTTTATTTAAGATATTTTATTATTAATTCGACTTTGCATGGGTTGTCTTCGAGGATGATGCGTACTGTGGGGTTAGTACCTACATATGTATTGGCATCGTCTAGAGTTTTGTTTCATGACATCAGCTACGAATTTCCTGGCAGCAGTTCACTCAACGTAGGGAACCGAAGAAAATTCAACACACCAAACAGCACAATGGAACATGATCAGACAGATAACCAGACACCTCAGTAAGAAAATCAATTAGCACTTGTTCCTTCCCAGAACTATATCTGAACCCTTACATATATGGTTTGCCCAAATAGAGCCTTTTTTGGCGAGATCCTAAGCAAATGGTATTGTTGCAATCGCTACTACCTACGCTTGTGTACCACTTAGCCGACAGCCCTCCTTTCCATTTTGAGAGACTTAAACAGTTCTTGCTTTTATGGGACACTCAGAGCGGTAATTTAAGACCTTCAAACAACTTCCCAAAATACACCCTCATTGTCGTTCTTTGGAAGTTACAAGACACGTTGGAAAATAATATCATTCAGGACAATATTAGCGTGATTTCTTTTGGGCGCAGGTGCCATTACATTTCTAGTAGGTACTCGATAAATTAGCACCGAATATCACTTGCGACCAAACAGCCAGTGCAGCAGCCTGCGCTTAATAGAGTAAAGCACAGTCGAATTGCCTCACTAGAATATAACCCCCTACAAAAGAAGTGCGTAGAATTAAGAGTATCATTGTCTTCCTTCACTGGAATGATTCCTAGCCTTTCGAAGAATCTGGCAAAATTAGAAAAAGAAAGATCCCCTTCACCGAGAAGAGAAGATCCTACAAACATCGTCGAACCCCCATTGCCAGGGCAATCGTGATATTATAATAATAGCTGATTACCAAACTTATTTTTTAGTTTATTCTCCAAATCTCTATTCTTCTTTATAAGGTACATTTGTTTACCCCTTCTACCTTTTCCTCGTACTGTCCAGAAAGGTTCTGGTGGCTAGGCGCACTTTTGTTCTATTTCCATAAACAAAACGAGTGGTAGGTCATACTGCAGGGTTTCTACCGGCCCCGAGGACCGAAAACACATTGTATCGGTAAGGTATTAGGTACGAGATGTGCAGAGTTACTTCTATCTCCATCGCTTCCAGTACACATATAAGATAGCTACGCTTGCACCATCTTTTAAGGTTTGAAGAACCAGGACAAAGTCGCCATTACATCTGGCATCTTATGAGTATGTACTATTGCCAAAGGTGTTAAGTTGGTCAGAGTAGCCTTCGATTGATTATAGGATTATCAAGCATTTTTTGATCTCACACTAAATCTGCCCACCAAGAATAGGTAAATAATCACATTATAGGGATTTATGATCCTATGACAAACTTCCTTCAACACTCAAAGGCATTGGGGTAGTCATGATATCAACTTTCCATCCATTCTTTGATTTTATAAATATTTGACTATGGCGACAAATAATCCGCTGCCCAGTCCTCTAGCTAAGTCTGAGTTTCCTCCTCTGTCATGCTTACAGGTTCAGCGGTTTTCTCCTTATTCCCTGCTACAAAGTCATCAACGGCCGAATCTCTACAAACAGCCACCCGCGTATTTCTTTCTCAGGGTGCCCGGTAAGAATGTAGAGCAGTGCCACACCCTCCCAAGATATGTGAGTTTTGCGATGCGGATGCGCAATATTCATCACATATGATGTTTTTCTTCTACTTGACGCTTTAAATACCTACTTTAAGATTAACTTGGATAGGACGTAAACCAGTATCTTACGTTAATTCCACCCTCAGCCGACTTCGATGCAACTGACTTCTGTCCTGTCGGAACGGTTGTCGAGCCCCTTTCTCCTTCTCGAACATTTGAATGATAAGCACCACATTTGGGGAGGACAACCCGATCAATCTAATGGGTTAGGTCCCTGCCAACTTTATCAAAGTGGTGAAGATCGGTGTCCTAAATGCAGATGAATTTACGCATCTCGATCCGAGGCCAGTTTCATTTTCTTGTCACGATCTGACATTGAGTTTCATAGGTGTGACAACTTTTAAATCTAAATATCACTTTCTGGGAAGCTGCCAAACACGAAACAACTCCGGTGCTGCTTAGATTGGAGAGGTGGTATGTATATCACGAAATGACTGACTTCCCTATAACAATCGAGAAGTTTCTTTCAAAATTATTTAAATAATTGAGATCATGGGACTTAGACCTGTTTGACCTTGTTCTCTTAATAGACCCTAGTCAATATGTTGCACTAATTTCACCGAGTATGCTTTTGGTGACAGTCATCATCAGCGCTCCTTCTTAAAGTAAAAAACCCTCACAGAAACACCCTCGATTTTTCCAATGTGTTTATGGACACCACAAATAATTCTGGGAACAGCTCCACCAATGCAGCTATTTCTGTTGAAACACAAGCAACAAGTAGACAAACTGAAGTACATGGTGGTAAATCAAAATTTACCTTATAGATTCCTGATGAACGTTTTCCTCCATATTAAGGATACTAACAATGGCGGGTAATTCCTTATTGGCACAAGAACAATCATCATAATTGTAGCAGAATTAGCTTCGCACATGGAGACTGAAGAAACCTGCATCCTTCTTCAAACAGAAACGGGCTAGGCAATCAAAACCTACATCCTTCTTTAAACAGAAACGGGCTAGGCAATCAAAACCTACAAAAAAAGGAGCCTGACAATCTCGTTTTTTCCAGCTTTGACCACATTTCCGGGGTAAGTCTTTAATTGCGTTTTAATAAACTCTGAATATCTTGACCGATTTTCTCTCACATTCCAATTTAACAGTGAATATTATGTGCTTCCTTCTACGAATTTAGTGATTTGTCGCAGCCGAAAAAAGAGAGTGGTGTGGTTACGCTATTGATCAATCATAGGGTTTCTCGTTATTCCTCTACCAGATTATGACTGAAGGTCCACCCGCTGCATGTTGGTTCAAAAGGCTCTCGGCTAAGTTACTTTCCGCTAATAAGGACATAATTTAATACTTGTTGCATGATGGTAAAATTGCTTCTTCTAATTCGCTCTTCCCAAGCTCAATCAAATTATTACAAAAATCAGAACCGAAATATAGGATAACCTATGATTACTGTTTATTGATTTCAATTACTGTACATGATCGGTATTCCCCGCCTTATTTAAATGATTAAAAGTAAATTTGCATGATTGTTAGTTTTTTTCAGTCTTACTTCGTCTTTATTTTTGGTTCTAATCTTAAGACTTTTGTTTCCTAAAATAACTACTAAATTACAAACCCATTTCTTTAGTACTAATCAAAATCCATTTAAATTATCCAGCATTAAGAGTCCGATCGTTAAAATAAAACAGATTTGTTCAAATTGGTACCTATTTCACAATAAAGTGTGTTATTTAAGGAATTTATTTTATTTTAATTACTACCATAATACTCATGAGATAAACTCCTATCTGAGATTCTATTCTAAATATGTTTTAAAAACAATGCATTAACAACGGTTCAAAGTTAAAAAGTCCCTCAATATAAATTAACCTTAGCATATGACAACTAAATTAAATAAAAAATTAACTTAGGCCATCAAAATTGAATTTCCCAATGTCTATTTATTTGTATATATCCTAAGTATCCCTCTTTATATTCTACCTTTCCTAATAAGAGGTCCTTTTTTTGAATTACTTCCGGTCCTCTATCATCTATATGAGCATGTACTATCTGCAAAAGGTGTTAAGTTGGTCAGAATGGCCTTGAATTGACTATAGGATTCTCTAAGCATTTTTGGATCTCACATAGGTCAATTATTCATCTTTCTAAAACAGAATTTCCTCAATAAAAATAACATCCTCAAAAATATGGCTATTCGTTTAACTATAGTTTTTTCTGTTCTACTCGTATCTTCGGATCAAGTAAAGATAGTCCCTTCAATCTTACTAACTAAAGATCATTTCTCCCAAAGTTACACTAGTAAAGCTAATCCCTCTCAAAGTTACACTGGTAAAGCTAATCCCTCCCAAAGTTGCACTAGTAAAGCTAATCCCTCCCAAAGCTAAAAGAATAAATAACAGTTAAATTTTTTTATTTAGGAACATATTTGTTATAAAGTTTATTTTAAAACAATTAAAAATTGTAAACTTTGTAGAACTGTAAAAATTAAATTTTAATAACTTAATTAAAACGGTATTGGTTGGCAATCGTATCGCAAAAATCATTGAAAACATGGTATTTATATCTTTCAAGCCACATAAATTCCTGTAGATAAGAGTTTAGCTTTTCTCTCTTACATCCTCGCATGCGTTTAATTTTTAGTTCATGCTTATTCCAGTAGCTTTAAAATGACGATGTCATAACCTCGTATACCTCCCATTTTACCAAGTAAAAGTCATCTCTCCCCCAATTAACCAAGTAAAGTTAATCCCTCCTTTTTGTCTTAGGAGGGACTATCTTTACTTGATTCCTCCCTTTCTTCTACTATCAACTCTTTAGACTAAAATTATCCAGGTTATTCTTAATATATTTGTCCACACTTAAGCGATCATATTTGTTCTTTCAAATTAAATATATATAAAAAAACGCCTTCTAAAATCCGAAAACAATTAACTTACCATCTCAGTTTACATGGTTACTTAAAGTTCAATCTATGTTCAGTTGCTTCCGACCAATACCAGGGAAAGTTTAGTTTTAGGTTTTACGTTTGGATACATTTTTTTTAATTTCATTAATTTTAGGTTAAATAACTTCTAAAAATACATTCCTACTTTTTTTATCGCTTTGTGTCTTTATTTATGCTATATTAGATTTTATTTAATCAAATAACTTTTTTGATTATCTTAATTGTATTAAATTTGCAGACTTTAATTCATATAATTTCGGAGAAAATATTTTATTCGCTAAATTTTCTTATGTTTGTATGTAATAATTAAATCAATGTTCTTTCGATAATTTAGTCACTGATGGTGATCTCTCTTTGATGACAGAAGATCTGGCCATCGTTCACAATTATGACATGGGTTTCATCTTTCATATATATATATATATATATATATATATATATATATATATATATATATATATATATATATATATATATATATAAATATAAATATATATATATATATATATATATATATATATATATATATATATATATATATATATATATATATATATATATATATATATATATATATATATATATATATATATATATATATATATATATATATATATATATATATATATATATATATATATATATATATATATATATATATATATATATATATATATATATATATATATATATATATATATATGAAGCGGTTACTAGAATGCCAAAAGTGACAATTACGTTACACTGGAGCGAATCGCTTTCTGAGATTCCGAGGAAATTTGATAAGAAAATAAACTTTTTTCTTTGAAAATTGACATTCGACACTCAAGCAGGTTGGGGAGGCAGGTATCGTGCTTAGCCAAGGACCTACGATTTTTAAAGAATCTCCTTTTGGGGGGGATTGGGATAGGAGAATGTTTCTTTGAAAATCTCCTCCCTGGTGATGCACGATGCTTGTCCCGTGAGGACCTGATAGAGTGTCGTTGTAATTTTTGGATTAATACTAAGCGCACCATTTGTCTCCAAATTCACGCATCTTTAAAATGTATTGTGCGAATACAATGCTGATAATCAATAAGTATCGACTGATGCGCATTCTCTTTTTGTGGGGGTGGGGGCTCTTAGAAAGAATCTTTAAACATCTCTTCTCTCTACTTCTTTTTCAGATCGTGGTATAGATGCTAAGATACGTGAACTCACTGAGTTTGAAAAAGGGAAAATTGTTCGAACTCGAATTGCAGGAGTTTTCGTCACCAGAACAGCTAAACTCATTTGTTTTTCGAGAGTTACCATATCAAAGACCATGACAGAATTAAGGAAGCAGGGAAAAACCTCCAGCAGGAGGAGTAATTCCATCAGGACTTCGAAGCTCGCTGAAAGAGACCGACGGGTGTTTAAACGCATTGTGATGAAAAATCCCAGAACAATTGCCCTTAACGTGACTGCAGAGTTGAATCAACATCTTATGAGGGGTGGTCAATAGATTTTGCGAATCGGTAGGGCAAAACAGAGGAAGGGGAGATAGCTGTTTGTGGGGGTGTTAGGAAAAGTTCTGACAAGTCAGGACCTGCAGCCGCACGCTCCTGCCTCGTCTATTTAAGAAGCAGTAGCTGATCGCAGATCGTCAGTCACAAATTTTTCAACAATGGAGATGATCCTCGAAAATAGACGGGGGAAGGTCGATGAAATCGAGCGAAAATTTGGAATATTACATGGAAGTGTTATCAACATTATCCACGACAATTTGGCCATGACCAAGGTCTCTGCCGGTTGGGTCCCTAGAAACATCACGCCACATGATCGACTTCAACGTCGTCAAAGTCTACAAGGCCAGAGTTGCAAAAGCTGTCCTGCGCGAGTGCGGATTCGAGGAGCTCAATCATCCTCCCTACAGTCCAGGTCAAGGCTGCACTGCATGGACGCCGGTTTGAGGACGATTAAGATGTCCAGCTCGCCATCAAGAAGTGGATTGAACAGCACTCGGCAGATTTTTGGTTGTCAGGAATTCGAAGCTTCAGGGACAAGTGGCGCAAGTGCATTGAAGTCGGGGTAGTTATATTGAAAAATAATAAATCACTTTTCCTCATATCTCGTTTCCTCATATCCGAATTGCAAAACTTATGCCTGCCCCTCGTACTAGCCTAGTTTCGACCAAAATTGTTCAACCTGAGCTCAATAAAGCAGGATATCATGGAAGAGCCGCCATCAAGAAACCTCTGCTTTCTCATCAAAACTTATTTGGACCACTCCCACCGTGTACACTACCTGAACAATCCTACCCCTTACCGATCCCGGACATAAGTGCCGCAACGGTTTGCGTTAGCTTTCCAAGACCAGTGGATTTGCAGGACTTTGAAGTGCTCCATTATGGCCCGTCAACAAGGCTGGCTGGTGGCACTCGCAAATGTCCTTTTAAGGCACTCGCTCTTTGACAATGACTCAGGATTTTAACTTTTACGGCAGTCACGGGAACTACGCTCTTGTGCCCACGGTCTTGTAGCAGAATTAGCTTCGCACATGGAGAATGAGGAAACCTGCATCCTTCTTTAAACAGAAACGGGCTAGGCAATCAAAACCTACGAAAAAAGGAGCCTGACAATCTCATTTTTTCCGGCTTTGACCACATTTCCTAGGTAAGTCTTTAATTGCGTTTTAATAAACTCTGAATATCTTGACCGATTTTCTCTCATATTCCAATTTAACAGTGAATATTATGTGCTTCCTTCTACGAATTCAGTGATTTGTCGCAGCCGAAAAACGAGAGTGGTGTGGTTACGCTATTGATCAATCATAGGGTTTCTCGTTATTCCTCTACCAGATTATGACTGAAGGTCCACCCGCTGCATGTTGGTTCAAAAGGCTCTCGGCTAAGTTACTTTCCGCTAATAAGGACATAATTTAATACTTGTTGCATGAGGGTAAAATTGCTTCTTCTAATTCGCTCTTCCCAAGCTCAATCAAATTATTACAAAAATCAGAACCGAAATATAGGATAACCTATGATTACTGTTTATTGATTTCAATTACTGTACATGATCGGTATTCCCCGCCTTATTTAAATGATTAAAAGTAAATTTGCATGATTGTTAGTTTTTTTCAGTCTTACTTCGTCTTTATTTTTGGTTCTAATCTTAAGACTTTTGTTTCCTAAAATAACTACTAAATTACAAACCCATTTCTTTAGTACTAATCAAAATCCATTTAAATTATCCAGCATTAAGAGTCCGATCGTTAAAATAAAACAGATTTGTTCAAATTGGTACCTATTTCACAATAAAGTGTGTTATTTAAGGAATTTATTTTATTTTAATTACTACCATAATACTCATGAGATAAACTCCTATCTGAGATTCTATTCTAAATATGTTTTAAAAACAATGCATTAACAACGGTTCAAAGTTAAAAAGTCCCTCAATATAAATTAACCTTAGCATATGACAACTAAATTAAATAAAAAATTAACTTAGGCCATCAAAATTGAATTTCCCAATGTCTATTTATTTGTATATATCCTAAGTATCCCTCTTTATATTCTACCTTTCCTAATAAGAGGTCCTTTTTTTGAATTACTTCCGGTCCTCTATCATCTATATGAGCATGTACTATCTGCAAAAGGTGTTAAGTTGGTCAGAATGGCCTTGAATTGACTATAGGATTCTCTAAGCATTTTTGGATCTCACATAGGTCAATTATTCATCTTTCTAAAACAGAATTTCCTCAATAAAAATAACATCCTCAAAAATATGGCTATTCGTTTAACTATAGTTTTTTCTGTTCTACTCGTATCTTCGGATCAAGTAAAGATAGTCCCTTCAATCTTACTAACTAAAGATCATTTCTCCCAAAGTTACACTAGTAAAGCTAATCCCTCTCAAAGTTACACTGGTAAAGCTAATCCCTCCCAAAGTTGCACTAGTAAAGCTAATCCCTCCCAAAGCTAAAAGAATAAATAACAGTTAAATTTTTTTATTTAGGAACATATTTGTTATAAAGTTTATTTTAAAACAATTAAAAATTGTAAACTTTGTAGAACTGTAAAAATTAAATTTTAATAACTTAATTAAAACGGTATTGGTTGGCAATCGTATCGCAAAAATCATTGAAAACATGGTATTTATATCTTTCAAGCCACATAAATTCCTGTAGATAAGAGTTTAGCTTTTCTCTCTTACATCCTCGCATGCGTTTAATTCTTAGTTCATGCTTATTCCAGTAGCTTTAAAATGACGATGTCATAACCTCGTATACCTCCCATTTTACCAAGTAAAAGTCATCCCTCCCCCAATTAACCAAGTAAAGTTAATCCCTCCTTTTTGTCTTAGGAGGGACTATCTTTACTTGATCCCTCCCTTTCTTCTGCTATCAACTCTTTAGACTAAAATTTATCCAGGCTATTCTCAATATATTTGTCCTCACTTAAGCGATCATATTTGTTCTTTCAAATTAAATATATATAAACAAAGTTCAATCTATGTTCAGTTGCTTCCGACCAATACCAGGGAAAGTTTAGTTTCCGGTTTTACGTTTGGATACATTTTTTTTAATTTCATTAATTTTGTATTAAATAACTTCTAAAAATACATTCCTACTCCTTTTATAGCTTTGTGTCTTTATTTATTTTATATAAGATTTTATTTAATCAAATAACTTTTTGATTATCTTAATTGTATTAAATTTGCAGACTTTAAATCATATAATTTCGGAGGAAATATTTTATTCGCTAAATTTTCTTGTTTGTATGTAATAATTAAATCAATGTTCTTTCGATACTTTAGTCACTGATGGTGATCTCTCTTTGATGACAGAAGATCTGGCCATTGTTCACAATTATGACATGGGTTTCATCTTCCATATATATATATATATATATATATATATATATATATATATATATATATATATATATATATATATATATGTATGCATGTATGTTTTAGCTTCTAGCAAGCCGGATCTTCAGCAGGAAAAGGAGAGCAAGTACTGAATATAACATATATTACCAACGTTTCTGGCTCTGGACCCATCTTCTAGGCTAGAATATTAAAGATTTATATAAGAACAATTGCCTAACAATTATTAAAACAATGATAATTATTGGCTTTAGGCTAAAAATGTACTAAGATTTAAAAAATATATAAATAAAAAGGCAATATAAAAGACAACAATATGCATAATAAGTTAAGAAATAAATAAATCAAACGAAATTGATAAGGTTAGAATTAGAAGAAAAGGAAAACCTCAATAAATACACTAAAATTTGCTACGTGATTCGGAGAAAGCTGTGAGCTGAATGAATGAAATTTAAAATTTATACTACCAAGAAAGATGTGATTTAGTATTAGTTGGTTCTCTAATCTATGTAGTTGGTTGGTCGTAGAATGACCCCGACAAATTTCTGCCCAATAAGAGTGATCGCCGAAGGTCAAACGCGTGACCTTAATTCTACTCTGGTCACGACAGAGATGGGGAATAGAAGTGAGGGGTATGGGGACGAGTGCAAAAGATTTTAAATTCTAAAGATTGAGTGCAGTTGGCCGATATTAAACAAATGAAGGCTCCGACTATGAAGATTATGTAAAGGTAGATACACAAATAAACTTTAATATATACACAGTTTTACAAAATAGAATAAATGAAATAATGGCAATAGATACTCTATGTATACAAGAACCCAAGGTATCAAAGCTACTCAGAGCGGACTCTACGGAGGGTATGTCGAAAGGCGATACGAGCCTCTGTACAAACACACATAGGGATATCGGGCCAGATAGCCGCAGATGATTCGTCGCAGCCTGGCTTGGGTTCGAGGCTTTAAGAGATCAAACGGGAGATCGGATCGTTATTCAAGGGGCTTTAACCACGGGGAGGTTAACCTCTAGTAATAACGGTAACTGGAGGGAGTATTCGCGCCAAACGAAATCTACCGAAACCAAATATTGGCCAATTGACTGGGGCTCAGACCCTTCGGTATAATTCTAGCCTTCGGCTCGTCGAGAAAAATGAGCGCGATCGAGAATGACGTGTTTCGTTGTAAGAGGCAGGCATATACTGTCGAAGCTCTATTGGGATCAACAATATATAGGGGCCACCAAATACCCTTACTACCTCCATCAAGGGGCAGGCGTGGTGGAATCTCTCTTTTTGGATTAATACTAAGCGCACCATTTGTCTCAAAATTCACGCATCTTTAAAATGTATTGTGCGAATACAATGCTGATAATCAATAAGTATCGACTGATGCGCACCTTCTTTTTGGGGGGGTGGGAGCTCTTATAAATAATTTTTAAACATCTCTTCTCTTTCTTCTTTTTCAGATCATGGTATAGATGCTAAGATACGTGAACTCACTGAGTTCGAAAAGGGGCAAATTGTTCGAACTCGAATTGCAGGAGTTTTCGTCACCAGAACAGCTAAACTCATTTGTTTTTCGAGAGTTACCATATCAAAGACCATAACAGAATTCAAGAAGCAGGGCAAAACCTCCAGCAGGAGGAGTAATTCCATCAGGAATTCGAAGCTCGCTGAAAGAGACCGACGAGTGTTTACACGCATTGTGATGAAAAATCCCACAACAATTGCCCTTAACGTGACTGCAGAGTTGAATCAACATCTTATGAGGGGTGGTCAATAGATTTTGCGAATCGGTAGGGCAAAACAGAGGAAGGGGAGATAGCTGTTTGTGGGGGTGTTAGGACAAGTTATAAAATGTCAGGACCTGCAGCCGCACGCTCCTGCCTCGTCTATTTAAGAAGCAGTAGCTGATCGCAGATCGTCAGTCACAAATTTTTCAACAATGGAGATGATCCTCGAAAATCGAAGGGGGAAGGTCGAAGAAATCGAGCGAAAATTTGGAATATTACATGGAAGTGTTATCAACATTATCCACGACAATTTGGCCATGACCAAGGTCTCTGCCGGTTGGGTCCCTAGAAACATCACGCCCCATGATCGACTTCAACGTCGTCAAAGTCCACAAGGCCAGAGTTGCAAAAAATGCCCTGCACGAGTGCGGATTCGAGGAGCTCAATCATCCTCCCTACAGTCCAGGTCAAGGTTGCACTACTTGGACGCTGGTTTGGGGACGATGAAGATGTCCAGCTCACGATCAAGGAGTGGATTGAACAGCACTCAGGAGAATTTTCGTTGTCGGAAATTCGAAGCCTCAGGGACAAGTGGCGCAAGTGCATTGAAGTCGGGGTAGTTATATTGAAAAATATTTAAACACTTTTCCTCATATCTCGTTTCCTTATATCCGAATTGCAAAACTTATGACCACCCTCGTACTAGCCCAGTTTCGACCAAAATTGTTCAACCTGAGCTCAATAAAGCAGAATATCATGGAAGAGCCGCCATCAAAAAACCTCTGCTTTTCATCAAAACTTATTTGGACCACTCCCACCGTGTACACTGCCTGAACAATTCTACCCCTCACACAATCGGTATTTACTATCATGCATCGAACGAGCGACGAGATGGATCGAAACGCTACTGATCCCGGACATAAGTGCCACAACGGTTGCGTTAGCTTTCCAAGACCAGTGGATTTGCAGGACTTTGAAGTGCTCCATTATTGCCCGTCAACAAGGCTGGCGGGTGGCACTCGCTCTTTGACAATGACTCAGGATTTTAACTTTTTACGGCAGTCACGGGAACCACGCTCTTGTGCCCAGAACCTTTAGTTTCGTCATAGTCATCATCATCATCGAAGGCCAACTCAAAATTCATTAAAGAACTGGCATCACCCATGGCACAAGTTGTCTTCACGCAGGCATCCATAAGGCACTTACACTCGTTGCATAAGCCTTTTGCGCCCCAAAATCTTAGCAAAGCAAGTCATTTGTGGGCTTGGATAGACCGCGTGCGCAAATAACTAGAAGCGCCATATGCTGGCCCTTTCGCGGTAATCGAGCGCGGCAATAAGGTTAGCACTTAGGAATTTCATGACGGAAGAAGGGAAACTGTCTCAGTAGACAGATTAAGACCAGCGAGATTACCTCCCTCACATAATGGTAACGTGCTTGGCGATCAGCAATCCCTATGGACTCAGGCAAAACATACCATAAGGACCAAGTGCACTTCACCTCATAGAGTGCATGACACGGAAGAGAACGACGTCACAAGAAGTCAACCGGACACCTCACATGAACCAGAGAGAGGAACGGCATGATGGAGGTTTTCACGCGCTCCGGCAGGCGAGTCACGTTTTCCAGGAATCCATCGTTCCTTTATTTCTAATCCTTGTGTAGACAATATTTTAGCGACACATTTAATGAAAGAGGAAAAGGCATAAATATATACACGCCCCTCTGCCTCTATAACTTTATTACATAACCTATTATGTGTTTGTTAAGTGTCGTAATTATAGTTTATGTAGAAATCTAAAAAAGGATAGGACAAAATTGCGTATAAATTATATAAAATGTATTAGATATTATTATTATTCAATTATATGGCAGAGCATGGCATAAATAGGCCCTGTTTTAATATTGGCATGCAATTATGTAAGTGCAAATGCCCTGTGCAATGTTATAAATGCTGTCAGATATTAAGTGTGTCAAATATAAGTATTTCATACGTATCTACCTATGTAATGTTATACGCAACTAAATCCATTACTGGCAGTGGAGTACTGTAGTGATCGGATCATGTAATAGATAGGCTACTGGTACCAAATTGCAGGATTCAATAGGCAAGCGAAAACCCCTACAAAATGAACACGTGGTGGTCTTATTATATCTCAGCCTGCTCCAAACATATAAAATAATATGTGTGAAACTGGAATAAAGAAAGGAGAATGTATAGATTAATTTGCATCTATAAATTTGAATACAAAAAAATGGAATGTAAAGATATTTGTTAATGTGAATATATAGAAGGCAAGCGACCATTGGAAGTGAGCATGGGACAAACAATGTACAAACACGTGAAAGGTCCGAAACACCTGTGTCAATAAGACAACGCGTGAACAAACATTTCGCTTCTCAGAATAGACTTATCAAAAGACGGAAGTCTACGAAGCACCTGGGTAAACAAACCCGCTGACCAAAAGGAATTTTATCTCAAAGCTGCGACAAGTGTATCCTGTTATATTGATAAAACTTTAGATATACAAGTAATTCGACTTACACAGCCTTCGTTAGCTCCGCCTTTGTGGTGGAGAACAATGATTCTAGGCCACTCCCTCTAAAAAATAAGCATATATATATATATATATATATATATATATATATATATATATATATATATATATATATATATATATATATAGTCGGAGAAGCTCTGTTAGGATGATTATTGTATTATTAAGATTATTAGATTACTGTCGTTAAAAAGATTATCTCGTTCACGTCTCCCCTTTTAAATTCATCAAGTCTTGACGCTCCAGAATTTAATACCTCGCGTTGAATATAAATAGTCTGCTAGTCACTCGCAAAGTAACTTCGTAACATACCGCTTACCTGGTTAATAGGCCAATATTAGAATAAGGTATATTTGGGCAACGTCTTTCTTTACCTTAATCTACTTCGAAACCTTCGGTAAGCTCAGCAAAATAAGAACACAGTAAAGAAATCATCTCTGGAGTCAGACACTTAATTCACCTATAATAAGTTCGGTACCCCCATAAATTGGTAACCAACACACAACACACCCCTATACCTCCACGTCGTGTTTGAAACAGCAAGAGCAGGTATTGCAAGAAGAATAGCTTAAGATTCCTCTAAATGAAGTGAGTAAGCTGTATGGATCAATTCCTAGACGCATCGAAGCTGTTCAGAAAGCAAAAGGAGGACCAACTCAATATTAAATAAATATTCATTGAATTTAACACGTTTTCCAATTATTTTTTCCAACCCCAGTATATTTATATATATATATATATATATATATATATATATATATATATATATATATATATATATATATATATATATATATATATATATATGAAATGGCATACTTACATGAGGAAATGTAGAAAAAATGACGTCATTCAGGGGAACTAACGAACAAAGCCAATAATTTCGAAAGGAAGAAAAGCATTACAAATTAGAGATTATTATACAAGTCAAACTTATATTACAAACAAATTTTATTAATAGTGAATATAATTTGAATAAACTGTCACTTAAGTTGAAATTGATTTCTTACGATAACATTAATCAAAAAGACAAATAAGACCGCATTAGACCAATTTATTTGATGGCTTAAGGTAGACTGATCGACGAAAAGTGCATTTGAAGTTTAGCCAGGAGGACAACTGTACATATGATCCTAATTCTAATGTTTAGGCCTTTCTTTGGTGGTAAAAATTATGTATAGACCATAAAAAAATTGTCTAATATCTTACAAATACAGGGTATTTCATCAGAGGGACAATTTATAATTAACAAGTTACCTAACGGGGAATTATTAGAATACACAACCTTAATTTTATAAGGTTATAACAATTTTGGAAGAGGTGTAATTGTAAGGAAGCATTCTAATATGATAAGTGTGAATGATCCCTTATTATGATATAGAAACTTTGTTTCCTCGCCAAGCAAGTCACTTTATCCATTATATCAATCTGACACATCTAAAAAGAATAATTTCTTTGGGTATCTTTGCTGAACACTTTTTGACAGTTGGAAAAATAAATAACAGATGTTGGGATTAGTCTAATGCCAAAGGTTACCCCATTAGTATATAAAGGCGATCTGCGAAACATCCTAGTCACAACCAGAGAAAATTTCAAAGATTTTTGAGAACTCTCTTTCTAAAACTTCCGAACTGACAAAGCGTAATGCAAGCAAAAACATTGAAGTAAATACAAGACAATTAATTTTTTGACCGTGGCCAGAATAAAAATTAATATAGGACCTAAAATTTATAGCCTTGCGGTTTACCATAAACCTTCTTTTATAGTTCATATAATCAATTTTATTCTGGCCTTATTTATAAAATTAAATGGTATATATTTGTTTCTCTGTTTTTATGTCAGTCCGGAATTTGGGGATACGGAATTTTCCCAAATTTTTCAGATATGTCTAGTATATATATGTGTATGTTACCCTAGCCAATTTCTTCTCACTTCGTTAAACTTTGCATAAAAACATTCTACAGAACAGACAAACCTCCCGTCTTTGCTTATATGAATTCACTTATTTTTCCTTATTCTAACACCTTACCTTTTTTCCCACTCTCTTTAAAAATTTAATATTTCTGTGTTTTTTTTCTAATATGAATCATAGCAATAGAAACTATTATTTCATAATCTTAGTAAAAAAATATGGGGAGTTTCTTCAGTCACATTTTCAATTTGCAAAACACGTTACTTAAGACAAACAGGAAAACCTTTTTCTATACGATTAAATCAGCATAAATATAATATTAGAAAAGCAGAAAGTAACATTGATTTCTCTTTATATATTTTCGATAATAATGATCCCATTAAAGAGAATGATGCTAACTTCATATATCATTCGAAGATTTTATAAAAAATATCGTATGATGAACTCTAATTTGTAGCTTTGCCCACATGAATATTTCCTTGGTCTTCTTGAACTCGATATTTAATTAAAAAAACTCATCGTAAATTAAATTATTTCAAATCATAAACTTATTTTATCATATTATATTATTTTGTTTATTTCATTTTTCATTTCAAATACTTTTGTCACCCCAGAACCTACCTCGCACTCTCTCTCCTTTTTGACCCTACCTTTTTCCTAGGGTAGCTTTTCTATGACTTCACAACTTAATTCCTCTCCAAATATTGCCAGTTCGTTTATTTCTTTCTTTAAACATACAACTTTGCGTTGTTTGTGTGGTTATGAATATTTTTATCTATTGAATTTTTTTAAGCCGAGGGACCCAATTACCCTTTCAAACTCTCTTCTCTTTAAGCTCATCAGCAAGGAATTTTCTTTTGGTTAAGAAGGCCATTCTTTGGCTAGCTAGCTGTTCATCGAAGCCCTCGGAAGGAACTCTTATTAACTGCATAATTATGATTGCGCTATTGCAAATAATTCTCGATTTTACAAGGCAGGGCTAGAGTGGATTAAAAAACTTTTCCATTCACTTCGACAAGCTGGGATGACAATTAAAAAGGCCGATCTAAAGAGAGTTTTGGGGGTTTCTTAGAAAAGCTTATTTTATGCCTCCTCATCTCGTGTATGTTTAAAAAGCTCCCTCCGAGGGCTTGGATGAAGAGCTAGTTAGCCAAAAGTTGCCTTCTTAACCGCATAATTAGGATTGCGCTATTGCATATGATATATATATATATATATATATATATATATATATATATATATATATATATATATATATATATATATAACCAGTCAAGAATTACATAGTAAGGGAAAGAGGGGGTTATCCTTTGATCCTAAGGTGCCAAGCCAAATATTCGCAACCCATGAAAGATTCATTAACGAGCAACTGTTATCGCTAAGCGAGCAATGTTCTCTATTGACAATCCCTGTGACCTCGCATAACCTCTGCCACTTAGAGTGACCTCGACCATACTTTTATTTGACCCGAGACTGGTATTAAATTGTTTGCAGCTGACCTCTTTAACCACAGAGAGACAAAAAGGCGAATTTGAAAATACCTTTTTTTTATTCATCTAAACAAAATTAAAGTTTACAAAGAGTCATTTGAGTAAAGCGAGGGACAAGAATCACTATTGTTATATGGCTGAATTGTCTCGTTACAACGAACCTTGAATTGCATTAAATTGTCCACCTATGAATGGTTATCAACCTTTCCTGCATCGAACATTGTGTCTCATGTTGCTCGAATAAAGGGAAGTGTACCCCCTCCACGAATATATTATTTTATCTTAAAAAAAGCAATATTTGAATTGAATAAATACACGATTATTTTCATGATTTCTTATTAGCAATTCTCTACACCACCAAGTAATGTTTTTCTTGATTATGTGTCATTTGTCCTCAATAGCCCAGTTTGTTTCAAAAATATCCACAGAATATAGTTTTTATATATTAATAAATTCTCCTTACCCTCTGCCGGTTTTATAGCCTTTCCTAGCTTCTAAGCACTTCGTAAGGATAACGTGTCGAATTCACTGAATGAGTCCTTCATTCATTTGTACATCGAAAAATTTCTGTTTATATAAAATAAATCCGTTTTGTTGGTTATGAGTGAAAGTAGCGAACAGAGAAAGAATATGAGTCAGATTTTGGTTGGAAGAGGTAAAGGCGGCAGGCAAACAGGAAAGCTATTAGGTGATCCACTTTGGGCTGTTTTTTGCTTATTATTTTTTAGCAATTATAGATAAAACTTAATGTTCGATCATTAAACTGTCCTTTAACTTAATAATGAAATGAAAACACCACATAATGGTTCTTACCTGCAATAACAATGGTTATTAAAGGGTAACTAATAAAAAATTATAAAAACATGATAAACTGTAACATCTTTATAAATGATACATATTGACTCTAATACTGCTACAAAGTAAATATCTTTTTTACAGTTCTAAAACCGTTTGAAACGGCAATTAGAGGACTCCCATTAAGTTTTCCACCAATTATTCAGAGATTCATTATTTTGAGCCATTTTTAAAGGAGACATGCGAAAAATGGACCTCCTACATTCTCGGGTATTTTCTGAAGGTCACGTTCTCAGAAGGAGTAAATGGTGCAGAATCAATTTTGTCCTTGACTATCACGTTTTTAATGATAATTAACTATTTATTCCTGTGTGTGCGGCTTGTGAATCCCCATAGCCATTTTTTCCCATTTCGTAAAAGGTAACTAACTCCAAATATGGGTGACTGGTTCGGGAACCTGAAAAAAAGAGTTCTCCGATGTTAGTAATGTATTGGTGTGCAGACCCCCCTTGCAATTAGTCTGGATATTCCGCTTTATCTTGTGAATCGCGTTGGTGTGTTCAAATTGACGGGTATATGTAATGAGGGAAAGATGGGGGAAGCTTGTGATTGCGTTCGATAGAGGGAGATCTAATATGCTTCCATTGTATGAGACGAACAAGAAAGAAAATGAAAAAATAAGGTGGGGTGGATTATAGAGAATGTATTGGACTAATGCAAGGCATTTGCTATGGATGAGTGAGCACAAGAGTTCTATAAGTGTAGTTGATATTTGCAAAGGTGAAACTGTGCGCAGTTGTAGTATAAGGATTCCGTAATGATAGAAAAGAAGCCCATGAAAAAGGGTAGTGGCATGACTCGGAACGAGAGAGGGGAAAATGGTAATAAGTATTGGTTGATAGTTCTACAAGATATGGATAGATGGTGTGATAAGTTAAAAGATGCAATAAAATGGAAAATTGGCACAAACGGAATGATGAAGTGGATTAAGTGAGAGGCCGCTGTGCTGAAAGTAATGTGGATGTGACTCACTTATTCTCTCCATAAAAGAACCAGAATTTTTTAATTAATCATCCGTATTGCGACCCCTAGCATGGTCATAAGTCGCCGATATTAAAATTTATACACACAAACAAAATAAAAAGAAAACAACAAAAAAAAGACGGAAAATACTAAAAAAGAAGGATAAGGAAGCAGGCTCCGGAGTCGGGGAGGGGGCAGCCTGCCCCCTGGTGCAGGAGAATGCGACCAACACCAAAGAGAGTCAAATAAAATGGATGAAGTAAGTATCCTCCAAAAGGTCATATAGTGCATAAATCCATGTGCGCCAAAGCGTTTTGAGTACAAGAGACAATCCGTAGCAATCCCTCGCCTCCCGGTCCCGGGACAGCTCCACCGGGACAGGTAGCGTGCTAAAGGATCTGAAGAAAGGATTCTTGAGATGAGGATATATGAAACGGGGTGTAGTGGTGTGGGAGGAGTGAGTGTATGTGGGGGTGGTGAGGGTAAGACCAAGTAAACGATTGATTGAATCTGCGAAGTAAAGAAAACCAGGCAGAGGGCCAAGAGTGTAGGCCAGGTGGGTATGGCAGGCGGTTAATGAGGGACGTGATTGGTATCTTTTGCCGATGGGGTGACCCCTGCCTAGACGAGATGCTAGAGCACATAGCGCCCTAGTTCTCTTTAGAACCATTAAGCATTATGGATGACATAAATGAGAGGGAAGGGTTACGTTTTAGTTAAGGATGTTGCGCGCAGACTAAATTTTACAGGAAAAATGGTTTATGATGATATCTGAAGATTAATTATGGTAACACAAAAAATCCTAAAAATAGACCAACATATTAATAGATGGATTATTATTATTTTTAATTACTTCATTATATTGTATTACTTTCTTCTCGATTACTCTTCTCCTGTCTGTCGTCTATCACATTCTGTCACCTAGAGACGCCGAAAATGGCATATCGAACAATCATTTAAGATAAAGAGAGGATTATTTTTAGAAGGAAAGTCCAGGGATGCGAACAACTCGAAAAATCTTTTTATAAAGAGAGAGAGGCCTCCATCAAGGAGTTGGGGTCAGGGAGGACCAAATTTTCCAGTGTAAATGCTATACCGAATGCCCTTTTGTGGAGAGGTAGAAAGAAAATACTTCTCTGAAGTGCTTAAAAGAATTGGGAAACACAGATACAAAAATGGCTTAAGATCAGAATGACGATAGCTGGCTAGGGAGAGAGGGAGGGAGAGAGAGAGAGGAAGGGAGAAAGAGAGAGTGAGAGAGAGAGAGAGAGAGAGAAAGAGAGAGAGAGAGTGACTGACAGACAGAGAGACAGAGAGAGAGAAGGAGAGTAACAAGGAGTATCAAGGAAAAGAGGTACCCTAGTAGACCTTACGATCCATTCAAAGAGGGTACCTTTGAGTCAACACTTGAGCAGGCGCAGTCCTTTAAAAGGTCAGATTGACGCTCTAGAAGAGCACTCGCGGCACGCTGCAAGTCTTCAAGCGGCTATTTTTTAACTTTTTCTAGTCTCAACTTGAACTGTTAAACAAAATTGCTGTTGCAACTTCCACTGGAAGTGTGTTCCAAGTGCTGCAGATGCTATATGTGAAAAGTTTTCCACACAAATTACGCTGGTAACGCTTTAGTTCAAGTTTGTAGCTGTGATTCTTGTTCTGGTCTAGCTAAGCTAAAAAATATCCCTGCAGTCTAGAATGTTGAAGCTTCGAAGTGTTTTGAACACTTCGATAAGCTGACCATGCAGTCTCCAGGGAGAACAAGTCTAATTTCCGTAATCTATCTTCGTAACTCTTGTATTTGATTGAGGGAATCAGTTTGGTTGCCCAGGCTTGCACACGTTCTAATCTTGCGATATCCTTTCGAAACGAAGGAGTCTAAAATTGTACGGCATACTCCAGGTGCGGTTGGACAAGGGCGTTATACAAACACAGTCCTCTCTTCTTGTTTCTATATCCAAACTGTCGCTTTATATAATCTAACATCCTCTGGGCTTTTTCTCTGCCTCAATACACTGCCTCGAGAACTTGAGATCACTAGTGATAGTAACACCCAAGTTCTTCTCAGTGTCGGTGGATTCAAGAGCAGTGCCCTTAAGGATATACTGAGATTGGGGGTTTCGGTGGCTGATATGCATCACTTTGCATTTGTTCACTTTAAAAGGCATTTACCACGTGAAAACCACTCACCAATCTTCCGAAGATCATCTTGAAGGCCGGCAGTATTTCTTTCCTTTGCGAGGTTCATACCAAGCTTGGTATCATCGGCAAATTTATAAATCTTCGCAACCATGTCACTGTCCATGTCGTTGACGTAGATGATGAACAGTAGTGGTCTCAGGACAGAACCTTAAAGAACACTGGTAGTAACGGGCACCCACTCAGAAGCCTGTCCATTCAACACCACCCATTGCCGTCTGCCACTTAGCCAGTTCTCTATTCAACTTGCTACATTTCCATCTATGCCCAGCGCACGCACTTTCCGGAGGAGGCGGCGGTGTGGTACCTTATCGAAGGCTTTTTAAAAGTCTAAGTACACCCCATCCAGCACCTTATCCTGGTCGTGATCATTGAAAACGAAGTGGAAGAATTCTATAAAGATTCGTTAGGCATCACCGTTGCCTTCGGAACCCGTGCTGGGAACTCCTCAATCGCAAGTTGGTCTCTAAACATAACGTAATTTTGTCCACCATGAGGCTTGTCATGAGTTTACCGAATATTGAGGCAAAGCTAATAGGTCGTTAGTTCGACGGCTAGTTAGAGTCTCCTTTCTTGAAGATAAGAGTCATCTCCGCTTCACGCCAGTCTCTAGGAACGAATCCAGTCCGGATTGGCATGTTGAAGCTTGTGCTCGGATGTTGTGACACTTCATTGCACACTTCTTTTAACACTTTAGGTAGAAACCAGTCTGGGCCAGAGGACTTATTCGTCTTTAGATCAGTGATTATTTTTCTATTTCTCCTTAGGTGAAGTCCATTTCCTCCGGCTTTTCCCCCCAAGTAAGAATCCGTGGGCTAGTGGATGGGACCACACCCTTCAGTAAACACTAAAGAGAAGTAGTCGCTCAGGAGGTTAGCATTTTGTGTATCTGAGTGCTTTAATGCCTCCTTCTCATTCACTAAAGGGCCAATCGTGCGATGGATTGGTTTAAGGCTATTTACATAACCAAAGAACTCCTTAGGATTCTCCTTGCAAAGTCTCGCCGTTCGGAGCTCCTCGGCACGCTTTGCCACCGTTATGCTGGATTTCACTCTCCTAGCTAGCCTACGGTACTCCTCAAAGTCACCAAAAATCTTTGACTGCCGGTACACCGTTCTATTCTCCCTCAGCAGTTGACCAATTTCTCGATTAAATCACTTTGGTTAAACAGAAGACCGACGAAGGCTTTAAAAAGGAAAGAATCGTGATTGAAGACTCGTAAACGTAGTTTTGAATCTATTTCACGAATCTTCAACATTCTCGCACACTTCTAGCCTTGCATCAGTCTATCCAGCACGAAGACCTACAAAATCTGTTCTTCTCAAATCAAGTTTCCTCGATTTACTAGTCGCAGACTCTAACTTGGAGGTGGGGGGACCTTGACTATAAATCTGTCTAGTAGGTGATCCCTACCCCAGAGCACTTCGCCTACATTAATATATATATATATATATATATATATATATATATATATATATATATATATATATATATATATATATATATATATATATATATATATATATAGAGAGAGAGAGAGAGAGAGAAAGAGAGAGAGAGAGAGAGAGAGAGAGAGCGCACGCCCTGACCACCCATCCTCTGCAGCGCTTCCTCCACAAAAGCAACGTGCGCTCGCTTCTCTACAGCTCTGCCCTAATCATATGCTAATCTCCAATTGTAAAGGGTAATGGCCCTTTATGTCCAGTCGTCCAGCTTCGTGAATTGGCCTCATAATGCTGACGAGTGGCCAATTTACATGCGCACCAATATTCAATTTCATCCAAAGAATTAATATCACTATTATCGCACTGCCTGCAAAATTAGTATAAAATATTACTTATTCAAACCGTCTCTTTCATCTACAGAAATTCCGTCGAGTCAAGAAGGTATTTCTTCATATATATATATATATTTATATATATATA
Source organism: Ceratothoa steindachneri (assembly GCA_963969495.1). NCBI lineage: Eukaryota > Metazoa > Arthropoda > Malacostraca > Isopoda > Cymothoidae > Ceratothoa > Ceratothoa steindachneri. Next base: position 53,747,864 of record OZ018332.1, read on the forward strand.
TATATATATATATATATATATATATATATATATATATATATATATATATATATGATACCCTTTTTATTTGTTTCAAAGCCTATAACAACGAGGGTTACATATTAATTTGCCTCCTTGACCATTTTATCAATTTTTCATGTGTTGAAGAAATTTACTATCACACTGCCTTAGTTATCAAATTACCTCAGTCGCAAAACTGCTAAAGCCAGATACTCCTTAGTGACGATTAAGCTGTATATTTTATGAATTTATTTGATCTTTAATTTGTTTCAGAAACTGAATTATTTGTCGATCATTTACCACTTTCTAAAACTTATATTTCTCCTGCTCACATATAAAGGTTGAACAAATGTATGTTAGTTGGCAGGATCCTAGAGTTAATTTAAAAATAAATAATGACGTAATCCATAAATTTAATTTAAAAAATCATGTATGAGTCTACATTCTACTGAATACGTAAGTGATCTTTAAATTCATAACACCATTGAATTTTCTTCGCAACGAATTCTACGGATAGAAGGAGGCTGCCCCAGGCAAGGCAGGGCCTAGATATTAGTGGAAGCTCGATTGTGAGATTTTCAGTTGCGAAAATTATAATACAAAATTTTTGTAATAATATATTCTGCTCGAAATAATCGACTTTTGAAATGTGTATTAGAAAGAATAAATTACTTTTAAGTTATGTTTAAGAAGTATGCAGATAGGGATGATGATTACGCAATATTCAAGAAGGCACTTCTAATACTATTTTATACGTTATTCATTTTGTGACCTAAGACTCACCGTTATAAAGGGTAGAGTTTTAGAGCAAAATATGGATCTTCCATTCCATAGAGCAAGTAATATGAAAATAAAAACGCCGTGAATAGTTCAATATACTAGTAGTATATCAAAAATTAGTTTTGAAATATGGAAAAAAATACGTTTGATTGTAATTTTTATTTAGCTCGCGAAAACTATGATTATACGGGTTAAAATGTATTGAATTCATAACTCAAATTCCACCCACAAAACATGGTTGGATCTATGTAACTTTAATAAAGAACAATGGAAGTCCTTTGTGGCGATTATTTTGTGAAGAGATTGTATTGTTCGAAAGAAAATGAATAGGTAAAAGACACTGGCGCAAAAGAGAAGGTAAAAAAATAAATTGCAGAAGGAAACTGTAAAATTAATGCTTAAATTGACTCCAATAAAAGAATGGGTAAATTAACTCGAAATTTATTATGCCAACTACAGCTTTGATAAACATTCTGGAACATAAAGGGTAATGGATTATTGGTAGAGTCAAATATTATACACAATTTACTACAAAGAACGCCAAATAATGTTGGCCTTCTGGGGAAAACATCCTGGATCTCTTTATCTTTAAATATTTTTTAACCAATTAGTAAAAGGATAGGACAATTAGTAAGCAATAAAAATGCAATAATGAACAAAAGAATAAAATCACTATAAAAGTCCAATGAACCTCAACAGTCGAGGCATTATTTACGCATAGATCAAGTCTGCTTAAGGATCAATGTGGAATATAAATCTTCCGTAGAAATACAAAACCACACACATCGACATCCAAGCTTGCCCATACCACACACGAAACACAGCTTCACACTATTCCATAAATCAGAAAATCCAAAGGTGGATTCCACCTGACCGATAGACCAAACCGGATACAAATTAGCATCATAAATAGGGGATGAATTATACTCGTATATCCGAAGATTTCCTCCATTGTTTGTTAAGACAAAAAAATGGACACTTTTTAAACGTCAATAAATTTCATTGGAGTTAGAAATCCTACTCGACACAAAGAAGTCATATAAACCGCCTCATGAATCCGGTCCATTAAAATACTGCAATAATTTGAGTTTGAAAGATTGGGAAATTGGAATATTCGCATGAGACAAAAAAGATATTTCGACTCGGGGGGGATGGGGGGCGAAAGGGGGCGAAAGGGGAAGATTTAGTAGGAAATTAAGATGGAAAATAAAAAAAATATATAAGGAGCTGAAAGAGTGATACAGTTCGAAATGATTATGAAAGGTAACCTGTATAATCGGCAACAAAGGTTTGCTTTAGGAATTAATGCTTCCATAGTGATCTAGTCTTTGTTATTATTTACAAATATTTAAGTTCCTCTATTCTCTTATTTCATTTCTCCATCCACTTTCTCTCATCTTTTCCTTTTTACACGATCCGGCATAGGTTGGATTATACACACTTCCTTATGCTGCCATAGTTGAAATACAACCACTTGCCTATCCAACTATTGTTGGATTATACAAACTTTCCCATTATGATTAAGTTGGATTATATACAGTTGCCTACCTTGCCATTGTTTAATTTTACCCACTTTCCTATTCTGTTATTGTAGGATTATACACATTTCCATATAATGATATTGTTGCATTATACCCACCTCCCCATCCTGCCATTGTTTAATTTTACCCACTTTCCTATTCTGTTATTGTTGGATTATACACATTTCAACATAATGATATTGTTGCATTATACCCAACTCCCTATCCTGCTATGGTTGGGTTTTACCCACTTTTCTATTCTGCTATTTTTGGATTATATCCACTTTCTTATTCTCCGTAAGTTGATTATACCCACGTTTCTATCCTACCATTGTTCAACTTTACCCTCTTCCCAATTCTGCCTTGGTTGGATTATACACACTTCGCAATGCTGACATTATTGGATTATACCCATTTCCTTATCCTGACATTGTTAAGGTGTTATACCCATTTCCCTATCCTGAAATTATTGGATTATACCCATTTCCCTATCCTAGCATTGTTGGATTATACCCAGTTCCCTATCCTGGCATTGTTGGATTATACCCATTTCCCAATCCTGACATTGTTGGTGTGTTATACCTATTTCCCTATTCTGACATTGTTGGATTATATCCTCTTCCTTATTATTATCATTGAATAAATAAAGGTTTTTCCGTATATAAATAGCTATTAAAAGTGAAGGTATCCCTGAATAAACTTGTCCCGATTGTGTATCTTTATTTCCAATCGTCTCATTCCGAGATTTCGTCTTTATAAACAGAAATAAAGCTTCCTTGATCGAAAAATATGATAACGACACCACTGACACAATTAAAAGACCAGAAATATTATCTGAAAGGTTATGATCAAATTTAATTAAATTAAGATAAATGCGAATTATTTCTTCTTTATTTATTAAAAAACAAATGCCTCTCCATTATATCAAATGTAACTTTAGATTGAACTGTTCTTTTTATTGACAAAAATCAAGGTTTGCGGTAGAGTAGTTGGGTTTGTTGTTTTTTTTTTAATTTGGTGTAACCTTTTTCCATTATTTGGCGAAAACTTCATGATTTGATGCCATCATATATTAATACTTCATGATTTGATGCCATGAGATATTAAAACTTTATGATTTTATGCTATCAGGTATTAAAACTTCATGATTTTAGGCCATCAGGTATTAAAACTTTATGATTTGGTGCCAGCAAGTATTAAAAACTTCATGATTTGATGCTATCAAGTATTAAAACTTCATGATTTGATGACATCAGGTATTAAAACTTTATGATTTGATGCCATCAGGTATTAAAACTTTAGGATTTGATGCTATACAGGTATTAAAAACTTCATGATTTGATGCCATCAGGTATTAAAACTTCATGATTTGATGCTATCAGGTATTAAAACTTCATGATTTGATGCTATCAAGTATTGAAACTTCATGATTTGATGACATCAGGTATTAAAACTTCATGATTTGATGCCAAGGGGCATTAAAAATTTATGATTTGATGCTATGCAGGTATTAAAACTTCATGATTTGATGCCATCACGTATTAAAACTTCATGATTTGATGCTATCAAGTATTAAAACTTCATGATTTTATGCCATCAGGTATTAAAACTTCATGATTTGATGCCATCAGGTATTAAAACTTTATAATTTGATGCTATGCAGGTATTAAAACATCATGATTTGATGCCATCACGTATTAAAACTTTATGATTTGATGCCATCAGGTATTAAAACTTCCTGATTTGATGCTATCAAGTATTAAAACTTCATGATTTGATGACATGAGGGATTAAATATTCATGATTTGATGCCATCAGGTATTAAAACTTTATGATTTGATGCTATGCAGGTATTGAAACTTCATGATTTGATGCCATCAGGTATTAAAACTCCATGATTTGATGCTATCAAGTATTAAAACTTCATGATTTGATGCTATGCAGGTATTAAAATTTCATGATTTGATGCCATCAGGTATTAAAACTTTATGATTTGATGACATCAGGTATTAAAACTTCATGATTTGATGCTATCAGGTTTTAAAAATTCATGATTTGATACCATCAGGTATTAAAACTTTATGATTTGATGCTATGCAGGTATAAAACTTCATGATTTGATGCTATCAGGTATTAAAACTCTTTATGATTTGATGCCATCAGGTATTAAAACTTTATGATTTGATGCTATGCAGGTATTTAAACTTCATGATTTGATGCCATCAGGTATTAAAACTTTATGATTTGATGACATCAGGTATTAAAACTTCATGATTTGATGCTATCAAGTATTAAAACTTTATGATTTGATGCCATTAGGTATTAAAACTTCATGATTTGATGCTATCAAGTATTAAAACTTCATGATTTGATCCTATGTAGGTATTAAAACTTCATGATTTGATGCCATCAGGTATTAAAACTTTATGATTTGATGACATCAGGTATTCAAAAAATCGCGGAAAATAATAATAATACAGAATTGGTTCTCAATACAGATTTAAGCAAAGATTAGAAGGTTTGAGAGGGCTTTCAGGAGGTTTATGGATGGTGTAAATGTTAAAAAGCATTGCGATTCAAATAAACATTCTATTTTTACTCGCCTTTTCAGTTAACTTTATGATTCTACCTCATGTAAGGCTCACTAAGTTGGGGTAAATAGCAACCAAAATGTAATTAGTTGGTCCTGGATCCTTTAAATATACGTCAATGTCCAACGCCATAATTTAAGAATGAAAAGGCGTCTCATTCAAATTATTTCGATTTTTTTCTTTATAGCAATTTGTATATATAAGAGGCTCGATCTGTTCGTGCGGCCACAGCGTTGTTCACTCATAACTAACGATCATTCACGTGTAAACTGCAGGGGGCACGATGTGAAAAGTTTACTCATTGTAAGTATATTATATGACATTATACGATAGGGAGAGTACGCAACTCTCCTTAATCTTCCTTCACCGCACAAATGATAATAATAAGCAAGTAAAGATATTTTTGTGCTACAATATAAGAATTTAAAATAATATGCATCTGCATTTATTTGCTCAATGACTTTTTATCCCGAGCAACGCCGGTTGCCTCTGCTAGTTTTCTTTATTTCTGTGTCCCTTTTTTTCTTTGGTTTGAGGTTCCGCCCTTCTCATTATTATATCTGAATAGACATTAAGACAGGGATTGTGTGGTGGTACAACCCTAAAAAATGCATAAATCAAAAAGAAGGGATCTACTTGGTTAAATATCATTCTCATTCCAGCCTCTGTGCCAAATCAACTGCAATCAAATTAACAGGGTGGAATCAACGATAGCATCCCCCACTCCAACCCTGGTTCCTGGTAGGTGAGTACCAAGAGCAGGCATCACAATTTGGGTTTAGTTATCTCGTAGCCCGGGCACCTGTAGAGTGTAGAGATCTATTCGAAGCCTAAATACATGTGCGATTTTTAAACAAACCTGTTTTTTTGTGTGTTTTTTTTTACTTATCAAAGAATTATAATAAATTACCGCCTCTATTAAGAAGACATTTACATAATTGAATAAAATATACATTACTCTCGTAAAGATAACTGTCTACATCCGCTGCAATAAAACAAATCTTTTTATGGTTATCAGTGTACTTGTTTCTATCCGATGAAGGCGAGTTGTTTTAGTAAAATTTAAAAGGTTGAAAATCATATAAACAACTTGGCATTCACCAATAAGATTTGTACTTTTGGGAAACAATAGGCTATTATCAAATGCAGGAGAAATAGAGCACAATCTGTTGAGGTTTTATTTTATGTGCGTCTGGTAAGACTAACAACCTTAGTTTGAAGTAATAAAATACAATATTAAAATGATATAATCTCTTTATATTAGGATAATTATATATGTTTTTCTTTAGCTAGCTCTTTACATGGGCAGGGTAGAGTTTTATGTTAACAGAAATGTTTTTTTTCGCTTGCATTCATTATATCTATGATAGTTATAAGAATAAGAATACACACTAAAAAATGTATATATATATATAAGTATGTATATATATATATATATATATATATATATATATATATATATATATATATATATATATATATATATATATATATATATATATATATATATATATATGGTCTTTCAATAAGGTCGCTCAATTTTTAAATGTAAATAAAAATAGTTGTGTATAATATATAGACTCAATTTATTGTAAATTTGAAAGTAAATTTCATGGCATTAAGTGTGGAATATGAGTTTGTTTAAATGTCCGCCGTGGCTTCGCTTGGTAAAACGTATTCGGGAGGCCCAATTTTCGATGACTTTGTCGCATAAATCTGGCTGAATTTGCTGGATGGTGTTCGTTATGTTGACTTTGAGGACATCAACTGTTTACGGATTATTCGCATAGACCTGCGATTTAAGGTAGCCCCAAAGGAAGTAGTCTAATGCCGTTAAATCGCATGATCTCGGTGTCCAGTTGACGTCGCCGCCGCGCGAGATGACCCTGCCCTGAAATCGTTGGTGCAAAATGTCTATCGTGGCGTGCGCAGTGTGGCCCGTAGCACCACCTTGTTGGAACCACATGTCGTCAGTATCCATATCAGGCGCATAATCCAGTTAAGGCCACAAGAAGTTGCTTAGCATCGATCTGTAGGTCTCGCCGTTGACGGTTATGGCAATCCCATCTTCGTTCTCAAAAAAATACGGACCGATCATTCCATTAGACGAAGATCCGCACCAAATAGTGACTTTGTTGGGATACAATTGGTGCTGGTGTATCTCATGTGGATTATGTTCGTCCATAATCTGTAAATTTTGCTTGTTCACAAATTCATTCATTCAAAAATGGGCCTTTTCGCTGAAGATGATTTTTTGGGGAAAATTTGGGGCAACTTCCAACTGCTCTAGAGCCCAATCAGCGAACACACAGCGTTGTATATGGTCGTTTACCTTAAGTTTCTGGGTAACTTGGATTTTGTACGGGTGCAGAACCAAATCCTACAAATAATTCGCCAACCTGAAGTCGCAGAATGTCCAAGTTCTTGTGAACGACGAGAAATTGACTGCCTCGGATTTTTCCGTTCATTCTCATTTAAGGCAGCGATGTTTTCAGCAGCCCTTGCGTTTAGGTGACGTATGGGTGTTCGCTGATTGTTGATCGACCCTTTTGCCTCGAATTTGGCCACCAAGCGTCAAACAGTGGATCCGGCAGGACGATTGTAGCGAGGAAAGAAATCACGTAATGCGCGGAAAGTTTGACGAACGGAGCACTGATTTTGATAATAACATTTCATGATTTTTACACGATGTTCAGCACTATAACCTACCATCATGACTTGCCAAGTACTACTGAACAGTACACAGTGAGGTTGCTAGATGTCGCTTTAACAACATGGCCACTATCGCCTAACAAATCTCGAGCGTCCTTGTCGAAAGACCCTTTATATATATATATATATATATATATATATATAAAGGGTCTTTCGACAAGGAGGCTCGAGATTTGTTAGGCGATAGTGGCCATGTTGTTATATCTCTCAAAGTAGCGCGGGAGAATGATGAAAATAAATCCATTAAACCACATTGAAAGAGAAAACGGAATAATTTTTCCTTGCAGTAATATTTTTATAACTTTTTTCCAAAAAATCCGTGCTGGAAAGCGATTCGAACCAGGCACACTGAGGCAGCATACTTTTAAACTGTAATCAAAGCGGTGCTCGCTGCCTCAGTGTGCCTAGTTTGAATCGCTTCCCTGCACGGATTTTTTGAAAAAAAGTAATAAAAATATTACTGCAAGGAAAAATTATTCCGTTTTCTATTTTAATGTTGCTTAATGGATATATATATATATATATATATATATATATATATATATATATACATATATATAAATTCTGTCTAGAGACTATATGCAATAGGTTTTTAGCGTCTCAGCAATTTATCGAATAATCTTATGAAACCTTTTGGTTTCAGATACATTTATAATGTATATAATAATAACAATTTAGTTGATACTCACAACACTATGAGATATTACATAGTTTATATTCAATTATATGAAATTTAATTATAATCATCATCCAGACATCTTTTGTAAGAAGGATTTTCTGATAAAAGGGCGAGGAAAACTGAATTTTCCATTGCAAAAAGGAATTATATCGTGAAGAATTTCGAAGAATTTGAAATGAGCCTCGCATTTTGACGAAAATTAAGAATGCCAGTGAGCCAAGAACGAAAAGAGTTCTTTTAGAATTTCGCACTCTTAACCCAACAGATATTTATCAAAATAAAAGACAACTGGCTAAAACTCATCCAGCTCACAGTAAAGCCCCCTGTTAAGTGGCTGGGGCTCTTTCTGTCTCGAGGAATAAAACCGTAAAGCTTACACGATAATTTATATGCAGTTATGAATTAGACTAAATAAAAGCTATTCAAACTAAAAAACTGCACAAAGAAAAAGGTTCGTTATAGTTCCAGACACTAGAAACCTGACTAAAAAAAGTTATCTTCAGAAAAGAATCAAATCACATTAAATGACTCGGATGCTTGGGCAAACGGCTGTGTTGTCAATGGACTTCATATGTGGCAGTTCATGAAACGACCAAACGGATCAAGAGGATTGATAATTTTGCTACATTTGTTGCTAATAACATCATGCAAACTGTATGATGGCTTGAAAATAGACTAGAATGCTTACTAGAATCTCGTGTAAAAAAACCTTGTACATTGGCTCTGAACCATTGAAGAAGATTTTGCTTCTGAATGCCTAGCACAACTGTACAGCGTCTATTTATTTATTGAACATACTGATTGCTTCAGTCTAGACAAATGTGAAAGTTCTCATTATGGCTCTAACCAAGAATGCGCTATTCCAGATGTATGTATGGGCACATTAAAATGGATAAAGTTGATATTATGTGGGTGAAACAATTTATGGACCATTTGAGGAAATCTAAAGACCAAGAATGCGAAAGTAAACGCCAACACAGAGCAAACCATTTACATTATGGACTGGGTTGGCTATTCCATCAATATTAGCGAAACAACTTCGCAAATACATCCTTATTTATGACAGCAGAGACCATGGAATATCCATTATAGAACTTAGTGCGTAAGTTCTCTTTACATAAACCTGACTTGTTACTATAAATCTAATTAAAAATCATGTTACACTTTTACATTCATCAATTTTTCTATTTTATTTAATTTAAGACCATTTAGTCTGATATTTCAGCGTTACTTTTAGCTATTAAATATTTAAGGGTTTGTTTTTTTCTGTGGATTTTGACATGGTGAAGTTCTCGGCCAAATCGTAGAGTGACTACGGTTTTGAAGGTGGAAATTTGGTTTAAACACTTCTGCTAAATAGTTTTATGGTGTTTCGATGTAGAATATTTGGTAGAGTTTACAACACCATCATATTATGAGGCCCAGTTGAGTTCGGGATTCGCTATCATAACGAGAAAACTGAACCTGTAGTATTATTCCTAAATTTTTTTATGCTGACTGGTTTATTTTGATGTGGTTTTCAACTAAATCTGTCTTCAATAACATCTCCCGCCAAACTATTTTGACATAAATATGGATACATTAAATTTTTTTACACTTGTTACACTTGACTTAATATTTATAATTGAAGGAAACAATTTCTTTAATTAACTCATACGAGTAGGACACGAAGACCACAAGCATGACATATGTATAATTGTGTTTCATACACATACAAAAACACCCCGCCAACAACAATAAAATTTTGCCCCACTCAATTAATTTGCAAATATGCATAAACAATTCCATGGCGAAAAACCATTAAAGTTAAATTGCCGCTAATCACCCTATCTAACCTTTCTCTTCATCTATTTGCCTATCTATTTATCACCCTTCTGGCCACTGGGGCCGTCCCCATTGCATTCTGATGCCCAGTGAGTAAAAAATCTCCCATTAACCAAAGAAACACAATTGCCGATCTTAACAATTGATTTTCTGAAAGTCACTGAGTCGGAAAATGGTTTGTGGCCAAAGCGGGCACTTTACTCTGGGCATGGAGGTGGCACTGAGCTTCAAGCCGTGGAAAAAGCAATGGCCAAGTTAAAAATGGCCTTTTTTAAACTAGAAAATCTATCTAAACAGTGTATATAAATTCTAAGGCCAAATATGATTATCTTTCATGGGTTTTATTGCCAATTTAAATGCGGTATTTCTGATTATTTCAGCCATTTTTTCTATTTTCCTTAACACACCCATAAATTTGTGTGTACACGCTTATCAAACCTGAAGATAGATGGTATGTACATGCAACGTATTTCACTGTTCGTTTTTTGAAAATTTATGAATGCATCTAAAGGGCCTTGAGCAACGAGTATTGGAAATTTGGTAAAAAACACATTAACTCAATAACCTCATGTATGTGGTGTGAGAGAATGTGCGTGAATGGGAGAGGGAGATTTGAACTTAAATTCATTTCTCAATCGAAAGATCGTCGCTATATATTTAATATATATATATATATATATATATATATATATATATATATATATATATATATATATATATATATATATATATATATATATATATATATATATATATATATATATATATATATATATATATATATATATATATATATATATATATATATATCATCACTAACTCTATACTTTAGGAAGCGGATTTCTTTGACTATTTGAATAATAATTTCATCTTAGTTTGGTTATGACTTATGTTTTTCCATGTAAATTTATTTCTAATAATTCTTTTATAATCTCAAAAAACAAAATGGTAAAGTTCAGAAAATTTATTTTTATATATCTTCTATAACCATGGCTGTTTTTTTTTAGATTTTAAATTTTAATCTTAGTAGCGAAGCGCAAGCTCCCCGAGTGGCGAAGCCATTGCCTGGTATATATATATATATATATATATATATATATATATATATATATATATATATATATATATATATATAAATCCCGATAAATTCTTTTGAGTTGGTCAAAGCAGACTCCAATTTTCTCGCCACGGTTGGCTATTTTTGCGCTATTTTTCCACAAAATGGGCCTGTCGAAGCGCGCGCCCCCAGCGGCAAAATTGCTAAACTATTTTGTCAAAGTTGCTTCATGAAACCTTCGAAAACTCTGGCGAATTCTATTGAAAATGAACGAGCACGAGTGAAAAATTCAGTTTTTATCCGGGTCGAGTAATTAATTTGTTTTAAAAGATAATTCCTGTTTCGGATCCTGAACGAAATTAAAGGAAACATTTTTATCTTTGTTCGGTGTAAAGGAATTCAGTAACTTTGCGTGCTCAGCCAGAAGCGAGGAGAATTTGTCCGTCCTAGATTCATTGGTGTGAACTTGCGTCGATCTCAGAGTCTAGCGCAACATTCTAAGTAACAAAAAGAAAACCAACAAGGGGATTCTAGGCAGAAAGTACAATTTTGTAAAGAAATTGATGTTGTTAATGTAAGCGAAAATAAGTAGATGGAATAATACATCACGAGGAGAAGTCTAACGGCGCAACGATCTGGGGTTCTGCGGTAAAATATCTTCATCTCATTTTTAATTTCTCTACAATCACCACTTTACCCGCTCAAGCTTTTTCCATGGAAACCACTTTCCTTTGGAAACCTTTTTTCGTGGAAACTACTTTTTTCTGAAAACCATTTTTTCATGGAAACCATTTGTCCCTGATGACCGTTTGTCCCTGGGAAACATTTCTCCCTGAAGACCGTTTATGCCTGGAAAAGATTCTTCCATTGAAACTAGTTTTCCCTGGAAATCAATTATCCCTTTCAACCATTTCTCCCTGAAAACCATTTATCTCTGTGAATTATTTCTCCCCTGGAAGCTATTTTCTCTTGGAAACCATTTCTTCCTGGAAACCATTTATATATGGAAACCAGTTCTTCCACGAAAGCATTTCTCTTTGGAAACCATTTTTCTCCCGGAACCTATTATTCCAAGGAATCCAGTTCTCCCCTGGAACCATTTCTCTCTGTAAACCATTTCTCCATCCAAACTATTTATTCTCAGAAACCAGTTCTCTCTGAAAACCATTTCTCCATGGAAGCCATTTTCTTAAATATGAAAATTATTCTCGTTATGAATTCATCAAAGATTACGACATAAGGTTATACTTACGCACATTTGTCTAGAAATAAAGAGATTTAAGCGTTTTAAGCCAAGGAATATATTTTTTTGAGTTAAGAATCACTCTAAATAATGAACACTGTTCTCTTTGTATTTCTAAATTTTAGCATTTTGCCACATACCTTTTGAACGACAAATAAAATATGGTATCTCCAAACCATTTTTGTTTATAGTAATAACATGTATCGTACGATTTCTATTTCAAATAATTTATTTTCTTTTTTTTCATCCTAGTTTTCCCCCGGATATCACCAGAAATCTGCTATATTTTTTCTACTTTAAATCTTTCTTACAAAGAAATATGATCTTTTTAACAAGCATAAAATATACCCGTACATAGTTTTCCAATAACGGTGTAAATTGTCAGCCCAGAATTACTTTTAGCTTTATCCCTTTATTATCACCGCGAAGCAGCGAAAAAAACGATGATTACTGATGTTTATTGGGAACGGAGTATTTCATTTTCGAGCCTTGAATCAGGGGTATCACCCGCTGGTTCTCAAGTTAGGATATTTGAGTTAAGGAGAAGGAGAAACTGAAGAACCAAGAGTTTGAGGTTGTAACAATTTGCTGGAATCCATTTCATATCTATCATTCCGAAAGATGTCATTATCTTTTACATCAAGTACTCGATCTGAAGGACGCTCTCGGGTTTCAATCACACATTTCTACCGTCTACAGTCTATGTTTCAATGGGGGGGAGATTAAGGGTAAAGAGTGGCCAACTAAGCTTTTTTCCTACAGCTTTACTGTTGTTAAATGAGACAGGTTCGATTTTATTAACCATGCACGCAACGCTAAACGAGGTGAAGTGGTACAATGTAATTTTTCTTCTTATTTATTAATATTCGTATATTTTTTTTTCTTCCATCTAAAATGGCGTGTTTCGTTTTCCTTCCCCAAATTCATCCAATGAGACTGAACTTTTCATATTTCTCTGTCCCCCAACGGGGCTTACATACGCTGTAGACCGGAATGAATTACATAAGAGTTGTACTCACTCACAGTTCAAAGTACTCCAAGCAGTCTCTATTTTCCTAAAACACTGCACCTATACTACTCGTACCTCCCCCAAAGCTCTTTTCATTACATTTCTATCGGATATTTTCTCGCTGAACTTTGCTTTCATTACCTAAAAAAAAAATAACTGTGAAAAATGAATATAATTTGTTAATTATGTGATCCTTTTAGTTTAAGAACTTTATTTCTTTCATTTAAACGGAACTTAAAAGAATTGGCCGATAACCAGCGAGAACTCGGTACCTACGAGGGGTTATTGATCCCGTGTTAATTGTTTAGAAAGAAAAACAGAAAATTAAATAGATTCTGTTTCACTCAATTCTCATCCTATTAAATTTGTACAGGATTTTATCAATGAATTATGAACTTAAATCTGTAGAATTTAGAGCAACTTTTCATCACTGTACCTCTCATCATTACCTTACATTGTAAAATAGAAAAAAGATAAAAAAGAACTGGAGTTCAAAATGTGTCTGAAGAAATATTAATTCTTAAGAATAAGAATACTTTAAAAGATTTAAAATATTAGTAAAGTGGCAATAATTCAAAATAGGTGAGATTAAAGAGTCAGATAAGTAGCAACTTCAAGAGAATTTACGTCGCAGTACCGGGTTCGATTGTCATACTGACCTTTATGTAGATTTTCTTTATCCGGTCGGGAATCTTCCTGGATCATGGAAGATTTGGCTTAGACGAACTAACTAACTATGGATAATCAAATTCCTGATCTGCTAAATCAGAACTTTGGCATAGAGCGATTAAAGCCGGGAAAATCCTTTACAATTTAAAAATAAAACCAAACTTAAAATGTTCCCTTAGTGTAACTTATGGTTGGAATGGTTCAGGATCAGGAGACTTTCACTGTCCTTTAGTCCCTGGGCCTCTTATTACTCTCGTCTTTTGATTTTTGCTGTCACTTACGATCTCCATATTTCCTCTACAACTTCCAGGTTGGCTGTAATCGCGCATTGGTGTTTGTACTTATAAATTTACTAAATATAATGTTATTAAATATTTCGCTATTACTTAAAATTGAATATTTTTATAATAAAGATCGCTATAAACAATACGATCATATCTTCAATTTTTCTCACCTACAAAATCGCCAAAATAGGAAGGTAATATTAACTCATGAAGGAAAATTTGCTGTTCTTCCGCGTTTAAGTTTTGAGATTCTTCATTCCATGAAAATTGCCTACCTGCAGTTCGCCCTATCACTCGAAATCACCGGAAACTACAGAAGCTACAAGGAAAATAAGTACCCTAGAAGACCTTACAGTCCATACAAGGAGGGTACTTTTGGCGCGATCTTCGAAGGTGTCCGTTGGCAACCTCGAAGATCACTCGAGAGGATCTTAACGGCGATTTCGAAAAACTTTATCTAATCCAAACTTGGACTGGTCAACAGATTCACTGTTGACAACTTTCGTCGGAGTTGCGTTCTAACTACCGCAGATACTGTAAGTGAAGAATTTCCCACACAGATCACGGTGGTATCGCTTAAGTTCAAGTTTAAAGCCGTGATTTTTTGTTCTCCCCTCGCTGAGCTGGAAAATATCCCCGTAGTCCAGTCTGTCGAAGTCCTTGAAGTATTTTAAATACTTCGATAAGCTGACCACGTAGTCTCCGGGTCTCCAGCAAAAACATATCTAATTCCCTTAATCTATCTTCATAACTTTTATGTCTGATAGAGGAAATCAGTTTGGTTGCTCTGGCTTGCACGCGTTCCAATCTCGCGATGTCTTTTCGGAATGAAGGACTCCAAAATTGTATGGCATATTCCAGGTGCGGTCGGACGAGGGAGTTGTACAGACACACTACTATCTCTTTGTTCCGATATCCAAACTGTCACTTTATATACCCTAACATCCTTTGGGCTTTCTTCTCCACCTCAATACACTGTTTAGAGAACTTGAGGTCACCCGTGATAGTTACACCCAAGTCCTTCTCAGTAGGTAGCAAATGCCATTGAATAATTTAATAACTTTTCAGTGGTCTTATTTAGTTCTTTATTAACACATTATTTTTCTTGATAAATCTCTTTTTTCCATTGATTCTAAACGGGATCAGTATGGAAATCATCTTCAATAGACTAGTGATGCCAGAGATCATCTTTACTCCATCAAACTTAAACGACAAGGTACAAAGATATAAGTTACTTAACAAAGAAAATTTTGTTGTTAGAATATATTAGTAATGGGCATATAGACCTTTACTATCAAATACCCACTGACATCTTCCGCTACAGGAGCACATTAACCTAAGGGATTCTTCTGGTGTTATTTTTTTTCATTTTTCTTCTAATATTTCCCAAAATTCGTTAACAGTGGTTGATTTTCTCTCCATACTTCTATATCCTTGCGTCTTCCACAAATTTTCAACCGGATTGAGATCAGTCTCTGATTAGTCCAGTCCCTGAGACTTAGGTACTTCCTTCTGATCCAGGAAATTCTTGCAGCAAATTTGCCATGTGACAAGGGGCATTATTCTACGTAAAAATGGCAGAGTCGGCAGAGGCGGCTCTGATATGGGGCATAGCATTTGCTTGCAGTAGTTATTAATACACTTAACATTTCCCAAGACCCAGCAAGCGGACAAGTGGGCTAGTAATTTCAGCCGAAATTATGTCCCACACCATAACGCTTTCTCCACCAAATTTTACGCTGATCTGTACGCATTTCACGGAGAATCTTTCACCAGGTCTTCGACAGACGAACTGCTTGCCAAATAAACCAAACCAATTGTACTTCAATTCATGGCTGAAGTGTACTTTGAAACATTGGTCTTCTGTCCATAGAACCTGCTTTGTGGCGAAGTATAATCTAGCTTTTTGTTCTTAGGGCTAATTAATGGCTTGACTTCTGGCGTGCGAGAATTTAAAGATCTTGGGTCAGGTGGCGTAATATTGGCTTCCTGGAGACACTAATGCCCATATTTCATTTACTTCTCGAAAGATTCTGGATGGAGTCTTGTATCAGTCCTTTTTGGAGATACGGACGATGGCTTAGTCACCTCTCATTGAGGTTTTCCTAGGTCTACAAGAAGAAATTCTACTTATGGATGAGCCTGTGGTATCGTAACGTGATATAATATCATGTACGACACTTTTGTGGAGTTTAACCCTTTCAGCTATGGCTCTGACGAAGTGTTGATACTCTTGAAGTATATTAACAATTTGCTCCAGATTATATGTAAATGTAGTGGGTCCCCTCGGCATATTTGCAGTGTGAAACTTGACAGGGTAATGAGTGAAATTGTTAAAGATTCATGCAAGTAAATTACTACCCTAAATTAGTTGGTTGTTTCAAAGATAGAAGTAAAAGAATTACGCTGATTGGATCAATTTGACTACTGTATTTATATTGGGAATAAAAATGCTCTTTTGCACGTAACTTTCAGGTTCATTCATCCTAATTGGCCGGGCCAGCTGTAGATCATTTGGTGCACTAGGCGAGAATGTACTTTGGCACTTCGCCAATAAAAAAGCAGCATGTACATATTTATTATTTATTTTAAATGCAACGTTGCAACACAACAACCTTTAGAAAAAAAATAAAAACAATTTTAATAATTATATTAACAGTAATATTATAATAAGTAAGAACTCCAGAAAATTTTCTGGAAAATATTAGCAAAATCCCCAAAATAATGGATCAGTGCAATCAAAAGTATAAATCAAACATAAATGTTTCAGGGCAAGTAAATTTTTTACTATCCTGTTTGGTTATAGTATTCTGTAACAAAGCTCTTTAAAACAATAAACACAATGTGCAAACAAAGCAATCTTAAACAATAAATAACACTAACATCTACAATGTTACTTAAAACTTCACACGTCTGGACTTTCTAGCAGCAAAGGCATCTATGGTTTAATAAAATAAAATTTGTTTAAACACTTCCTGATTAATACTTATTAATGCCAGTTCACTGAGGAGTTCCTGAGACATCGTTTAACTTAAATAAGTTTTAATCGTCTTGAGTTTGAAGAAGCTTCTCTCAACACACATCAGTCACTGGAGTGGCGACAGCGATTCGACGTATTGAGATATACTTCCTTTACATCTTTCTCTTCCAGAAAAAAAGTTCAAGTGTTGTCATCTTGCATTTGAGCCAAGTTGGAAAATATTGCATTTTAACAATCAGTTCATCAACAACTAAGTCTGACTTATCTCCAAAGGTTATGGTTTTGCTCAGTTCCTTAGCCTGCTTCTCCAACTCATCAGGTGGCAGATCAGGGAAGTTTATGATAACACTAAATTTATTGACAAGTCCACTAATCATATCTGTTATCTTTCTTAGTGATGAAATGCACACATCAACAACTGCATTGGAAAAAGAAACTTCAATTCTCTTCAGGGCATCATTGAGCTGCTCATCGGCAACCTAATATAAAGACTGCCTTTTGGTAGTTCTGAGTCTCTTCTGCTTTAAGGCAACAACCACATTCATGTCTTCGCATATTTCTTTTGCAGAGGATTGGGTATCAGAAAAGCCTCTATTTCTGTAGCCGGCTAGGGAGGATCAGCGTTTTTTCTATAGGTCCACAGCTACATACATGTGCATGCTTACTGACTGCAGCAGTTAATTATTATTCTGAACTTTTGTTAGAATGCCATACCAAAGAACAGTGCAAATGCAGAAGCAGTATGAGCAAATCTCTTTATCCAAAGATTGTTTAAACCTTCATGACTGGATTAGCAGTGCTGTCTATCACCTCTATAAGAGAGCATCCATAACCTTTGCAGCTTGAAAAGCTACAGTCGCCACACTATTAATTTGGCTCGCCCATCGAGTTTCTGCCCAAGATTTTGTTGTTGTGTCCACATGTTTTTTTAAAATGTACCACTTTTGGGTAGAGGCAGTAAACAAGGTGAAAAGTTTTTGCAGGTAGTCAAAGTAGCTAGTTGCATCTGCAAAGCTCTTTGCTGCATTCGAAATAACTAGATTAACAGTGTGCGCTCCACATGGCACAAATCATGGTCTAGAATTGATTTGAAGTAGTCTGGCTTGGAGTCCCTTCTTTTTCCTTTTCATGTTTGCTGCATTATCATAAGACTGTCCTCTACAGTCGTTAAATGAGATATGTAGCTCTTGGAATCTCCTTAAAATGAGAAATGGATGTGGGGCTTTCTTTAGTGGTCTCTTCTGCTTTAAGGAACCGCAAAAAAATGCTCTTTTATTTGTGGAGTGCCTTCAACTGAAAAGAAATCTAATGATTATAAATAATTGCTTCTTATGGCTCAAAACTGGTGTGTAGTCTAAAATTATCGAAAAGCATTTGGTCTGTCGGTTTTTAAACACAATGGACTATACAATCCTTTCACTGATGCAATCATTGAGTTCATTTTAAGTTTATTTCAAGATATCATGTGTGTTTGTCTCTTCATTCCACCTTAGCAACATTCTCCATCAGGACAGGGACAAAATGAGTGATGAGCTCTACTTCTTTTAGAAAATTACCATTATTCGATTCGTTTAGTTTGTTAGGCGTCTCCCTGATAGCATTGCCTCGCGCTGCTATCAACTAAATGATTGCTACAAATCTGGTAAGAACTGCACGCCAGCTTTCTCTTTCTGCATTTATAAGTGTCATTTCCACTCCGTCTATTTTTTGGTCTGTTTTTATACGACTCTCTAGTTCGTTCCCTGATCCGATGTTCTTAGTGTGTTCAGGCCTATATTCTTGTATTTTGAGTATCAATACAGTTTCTCCAGTCATTAAAACCATCCATGGTTAATTTAGGAGCATTTTGAATGAAACGCTTGCAATAGAAACAGAATAAACTATCGTTTTGGAAGAATATATCAGCCACGTTCTCTTGGTTTTCTCCCCATTCTCTAGATTTCTGTGGAAGTAGCGGTGATGGCAGATTTTTTGATTCCTCTCTTTCACGGAATATGAAGTCTGATTTTACCTACTAAGATCCTCATCTAGCTAACTCAGTCCTTACTGTATCAGACAGGTGGTTTGGACAATCAGCAAGATCAATGGGGGCAGCTTTTACTGATTCACAGACATCTGTTGAAGCTGATGGTGTGTCTTCAGGCTGTTGGATGGTAACATCGGGTCTGCTGGTGCTGATTCCTTCTCGTGTTAAGAGAATCATTCGAATAAAATATAGACACAGTAACTTAAAAAGACATCTGTAGATGCATTATTAATCATAATTTAAATTCAATCATAAGTGTGAAAAACACAAAATACAAAGGATACAATTGCATCTATGGCCTCTGTATTCATTGTACCTCTTAAGTACTTCATTATAGCATGATACAAATAATATTTATAGTATTGTAATTATTGATAGATAAGACATAGATCAATAAATGCAATTACTGTAACAAACAGCATAAAGACTCACGTGGAATTAAGTGCTGAAGCTGTTTCCCACTAGCCGATGTGCTGCTGGTATTTGCTGCCTCAGCCTGAATAGATGTTGCTGTGTAAAGCACAAAACAACATGGCATACAATGACATTTCTGCATTCATTCTACCAACAAAGTACTTAATTATAGTATGATACAAATAGGAAATTCACATTGTATTTATAAATAAAACATTGTTCATGAAAAGTAATTGTACTGCAATCATATTCCAAGTTTGATTAAACAAACTCTGTTTCTTGAGAGGCTCAGGTGGGGACAGTCATGCCTCCTTTGTAGCAGATTCCACAGGTGCCTGCCCTGGCTGCAAATATTTTCTCAGTGCATCTAAAAAATCAGAATATAGTATACATTGATTTATTTAGATAATAGGTTACATTGCGGCCAATAGCAAAGCTTAAAATTAATATACAGTTTAAAGTTAGAGTTGAAAACTTTTTCACCTCCTATGCCTTTCTAGTGTTAGTGTTAGGTTAGTATAATACCAAATATATGTATTATATTAAGCTAGCAACATAATCTATCTTATAATTTAACCATCTGAATTTCTGACATACGTTCATTATAATAAGAGATGGTAGGCTACTTGTTGATTGGCCTTCATATTTTCTGCAAAACTTAGTCATTCAAAGACGAAGTTTTTCAGAAATTGCTACGACTGTATATTGGTATTTATCGCAACTAGCGTACCTAAGCTGTTGCTTTGAGCCTAGTAAAATGAAAAGACAAGACGATAAAGATTTAAAAGTTAATTAACTGAACTAACATACCTCTGCTTTGGACCCATATTTGGTCGCGTCGACTCTATATCTCACAAAATCGGTCGGAGGGTCGGTCGGTCCCCGTTTTCCTATTTTTTCTGTTTATACAATGACATTGTAACT
The DNA here is from genome assembly GCA_963969495.1 of Ceratothoa steindachneri. Classification (NCBI taxonomy): domain Eukaryota; kingdom Metazoa; phylum Arthropoda; class Malacostraca; order Isopoda; family Cymothoidae; genus Ceratothoa; species Ceratothoa steindachneri. The sequence continues at coordinate 53,768,576 of OZ018332.1, forward strand.
ATTCGGCCTATTCTAACGATATTTGAAACACTTATGTTGTTTTACATTCTGTTTCGAATCCTAACCTACAACAGCAACACCTACACCACCACCTGCACCACCTAAGCGCCACCACCTCCCCTACCAACACCTACACAGCCTCCACATACACAAATACCACCTTCACCACCTACACTACACCAACAAAACCTACACCACCATCACTTACACCACCAAAACCTAAACCACCATCACTTACACCACCACAACCTATACCAACACCAACTACACCACCATCACATACACCGCCTATACTACCACAGGCTACACCATCAACACCTACACCGCCACCCCATACACCACTTGTACCAGTTCCACCTGCACCAGCTACACCCCCAAAACCTACACTGCCATCATCTACTACCTACACCACCACCGCCTACACTATAACCACCTACACTACCGAAATATACATCAACTAAACCACTACCACAACCTACACTAATACTACTTACACCATCACCGCCTACAACACCACCCACCTACACCATCACCCACCTACACCATCACTTACAAACACCGACAGCCTCTAAACCCTTACACCACCACCACATACACTACCACCCACCTACTACACTCGCACCTAAACACCTACACCAACAACAACTACACCACCATCACTTACACCACTGCCACCACTTACACCACCACCACCACCACCACGTACACTCCCATCTACACCACCATTTCCTACACCACTATAACCTACACATCATCACCTACACTACCTACACCACCAACACGCACACCACCAACACGCACACCACCAGCTACACCACCGCTACATACAGTACCAACACCTACACCACTACCACCACCATCAGCTAGACCACCTACGCCACATACACCACTACTTACACCATCATCACCTACACCATCATCACCTTCACCAAGACCAACTACACCACCAACACCTGCACCACTACTAGCTTCACCACCTACATTCTCTTTAGAATGATCTATTTGCCAAGGTCCTCCTAATGTTAGTCCGTGAATTATTGAAAGTTTTGAAGGTCGTAAGGTCATAAATCAGAACAAGTGAGAGCACGCGACTTTCGGTCAGCAGGCCTTGTTCCTCCTCCTCCTCCTCCTTTCTTCGCTTCCTGAAAGCAGCCCCTGGCGGCTTGGATGACCTTTTCACTACAAAAGATAAGCAGTTGACAAAAATGACAACACTAGCGACGTCCATTTGAAGCAATTTGAGAACCGGTGATGGTTGGATGCGTGACCCCTCCCCGACTTCAAGAAAGAATTCGTATTTAAAAGGAAATTTGTCAAGTAGTCTTAGTGTAAAGGGTGTGTTTCAAGTTTATTATACATATATTTTTATTTATTTATTATTTTTTTTATCTGTAATTTGGCGACCGAGGAGGCCGCCTGTGTGGCCTATGCGCAGAGATGGCCCTGCTAACATGTACTATGTACATATACAATTTATTGCCATTTTTAGATTATATCTGTAATTTATCATCCATTACTTATCATTATTTGGTTTGAAGCTACTCTAAGTTTTGTGATTGAAATCTAAGTATCCGAAACAATATGGCCGGTATTGTATATATATATATATATATATATATATATATATATATATATATATATATATATGAGAGAGATATGGGAGAGAGAGAGAGAGAGAGAGAGAGAGAGAGAGAGAGAGAGAGAGAGAGAGAGAGAGAGAGAGAGAGAGAAAGAAAGAGAGAGAGAGAGAGAGAGAGAGAGAGAGAGTGATTGAGTGCGCTTGGAGGGTGTAAGTGTGAGATGATTTGCTCTGGTACATTAATCAAATTTCAGCGAATTCATTGCGAAATCATTTTTTTCTTTCTTCCGGAATTTCATTAATATAGTTCTTCTTTATTTAACATTTCTTCTCTCTCTTCCGCACTTTTAATTATCAAAGTTTATTATTCTTTTATCAACCGATCAACCTAAAGCTAAAAATGGAAAACTAATACCAGTCTCTGTCCTGCCAAGAGAGTGGAGACAATGGGAATCAACTAAATGTATGAAGATGCATCAATCGAGAGATCTACACAACCGACTCCTGGGTTGCAAGAGTGCACACTGCATAAGTTTGCTCAATACGTATTCACATAATGATTTTAAAATAAGCCTAATTTAACAATTTACCAAAATTGCTTTTCCCATTTAAGTGACTTGTTCTTAGTTGAATGGGGCAACGATGGAAGATTTACTTCTTAATCAAAGATACTTCAGCAAACTTATAAATTTCAGCTGACCTCAACTTTACCGTGATTCTCATCCTACTCTTTAGAAGCCCAATTCTCCCCCAATTAAAGTTTCAACGAATCCACCTTAACTGAATTTATATTCAAACAAATTAATTCAACAATAAAACTACACCGTAGGCAGAAGTAAAAAACTACTATATTCCTTTGTTATACACTTTGTACCACCTTCTACAACATCGGCTCTCACTTTCTTATAATGATACCCTGACGTATCTCAATCAATTATATTATTATACCCAAGGTAAAATGCCAAGTAAGAAATTTAATTACGTCTACTAATTTAGGGATTCGATTCAGTTTCCGCTCTATTGATTTCTGAATCAGGGTGGTCGTCGTATGAGAGAAACAGGATTCATATTAGAGTTGAACATTTAGGAACATTTATTAAATAATGACACAAATAAACGGGTTATATATAATTTAATGTATTCGAACCCTTAAATGAAATTCTACGAATTGCATCATTACGTGGGAATTAGCCAAGTCTCGAGTTTAATATTTTCTTTATTTGAAATGAGAACAAGACAGTGAGGTCTCCCTTGAACTCTATGGAAAATGGATTTCTAAGGAAATTGAAGGTAGGGGAAGTGAAAAATAATAGAGAAAGTAGTCATCTAGAATACTTAGAAATGGACACTACCTTGCGTTTGAGGCCAAAGAAGATTATACTGTCTATTAGGCCACAAATAGAAGAACGAACCTAACCTCGTTTACAGGTTTCCCAAGGGTGAAATTTTCATTTAAAAAAGGTCCTTTATTTTGTCAGTGCAGGCGCCACCACGGCTTTGACACTGAAGGATGCTACCAATCCAAAATTAAATGAAAGTCTAGAAATATTTCCCTCTGTTTAAAGTTTAATATATTCGTGTGCATACAAACACTTGCATAAACATTGTAGAAGAATGCCCCTTTTTGATCACTTCACACCTGACACCACTTTTATCGTGTTAGACTTTGTGGTCGTGATATACTTCTTTGATGAAGTAGGCTTTGTTTTAAGAGTGCTATTTTTGTTGTTTTAAAGAAGAGCCGCTTCAAACACGTAAGGATATAGAGAAACGCACAGGAATTGCCCCCTAAAACTTATATTTTAAATTTAGCAATTTATTACACAAAAACAAAACATGAACTACAGAAATACTCCGAATAATAAAATACACAATAATTACTTCAATTAACTTGACCCCAATAAACTTGTCAAAATTTGATACGCACTTCAATATACAAGAATTAGGCTTATTGTCCCTACTGGACTTTAAATACCTTGGTTGTTATGTCGGCGGGTTTGAGTCTGACCTTGAACTCAATGAGCCCCAGACACCACAGGAATCTGGTAGGTCCTTTGACGTGCGCTTCGACCAGATTGTTGGAAGTGGTCGAGATCACGAGGTACTTTGATGACTGTAGCAGATGGGGGTCCACACGGTATTCAAGGAGGGGGATCTTCAAGGGCGAGAACAATCACGGTGCTTTAAGAGGCACCAAGATAGGCATGGTCTCTCTGGCGAGAGTAAGTTGAACTTGGTTCTTAACCTAAGTTAACTTAGAGTTCGGTGTGACCACCGGGTAACGGGCTCGAAAGGGGAGCTTTTCTCCTTCGTTCCTTTATTCCTCATGGGCGAGGACTGTACTCGGGGGGATCTTCTTCAAGGGCGAGGACCGAGGAAAGGGGTTTCTCTGACGAGAATAAGTTGAACTTGAACAAGTTAACTTAAAGGTCGGTTTGGTAACCAGGAACTAGCTCAAGGATGAGCGTCTTCTTAGTTTCAGTCTTCCTCAAAGGCGAGGATCTAGGAGGGGGGTTTCACTGATGAGAATCAGTTGAACTTGGTTCCTCAACCAAGTTAACTTATGAGTTTGGTGTGGCCACCGGGTAATGGGCTCGAGATGAAGCCTTTTTCCTCTACTTTTCGTAATTCCTCAAGGGCGAGGAATTTCCCTGGCTTTTACGATGCACTAGTATAGAAGAAGTCTCTCTGACGAGAGTAAGTTGAACTTAAACTAGTTAACTTAACGTTCCGTTTGATAACCAGGGACTAGCTCGAGGAAGAGTGTTTCTTATCCCCCTTAGTAGCCCTGCCTTTCTTGCAGAGGACTTCATAGTCTGGCGACTCACGTAATCTACCTGTCCAGTCTCAGAAGGATGGCCTCAATCCGGGGACTTCGTAGCCTGGAGACTGACGCATTCTACCCCGTTTTCTCCAAGTGTTTCTTATTTATACCTCGTCACCCCATTGGGGTAGGGGTAGGAGGAGGAGGGCTTGTGGACGGGCCTAGGAGGGTTCTTATTCCAACGGCTTTTTCACCAAGTCTTACCTCGGCTCACACTGGTCTTCGAGCTTGAGAGAAACGCGTCTCCAATTTCTTATTTGAGGTGAAATTGAATATACTCTCGTAGGGAACATCTTGTATTTTGAAACCTTTGGGCTTTCCATAGCTACAAGTGGCGAGGCGCTGTGGTTACGAGTTTGACCCCACGGTTCCGGGGCCGGAAGTCTTTGCGGTTACCGTGGCAAGGGGGAGTGACGATTCTCCTACACACTTCCCTTAGAAAAACTTAATGGAGGGGGGGGGGGAGACTCCCGGTAACTCAAAACAACTAACTCAACCTAGTCGAGTTCAGCAAAGTTGTATATCTTTGAGCCCTCTCTTACTTTAGGTTTCTTTAAATTTGAGTGCACACGCGCGCATGTACACAGGCATTGGGTCGAACTTGACCTCGCGATCCTACTGGGAGGGTATGTTACACAGCCAACTTAAAATACTCGCAATAAAATTTAACCTTCAAATAACAAAAATCTAATTCATCGATTACACGCAACAAAAAAACAACAAAAAAACAAGCTACTTCCTTACATTTATAAGCCTTTAAGAGCTTAAACCCTACCGATAACTACTAACAATAAAAATAGATAAACACATGGTTTCACGCTTATTAGGTACTGAAATAACCCTCAATGATATTTTATCTCAGCTTATAGAGCAGCTGTACTTTATCGCCTCCTTTGATGTAGCTAATATTAAAATGGTGCTCTGTGACCATTACCTTATCTCGCCTGAGTCGGCCATTCGATTTATGGGGTCTACCCAAGTAAATCACTGAAATGGTAGTGGTACTCCAACTTATGCGAACTACCCGTATTATGGTACTTGGATACATTTAAACTAACCCTGATAGCTAGAGCAGCCTGTTAGTGTGGAGCATAATTGCTGGGAGCGGGGGTCCCATAGTCCTCCTCTAACAAGGTACCTTTGGAGATCGAGTTTGTGTTCAATCTAATTTGTTCATAAACCATTTTCCTTACCGGGGCCTGTTGCAGTTGGGCATAATTAATGGGAGAGGGGGTCCAATAGTTCTCCTTTAACCAGGTACACGGAGAGATCGTGTCTGGGTTAGATCTTTGAGGTTCGAAAAATCTTTTCCTTACAGGGTCATTAATGGGCGTGGCGCTCACTACGACTTGGAGTTTTAATGGTAACTCCGTAGAAGTTCCGTTCGAAAAGGAGACTACTAGGGGTAAGGGATACTCATCCGCGTCTACCATCCCACTAGTTTTATCTAAGTGTATCGCATTAACACCTCTTTCCTCCTTCCTTGTCAACTCATTTCTCTTCTTAGGTAATTCCTCAAGTACACCTGCTTGTACCTCTTCCCTAGTTACTTCTTCGTCCATCATTACCCTATTTGTCTGGGTTGTCCTTGCAGGTTCTTCCTTAGGTACTCCTGCTGGTACCTCATCCCTACGTGATACTTCTTCCAAAATCACCCCATTTGGCTGGGTTTTCCTCATACGAGGGACGGTCAATAGGTTTTGCGAATCGGTAGGGCAAAACAGAGGAAGGGGGATGGATGTTTGTGGTGGTGTTAGGACAAGTTATAAAAAGTCAGGACCTAGTGCAGGACACTCGGTCCTACCTCGTCTATTTAAGAAGCAGTAGCTGATCGCAGATCATCAGTCACAAATTTTTCAACAATGGAGAAGGTTGAGCACCGCGCAGTGATCAAATTTTTGACCAAGGAAGGCAAGAATGCCAAAGAGATCCATGAACGCATGGTTTCAGTGTACACAGACACCGCCCCTTTCTATGCAACCATTGCTCGCTAGAATACGGAGTTCCTCCATGGTCGTGAGTCCCTTGAAGATGACCCCTGTTCAGGACGCCTGTCAGACGTGACCAACGAGAACAATGTAGCCCGTGTGAAGAGGATGATTCTCGAAAATCGACGGATGAAGGTCGAAGAAATCGAGCGAGAACTTGGAAAATCACATGGAAGTGTTATCAACATTATCCAAGACAATTTGGCCATGACCAAGGTCTCTGCACGTTGGGTCCCTAGAAACCTCACGCCCCATGATCAACTTCAACGCCATCCATGTCCACAAAGCCAGAGTTGCAAAAGCTGCCCTGCGCGAGTGCAGATTCAAGAAGCTCAATCATCCCCCCCCCACAGTGCAGATCTGGCCCCTAGCGACTACTTTTTATTCCTTTTGCTCAAGGCTGTACTGCGTGGACGCCGTTTTGGGGACGATGAATATGTCCAGCTTGCCGTCTACGAGTGATTTCAACAGCAGTGGGGAGATTTCTGGTTGTCGGAAATTCAAAGCCTCAGGGACAAGTGGCACAAGTGCATTGAAGTCGAGGGTAGTTATATTGAAAAATAATAAAACACTTTTCTTCATATCTCGTTTCCTTATATCCAAATAGCGAAACTTATTGACCGCCCCTCGTAGGTTCTCCATTTGGTACTCCTGCTGGTACCTCATCCCTACTTACTACTTCTTCCCTCGTTACCCCATTTGGCTGGGTTTCCATCTATGGTCCCTTCCTAGGTCCAGGCCAAGCTACAACTTCCTCGACCTCTATCTGGTTCTCGATAGATGCACTTTCGAGTGCGAGCAATCTTTCTTTTGACTCTTTTTCCCTCTTCATTCTTCTTCATTCGGTTTCTTTTTTTGCTTTGGCTATTTCATTTTCCCGTAGGGTTCTTCTTTTTTCATCTTCCATTTTTATTTTTATTCTTCTTTCATCATCTTCTCGTTTTATCTTTATTCTCCTTTCTTCATCTTCCCTTTTTATCCTTATTCTGAATTATTTTGCTTCCCTTTTCAACAGTATTATTCTTTCCTTTGTTTCTATTTTCCACTCTATTTTGTCGTCCTCTAATTTTATGTCCGCCCGTCTTTTCGTTGTTTCATATTCTCCTTTCGCCTTTCTTCTTATATCTTCAACTGCTCTATCAAACTCTATTATTTCTCGTTGTTCTTCTTTTTGTATTCTCAATTCTGACAGGATGTAGGCATCCATATCCTCGCTTTCAAGTCCCAGAATTTGGGCTTGTTGGTTGAATCTTTCGACCGGAACCATTTTGTGTTGGTCCGTCGATTTTTCCTTACTGTGCTCTCAGGGACTTTAAGCCGCCACTCACCAGGTAGCGCGCAGCCTAACTTACCCTTAATACTACCACTATGCTGATTGTAATACCACTTCGACAACAAATTTACCACTTGGCCTAATAATTACCTTCAAATTGTTCCCACCCCTAACTTTTCCAATTTCCCTCTCGTGAATTATTCTCTTTTTCCTGGAATTCCTTTACGTGTTGGATCTCTCTTTATTAGACACTGCTGGGTTATTCCTAATAAAAACCACACACCTGACACCACATTTTGTAGGAGAATGCCCCTTTTTTATCACTCCACACCTGACACCACTTTTATCGTGGTAGACTTTGTGGTCGTGATATACTTCTTTGATGAAGTAGGCTTTGTTCCAAGAGTGCTATTTTTGTTGTTTTAAATAAGAGCCGCATCAAACACGTAAGGATATATAGAAACGCACAGGAATTGCCCCCTAAAACTTATATTTTAAATTTAGCAATTTATTACACAAAAACAAAACATGAAATACAGAAATACTCCGAATATTAAAATACACAATAATTAACTTGACCCCAATAAAATTGGCTAAATTCGATACGCACTACAATATACAAGAATTAGGCTAATTGTCTCTACTGGAGTTTAAATACCTTTTTTTGTTATGGCAGCGGGTTTGAGTCTGACCTTGAACTCAATGAGCCCCAGACACCACAGGAATCTGGTAGGTCCTTTGACGCGTGCTTCGACCAGATTGTTGAACGTGGTCGAGATCACGAGGTACTTAAGCAAGTTTAGCAGATGGGGGTCCACACGGTATTCAAGGAAGGGGTCTTCATGGGCGAGAACAATCACGGTGCTTTATGAGGGACCAAGATAGGCGGGGTTTCTCTGGCGAGAGTAAGTTGAATTTGGTTCATAAACCAGGTTAACTTAGAGTTCGGTAAGACCACCTGGTAACGGGTTCGAGGGGGAGCTTTTCTCCTTCGTTACGTAATTCCTCATGGGCGTGGACTGTACTCGAGGGGGTCTTCTTCAAGTGCGAAAATCGAGGAAGGGGGTTTCTCTGACGATAATAAGTTGAACTTGAACAAGTTAACTTAAAGGTCGGTTTGGTAGCCAGGAACTAGCTCAAGGATGAGCGTCTTCTTAGTTCCAGTCTTCCTCAAGGAAGGATGATCTAGGAGGGGAGTTTCTCTGACGAGAATAAGTTGAACTTAGTTGCTCAACCAAGTTAACTTATGAGTTTGGTGTGGCTACCAGGTAACGGGCTTGATATGGAACCTTTTTCCTCTTCTTTTCATAATTCCTCAAGGGCGAGGAATTTTCCTGGCTTTTATGATGCACTAAGGGGGCTTTTTAGCCCTCTCGGTAGCCCTGCCTCTCTTGCAGGGGACTTCGTAGTCTGGCGACTTACGTAATCTACCTGTCCAGTCTCGGTAGTCCGGCCTCAAACTGAGGACTTCGTAGCCTGGAAACTGACGTATTCTACCACGTTTTCCCCAAGTGTTTCTTATTTATACCTCGTCACCCCACTGGGATAGGGGTAGGAGGGAAGGGGTTCTTGTGGACGGGCCTAGGAGGGTTCTTATTCCAACAGTTTTTCTCACCAAGTCTTACCTCGGCTCACGCTGGTCTTCGAGCTTGAGATAAGCGCGTCTTCAATTTCTTATTTAAGGTGTAATTGAATATACTCTCGTCGCTTTTCATAGCGACGAGTGGCGAGGCGCTGTGGTTACGAGTTTAACCCCACGGTGCCGTGGCCGGATGTCTTTTCGGTTACCGTCCTGTGCCTCCACTGAGAGAGAACGGGGAAGTGACGATTCTCCTACAAACATACACGACCAATGGCGATACAGAACATTACAAGTCATAACTTCTGACGCTTATTTGTCTAAGGATGTCCTTGTTATTTTATAGTGTTCGTGTAGAGATTATATGTAAATATTAAAAATAGCCAAAGATATTTTAAAACAGGTGCATTTATGTGTAACGTTCTTTATAGACTTAAGACACTCGTGCGCAAAAATACAATGTGAATATATGGAATCGAAATACCATAGAAGAAGAAAATAAGGAATTATTGTGGGATTTACTATTTTAATATCAGATCATTTTCAGATTTTGAATTAGTAGGAGTATATAGCTTTCAACCTAAATGAATAAACAAATCATAATATATCAAAGTATATATACTAAGTTTAAGCTTCTTTTATAAAAAAAATGTAAGCAATATAATGAAATAAAATTAGATGAAACATAGTTTTAATTAAGAATAATTGAAGAGCTATTAGACAAAAGAACCCTGCAGAATAACTTTGAAAAGTATGTTGTCTCCTGAAGTCAATGTTCTGATGCCCTCAGCAGATGCATTATTTGCACAAATTTGAATAACTTTGGAAAGGTCATTTCTGTTGTTAAATTGCATGCAATCTGCTTACACCCTTTTTTCTGAATGTTACACAAGTTTTCTACAGATTGAATCAACTCCAAATCCTACTTACGAAAAAAATTCAGAAATCTTCTTTTGGAAAATTGAGACGATAAAGAGATTGTTACATATAATCTCTAGGGGCAATTTAGGTTATAGATCCACAAGACCTGATATCCTAGGGGTAGAAGGGCAAAATCGGAAGGGCTTTGTATACTTCTGCGTTCCAAGCAAACCATCCACTTTAGTCATTTAAGGGTCTTTGGTATTTCCCCACTTTTCTTTCACTTAACCCAACACCCTGCACTTTTTTTTCAAAAACTCGGGGGCAGACGCTGTCAATAGTTTTGGATTTGGTTGAAATATAATCCTGGCTTTTCCTCATTTTAAATCATTATAAATGCCTTTGTAGATTAGATCTGATTGCTTCACTTTACTAAGTAATAAAAGATTGCAAAACAGTGGATTTAGGGATAAAAGTAATGGGCACCTACAATGAACACTTCACTTCGATGGAAGAGCCACTGATCATAATCAACCAATTGAGTTGGGCTTGGGATGATTCAATCAAAGAGAACTTTGATATGAGAAACTCGATGTCTTAGAGGGACTAGCGCTACTTCATAATCTTTTTAAAAGAAATAAATCCAAGTTGTTACTTGAACTGACATCTAAAGCATTGGCATGTTTGGGGTTTTTTCTCTCCTTGGGTGGACTACATTTTTTTAAAAAAGGTTCATTAAATACATAGTTAATTATATTATAACTTTAAAAAATATTAGCCGAATTGCCTTATATTATATCGGATGTCTCAAAATTGAGTGCGTATTTTGATGAAATGGAAAACATTTATGAAAAATTCTTGTTGCATTATGTTCATCATGTTCAAATTGTGCTCTGCACAAAATTGTAGTGTTCTATGTACACGTTGTCCCAAAATTTTAATTTGTTTTTTAATCCTTTTCAGAACCCTTTAGTAATGAATACAGAAGAGAGGATTTTTGTTCTGATAGCTCCTATCAGAGGAGCGAAATTTAATGAAGTACGAGAAAAGCTCCAAAGAAAGTTGAGAAAACCTGGACCTACAGACAACTCGATCCGTTCAGTTGTGAACAAATTTCAAAGAACGGGATCCGTATATGATGAGAAAGGAAGAGGACGGAAAAAGATTGACTCCAACTAAACTGAACAAATTCGTCAATTGTTTGAAAATGAACCAAGAACTTCGGTGAGAAAGGCCAGTCAGAGACTTGATATGCTCAAGACAACAATCACAGTCTTGCATTCAACACTTACGAAAAAGCCTAATCATAATTGAGCCGGGAAAAAAAATCTCTTTAATATAATTTAAAAGGGATTATGAAAAGAATTGAAAAACAAAGTAAAATTTGGGGACATCCTGTAAATGGAACACTACAATTTTGTCAGAGCACATTTGATTGAATAGGATGAACATAATTCAACAAGAATTTTTCATAAAAGTTTTCAATTTCATCAAAATACGCACTCAATTTTGGGACATCATTTGTATTATTGCGGAGAAATATTGAAACGTATCTTCATGCCTCTCTTACGCAAGGCGGCGTCTGTAATAAATTTTTCACTGAGCCGTTGTGGTAACAGTTGAATTATTAAATGAAGACAGAGAAATTGTAACAGTTTCTTTGCTACAATACTTAGATTTAATGCTTAAAAATTGCCATAAATATCTACGGTACATCTACAAATCAAAGAAAGTTTTATGGTCATCAAAATCAACTTCGAAAATATTTATAATTTTTTAGAAATTAATTTCTTTAATAAGTCAGATTATTAAGAGATTTAGAATTTCAAATGCCTCTATTTCAACATTTTACTAAATCAAGCACTCTAACGTTAGGTTTTAGTAAATAACTTTTATTATTTATATTTTATATATTTAACCTATCAACTTAATAATATTAACAAGTGATTTAAAATTACTGTATGTGCGAATGAATGTGAATTAAGGAAAGAAATTGGTAACTTTGGTGTGCAGTATTTTAATTTAGATTATTTTACAACTTAACTATGTCATTTGCATATTATATATTTGTAATCTTTGGATTTATGATGGTAGGAATTTTTCCGTCTTTTCCTATTTAGTTCATTGGCTACAGCGAATGTTAATTTATATAACTGCGGATGGTAATTTTTTACGAGAAATTCGCGATGCCTTTATCAATTTATCATTCTTTTAAACTGATAAATTAGTTTCTGTATTCAGGTTCCCATATATCATAAGTCAATTTCTTTGATATAATTACACGCACACCCGGAACTTTAAATACACCAGTTTAAATTGAACACGAGTTAGATATAATTACCTAAATACAAAATGAGTAAATTTATACGCATGAATATTTACATATATACACAAGGCATCTTAAATTCCGTGCGTTTAAATATATAGAATGATATAAATTACACGGAAGCCAAACTAACTTTTCTAACACGATGAATGAGTAAAATTTTATTATGATTTTTAGCCAGATCTATAAAATGTAAGATAAAGATTGTAAATTCAAGCGGTTGATTTTGGGCATATTTTATTGAAGAAACCGAAAATAATCATGGCCTATGACTTCTAATACGCCATTGTAGAATTTGTCATCCATTAGAGGATGTTGTTATGAGCTATCTTTATTATTTTAAATATTAGCTCTTAAAATTTAATTAATATATAAATTTGGTTAATATAATAGTATTAGCTACTCCTTGGATGCTCGGATAATGTTCGTCAAAGTCTAGGTATACTTCGGCACTCTTTGGTGGCTCAAGATTTCAATTCTCGTTTGAGAAAATTATCCACCAAAGAAAACTTGTATGTGTGTGTGTTTAACATGCACTTCATGTTACACCACAATCAACAGACTAGTTGGAAGGAACTACATTTATTTTATGTGTCGTTAAGGGCTGTAGAGCTTATTGGATAATGTGGTAGAAGGAAATTTAAAGAAGAATACATAAATAGCCAATATCAAGTAGCAGAAGATATAAAAGAGATATAATATAACAAAACCATTAGGTTGAGGAATAAGTTCTTGCGTTTTTTTTTAATGTTGTGTTGACGTGATTTGTGCACATATTAAGAAACAATAATAAATAATGAGAGCAAAATTTGCAAAGGTTAGGCTACGTCTCTTAACAGCGTAGACTATTAGGCTTTTGCTTAGGCTACGTCTTGAAGTTGAGTAATAAGTCATTGCAGTTTATTTAAAAGTTGTGTCAATTCAATTTTTGTTCTGTACCCTCAAAATGGAAGGTCAAGTTGAAAGAAAGGCGCATTTTCGACACTTGTTGTTATTTATTTTCAATCGAGACAGGAACAATGCAAACGCAGCCAAAGTTCGTCGCGATATTTGTGCTGGGTACGGAGAAAACGCTTAATTAGAAAGGACAACTCAATGGTGGTTTTCACGTTTCAAAAACGGTCATTTCAATCTTAATGACGAAGAACATTCTGGTCACCCCATTAAGTTAGATGAAGATCGATTGAACGACCTTTTTCCTGAAAATCCTCGTAAATCGCCTGAGAATTGGCTGTACAATTGGCGTGTGATCAGAAAATCGTAGTGAATCACCTTCATTCGGTTGGGAAAGTTAAAAAACTCGGTGTATGGGTTCCGCACGCTTTGAGCGAAAGCAACAAACTTCAACGCTTCACGATTGCCGCAGGTTTGCTTGCTCGTCACAAAGCTACTCGTGGATATAAGGACAGATTTCTTCACTGCATCATCACTGGCGGCGAAAAGTGGTGTGTTTATGTCAACATGAACCATCGAAAACAATGGCTTAGCCGAGCCCCCCCAAAAGACTTTTGCGATTAAAGCAAAGACTTCATCCACGAAAGACGATGCTGTGTATGTGGTGGGATTGTGAAGGCATAATTTTTCATCAGCTCCTTGGGAACAACGAGATTGTCAATGCAGAACTCTACGTTCAACAAATGTATTGACTCGCCGAAGTTATTCATGAAAAGTGACCTCATCGACGTTATGGAGTCCTTCTGCAACACGACAATGCTCGTCCTCACACTGCCAATATGACAAAAGATGCCATCCAAACGCTTAATTGGAAAATCCTGCCGCATCCACCATATTCGCCAGACTTGGCTCCATCGGTTTTCCATCTGTTCCGATCGCTCTTCATCAATTTGCGCGGCGTTTCGTTCAATACTGATGTGAAATTGAGAACCTGGTTAGATGAATTCTTCGAGTTAAAATCAAGAGATTTTTATTGCAGAGGCATCGAAAAACTAGTTGAACGTTGGGAAAAAGTCCTAAATGACAATGGAGAATACATTATTGATTAAATTGCATATTGTTACCAATTAAAAAGGAATTTTTTCTAAAATTGTTAATAGTAATAAATAAATTTGATAAAACTGCAAAAACTTATTCCTCAACCCATTATAAATGCCTTAGTGAAATTAAAGAATATTCTCTTTACTAAGGTGCCTCTTAGGTTGCAACTGCCATTTTTTCACGCAACGCTGAATTTTAAGATTTCCTTCTCTAATATTTCTAGATATTTTGATTTTTTCGATTTGAGGAAATTCCTTTACTAGTTTAGTTCGAACTTAATTAAATCCTGTTAACATATGCTTTTGCACCAAATTAAACTTAGAAAATTAAAGAGTACAAAAAACGATCAACACACACTTTATGAGCCAGCTTAGATACTGTAACTGAAAAGACTGTAAAGATAATCTTTTGACGACTTTCTCCATAACATCTTTACGGTTAGAGGTAAGGCAGCACAACTCTGAGGATCAAAATGAGTGAGAACAAACAATTTCCTACAATAAATAAGGACCGGTCAAATTTTATGGAAGAATTCACCAAAAAGTGAAATACGACTTGTAATTTTAGATATTCAGCTAGGGGCCACCCCCTCAGTAGGTCAGAGACCATCAGGAAAAAAAGTCTCATAAAATCGTGCCAGTCAAAGATACCCATCATTTAATTGTGTACCAGAAACAAACGTGGCTTCTCATTTTTAATATGTAACTCGTAACTCGGGCACAAAGATTTATCGTTTGCTAAAATTTTGAAGAAATTTGGGGGTGAATGTTGCTACAGAAGATGAAATATATTATTTGTGTGTGTGTGTATGCATATGTCTCAATGAATTGCTCTACTTAGGAGAAAGTGATATTTAAATTTTTTTTCTCCCTCTCTCTTTCTTTCACTTTCATATATGTAGCTGGTAAAATACTCACCCTATTTTCTACGTTTCTAAATAATCTCATTTTCTCCCTTAAGCTTTCTATGGTTCACGTAATCTAGTCCTAAGCGTTTTACCGGGTTGTGATACCAGTTTTCCTTTCCTTGGGCTATTAACTATATAATATATATATATTTATTTATTGTAAAATGAAACCACTTTTTGAGCACAAAGTTTATTAAACCGGAACTAGTTTCGGACGAAGTTTTTCATACCATCTTCAGCCGTTAACTGAGAGAAATTGACATAGAAAACAGAAATACTAAAATATACAGAAACCGGTAACTGACATTAATCAGGAGGCTTTAGTTTTAGGTGATTAATAATATAATTTAAAATTAGGTCTGATACATAGCGGCTACATTTGTGCTGACCTTCTGACAGAGCAAAGTTTGGGATTTCTTGGATTAATATAGACTCGATCATTTTTCTTTTATTAAAATCGTTACATTGGTAAATTATTTGGGCACTGGGGAAATCAATTATGTGGTTGGTGTTTTTCACATGGGTGAAAATACTAGAAGCATCGCTTGCTCTACGAATATCTCCCTTATGTTCATAAATACGTCTATTTAATGAACTCCCGGTCTCTCCAACATAGAAAGAGGGGCAATTTGGAGTTTTACATGGGATCATGTATCTATATTAGGCGATTCAGGTTTAGTGGACCGAAATGATTTTTTAATAGCTTTGGGATATTTGAAGGTGGTTGAGTTGGGAGATACTATGGCGTTTAATCCTTCGAGCAAGGGAGAATATGGAAGAGCTAAGCAATTCTTTTTAGATATAGGATTTTTCTTTTAAGAACGGTAGAATATTGCCCTAGCTTTAGATATCCTTTCATCTATATGTTAGAGAGAGTATTTTAATTTTATGCAATAGTTTTTTTTATTAAGAACATGACATGAAAAAATATATATATAGGAATTAGAATTTGGGGGTTTGCGATATACAGTAAAAGACAATTTATCATTAATTCTTAGGGGTTTAACGTCAAGGAAAGGAAGATAATTGTCCTTTTCCCATTCAACTTTCAATTATATGGTGGGGTGGAGTTTATTCATGTTTGTCAAAAAATTATCAAATGAGTCTAGTTCAGATAATGGCCATGTGGAAATTACGTCATCAACGTAACTATACCATAGCAAGTTTAGGGGTTTGATAATGGTGAAGGTGGAGTTTTCGAAGTGTTTCAAGAACAAGTTGCAAAAAATGGGGGATAACGGGTTCGCCATACTACATTGTCTTTAACAAATAGTTTAACAAGTTTAAGAATTTTTATTTTGGGTAATGAAAAGTTTAATTTTGGATTATCTAATACGTTTGCTAACGCTGGAAGAGCTTCATCAATCGGGACATTGGTAAAAAGGCTATCGACATCAAAACTGACAAGGCGACTATTTTTCATATTGATTTTCCTAAATTTTTCTATAAAATCATAAGAATGAAGTATATGGGAAGGGAGCGTTAACTCAACCGCGTCAGGGAGGATGGACGCCAACCATTTAGAGAGTTTGTAGGCGTGTGAGTCAATGCTAGATATAATAAGGCGGAGGGGAGTTGCAGGTTTGTGGGTTTTTGGCAATCCATATATACGAGGGGCGGTCAATAAGTTTTGCAATTCGGATATAAGGAAACGAGATATGAGGAAAAGTATTTTATTATTTTTCAATATAACTACCCTCGACTTCAATGCACTTGCGCCACTTGTCCCTGAGGCTTCGAATTCCCAACAACCAGAAATCTGCCGACTGCTGTTCAATCCACTCCTGGACGACGAGCTGGACATCTTTATCGTCCCCAAACCGGCGTCCACGCAGTGCAGCCTTAAGCTGGCGGAATAAAAAGTAGTCGCTAGGGGCCAGATCTGGACTGTAAGGGAAATGGTTGAGCTCCTAGAATCCGCACTCGCGCAGGGCAGCTTGTGCAACTCTGGCCTTGTGGACAGGGGCATTGTCGTGGAGGAGCAGGAGACCGCGTGTCAACTTGCCACGCCACTTCTGACGGATGCACTTCTTTAACCCAGCCAGTTCCTCGGCGTAATATTGGCCTGTGAAGGTCCTTCCACGAGGTGCAGAGTCCACCATCCACACTCCCTCAGAATCCCAGAAGATGGTGGCCATGAACTTCCCGGATGAAGGTTGGGTCCGGAACTTCCAGGCCAAGCTTTTGAGCTTGGTCTCGGGATCCCAGTGATGGACCCACGTTTCATCACCTGTCACTATTCGTGACTCGAATCCCTCCGGGTCTTGAATGTACAGGAGCAGCAGCTCCTCTGAACTTTGACGACGTTGAAGTCGATCATGGGGCGTGAGGTTTCTAGGGACTCAACGGGCAGAGACCTTGGTCATGGCCAAATTGTCGTGGATGATGTTGACAGCACTTCCATGTGATATTCCAAGTTCTCAATCGATTTCTTCAACCTTTACCCGTTGATTTTCGGGGATCATCCTCTCCAAACGGGCCATATTGTCCTCGTTGGTCACGTCTGACGGGCGTCCTGGACAGGGGTCATCTTCAAGGGACTCACGACCATGGAGGAACTCCGTATTCTAGCGAGCAATGGTTGCATAGGAAGGGGCGGTGTCGATGTACATTTCAACCATGCGTTCATGGATCTCTTTTGCATTCTTGCCTTCCTTGGTCAAAAATTTTATCACTGCGCGGTGCTCAACCTTCTTCGTTGTTGAAAAATTTGTGACTAACGATCTGCGATCAGCTACTGCTTCTTAAATAGACGAGGTAGGACCGTGCGGCTGCAGGTCTTGACTTGTCATAACTTGTCCTAACACCCCCACAAACAGCCATCCCCCTTCCTCTGTTTTGGCCTACCGATTCGTAAAACATATTATAGGTTTAAATTTGTGTTACCATTTCTACGTACTTAAAAAAATTTATAACTCTGCTAAGCGTTCATTTAATCAACCTAATCGTATCATCTCTAAATTTCATGCCAAAAATGTATTAGTTTTACCTTTAACCGAAGTTTCATTAAATTACCTCATTTACTAAAACCTTTCAACATAAATGTTATTTTTAAATATGAAAACACTATCCATCGCCTTCTCGTAAAAAATCACCATCTAAACCAGGCATTGTATATTCTCTTGGTTGCAATTATTGTGAAAAATGCTATTATAGACAGACAGGTAAAGAATTGAATGTTAGAGTTAAACAGCACCAAACTAATGTTCGTAATATTGTCAACAATCTGCATCATTTTTACATATCTATATATATATATATATATATGTATAATGGATTTCACATATGACCATTGGTTAGTATGATCGGCTGCCAATTAAGACCAATTCCGAAGGTCTCGATTCATACATACTTTATTATATAACCAGCCGCAAACAAAAATCTTAATTCATGCTAATTTACCCTATGCCATATTCCTGCAATTATGACCAGTCACGTTCAGGGCTGCCACTGAGAATTTAATTCTATTTCCAAGATATAACAAAAAATCTCAAGACTTCAAAACTAATAAAAGGCAAAGAAAATAGAGTACATATTGGCAAGGGTAAATTTCCCCATATCTATGAAGTTTTACAATTTACATTGGTTAAACAAGTTTAGTTTTTTCAAGGGATATCAAAATTAAAGGTTCTCTATACCTTAGAAAAACTCGTGAGGATGGCAAAACTGGGTCATGCATGCAATGTATACATTTTAAGCAACTTATATACAGGTAGTGAATAGATATTGTACCTTTTAAAGTAGCCTCCCTCCTCCGTTTTCTGTATTATGGCTTTACAGTAAATGGGTTAGATTTTGCTAAAAATTATAACCTGTTAGTCCCAATACCTAAGCTTGAAAGGTAGGAAAACCAACGTATTAGGTTTGTTAACAAAAAGGGGACTGACCTAAGGACAAAAAAAAGGGCAACCGATAAATAAGAGTAAGGGTTTTGAAAAGATTCAGGTGGTCTTTTCAGGGGAAATTCTCTAAGCGATGTCTGCCGTAGAGTCGAACGTCTATGCTAGCCGAGGATAGACTCCGCATTGACGCAGGAAAGGAGAACGCCAGAAATTGTGATATACATCACAGTCCGAGGGTTAAATAATCAAAATCGAGTGCTGTTGGCCTAAATAATTAATTCTGAGAGGTTCAGGGTTTAGAGAAACTGATTGTAGAAAAATAACTTTACTATATATAAAGAAAATATTATTATAAAAGTAAACAAATGACAATAAATAAGGAGAAACCCGGAGGTACCAAACGAGGGGGGGGGATACAAATGACGCGACAGAGACGAGAGTCCAAGAGAGGATGCACGGTGATTGCTTCCAGGAAAAGGGGGAGAGTGCAAATGACGGGGAGACTAACGTAAAGCCAAATTGACTGGAGGCTTTGGATACGACGAATAAGCGGGGTGCTGAAAAGTTCCACTTGTAAAATTTTTCTTCTTTAACCTCACTGAGAAATGAAAGAGGGAGTAGTACAGACGAGAACGAAGTCGATACCCAAGTGATAGATGCCTGTTCGTGTCTATCGTCTGTCGGGCGGGAACTTTGGCCATAGGTACTAGCGAGGACGGGTAGAGAGGTAACGCGACGCATTCGTAGCTGAAAGCTTTTTGGAGGCAAGGCAGGGCAGGACATACGAGACTGTACGTGGCTGCTAACTAAGACGGGGCTGTATGTTACTACTTTCTCAAAGCTTTTCCCAAAGTATTTACACTGCTGCGGTGGAAGCGAGTTGCCGGCGGCCCCCCAAAGGGGGACGGCGATCTCTTTAGACCTGGCGCGCCAGAGGAGAAGGATATTCTCGGCGAGCATCATAGGCTCGCGTGAAAGTCCTCGACGCCGTAGGTCTGGTGCCGATCAAACAATGCGACGGGGGAAAAGGGAAGCTCCACAGATCACGTGACCGCGCGAACTTTTCGCTGCTCCCTTGCGGCTGCTTGGCCATGCAGGTGCATCTTTTCAGGCGCCACTGGTAGATGTTGGGTTCGGAGAGGGGGGGTAACTATCTCTCTCCGACAATGCCAGCTCAGAGATTCCTCGTTAGTTAACAATTTGCAAAGGTACATGAAACGAGAAGGAGATGAAAAGAGGGAAAACTTTAAGGACAAGGTCCGTTCTCCTGAAAATGAGTAATTGTTTACTTACCTTGAGTAACTTCGGAATTGAGACCTTATCGAAAAACACTGGACCGTACTTTGAAGGGGAGAAAACGGAACGAGTTGGGAGTCTTGAGAGTAGGTGTTTACGCGTCGAGATCAAGAAGATTGTGTCTTTGGGACAATCTCAAGAGCGGGAAAGGACCCAGGGTGCGGGGAAGGGAAACTTCATTCCCCGCGTCCTAGGAAGTTTGGGGGCATTCAGATAACCAAAAGAAGGAGGCGGGAGCAACAAAGTCAGCACACGTGTGCGTGTGGGAGAGCCCGGCGAATGCATGCTCCATTTTTATTACAGACCAGCCGATATATATATATATATATATATATATATATATATATATATATATATATATATATATATATATATATATATATATATATATATATATATATATATATATATATATATATATATATATATATATATATATATATATATATATATATATATATATATATATATATATATATATATATGTGTGTGTGTGTGTCTGTGTGCATTACACGAAATAAAAAATGATAAAAGGTGAAGTTTCTAAACTTATATTTTCACCAAAGTTTGGACATAAATAAAAATCCCCATCGTACATAAGACTTATGCATCTGCATTCTGCAGAAATTTTGTACTCTTTGTAATAACTAAGTCGTTTGTTTCTTCATAGATATATGCATTCATTTAATTGAAAATGTGTACAATTTCTAGACTTTGGATGAGTGCAAGTTGCTGGAGCGCGGGATAGGGCATAGGTAAAAAAAAAAATTGTTTTACGTTTCTAGAAGAAATTGTATCTGAAGTCATGCTATATAGCAAAAACAAGGTAAAACTATCCTTGGGAAGCGTAATTCATGACGCTGGACGAAACAGAGGGGCAGAGCGCTCAGAGCATTAAAACGTATTGTTTTGATAACTCGCTGAATAACAGCCACTAAATGACTGCAGAGCTAAGCCAACATCCTGCCAACCCAATATCAACCAAATAACTTCGTCGAAAGCTCAATTCAGCTCGAAATCATGGAAGGGCTGTCATCGCCAAATCTTTCATTCCTATGAAGGACTTCCAAAGAGCCATTAATCTCGATTTCCTGAACCCAACCGTGAAGCATCGAGGCGGTTATGTGTGTTGGTTTGGACACCTATAGTGTAGTGAAGCTATTGAATTTTC
Organism: Ceratothoa steindachneri; assembly: GCA_963969495.1. Classification (NCBI taxonomy): domain Eukaryota; kingdom Metazoa; phylum Arthropoda; class Malacostraca; order Isopoda; family Cymothoidae; genus Ceratothoa; species Ceratothoa steindachneri. Next base: position 53,790,217 of record OZ018332.1, read on the forward strand.
TGGTTAGTTCGAAGGAGGATTAATAAATTTTGCAGCCCTAAATTCATTCAATAGGAAAAATATTAACCCATTGGTGCCGCCAATACACACAGGTAAAATGTTCACAACTTGCGAGAAGTGCAAAAAAGTGATATAGAGCAGTTAGCTTGGCTCCTACAATCTCCAAATTTAAACATAACCGTACATCTCTGCTTAGTTTTGGGACTAACACGTAAGTAAGTGCCTTTCCCAAATATTATCTTTGGAAGATTTTGAACAGGTTCTACTTCAGGATTGGATTTAATTTCCAAGAATCACTGTTCAAACCTTCTCGAACTCTATTTCTAGACGTATTGAAGTAATTATTCTTTCTAAAGAATAACCAACTTGATATTAAAAAATGAAAAAATAATTTAATATGGTCTTTCCATCATTTTATCTAGCCCCGATATCTCACTCTCTATCTTATCGTCCGTAATCACTCTGATACGGCACAGCTAGAATTTCTTTCTTGATACGCAGGTATAATTGGAAAGTCGATCACCCCAACGTATTTAATTACTTTCTTATTCTCCTAACAAAATAACAAGAGCTCAACACCGTTATTCCCAAAAGGGTAAGAGGGTTCTTGTTGATCGGAGCCTGTTATAGGCGAACAATTTGGACTAAGAATGAGGAGTGTAACACCACTCTTCTACTTAATAAACCCTTCTACTTATGATTATTATCATAATGAAAAATGAAATCATTTGAGTGAAGTAGAGTCTAAATATAACCAAATTGTTGGGTGTTTATAATAAAATTGTAAAGCACCAATGAACTTTATGGTCACACCTAATGGCACTGATATATTAACTTTAATAGAATTTGCAGTCTTAAGTGAAAATAGTGTGAAAAGTGAGGAAACAGCACAAAATAAACACTATGATTTTATTAGGAAACATATTTACACAGTTAAGCTTTGGAATGCATAGTGTAAGCAGAAGACGACTATCTCTCTGTTCCTTGGTTTGGTGTAAGTTCAAATACGCTCATTTTAGAGGTTTCACAGTTTGATAAGCGAAACATCTTGCGATGTACAGTCTAAATTCCGGAGAGAGCTTTTGATGACGAGTGTGAAAGTGAAGGGAAGTGGGTGACTTTTTTTTCCCCATTAAAAAAGAGAAATATTCTGACAGACACTCAACCTCTTTGAAATACATTGTCTCTGTGTATGATTTACAAACATGTAACACAACAGTTTCTGAAGCCGAAAAAGAGAAATATTCTGACAGACACTCAACCTCTTTGAAATACATTGTCTCTGTGTATGATTTACAAACATGTAACACAACAGTTTCTGAAGCCGAAAAAGATTACATAATACATTGTACATAATGTGATAAATGCCTAATTCTAAAAATCATTACATGAAACAAAATGAATGTGCGATTGGGTTAATTATTTACATAATAATCATAAGATATCCACATGAAAAAATAAAATAAGTAGATACACAGCAAAATTAGATTAATATAATTAAAAAATGAATCAAAAGAACATGGTATCATGAATCGACAATGTAGGTCAGAATATTATTATATTGGCTTTATAAAGTATACAAAATGTAGACTGTATCCGCGTATCTTTCAGGAATATGTGTGTACTTGTTTCCAAGTCTTTGAGAACGAAAAGATCCTTTTTAATCAAAAGTCTGGATTCTAGGGGGAAGGGCAATAAATTTAATTGCCTCCTACTATAGCTGAAAGGTCCTATGTCTTAAGAGGTAGGTGTCCCTAGTAAAGAAAATATCAAATGGAAGACTTGGAGGAGTGCCATTGATCATTTGTGCAGGGAAAACTCTTGGTAACTCTTCTCATGGTAAGTACCTTTGCAGGTAAGTTACACAACCATTTAATAAGAATATATTATTACCAAAAGAGAATTCCTTGTCATGCAGTTGGACCTTTCAACAACGGTGTTCCTAGTTTAATTCCAAGAAAAATTAAAGATGTGTTCAGTGCCAGTAAGTTGTAAAACTTGTAAGATAGACCTAACTTGAACTTTAGTCCATTATCAGACAGGATTTTGACGGGGTCTCTGAAAATTGAGACGTAATAAGCAAAGAAACATTAAACCTCAGTCTAGGATACAAAATCTTTAAATGAGTATGCCTCTTTTAACTGGATATAGCAAAAGATAACCGTTGGAAGGTATTTATATCCTTTAAGTGTGGTAAGAAAAACGCTTAGTATGTCTCTGTGCATAGTATAAAATCTCGCCTTGATTGCAGCGAATTATGTTATAGGTGACTTTTTGTGTCATTGTCCTTGCATTTCTTGCGATGACAGCAGCTTATAACCCATTCACGAATATCCTTTCTCAAATGTTTATAACACAAACCTCTCCGAGATTAGACAGATGTACCTGTACCTAGATATTTTAAGTTATTATACTAATTTAAGGTAACTCTACAGAAATCAGAAGTTGAGTAAGGTCGGAAAAAACCTTTTGATAGATAAAAAATGTTGGAGTAATTTAAGGAAGGCAAAGTAATCTTCTGAAACTGGAATGAAGTATAAGAGTCTTTTTGCAAAGAGTTTAATTCTGAATCGAGTAGTTATGAGTTAGCCAAAGATTCCTACTTAATAATAAGGAATGAAAGAATTTTAGATTCTATTGAGTGACACAAAGGAGAGGTTGCTTATTCGTGTTTCATTGATTGCACATTGCAAGTAGCGGCGATTAATGTTGCATATATTGCATGTTTTCAAATATTGATGGATGCCTGGGAAAGAGCACCACAAGCATTATTTTTTCCAGCTATGTGCTAATGCTTTAGTGTACTGACTACTCAGTTCGAAAGTAGGAGGTTTCCTTAAAGAGTGTCTGTTTGTGATGATTTCCAGCTACAATTATTGCCTTGCAACTAATAAAGAAATGAAAGTGGGTGGCTTTTAAGAGGTGGAGAAAATGTATAATTTCAAGATCTATAGATGTTTTTCCTTAGTACTATTAAATGACTTAGTAAATTATCCCAGTGTTTTTCATTGATCTTCATAAAGTTGGTTTAGGACCCATCCCTCGCTTAAATAGGAAACATGGGTAATGATCTATGATGGGTAGACTCTTATTAAATGAAGCAGAAGTGCTCCTTTGACTATATTACATATTCTCTATCATTAAAGGCTTATTCAACCGTTTGATCCCATTGAAGGTAAATGCGAGTAGTTTTGGCATGTTTTATGAACCTGCTAAGGAAAAGGTTAAAACTCGTTTCGGTTGTAATGAACAAATCATTAATATAGCCGAAAAGAAGCTTTTATCCTCGAAAATATAAATAACTTGTGGCAGGATCTACAAATCGAAAAGCCCCAGCGGCGTTATAGTCCCCAATTTCTCGATTGACAACGATCTATTGGAACTTAACAATGCATTCTTAACATCTACCGTCGAGATTTTTTTGTCACCTTTCAATGTTGCAGTGAAGTGAGTCAAATAAAGCAGGGGATATTTATTATGAATTTTGACTCTATTTTTCGTCGGAAGTCAGGTGTGGCGATAGGATTTGTCTTACATCTGAACGAGATGCTGGGACTTACGTAAGAGTTTGAGCTTGGTTCTATCTTCCATTCTTTTAGTAAAGTTTGTATTTACTCCTTAAGCACAATCGCTTAGGTCTCTCAATGACTGGAGGGCGGGTGGTATTAAGGAGATACTTTTTACATTAACACTGATTACTGGGATTATATAATCACTATACGTTTTGAGCAGCTAATACATGTGTGAATTAATTGAAAAAAAGGGAGAATGCACTTTTGACTTTTTTGCTTTCGTTCATTTAGCTCCTTAAATTCGCCAAGATTTTTTACAGGCATCCAGCCTACGACCTTCTTACCTCTATCCGGGATCTCGTGAGAGAAACCCGGAGGTCGAAGTCCATGGATCACCGCCACATAAAAGCTTCCTCACCGACTACGCATTCCTCTACTCTATTTGACAATGATAACCAGTGCAAGATCCAGTTGGCGGTTGTATAGGCAGTTCCAGCGTTCTTTTCTCCGTTTTACGCTACTTTACCGGAGACGCCCGGAGCTACATCGGAGCGTTAAGGCACCGGCAGTGCATCCACTCTTCAAGATTCTTTTTCATTATTCACCTGCATGAGGAAAGGTGACATCCGCTCACGCCATTCATCAGCAGCATCAAATTCGTCAGACGTTTAACTATTGCCTGCTCTACAGGAACTTCTTCGCCCTAGTTCCAGACCTCGGGGTGCGGCACCCTCGGGTCGCGAAGAAAGTCCCTTACGTCTTTCCCGGTTCTATCAGGATATTCCAGAACACGAACAGCTTAGGGAGGACGTTCCTCTGGCATTCCCGCTTCAGCCAGTTATTTCCAATTTGCCGCCGACCCCTCGGACTCCACCGAGGGGCCCCGCTACGGGCAGCCCAGATCAAATCCGGTGGTCTGTGGTGGTATAAGACCTTCGCGAGAACATCTGTCGACCCGTCTTCAAGCGACGGGATCAGGAAGAGATTTTCCAGCTGTTCACCCTCTTCTGACTACAAGAACACCTTACTTCTGCGATTGATTTAAGACATGCGCTTTAAATCGACTAGGATTTTGAAATGAGATAGTATATCAGCGTTAAATATTCCACACTTAATATTACACACTCAAAAGTTCCGATAAAAATTTCGTCTTAACCAGACAGAAAGATTTTATTTTTGCTCACCGAATGTTCTTATGGGGAATAATACTGTTGCTGTTTGAAGTGGTACGTGAGATTTCTCCTGTTTAAATCGTTCTTGGTAGCCGGGATAATATATATAACTGATCCGGTGCCTTATCTCTTTGGAGTTTCCTTCAGATTTCTTGGCATCCAAGCAAACAACGGTAAAACTGGTTCCCAAATTGACATTGGACGCAGCGGGAGAGTTACACGAACTGGAAGAGAAGCATCCTCTGAGATGACCCCTAGATCTGTCCAACTTCGAGGTCCTGCGAGATAAATTGGTGAAATCGTCCTTGATTGGGGCCAACGCTGCCTCACTATGCTCTCGAAATCTTCGAAAAGGGTAATTTCTGACGGACGTCACTCTTGGTTGCAAGCTACGGCTAAGCACTCGAGCAACAACCTGCGGTGGACAGTTTGTGAAGAGGTTTGTCGTGAGATAAAATCTCGAGCACCTCCCGAATGTGCGATAGAATACGATGAAAAAATGATTCCCTCGGGAAGTTAGGACTCTCGTTGTGACTAAGGAGTCTTTTAAATTCAACAAAAGTTCCTCAGGAGGAAGATAGAACAATTTGGAGGAGAGAGTAAAAAGCACCAACTTTTGAATTGTCGTAGAAGTGAAACGATGAAGTATGGCAGATTTTAAAATATAATACATGAAGCTATTACGCACCTTTAACAAAAGTTCTAGGGTACCAATAACTAGATATGAGAACACTCTAACTAAGGACTTAATCTTTTGAGTCATTTCTTATTTTTTACAATAAGAAAAGTAATTAAACGTGTTTAAACCTAGATTGAGGTGAAGCGATTTGAAATTTAGACAGAGAAATTCAAATGTCGTACTTGCCATAACCGATTTTGTGTCGTTTTCCATAAAGATGGTGTCCTGTAGATTATTCCTGGTTGGCATTTGAGCCGTGCTAATGCAAATAGAAAACTTATTGCAAGTTTTAGTAAGAAATACTACATGGGAAGTCCAAGTGTCACTTTAGTGTAACCATTTTTGTTTCGGACGTCCGTAGTACTTAGGTTTTATTGAGACAAACTTTCCTAGCAGCATTCCTTACTAAAACATACAATAAGTTTTCTATTCGCATTAACACGGCTCAAATTACAACCGGGAATATTCCACAGGCAACTATCCTTATGGAAAACGACACAAAATCGGTTATAGCGAGTACGACCTCCACATTTCTCTGCCTAAATTTCTGTTTTCACTTATTCGCATGCTTGAAATAATATGTAAGTGGTACTTCTTGTATGTTTATCACAAATGTGTTTAGCTTACGTAGGCGAATATAAAGTTTAAAGAATGATACATTTTTTTGCTCCATAATTTATTTTAAGTCTAACGAAAGAAACTATAGTTAAACACAATAACATGAACTTAGCTTTGGTAACATATAGTTCACGAGTTAGCAAATTCAAAGTAGCTTCTGATAAAGTGAATATTATTTCCTCTAAATTAGTAGCTAGATCAATTCATAATTGAATTATGAAAGTTTGCTTAGAGAAGTTATTAATTACTTTAATTCTTGCTTTCTGTGTCGAATGAGACACAATAAGTTAAAACGATTTCAGATAGGAAGCAATATTAAAAATCTCTTAGTTTTGCATTAATTAACAAAAAAACGGATATCATTGTTACTGTCAAACTAGTCCAACCTAACTTAGGCTAGCTTACATCTTACAGGTAGTATGATGCATTATTGTAAAAGAGAAAGCAATAGGTTACATTGATGGGTGGAAGAAATAAATTAAAGTCAGTGAAGTTATTTTAACCTATTATATATACAATCTTAAGGAATAATTATTACTTGAAGTTTTTTCTTTATAAAAAGTTATCTTTTCAAGTTATGGAACAAATATTTGAAAAGAAGAGATTGGTAGAAAAAAGAGCAATTCTAAACATCTCCTAAGAAGCGTAAAGAGTTTACCTACTCGTTAAAAAAAGGATCAAAAATACTTTTTTGGCATTGCTATGACGATAGAATATGCTGATATCGCATTTTTGTAATAGCTCTTGAGGAGATTGGAATTAAGGTATGAAAGATGATAGATACCCAGTACCAAATATATGTCCAGTTCGAGACAACAAAGAGGTGGCGGATTGCATTCATATGTACATAACTACTTATCCACGCTTTTTATCCATGTTTAAAAGGGCCTCTCGGGTCTAGGCAGCTGTTATACATACATATGCTCAATTAAGTAGTGTACAATATTTTTGGCGATTTATCTGATTTTCCCTCATTAAAGATCTAGGTTTGGGAGAAGACCAAAGAGGTCTCTTCATTTCACTACTCTAGTAAAGTACTTCGAGCATTCTCACGTCGAACAACTTCACTACTTTTTTACTTGTTTGTTTTCGCCTTAAAATAAAACGATATTTTTTGCGACAATTTTTTGAATGACGCTGGACCGAGAAGAAGACGTGGGTTCGTTGATGACAAAATTACTATTTTTAACTTAAGGGAATAATGCCCTCTTTCACACGTATCCAGGTACGAGTAGGTGTTAGTAAAGTATGAGAAATGACAGTCAGGAGAGGAAATAGAGTGAAATGCAATGGGGTGAGCTGAATGCTAGGGAACACACCATTAACCCCGAATTTCAGGGTGGAGAGGCCCAAGAAAACCCCTTAGGGGACAACTTTAGGGACGGAGAATTTGTACTCTAATGTAGTCACGACCCTTCTCTGGGATGTTGGGCGGAAGGGGAAGGGGGGGGGGTCCTCGTGAACGTGATTGCAATTAATTTACAAATAATAAACGAAATTCAACGAGAAGAGTTCGATAAAGAAATTGGTGAAGTGAAACTTTCATTATCATGAGAGCAAACTTCGATGGGGTCTGTGGGACCGGGAAAGCACGCAAGTCTCCTTTCGAGTAACTCTCTAGCTGACCTTACCCTCGCTTACTTTCGGATGAAAACTAATGAGGGAATTAATGCTACAAAGGTTTATAAAAGTAGTATAGAAAGAGGAGAAGTTGGAGGAAATAAAAGTATGTGGGAGTCCCTTTTGACGAGGAACCAAAAGCGGAGACTACTTGTGGCGCAATCATGGCAGAGCACCAAATTGATTAAAAGCTTGAATTTTAAATTCAAGACCTCCTAGTTCGGGGGTTTCATGCCGCTACTACTCGAGGGTTCAGGTTTAACTGGGATGTTGTCGCCCCGTTAAACCCCCCAGACCCCTTGGGAGCTAAATTAATGGTGTTAAAGGCGTTTAATGAAGAAGAAATACAAATTGAATTTCGCGCTCTGAAGAAGTTTATCAACGCTGAGAAGTTACCTGAAGACATATTATTGAAGATGAAACCTGCCGGATCCAGTGCATCTATTTTAGATCCGTCTTAAGGATCAGACTTAAGGATTAACAAACCATTTAAAGCAAGAAATGCAGGAAAAAGTAAGCTGCCAGACCCAGTGTATCTATTTTATATCCGCCTTAAGGATCAGACAGAAGGATTAACGAACGATTTGGAGCAGAAATGTATGTGTAAGCCCTCGGATCCAGTGAATCTATTTTAGATCCGTATTAAGGATCAGAATTAAAGATTAACGAACCATTTTAATGCGGAAAATGTACTTGTAAGCCCCCTGATCCAGTACATCATTTTTAAATCCATCTTAAGGATCAGACTTAAGGATTAACAAACCATTTAAGCAAGAAATGCAGTTGTTAACTCCCCTTTCTAGGATATCAAATTTAGATCCGTCTTAAGGATGAGACTTAAGGATTAACAAACCATTTAAAGCAACAAATTAATGTGTGAGCTCATGGATCCAGGGCATTAATTTGAGATAACTCTTAAAGGTCAGACTTAATGATTAACGAACCATTTAAAAAGAAAATTGTAGTTCTACCCTCCCGGATCCAGTGCATCTATTTTAGATTAGTCTTGAGAATCAGTCTTGAGGATTAACGAACCATTTAAAGCAATCAATGCAGTTGTGAGCTCGCGGATCCAGGGCATCTATTTTAGATAGGTCTTAAAGATCAGACTTAAGGATTAACGAACCATTTCAATCAGGAAATCGAGTTGTAAGCTCCCTGATCCAGATGATCTAATTTAGATACGTCTTAAGGATCAAACTTAAGGATTAATTAACTATTTAATGCAAGAAATGTAGTTGTAAGTCCCGGATACAGTGCATCTATTTTAGATCCGTCTTAAGAATCAGACTTTAGGATTAACGAACGATTTAAAGCAGGAAATGCACTTGTATAATCCGGGATCCAGAGTGGCTAATTTAGATCCGTCTTAAGGATTAGACTTAAGCATTAACGAACGATTTATGAACAGGAAATGCAGTTGTAAGCTATCGGATCTAGTGTATCTATTTTAGATCCGTGTTAAGGATAAGAGTTAAGGATTAACGAACGATTTAAAGCAAGAAATGCAGTTGTTAGCTCCTGGATCCAGTGTATCTATATTAGGCCCGACTTAAGGATCAAATCTAAGCATTAACGACCCATTTAAAGCAGAGAGTGCAGTTCTAAGCTCTCGGATTCAGTGTCTGTATTTTAGAGCAGTCTTAAGGATCAGACTTAAAGATTAACGAACGATTTATTTCAAGAAATGCAATTGTAAGCTCCCTGAACCAAAGCATCTATTTTAGATTAGTCTCAAGGATCAAACCTAAGGATTAACGAACCATTTAATGCAATAAATGCATGTGTAAGCTCCTAGATCCAGAGCATCTTTTTTAGATGTCTTAAGAATCAGACTTAAGGATAAATCAACGATTTAAAGCAAGAAATTCAGTTGTCAGCTCCTGGATCCACTGCATCTATTTTAGATCCGTCTTGATGATCAGACTTAAGGATTAAAGTACCATTTAAAGCAAGAAATGCAGTTGTAAGCTCCCGGATCAAGTGTTTCTATTTTAGCTATTTCTTACGGAGCAGACTTAAGGATTATCGAACCATTAAAGCAAGTAATGCAGGTGTAAGCTTCCTAGATCCAGTGCATCTATTTTAGATGAGTCTTAAAGATCAGAGTAAAGGATCAACGAACGATTTAAAGCAAGAAATGCAGTTGTTTTAGCGAACAGAAAACAAAACTTCAAACATCAATGAGTTGTTCATTGCATTGAAAAATATCTCAGCGCCCTGGTCGCTTCACGCTGAAAGAGCCTTTTTAGCCGTTGTTTTCCTTATTACTAAATTGAGAAATCATCCTAAGGATAAAAGTATCAAATTCTTGTTTTATAGGAAGCTTTTATATGGGTAACGATGCGAATTAGATTTTTAATTTGTTTCTTATAAATAGGTTTTGAAAATAATGATTTCTATTACACTAATTTCTTTTCCCTCAGGGCGAAACCGAGAGGGGGGATCTTGACGACTGGGCAACCAGGATCTCCATACCCTACGTACAGTTCTGTAAATGGTGCAATCTCCATTATCTTCCGAGACAGAAGGATACCTACTAAACTAGTGTTAGTTACTAAATATTTAATGAAGCTAATTTATTTGGGGAAAGATTACTTTTACATGGTACCTTCTTTTCTATGCCATTTTTTTTTTGTTTGCAAAATAAAAATGCAATTTCCTTTCTAATATAATCTTTGGTTCTGCTTCAAAATTCGCACGAATAAAATTCATATTACTGTTTAAAAATTAAACTTTAATTCATTTATGTCATCATCTGCATCAGGTTATTAAATTGATATATCTTAATCTCTGAAAATTATTCAATTATCTAAAACTACAAAACTTAAAAATATCAGCTAAATAGACAATTGTTATCTGGTTTTATCTTCCAGAATTCATCCTGTTTGCCCATAATAAGAGAGCCCCTATCAAGACAACCTCTAAATTCATTTTCATTATCACTGTTAATTACGGTTTTAACTCTCATGGGGGAGCTCTCAAGCAAAGCTGAGTAAATGTGTGTCCTACACCTGCAGATTGCCTGACAAGCAGGTTCTCCCAAGGCTGATTAGCGGTGATTCTAATTCCTCGATCATGTTGCTTGCTACCCTTAAATGCTCACCCTATCAGTTGGATATGGAATTCTTCCTCAAGTTTCTAGCATTAAAAGGAAGCACCCGAACTTCCTTTTTAAAAGAAGAATTTTAAACAATAACACATTTCCTCTTAAGTATCCAAGATATGAGCTGATCCATCAAGTTTGATTAACCTGAAATATCTACTATACACGCGACAGGTCTGTTTTAATGAAACCATTCTTATAGAGAATTAATCCATAATTATATTAAAACAAATTAGGGGAAAAATATATATTTTTTTTCCCTTTTCAAATTGAAAAAATTGGGAACGATGAATAGTCTCTAATAGAAAAATAAAAGGATCGGTTTTCTTGTTTTAAGCAAATTTAACGACCCTCTATTAACATAAGGAAGTAAATAGTGACTCATTTATACCTTTTCCTGTTTGGATAGGTGTAAGTAGTGAATCGACCAGCACCAACTCGGGTAAGTTTATTGGGATTATCTTGCGAATAAATTAAGGTGGTTTGATTAGGCTGCTTTGTATATGGAATGTCTACCAACTATGCCAACAAAATTTGTCAAGAAGTGACAAAGCAATATATATGTCGTCCCCCAAATATGAAGCATTTAAAAAAAAATAATATCTCATTAACTTCCTTCCTATTCATGATAATTTTCATATGGAAGATAATTTCAATCTTCTTTTTTCGATTGCAAAAAGGGGGGAATTTAGATACCTTTTATAGTTTTCTTGCACTTCACAAAAATATAAACATTTATTAAAAAAAAACGAATATCGAGATCAAGTATTATTCTATTGGGCACTGTGGGGGAATTCCACCTGGAATTTCTTTTCCAGCATGGAAGTTCCATGCGCTGGAGAAGGTGGTGTTAGGCCTAAATTGGTAAGCCTAACCCCCCCGCCCCTTTTACAAACGGTAGCCTCGAACCGCGTCCACCACGGTCCACCTTGACACGGGTTAGAATCTCCTCGGCAAGAAGATTCGAGGCCATTCGAGAGTAGAGCTGTTTTCCACTTACCCCCACGGGGAGAACCTCGGACATATATAGTGCCCGTATCCCATGAGGCAGACACAGAGTTGAAGAGTCTCGCCCGGACCCAAGAAGATTCCCCTAGTTCCAAGACAGGTGCTAAAAATAAAGCAAAGTGACGGCTGAACTATTTGTGTTGGAATTAGCCCCAGCCAGTGAGGTAATTCCATTTAACGATCGCTACCGAGCGATTTTTCCGACTTCACTCATCAACTCCTGTCAAAATCCTCTTCGTTCGCCCCTCGTTTTCAGGTGGCAGAAATACTCTCCCCTGGACCGGACGTTACCCCCCCCCTCCTTTTGGAAAACCTTCATCTCGCTAACTTCCTGCTCCGAAGCTCTGAGCGCCCTCGCCTTACGTTTATTGCCTGCAGAAGACATCCGTGAAGCCTTACCCTGACGTCTCACCCGACATCCTCCGTAAGCCAACCCCCCCTCTCCCTTTAGCAACCCAATTTAGGTAATTATCCCCATTTTAATAGTCTCCTCCTGCATTACATTAAATTATTAAATTTTAACTTCATAGTTTGATGCATAACTACAATTCCCCCCCTCATTTACCGATGTAATTTTGCCCATTAATTCTCTGATGTAATTTTGCCCATCAATTCTCTCATTTTTTATGTAAATAAAATTATATTTTTGTACATGCCTCTTTAAATAACCTTGAGCTATGCCATTGCCCATATTTTACCTGACCTCGTTGCACTCTTATCTCGCTATTCCGCCCGTCGAAACTCTTGGTGTTCCGTCTATTTATCGGTTCGCCTTCAAATTATTGGTCCCTCCCCCATAGATATAATATGTCATTGATGTAATTGAATGTCATACCACGATAGGCACTATCATACAGAAATTTTCACCTTCTTACAAAAGCCTAAAGGAATAAACATGTCATATTATGGATATCTTTATTTACAGTTTCCCAGTACCCATAATGACGTTTTCAGAAGAAGATCGCATTCTCATTAAAGCTTTTTACTGTGAAAAGAGATGAAAGACTGGATGCGTATTTCGAGAATTTCCTGAAAAATGTGGGAAAGATGTGCTGGGGGAAAGACTCCTAAAAAATATTCGCGAAACGGGAAGCGCTAACAGAAAACCAGGAAGCGATAGACCTAAAACAGCATCAGAACCAGAAAATGTGAAATACATTAACGATAAAATCTGCTCTCAAGAAGATAAACAAGGAAGTCATTTATTGCAACGAACAATTGCTAAAAACTTGAATATTGGAATGAGTTCTGTACAACGAATAATTAAGACACAAAAGCTAAAAGCCTTCAAAAGAATAGTATCTTCTAGAAAAAGTGATACTGTTAAGGATAAAAAAATTAAGATTCAGACAGTTACTTGATAATTTCCCTGTCGCTGATGTTAAAAATATTATCTTCACAGATGAAAAAGATTTCACTTTAGAAATTCCGCGAAAACGCCAAAATGATGTTGTCTACGGGCGTGGTAAAAAGTTTGACATTCCGATGAATAGATTGTATCATGAAATTTCAAGATTTTCCACAAAGGTTATTATATCTAAAGGTGTCTCTTAGAATGGCAAAACAGATGTTCATTATATTGATACTGAAAAGACAAAAGCGAATTCTGCTAATTACATTGAACTCCTGAAAACAAAGTTGTTGCCTGATTGTCGTCGCCTGTATTAAGAAAATAATTTTATTTTGCAACAAGATGGAGTACCTTCGCATACAAGCCACGCTACACAGTCGTTTCCAATTAGCAATACGCCAAGATTAATAACGAAAAATGAGTGGTCACCTCAAAGCCTAAATTATAACCCCATGGATTACTCAATTTAGAAATTACTAAAAGAAAAGGTTTACCGAGGTGGGAGAGAAAAATTACCAACCAGAATTTAAAAGCAAAATACGTGAATCTTGGCAAGAAATTGGCATTAATGAAGTAAGAAAGAGTTTATGTATGTGGAAAAAAAAAGAATCAGATTAGTGATTCATCAAAGTAGTGGTCCAATCGATCATTTACTGTAGGTAAGTTAAATTTCTGATCATTTATTTCTTTACACACGATATTCGGTTTTAGTCGCGTGCGCTTAGTTACGTGTGACTCTATTTCTCACTATGTCTGTTGGTCGGTCGGTCCCCGTTTTGCCTTTTTTTGGTTTAGGTAATAACATTGTAACTACTCGGCCGATTCTAACAAATTTGAAACCCTTATGTTGTTTTACATTCACTTTCAAATGATTAAATTTCTAAAGTCCTTCTAAGGTAGTCCGGGATTATTGAAAATATTGAAGGTCGCAAGGTCATAAATCAGAATAAGTGAGAGCACGTGACTTTGGTCAGCGGACCTTGTTCTGACCCATGTTATTATTTTTGTGAAGTGCAAGAAAACTATAAAAGGTATCTAAATTCCACTTTTTTTGCAATCGAAAAAGGAAGATTGAAAGTATCTTGCATATGGAAATTATCAGGAATAGGAAGGAGGTTAATGAGATTTTATTTTCTTTTAAATGCGTCATTTTGGGGGAGGTGGGGGGCACCCAATATATACATATATGGAATAAATTATTTTTAAGATATAGATATCCATAGCACTTAAGTTTTATGAACCAGCACGCACATAAGACAACCCCTATATAATTTTATTATTATTATACATATATGTATATATATATATATATATATATATATATATATATATATATATATATATATATATATATATATATATATGTGAGATAGAGAAAAAATAAAGCAAATCTAAAGACAAAAAATTGAATAAAAAATAATAAAGGTAAATAGAAAGCAATAAGAGAGAGAGAGAGAGAGAAAGAAATTTCGCTTTTTTTTAATTCAGTATCACTGTTACAGGATTAATATAACCTTATGCACTTACAATATAACTGTTAAACAAACTATTTTATAATTAAAACAAAACAAATACAGTGACAATTATCACGAGCCTTTTGGGACAGACCTTCTTGGACCAGATCGTCCAGCTGGGCCTCTAGTAGCGAAAGGAGAGGGAGAGAGTAAAGTAATGCTTCCCTCCTTGCGTGTCGGAGCTGTTTCTAACGAACATTCTCCAACTTCTTCTTAACCATCCAGGCAGGACCACAGCCTGAACACCTTTCACATCGAAGAGAAACAATCGGTCTGACAACTATATTCTCTTCCCAAAATGGCAGAAACTGGAAGCCTCGCTATGAAATAAATACTCTTGACGCAAGGATTTAGGTTCCAGATGAGTAAAAATACATTTTAAATTAAATTGAGCCATTACGAGTCAAAGTCAGTCGTTCTATGATCAGAAAGGTGGAGTTTAGGGTAATTGTTCAAAAGTTTGTGCGAATAGTATTGATAGAATCCTGTTCGAAGGAGAAAATAGACATGCAGATCGATATAATGATTAAGTAGAAAAATATGTCTAACAATTTGTCTCGTCTCCATCATCATCATCACTAACTCTATAATTTAACAAGGGGATTTTTTGGAGTATTTGAATAATAATTTCATCTTAGTTTGGTTATGACTTGTTTTTTTATCAAAGTTATTTCTAATAATTCTTTTATAATATCAATAAACAAAATGGTGAAGTTCAGAAATAAATATAAGTATCGAAATTTTGTGATTTTTTTTTTAAAACCCAAAGAATTACAAAGGGTGAAGTTCAGAAAATTTATAAAAAATTAACCATGGCTACTTTTTTCAGATTTTAAAGTTGAATCTTAGTAGCGAAGCGCAAGCTCCTCCCGTAGGGAAAAAGGCGAAACCATTGCCTGGTCCTGGTTATACTGTTATCACTTTCAAAAAGGGAAAACGCGCGCGATTATTTTTTTTGTTTTAACACCACCATAAGAAACATCCAAAATATAAGAAAGATGCACTCTCTATGCATGGCAGATACTCATCTGTTGGGGAGTGAGGACCTAAAATCTAAAATCTGCTTGATCATTCTCCATTTGATCGAATCACGATGGTACACATGATGTTCCCCAAACAGGTGCATATCATCTACCATATAAAACGTATGTACCCTGTTATGGCATTGGATAAAACGCCCTACACTTTAATATGCTCATGCACGTACTCACAGGGATGAATGCCCTTACATGAAGCCAGATACAGCCTGAAAGACAGATGTATACATAGCTATATAGAATGACGCTCCTAGTTATACTATGCGACTAACAGACAAAGATATTGGGAAAAACGTCAGATGAAAACCTACCAAAATACCTAACAAAATTTATGTCTTAGTTTTAAACGAAGAAACGAAAGTTGAATATGAAAATAACCTAAATCTACAACAATCAAACAAAGAAAAGCTAAATAAGGAATTGATGCGTACAGAGCAACTCTTAGAAATATCACGTGATTAAAGAAACCTTGTTTTCGTCCCTCCCCCCCTCACTAAATATTGTTACGCTTCACAGGTCACAGGTCAAATCGGGGTAAAAAAATCCTTCAAAATTTCCATCTCAAAACATCAGTTTTATTTGATTTCGGAGACGAATGTTGTTGTTTTATCAAGATTCTGTTCATGTGTTTTGAGGTTGGTGCACCGCTTATTATGATAGTAGGTACGATTTAGTAAAGAAAGTTGCAAAGTCCAGATATGGGAGATGTGATAGTATGTTTCATTTTTATTAGTAGTGAGAGAAAACCATTTGGAGAATCACTACAAAAAAGTTTTCTCAACGTTTCTTGAATAAAATGATGGGAGGTGAAAATACGTAAAGTTACCAAGACCGAGAAATGAAATCGGAATAGGCCAGCACCCTTCAGCACGAGTATTTGAAGTTAAAGATTCCGTATTGCTTCCTGCCATTATGACCTAATAAGTTTTCATCTCAATTTATTTAAGTCGAGTCGAGTGGATAAAGCGCCTCGTCCGCCGCATCACAGCGTCCCTGGTAGAGGGCGGTTTGCATCTCTCCATTGCTCCATGACCGGTTTCTTTATCCTTCATCTGTCCTTCGTTCTCTCTGCCGCATTACACATCCATCACTTAATAGGAGGGCAGAATTTGAAATAAGTTAAAGAAGTGGGCAGAGATGTGAAAGACGCGAATGAAGAAGACAGATATGCTAAAAACGCGAATAAAGAGGGCAGAAATTCAAAAGACCTAAATAAATAAGGCATTCATTTGAAAGACGTGAACAAAAGAAGCAGAAATTTGAAAGAAGAAAATAAAGTGGACAGAGTGTGGAAAGCACGAATGAAGAGGACAGAGATGTTAAAGACGCGAATAAAGAGAGCAGAGATTTGAAAGACGAAAATAAATAAGGCAGATATTTGAAAGATTTGTCTAAAGGAGGTATTCATTTGAAAGAGGTGAATAATGGAAACATTAATATAAAATAAGCTAATAAAGTGGGCAGAAATGTGGATGACGCGAATAAAGAGGGCAGTGATTTTAAGACGAAAAATAACGATGACAGATATGTGAAAAAGGCGAATAAAGTGGGCAGATATGTGAAAGACACGAATAAAGAGGGCAGATATTTGAAAAGTGCGAAGAAAGTGAGCAGAGATTTTAAAGACGTGAAGAAAGATAGCATATATCTAAATGAAGTGAATAATGACGCGAATACAGAGGGTAGAGATGATAAAGACGTTAATAAAGAGGGCAGAGATGCTAAAGACGTTAATAAAGAGGGCAGAGTTTTGAAAGACGAGAATAAAGAGAAGAGTTTTTAAAACATATGAATTATGTAAGCAAAGATGCAAAATACGCGAATAAGGACCGCAAAGGAATAAGGACCCTCGACTTCAATGCACTTGCGCCACTTGTCCCTGAGGCTTCGAATTCCCGACAACCAGAAATCTCTCGACTGCTGTTCAATCCACTCCTGGACGGTGAGCTGGACATCTTGATTGTCCCCAAACCGGCGTCCACGCAATGCAACCTTGAGCTGGCGGAACAAAAAGTAGTCGCTAGGGGACAGATCTGGACTGTAAGGGGGATGCTTGAGCTTCGCGAATCAGCACTGGCGCAGGGCAGCTTGTGCAACTCTGGCATTGCGGACTTCGATGACGTTGAAGTCGATCATGGGGTGTGAGGTTTCTAGGGACCCAGCGGGCACATACCTTGATCATGGCCAAATTGTGGTGGATGATGTTAATAACACTTCCATGTGATATTCCAAGTTCTCGCGTGATTTCTTCGACCTTCACCCGTAGATTTTAGAGGATCATCCTCTCCACACGGGCCACATTGTTCTCGTTGGTCACGTCTGACGGGCGTCCTGGACCGGGGTCATCTTCAAGGGACTCACGACCATGGCGGAACTCCCTATCCCAGTGAGCAATAGTTGCATAGGAAGGGGCGGTGTCGGTGTACACTGCAACCATGAGTTTATGGATCTCTTTGGCATTCTTGCCTTCCTTGGTCAAAAATTTGATCACTGCGCGGTGCTCAACCTTCTCCATTGTTGTAAAATTTGTGACTAACGATCTGCGATCAGCTATTGGTTGTTAAATAGACGAGGCAGGAGCGTGCGGCTACAGGTCTTGAGTTATCATAACTTGTCCTAACACCCCCACAAACAGCGATCCCCCTTCTCTGTTTTGCTCTACCGATTCGCAAAACGTATTGACCGCCCCTCGTATATGTGAAATACATGAATAAAGTCGACAGAGATTTGAATGATGTGAATAAAAATAACATAGATTTAAATAAAGTCAATAAAGATGGCAGAGATTAAAAAATATGGATAGAAGGGGCAGAGATTTGAAATTCGTAAATAAAGAATGCAAAAATTAAAATACGTGATTAGAGGGCAGAGAGGTGAAACACAAGAATAAGAGGGTAGAGATTTGTAAGAGACGAATGAAGAGGGTAGACATTTGATAGAAGCCAAAGAATTGAGAGTCGTTAAAAAAAGAGGTTAGAGATTTAAAAGACGCAAATAAAGAGGGCAGAAATTTGAAAGAGGTCAAAGATGTGAGAAAAGTAAAAAATGAGGTTAGATATTTTAAAGACGTGAATAAAAAGGGTGGAAATTTGAAAGAAGTGAATAAAGTGGTAAGATATGCGAGACTGGAGTAAAATCTGCCAAGATTTGAAATACAGGAATAAAGAGAGCATAATTTGAAAGACGTGTATAAAGAGGGCATTGATTTAAATAACATGAATAAAGAGGATAGAGATATGTAGGATGCGAATAAAGAATGTAAAGATTTGAAAGACGTAAGTAAAGAAGGTGGAGATTTAAAGGACGTGAAAAAGAGTGCAAACATGTGAAACGCGAATAAAAAGGGCAAATATTTTAAAGCTGCGAATAAAGATGGTAGAAATTTGATAGACGCAAATAAAGAGGGCAGAGATTTGAAAAACTTCAATAAAGTGGCAAAGATTTGAATGACGTTAAGAAACAGAACTGATATTTTAAGGACGTGACTAAAGAGGGCATATATTTTAAAGACGTGAATAATGAGGGCATATATTTGAAACAGGAGATCAAACACGGTATAGATTTGAAAAAAACGAATACAGAGGGAAGAGATTTAAAACTCGTAACTGACGAGGGCAGATATTTGATAGACGTAAATAAATAGGGAGGAGATTTGAAATATTCGAATAACGGCGTGAATAAAGAGATTAGAGACGTGAAAGACGCGAATATAGATGGAAGAGATTTAATAGACGCAAATAAATAAGCGCTTGTGAAGTCCAGGATTTGACAACCAGAATCTTATATTAATTCCTTTTGCGTTAACTGCATGCCTTCTTGAATGGTGTGTGCACAAGTGTAACCCTTCTTACTAAGTGTCTCGGGCTACTTTTTGCAATTAATTTAGAGTTTCCATGACAACTGATCCAAGATCAGAATTTTCCATGACAACTGATCGAAGGTCTGAATTTCCATGACAACTAATCGAAGGCCTGAATTTTCCATTACAACTAATCGAAGGTCTAAATTTTCCATGACAACTGATCGAAGGTCTAAATTTTCCATGACAACTGATCGATGGTCTGAATTTTCCATGACAACTGATTGAAGGTCTGAATTTTCCATGAAAACTGATCGAAGGTCTGAATTTTCCATGACAACTGATCGCAAGTCTGAATTTTCTGGTTTTCACATCATAAATTCCTGAAATTTAAATTTGGGGAATAGAAAATTTCTATATATTTCTCTATTTCTACAATCGCCTTTTCAACTGCATTTTTTTGTGATATTATATCTATGCTAATTCCCTTTTAGTCTAAATTGTATTCACCAGATGGGTATCATTTATAAATATTGCAAATATGGACTACCTAAAATCTCGCCTTGGGGCAACCCACTGCTAAATTTGATTGCATTTCGGGCCTTTAATCCGTTCCGCTTCGTTTTCTTCCTCTCACTCAGAGGTCATTCTACTGCATCCAATTTCCTTGAGGACTCTGGCGAAACATATTTAAATTGACTATGCCGCAAGAGGTTCGTCAATATTTTAAATTGACTATGCAGCGGGGGGTTTATAAATATTTCTTCATTACGTTATCCTACTTAGCCGCTTAGGTCTACTTAACCAGAATTCTTTTGGAGATTAAACTAATCTTCCCCTATCTATTTTTCTAGGGGGCAAACTTTACTTATTAAGTTTCAGACCTAAATATGGATAGTTGGTATCTCATCAACTGTTTAGCTGGGAGAAATAGTACCCCCTACTAAGATCCAGTATGTAGTTAGTGTCAAAACCGGGGTAGATCTTGTTTAGGAGTATGCACGGTTACTATAGCAATGAGTTGCCACCTTTACAGTTCATCACGTACAACTGGGAACGCTCCAAACCCAAGCCAAGCAAGTGATTGTATTCAATACTCCAATTTAACAGCCGTAAAAAGAACTGTATTATTGTGTATTTTAACCATTACATTTTCCGTCGAAATATACAGGATAGTTTTCACCTACCGGTATGAGCCCTCTATATCTTACCATACAGTTCTTTTTAGGGTTGTCAGATTTTTCTCTATACTAACCGCATACCATCAGTAGGTACAGTTCAGTTTTCCTTACCCTTCGGGCATAAAATTTGAAACTGTTTAAAAACAAAAAATATATCGGGGAAATTTTCTTTAAATTTTCTGTATCAAAGAGACAAATGAGGATAGAGGAAATGTGATAATAAAGTTTGAGAAAACGGAGGTAGTAATTTTTGGATAAATCATGATTTATTTATTTAAAACTAAGAAAAGTCTAATTAGGGATATCTCAGTTGGATGTTTTTGAAAAGTCGGTCTTAAAACGGTGAAGTTAGGCTAAATGTAAATGTTTTGAAGGTAAATTGACCAAATGTCTCACACCAAAACCTACATCGGTTGGGGTTGTCAGCAAGCATCTGGAACCCACTGTTATTTAGTTCCTACCTGAAGATAATTTGTTTTAAGTAAATCAAAATTATATGCCACCTCATACACTCAAGTTGAAAAGTGAATGATGTATGATTATCTCTCTAAAGCTTAGAGCTTTAGTGAATACAAATGGCTTGAGTGTGATGTGCCAAGAAGCTGTATGAGTATGTGATGGTGCCGATGATGATGTATGGGAGTAAACTTACTGTATGGGAAGGGGGGGGAAGATCTCGATTGAAACCATTGGAAAGGAATAAATTGTAACGGTGGTGTGCGATGGTGGTTGATGTTTATGGGATGAATAGTGTAAATGAGTTTGTCCCTGAAAGTGTTGTGAGGTGGGATAGACATGTAAGAATAATGGTTGGAAGTGGAATTGTAAAGAGGATAGACGAGATTGAGTTTCAGGGGTGATATGGTGGAATTGTGAAGAGGATAGACGAGATTGAGTTTCAGGGGTGATATGATGTAATAGGTGAGTTGATTCTATGAATGCTTGAGAGAAAAAAAGGGCGAACCGAAAAGGAAGTATATGATATCAAATTATATGATAGCCT
This sequence comes from Ceratothoa steindachneri, assembly GCA_963969495.1. Taxonomy (NCBI): domain Eukaryota; kingdom Metazoa; phylum Arthropoda; class Malacostraca; order Isopoda; family Cymothoidae; genus Ceratothoa; species Ceratothoa steindachneri. The sequence continues at coordinate 53,811,817 of OZ018332.1, forward strand.
TGTATGGAGAGAGTAGAGTTGTAGTACTAAGGGCATCCTGCCCCTGGAGGAACCATGACTCAACAACATATTATAGTACATAGCAGCCGATCTTCATGAAGGAGTTTGAGAAAAATGGAGGATTGCTTTGTTCTGGCTGGGAAATAAATGGGGTGGGACGGGCACTTAGTTTTAGTTGCGTTGAAATGCACCGACCCTACTTTGTGGATAACTGGTGTAAGTTGAATGTTGGTTAAGCGAGATACTAATGTTTTGAATATATATTTATATTTCCATCGCGTCACCAACTTAAAATGACATCAGGTAAAGGTGGTAAGGATGCAGGAAGGAACTTAATTCTTATCGAGCAGAGAAAGTAAAAAATAAGAATTTCATCTTATGTGATATTATTGAGTTATTATGTGATAGAAGTGCTGAGTGATAAAAAATTACAATTCATATTAGTTTGACGTAAAAAATGCCTTTAGTAGGAAACTAAACCATTAACAACCTCAAAGAAATGACGCATTCTCCAAGTACGAGCGATTCCATTATTCATCCGGTTCTTTGATAGGACGAGGCGCCAACGCGAACCATTGGGGAAGTAGGGTATAATGTGATGGTTTTGACCAAATATTGCCTAGACATTTTTGTCTTTGCTAAAATGCGGCAAAATGTCATCACGTTTAATGTTCTTCCTATAATTGAATCCATTTTCATCTTGAGCCAAGGCCAAATTATGACAACGGGAGAATCAATCCAACGGAGAATAGAGTTGTATATGCCCTTACTTTCTATATCTATATTTGAATAAAAATACATTAATTATATGTCCATACCGAAAGTAATACAGGATAATGAAGATACGATGCGTCTTTTCTAATGTTCAGAATTCATGATAATGAGATAAGTTTTCGAAACTTGAGATTAAATTGAATGATAACAAAAAATGTCTCAATTATCTGCTATCTCTTATCTTCCTCTTTGCCTCACTTTACTCATTTTTCCATTTACCTATATAGTACAAAAACCAGTTGCTCTACAATTCAAAAGTGTCTTGCAAATTCTTTCTTCTAGTCAGGTAAATGGCCAAGACGTATTTCCTGAAAATCATGGGTTTTTTTCGGATCAGTAAAAGAATAAACATTCTAATTGCGTAGTTGAGGCATAAGGGTTTCAGCCAAAATTGTCAAAGATATATATCACCCTTAAAAGAGTTATGCCAGAGCTTCGAAATTTCAAAATTTCAGCTCTATAAGCTTCTATTAATTAATTTTTTTTTAGGTATAAACAAAACCGTTATAATCATATCCATATTCACCTAAATCACTACTTCGATATTGTCTATTGCGAAATAGTGCTTTTGAATCTATCAACCCTTTATGAGTCGCCAACATGAGCATTACTAGAGACTCAAGGATGACGCAAGGATACAAATGCAAACCAACGATATCCCTCTTCTGACCCGCCAGAGGAAAACTATTATAATATTTGAGTCATTAATAACAAAAAGAAAATATCTAAATGACATTTTCTTAGATGGTAATGGATACAATTTAGTATCCGATGTGGTAATGGAAGCAATTTAGTATCAGCTGAATAAAATGCGAGAGAATTTTGAGGTCTCGCATAAAACTGCTAAAATCGCCTGATTCATCAAAGTCGGCGTAGAGTAACATGTAAGCGAATGGATGTTTTGATTGAGTTAATGCAAGTTGATTTTTTTGCGCGCGCGAACCCAAAGCGCTACTTTCCTTTTCCATTAGCTTCGTGTCTAATTGTATAATTTTCGGTTAACTCAGTCAGTCTGCATCCTGCATACCGATCAATGGGTAATGCGCCCCTCCCCCTGCGTGTAAGCTTGTGTGTGTTTGTGTATATCATATGTGGGGTTTTTTTGCAGTCTTTCGGTCTGTGTGTATGAATTTGTATTTCTTTTTATGTGAAGGTTTAGAAAAGAGAATTTTTATTGGAGTATTACTATCAGGCTTTGTGTGTAAGTTCATTGAAATATGTGTACGTGTTTGTGGGTGTCTGTCTATTTGAGGTACTATTTGAAGGTATGTAAAGGTGATGTCTGTATCTGTTCATTTTTGTGTTTAGTTTTCTGGGTGTGTATCTAGTTTCATAAGCTTGCAAGTTAGTAGATTAAGAACGTAAATGTATATCTCTAGTATACATTTATCCTGCTGTGTTTAATGCAATACATTTTTATTTATCGCTTCCTTTGAGATTATTTTTCTATCTTCTCAAACTTGTTTAACTCATTTAAAATCAAAAAGCGCTCTCTGGAAGTCTTTGGAAACGATAAACTATCAGGATATAGTTATTGCTTAATTTTTTCTCGTCTACAATAAAATACTTTCTACTTGTTATATTAGTTCATATAAAAAATGTAGATCATGATCATTTATAGGTCGAATTTTCAAGCTATGAATTTCCTATAACAGTGTTCAAAGATATCCATGTACAATTAAGTATTGTAAATTCATGTAGCACACTTTTAAAAATCTTTCTCGATGGATTTTTTTAAGAGTTAGTTTTACTTTGAGGTGAGACTATTCCAATAATATCGCGATGATGAACGAGAAAGCTTCCCTTCAGTGTAGTTTGTCGGTTGCAAAAAAGTTGAAATTTTGATATATGTCCGCAGATGTTACAAAATAGAGGGTACAAAATTATTACTTCAAGAATATTTTCCAATTTTTATACACAGGTCGTATTATAAATCTAGGCTTCAGGCAAAAGGTTTCGGTGTGCTAGCGCTCTCTATTTGTCTATTTCCCAACACAATTTCATGCAGTGATACATCACTGAGTATGTAATCCGTAAAAGGATAAACTTACATACACACGATCGCCATAGGTATCAGACACATACACAGTTGAATAGGTGTTTTATGGTACATTAGATCAAATGCCAGCTAAATTATTTATCCAATGAGACGTAGTTGAAATTGTGTTGGCATGTATTGTCATATATGCATGTATGAGGTGAAGTCCCTAAGGTTCCTGGGTATAAGAATCCAATTGGGAATTCTTAGAATAAATTTGAAACCTAAAGCGTATTTGAGATAGATATAGATAATTGGATAAATAGGAAATATCAATAGATTTTTGCGCACACGTGAATAAAAATAAGGGCAAAAGTTGCCTAGGAACCCCTTCTCCCAAATAACCGTAGTTGACTTGAACCGGGCAACAAAAAACATTTGCTGAAGATGTTATCATGTCAGTTATGATATCAGCATTATGAATGGTACTGTAGAGTGGAGGATGGTATTTATGGGGCTGGTTAGAAGTGGGAATTTTACTAATGACCAAATCCACATTCAAGCTAGTGAAAAGGTTAGTGGGATAGTGGGCAATGGATCTAAATATTTGGCTGGAAATTATAACCTTTCTAGATATTCTGATGTCGAGAAGAGATTCAAGAAAGTAAACTGTATATGGTAGGTAGATGTAGTGAGTCCAAAGGTCGAATTCACGTACAGTTCTATCGCAAGAAATTATAAAGATAATTTTGATTACACAAGTTATGCATAGGTTAATCATTGATCGGATTGATCACGTTATTGTCCAAAATCACTCACTATCGTAACTGATCTTGCCGAGTGGCCGATCTATTTAAAAGAGTGGGTCGTTTCCTTGGCAAAGGCTGTCAATAGTCCTGAAGTATAGCAAATTAACTTGAGTGACATTTGCATTGATCAGTAAACTTCAAGCTGTGATCTTTCTATTGATCTTTGGTCATTCTTAGCGTAAATGGAAATTCTCGTGATTCACTAAGGTTTTCAAGTAGAATGATTTATTGAATAAAGCAAAGAAGGTTCGTCATTTGTCTTTAGAAATAATAACTAACTGAGGAATCTCAGCTCAAAGGTTTTTAAAAAATCAAATCTTGAACAATAGCGGCCAAATTCAGAGAAGTGGACTTTACTGAATTATATAAAGAAATATATAACAAAACGAACAGCATCATCTTTCAAAGGAAGTGTTTATAAATATATCTACAAAGTGGCGAAGTTGTTAGGTAAAAATATCTATAATAATGTATAAGTGGGAAAAGGTGGTTAATGCTTCCGGCACTAGAAGTTGGAAAGGGAGAAATATCATAGAACTAACCTGTCCCCGTTATTCAAAGAAGGCTGGAGAATATTCAGACCTTGAAATGAACACTTTCTCAATTTTTCGCAACACGAATGTTTGTTTGTTTGGGTTTAATTTGCGTTAACACATGGGGTCATAGGCGCAGCGCGACACGAATAAATTTTTAAAAACCTGATGATCCACTTAAACTAAAATAGCCTACTTGAATTCAAGTTAGATTTTCGAGGTAGTTAAAGAGATAAGCATACAAGAAGTTGTCAGCGATTTGGGACTTCTGAAAAGGTTGAGGCATCAAGTTGATTTTATTGTTGGGCGTTTGTGTAATGGAAATGGTTTGTAGGTGTGTTTTACGGCAACTGAGAGTTCCTCTATATTGGAAGAATGCTGTGAACGCACTGTTGTCTAAGAGTAAAGTACAGGAAGGTTAATTTTATTTTATGGGAGAAGCAGCAGCAATGACAAAACTGCTGAATTAAGGCGTTGTTTTTTAAAAGATCTTAGCTATTAATTTTCAATTTAATGTCTACATGCCTGCCTCATGAAGCTGACAAGTTGAAAGAATCTGGAAACACCTATGATGGTCTCTGTTTCACAGGTAGCTCTAGAGTGAAAGTAAGATTGTTTATGACTTGTGAATCTGGTGCTAGAATCTTCAACGCAATATCTATAGGAAGATATCGCTCTACGAATATGACGAAGTCAGGTTATAATATGAGGAATGCATCAGCTAAGTACTTCAAAAGAGAATACCTAATAGCATATATAGAAATGAGAGAGGAGAATTCTGAAAGGGTTTTCAAGGGCTCTAATTTTACACAGAAAATTGAATTATTGATTTCCCGGACAGTTTTTTATGTCATCTAATAATTTAGTTGACTTCTAATGTTAAAAAATATACACACATTATTCAATCCAAGGGCGTACTAACCCCTTAGAAAGTTTCAGCCTTTTCTTAGCAGCATTTTAGGCTATAGCCGATATGTGCTTCTTCCCTGTATACCTGAACTGACTGTTTTATTTAAGATAATAATTAGGCTGTGTCGAGGTATACCTGTATAGACTAGCTTGGCGCTCAGAGTCTTACGCAAGTACGGACAGACAGCCGTCCACAGGCCGCTTGAGTTATGTCTGAACGATAAATAGTACGAATTACGGTTGAAGGGGTTTAGATTAATGGCTTGCCAAATTGCAGTTCAAAGGATATATAAAGACAATACGCCAAAATAGAATTTTAATATACATATATTAAATAAAGGGGTAATTTATATATATATATATATATATATATATATATATATATATACAAAAGGGGCAAAAAATTAGTTGTGGTGGTTAAATGAATTAAATGATGATTAACAAGGTAATCTGGGGCTGACCATATACGATCGCTTTACCTTCAAGCGCGGTCGAATTTTATTGAGGAGGGGGCTAGACAACGGCGCAGGTCTTCAAGAAGATACTTCGGTTAATCCTGACTCGGAGGACTTGAAGAAGGGATTGGATTACTTCGTGATGAAGAATGAGATATTCTCTGCTCCAGAGAGACGTAATCTCAACTCGAGACGATTCTGCTGATCGGCAGGGAATCTCAGTCTCGAAAGAGGGGAATCTTGAAGAAGTGGTGAAGATGAGACGGCCGCACAAAGCTTCGGGTGAAGGGGCTTGATAGCTTTCCTCTAAGCAGGGGCAAAGCTTAACGAAGGTAGATCTGATGGCGAGATCTTCGACGACGTACGACGACTAGTTACCGGGGTCACGGGAAACAAACGGCAGTCTGTACGGAGTGAATGGTGGGCTTTCAATCTCCGCGAGAGATGGTGAACTTTGGGTTAAATACCCGTGTGGCTGATCTGCTAGACGCCTTAGGGCTTTGCGGTCCCTAAGGAATTCTTGGCGCCAACCTATGTAAACACAATTAATAATAAAGCGTCGTTCCAGACGATCAAACTCGCCTCGCGATATGGAGGTAGGGTTAATATAGCCGCGCACGGCGTTATCACATGCGAGTGGGGGAGACGATGGGCGTCTGAAAACAAACACGTGGTCTTGAAAGAATAGAGGGGGTATTTCCAAGGACTTCCTCTCACGGTGGTCCTTCGAGGGCATTTCCTCACAGGCTGTAAAAGGTAGTTTTAAAAGAGTTGATATTTAAGTGTGTAATTCTTTAGTAAAACGAATATAAACTGTGTTTTACTGCATTAAATTTAACCAGATTAAGTTATAAAGAAAAGCAGTACATCGTAACTTTCTGTGAACCATACCGAGGAAGCACCGTATAAGAAGGCATAATAATCTATATGAGTAAAAGTATAGCATAAAAAATGAAGGCTCTCCCTGCTTACTTCTTTCACAGCAATATTGCGGTATAGTAGTCGAAGAACGACCTTGGCATGTTGAAAAAGAGATTTCCTAAGAATTTTGACAGAATAGCTGAAATATTTCTAAATTTTCGATTGTCGGGCGGGTTATGATACCAGTTTTCATTTCTTTGCGCCTTAAAATATATATATATATATATATATATATATATATATATATATATATATATATATATATATATATATATATATATAAATATATATATATATATATTCCATCACTGATAGAAGCTATATCTCAACCTTGCCAATAAATCATCCTTCCACTTCCCCCCTGTTTGGTCACACCGCGAAAGAACATCACTCTACGGTGTCATTAAACAGCGTCACGTAGCTCGTTAAGTTGTTCCTTCAAATTTATGGCTGTAACGATGAGAAAGATGGGGCTCGCTTAATATTGATAAACCATGCTTAAATCTCCATTAATCCTGAGTTTAATGACATATTTCTAATAATTGAAAATAATACACAGCACTGGAAAGCCTCTTCCAGGCTATCGTTAAAAATAATACGACACAAAACACCTGAACGGACAAAAGCATTAATCGGAAAAGGGAAACATTAAATATTCACCTGTCAAACATAAAAAAAACAACCCTATTCAAATATCACGAAAATAAACATAAATAAAAAGTATTTGGTACTTTCCTAACATCATAAGGCGATTTTTTTTTCTTTTCTATTATCTACATAAAATTTATTTTATTTAAAGATTTTTTATATTTAATTGTTTTTACTAGGCGAGTAGATTAGGCTAGGTTATTAAACAAACAACCATAAAGCCAAATATTTCTATCGTCCCCCCCCAAATAATTCACTAATTCAACTTTACGTACCCTAAAAATTTCCAAAAAGAAATATAGAAAAAAAATAGCCTTTAGCAAACGAAATTGATTGTCAATAATATAAAAATTATAATATTTTTAAATTTATTTACTTAGCCTAGAGCTAACCACTCGTCTATATATACACTCAATATTTGGTTATAAAATGTGATTGAGGCAAGAAGATAGATATGTATATGGACATAAGAATAGGTTTAGCAATTTTCCGCACTTAAGGAAAATAAACATGGAAATTAATTTGGGTCGTAGGTCATTTAATTCAAGAGGGAAATCTAAATAATTACATATATTTGGTTGCAGAATTATTGGTACTTAAATGAGACTAACCAGCAATCTAGGAATCTTATGAAATTTAGAGAAATAAATAAGTTTCAATTCAATTTACGATCTGTCAAGCATCTATAAGAGACAACGGTATATATATATATATATATATATATATATATATATATATATATATATATATATATATATATATATATATATATATATATATACAGTTTTCCTTAAAAAAGGAAAACTGGATGTTCTGGCCCTGAGTGAAAGCAAGTTGAACGGAAAGGGTGTAGAATGGTTTGGTGTGGTGGAAGCGATAAAATCAGGAGTAAATGAGAGAATGAGAGCGAAGCATTGGGTGGAGGTAATGATGAATGAGGAAATGTTGAAGTGTGTAAGAGAGGACAAGAAGGTAAATTCAAAAGTGTTGTGAGTGCGAGTGAAGTTTGGATGCGAAAAGTGGGTGAAAGAAGCGTTTAGTGAAGAGCTGAATGGATGTCTGCAATGTTTTAATTTAAATGAGAAAGTAAATGTAGTGGATGATCTGAATGCAAAGGTAGAAGATTGAGTATTGAATGGGGTAATTGAGAGATACGGACTGCTGAGAGTGAATGATAGTGGTATCAACCTCGCGGAAATGTGTGTTAAAGGAGAGATGGTAGCTGACAACACATGGTTTAAAAAGAAAGAGCACAAGAAGTACACGTGGGAAAGACTGAGTATGCAGGTGGGAGAAAGGGTAATTGAGGATCAAAGAAGCATTTTAACATATACTCGGATGGGAAGAGAAAATGTGGAAGACTTTTGTTTTTAGATGTAAAGAAGAGGGTGGTGGAAGACTTATCCGACCATCTTCTGGTAATAGCAGAAGTAAGAGTATAGAGTGTAAGGATCGAGAAGCTGAAAGAAGCAAGATGGAAGGAAGAATACAGAGTTGGTTGAAAGAAAGTGGGAAGTGATAGGAGAGTCTGAGGGTTTGGGTGTGGAAGTTGATACGTGAGAGCATAGAAGCTGCCAGGAAAGCATGAGAAATAAGCATGCTTGGAGAAGAGACAGTCAGGAAGAGTAGCGAATGGTGGAATGCTGAAGTGGAATAGCTAGTGAAAGAGAAGCGTGAACTGTTCAACAGGTATAAACAGAACAGAAGGGCTGAAAACAAAGAAAAATATAGGAGGAAGCGACCGAAGGTGAAAAATCGAGAGGTCGAATTTAAGAGAGAAGCAAATGATAGGTGGGGTGAAAGAGTGTCTGAGTGATTTATAGAGAATACAAAGCAATTTTGGAAGCAATTAAATTGTGAGAGAAAGAAGAAGGAGCCGATAGAGATGTGAGTGAAGGATGAAAGGGGTTAAGTAGTTAGTACAGATGAAGAAGTAAGAAAGAGTTGAGAATATTTTGAGAATTTGGTTAATGTGGACGATAAAGAATCACAGCTGTTATATCTTGGAAGAGGTGGGATAACATCAAAGAGAATTAGAGAGAGTGAAAGAATTAGCAAAATGGAAGTGGAAGAGGCAATGAAAATGTAAAACGTGGAAAGTCAGCGGGCATGGATGGGGTAACAGTTGAGATGCTGAAAGTGGGCGGAGAGTGTGTCGTAGAGTGGTTGGTGAGGTTGTTTAATTTTTGTATGAACCACGGGTGTGTGTCGGAAGATTGGAGGAATGCATCTATTGTTCCTATTAAAAAAAGTGAAAGAACTGAGTGTGGGAGTTATAGGGTTATAAGTCTGTAAAGTGTTCCTGGAAAGGTTTATGGACGAGTCGTAAGTGAAAGAGTTGGGAAGTGTACGGAAAGTCTTATTGGAGAGGAACGAGGGGGGCTTAGGAATGGTAGATGGTGTGTGGATCAGATTTTTACCTCAAGGATATATGTGAGAAGTATCTGGAAAAAAATAAAAGTATGTTCATGGCATTTATGGATCTGGAGAAAGCATATGCATATGACAGAGTGGACCGAAAGTGGATGTGGAATGTGTTGATAATGCTTGGTATTAAATGCACACTAATAATAGCTATCAAATGTTTTTATGATGGCTATAAAGCATGAGTGAGGGTTGAGAGAAAAGAAAAGTGACTTGTTCAGTGCAAAGACTGGACTCAGACAAGGATGCGTGATCTTATCCTGGCTGTTCAATTTGTATATATAGGTATATGAATGAATTCACAAGCAAGGTAAAGTGGTGCCATAGGGAAGGGATGAGTGGGCTCCAAGTGAGCCTAAAGTGGGGGAGGCTTGAAGAAGTGCAGCGTTTTAATGTTTTAAGTATCTGGGGGTGGATCTGGCAGCTCATGGAAGGGGTGAAAATGAAATATTGCAGCTAATGGGAAAGTGAGTACAAGCATATGATGCGATAAGGAGTCTAACGAAAGGGAAGCGAATGAGCAGGCGAGCGCAAATGGGATTGTATGAGGGAGAGATTTTTCCCATTGCTCTTTATGGATGTGAAACATGGCCATAGTTATGGAAATGAAATGTCTGAGATGTATTTATGGTGTGAGGTTGAATGAAAGGGTGAGAAAAGAAAGAGTGCGAGAGAGATGTGGAAGCAAAGTGAGTTTTCTTAAAAGAGCTGATAGAGGTGCGATGAGATGGTATGGTCACCTAGAGAGAATGGAGGATGAAAGGCTGGTAAAGAGGGTGTATAGATCTCGAGTGATAGGAAGGAGATAGCGTGGGCGTCCGAGAATGGGGTGGATGGAGTGTACAAGAGATGTCCTTGCTATACGGGGCCTGAGCATTCAGGAGGCAGAAAAACGTGCTAGGGATAGGAATGAATGGGAAAGAATGGTTTTCCGGGAAACCGGATAGCCGGACTCTGATGATGGATGGAAAAATGCAGTAGGTGGTCACCTTGGTTAGGCAGGGGGTAATGTGTGCGAATGGTAGAGTGGAAGTGTCTCTGACCATGCGCCACCCCGTATGTGGAAAATATTTGCGGGGAGTAGCTTCTTTTCTATACATGTTTTGTTAAGGACCATGTAGCATTTTGACTTTACTAATTTTATTCTAGCTCGTTCTAACTCGAGAATGCAGTTTTTGATATGAGTCGGAAGATTAAAAATCAGCTGAGAAAGATCCATGTTTTGGTCATATTTAAAACATTCATATTTTGGCCATTAGCTACCATCTTTCTTCAGGCATCTTCAGATAGAAGTTTTCGTTATTGTTGAGACTGTATTGATGTAGTTTCCTTCGTTTTTGATCCTCTACCGGCGAGGTAACTGTATGTTGGTTTGTGGGCAACAAAGAATAAACTTCGTTGTTGATGATTAAAGATTGATGAAATAGATGGATAGTGGTAGAAAAAGGTGGGGTGAAAGAACTCAAAAAGTATTTGGCCCTGGTGTTGGAGGGTACCTTTATCTTGCTTATTTTTTTTAGCTTTGGAATTATATTGTTCTTGCTCTTTGATAATTTATACAATTTCATATATATATATATATATATGAAATTGTATAAATTATTTTTGCTCTATTTCTTTATTTATATATTTCGTTTTCGTTCTTTGATGCCTTTTATAGGTTCACATTTCCTTTACAGAAAAGGTGCAGTACTCGCTCTGAGCTATATATATATATATATATATATATACCTATATATATATATATATATATATATATATATATATATATATATATAATATATGAATTTTAGGCAGTATATTTTCATTATGGCAGGTTTTATTGAAAGCCACCTCTAGTGTCGTGTTAATAATAATTTCTTCATTGTTTAACCCGTGAATAAGCCTATCAAAGTTCATTAGACCCTGATATTTATTAATTGCAAAAAGGTGGAAGGGTATTAATGCACTTTAGCAGTTTCTTTTATTGTACTGACGCGTCTCGATACAAGTATCGTCTTTAGAGATAAAATGGGAAATTAAATAAAATATTTCCATTTATATGTTAAAAAGAATGTGTTAACACACTGACGAACGGAACGTTGACACGTGTATGCTAACTAGCAATCTGACGAGGTGCAAGTAGTGAGTGGTCGAGGAAGTATGAGTGGCCGGAGAGGGGAACGGGTTAAGTTGCTTACCAGAGGTGGTTAGTGGCTAGTGTCAGCTCTCCTAAATCTACGTGGTCCCTTGATTTCATTTTCTTGCAGTGGGCAGGATTTCATTGGAGTGAGATTGTATATTTAGTCTTGGTTGGTTTTCTTGAATATATATATTGCTTTTAGATGTAATTGAAGTCTGTTGGGAGAAGAGTCTAAAATTTTGCTCTTTGCTTCCATAATTTTCTGTTAAGGCAAGTTCCATGTATTTTTTGTGTCTGTTCTTTAGGTGCACCATTGTTGAGGTGGTATGGTATTCTTCTTGAGAGTGTGGTTTCGGTCATTCCAATCTACGAGTTAGTTAAGAGCTCACAGTCTCCTAAGGTACATGTTTACTCATATATCAAATGGATCCTTTGTTTAATTTGAGGAGGAGGTTTTGGGTTATTTTTCATGAAAAGGGTTGATGTCCGTGTATTTACATAGTAGATGGTTAGTGCGATCTTTTTTTCGGTATTCGTGGGTTTTGTTCCATGGTTAATAATGTCCTTGATTGCTCTCTCGTCTGCATGGTGTTCTATACTCATAGCGTAAAAGAATTCTATAAAGATACAATATAGCATAAAGTTAGAATGTGGAGAGAATGATAGGATAGAGAGAAAACATTGCTTAGGGAGTGTAAGTGTTGATGGGATGATAATGAGTATTAGATAAACGATGAGGGTGATAAGGTAAGGATGATAATGATTGTACAAGGTTGTCTGGCTAACGCTTTTCTTTTTCTTTTTTTTTTGCTTTTTGATGTGACTTGCTTTATCGAATATCTTTAATTTTTTGTGTATTTATTAGTTTTGTTCTTTGAGCTACATTTTGGGATGTTTTCCTGTCGCTGGTGATTATTTGTGTGATGTTATCTGCTAGTTGGATTACATCGCACATTCATGGGCTGGTTGTGTAAGATCTCTGGTGTACACAGTGTACAGCATTGGAGAGAGGCATCCTCCCTGGGGACACCCGTTTGCAGGTCGATCTGGTCGCCTGTTTACCCGTTTATTTGTAGTACGTATTTTCTTTCATCCAGGTAGTTGCATAATGATTTGCAAACATTTATTTGCAGGTTAAGGCTGCAGATCTTGGCTTTTAGGCCGGGTAACTACACCTTGTTGAAGGCTTTAGCAACGTCGCGGAGTACTATGTCTACTCTGTTGCCTCGCGCTGTTTCTGTGGCAATTTTCTTGGTTATAATCGCCAGCACGGTATCCGTTCCTCGCTTGCTCCTGAACCCGTGTTGTTGTGGTTAGTACAGGTTATTTTGGCCAAGGTGTTTCGCCTGGTGTTTTGGTTTGCCCGGCTTCGTTAGAAAGATCATCTTTGCCATTTTAAATATTTGGGGAAAGTATCCATTATTGAGAAGGGCATTCTCTCCCCCAAGGGGTAGTTTCTCTCTTCGTCGACGTATCTGTATGGTGCAATGCGTTCTTGTTGCGCCTCTAAGGTTTGTAAGAATTCCTCTTCATGCTCCATCTCGTATTCTTGGTTCTCCTCTGGTGTTATTGAGAATATTTGTTTCCAGTGATTTTGGAAGTGATCTTGGAGCTTGTCGTTTTTTGCACTTCCCTGTCCTGTATTTTCAGTTTTATATTTTCTTTTGGTTGTGATCCTCGTAGTTTTCTGTATTCTCTCCAGAATTTCTTCGGATATGCTTCGACATCCATTTTACTTATTATGTTATTCCAAACTGATTTGAGTTTTCTTTGATAAGAGTATCTATATGCTTTCTGATTATGATTAGCCTTCTGTATCTCTCCATATTAGTACCCATTTCTGTAATTTCTTTGGTTAAGAACTGAAATTCCTCCATCCTTTTCTGTATTTTGTGGTTCCATATGGGAGCAAGTAGGGTTCTGTATTCTATTATTAGCGTGTGAATTCTGTCCGCTTCAACGATATTTTTGGTGATTAGTTTTAATTGGTTTTCTATTTCTTCTGTCCCTTGGTTGTTTAGGGATCCAGTTTCTAGTGTACTTAAGTATTCTTTGTAACCATTCTAGTTTGTTTTGCTGATAGCTTTTCTTTGTGGAATTTAATTTTGATGGGTGTAGTTGAAGTGGTCGTTATCATACTTAAATGTTCGGATGGGGTTGCGGGGCCTGGTTCTGTGCGGTGATTTAGTTTGAAATTTTGGTTCATAAGTACGATGTATGGAGTTGTCGCCGTTAGGGCTGTTAGGTAAGTTGATAAGTCTGGCCCTTTTATACTTAACAGGTCCTTTGTATTAATATTTGAAGGGATTTCCTGCCCCGTTTGGTTGGCTTGTGTAACCTGCCTATCTGTATCTTGCATTGAGGTCTCCTGTTAATTTGGCTGAGGCCTGTCGACGAAAAGGTTTGAGGAAATTTGGAGTTGGCAAATACGAGCGTCTTGGAGGCTGATATACCCTAGCTATGACCATATCTCCCGTGGTCATTTTTATTTTTATAGCCAGATATGATTCTTTCAAGTCCTTTACCTCTATAAAATGGATTCAGGTTTTGACGCCAATTTGCTACACCATCTTTCTTGTTTGGGTGTATTTCGTAGTAATAAACTTATAGTTTGGAATTTTTATAGTAACGATCTCTGTGTTTATTCCACTTTCGCTTAGAATAATTAAATCTCGTTTTCTTTTCTTATTATGTTTGAATATGATATTATTTTTTCTTGCCAGCCGTTTACATTTAGTGCAAATATTTTAATTTTTCGTTGGTACGTATCCATGTTTAATTATTTGTTTGAGATGTTTTGACACGATTCAGAGGTGATATGTATCATTTCTTGCTTTAAAGCATTGTGAACATATGTCTCATCTGCGTCTGCCTCATATTTCCACCTGTACTTTCCCTTAACTAGTCCGTCCACGATTTCTTTTTGTTTGAGTTGTTTAGGTAACGGTTTGGCGTGGGAACCTTATTTTTTTCTGTTTAAATCTTGGGTATTCAGTTTGGGTTTTTGATTTTGTTTTGAGCTTTCTGGGGTCGTCTGTGAGGTTTCTTCGTTGATGGATTCCTCTTCAGGATCGGTATCCATTCCGGCTTCGGCTTCTTCCGGGTTCGTATTTTTCGGAGTCGCTTCTTGGGTCATGTTTATTCTGTACAGTTCGTTCGAACGAAGGTTCTCCGGGAACCACATTTTTTTTAAGTCCGTTCTTTTCCAGCATGGTATTCAATTCGTTTGCCTATGAGCCTGGTTTCGCCATGTTTGGAAGTGGGCGTGAATTATGCAGATAATTAAATATGGCCTCATGTATTCCTCTATGTTCACCATTGTGGTCTGTGTGGGTGGTGTTGCGGAATTTTCACTTGCAGTTGCTGCAGCGTAATAGGTAGTTTTCCTTCTTGCTTTTTCTGTGCTTATTTCTAGTTTTTTTCTTTTGTATGAGGTGCTTTTTTATTGCGCAAGGCATAGCCAGTGTTCAGTGGGCATTTTCACAGTTTAAGCATTTATTTCCCGTGCTCTTGCATTGGTCCCACCTGTGGTATAGGCTTGTGCATTTGGAGCATGCAATCCCTTTGTAGTTGCAGTCTTTAGGCGAGTGTTTGTCGAGGGCGTAGCAGGGAAAGTATACTTACACGCAGACAAATATCTCCCTCTCGATTTGATCGGGTGAGATTTTATTATAGAAGGCAAGCAGTCCATGTTTCGAGGCTTTTATGGACATTTCCTTAGATCTAAATACTACTTTAAATACATGATTGTGCTCTTTTCCATTTTAGTTTTTAAATTCGATTATATCTTCGATCTTTGCCCAATCCTGTTTTTTTCGAGTTCTTCCTTGATTTGTTTTGGAGTGTGCTCACCGACCCAGGCGTCGAGTCGTCTGCAGATCACGGATCTTTTCGTTTGCACGTCCGGAGAGGTCTGAGGTGCGAGTCCGATCTTTTCCAATTCTTTGGCTGCGTTTTCGCTCATGAGGAGATCTAGGTCCTTTTCTGTGTCGCATAGCGCCACATAACCGTTGTGCTCGTCTTTCAGTCTAAGGAGTATGACTCCAATATCAGCCTCGATAATCCTTAGTGCCAATTCGCGATTTGGTTTCTCCCGACCAGGAAGGATACGAAGGGGGACTCTCTTCGCTCTTTCACGGTCGTCTATTTTGGCTCGTTAGAGCTTCCTTCCTCTTTGTGTTTTCTTTTTCTTCTTTGTACCTATTGATTTGTCTGGGATAAAATTATGTTAAAGTTTTGAAATAAAAAATGGGAATGATCCCCCCGGCCCCCACAATCCTTAGCGTAGTCGGTATATCTGCCTGGATGAAGATGATGAATGAATGAGATGATGGACCTGGGGAGGCCCTCCAGAAGGATGAGTCATGGCAAACTTGATGATGGGTGGTGATTGAATCAACTACCATCACCCGGGGTGCTGCCTTTTTTGGGTTTGTATATCGAGACCGCTTCCAGCTCACATAGAGACTGGGTTTTTGTCCCTCTATGATCACTCCCGGTCCATCAGTGATAGAGAAAACTCTTTCCAAACGGTTGCAGCATCGCCTCTTGTCCGGGGTGCCTAGGACGGAAGGTTCCATAGTGGGCTAGTCCACAAACCTGCTTTCCCGACCGCCTCAAATTATGCCTTGTCAAGCGACGGGCATACGTCGAACCAGGTTATGAATGGTAATACACACGACTACGCCGTGAAAGGTGAGAGCGGAGGGGTTGATGAGTTTAGGTAGCCATATAATTAATTATGACGACCTAGTATAAATTTCTTTTTTACGTCCCCGGTAGGGGAAAAAGTGGCGTTGGAGAGGGAGACTCTTTCCGTAAGGATCGATGTGCAAAGTGCTCTTGTAATTCTCCGATCTTTTTTCTTCTCCAAAAGGTCAGGCGTTGAAAAGCGAAAGTAGCGTGAGCTGTCTTTCGAGTTCAAGTGTTCAATGTCCGTACGTTCGAGTGCCTCAAATTCTTGGAGGAGTCGTTTGAAATTTCCGTAAAACTTTCCTCCTTTATCGAATTCAGAGGTAATTGCGAAGAGTGTATATGCCAGGAGTTCTATGCCTGTCAGTATGTATCCCCAAAAGAATTCTATAATGTTTTTCTTGTTTGTATTTCGGTTATTCTGGGGTTCTGACAGGTACCATCGGTCCATTTTAATTCTTATAGCTGTTTGTATTTCTTTATTGGAGAATCCGTTGTTAACGAGACCCTGAGTGGCTCTCTCAAGTTCTTTGTGTATATCCCTACATGTATTGTAGTGGGTGAAGGCACGGTTAATATACGATGTGATCACGCTTGTTCGGTAGCGTTTAGGGCATTTGCTGTCTGCATTTATGCAAAGTCCCTGATTGGTGACTTTAAAATATACTTTTATCGTTATTGTTTCATTAATATTGGTAGTAAGGATATCTAAAAATGGTAACTGGTTGATTTGGCTTTCATCGATGGTGTAGTTGGAAGAAGAACATTCTTTAAAGGGTCTTTCTAGCTTATGTATTTCCTCTTCTGCTTGTACATTAATGTAAATGTCGTCTATATACCTGCGCAATATGTGGAGCTTGGGTACTCTTGAGAAAACCCATTTTTCGACCGCTCCCAAAGAGTAATTAGCAAAGAAAACTCCCAAGGGAGAACCTATAGCAACTCTATTAACTTGGTTGTACATGATTCCATTAGGTACATAGAAAAGGGATTTTAAAGTGCAAATTTGTAGGAGTTTCTACTTGTCCGCCCTTGGTATTCGAACAGGGAGGGAGTCGATAAATTTGGTAATAGACATGTTTTAATATTATGTCTATCATTTCGGCGACTGGTACATTCGTAAACAATGATTGTAGGTCCATGGAGACTATTATTTTCTTAGGGATAGTAGATTGAATCCACTGCCCTTAAGAAAATAAATATAAGACAAATCGACAAGATTGGAAAGAAATTTATTATCGCGAGACTAGCGGTGACTTTCAATAAAACCTGCCATAATGAATGAATATATATATATATATATATATATATATATATTTATTGATGCTAAAATTTGCTGTACATGTTAAACAATACCAACCCTTCTCCCATCCTTCCGTCAGTCAAAGCGAACATTATTTATACAAAACCTATTATTACCCCTTATAATAAAACTTTTAATTAAATATTTCTTTGTATATGTGTCTAAACTATGGTCATACATCAAGTGTCAAGGTTCTGAAATTCCAATATTTTAATTTTCAAGATTGAGATACGAGAAGAGGGTAATTATATTGTCTAAAACACGAGTTAGGTAAAACACTTTTTAAATGTAAAATAATTTCCCAGTTCATGGCTCAATTAATGGTTGGAATTATTTCTCTTACCTATCTCATTGCTCTTTCTCGGACGTCAAGTTTGGTTGGCTTAATTGGGCAATTAAATTGAGGATAAGAGTATAGAGGTTAGCCGTTCTTCCATGTTTCTCCTATCGTGTCCAGCTATCAAATGCGACTTCTTACCTTATTCACGCCAATATCTGTTCCAAGCTCTCCACCAGTGGCATTCATTTTTATGTTAATAGGTTTGTCTCTTTTTCTGTCAGTCTATTAACATGTGTTTCTCTATTTTATTATTTAACACTCATTTAGTTCTCCTTATTATTCGACTCTTTTTACGAACTTTTGGAAAATACTTCGGGCAAGATACCCACATTTCTTTGGGCATCGATTAAAGCCACACATGTAACGTGACAGATGTTTACTAGCTTATTTTCCCTAAGAGTATGCAATAGCAATTTTCGGCTTATGATTAATTTATCCTGTGTGCGTTTTGAACTATCTCAACCCTTGGCCATTTTAAGTAAATTAAATGTCTCTCAATTCAATACTCTTTCATTTATCCACCATATCTTCAGACATATCACTCTCAAGCTTACTTGAAGAATAAGCATGACAAAAAAAAAATCACCTCTATACGATTCAAATTTAAATTATTGCCAGCGCAACGCCACGTAGCTTACCTAATTTAATGAATAAGAGCAATTGACCTCGTGACGTGGCAAACTAGAAAAGATTTCCGGTGTGGTCAATCATAGTCTTCGTATGCAAAATCTCACTCGGAATGTTAATTAATTTCATGGATCATAAATCTTAACATACTTCTTCAAATACTCTGCAAATTCCCTTTGGAAGTGTATGAGTAGTATATCGTCCGTACCTTATTATAGCTCGCTAAATCTTCGGCTTTTTTTGCATAATTTTCCTCATTTATGATACCTGACAAAGAAGATTTTATGTGACTGAACGGTGAGAAGAAATAATTTAAGACTATATTAGTAATATAAAAGTTGAAATGGTTTTGATATTCTTTCGAAACTTCTGTGACGTAGCATACAAGGCACCTTTCATACCTCCTCCACTTACTTATGAGTATCTTTCTAAACTTTCTAGTCGACAAACCTGAATGGTTTTCATTTATTTTGATTCAGTAAAATTAATTATACCGCTACAGTATATACACCAGGCAGAAGGTTATACCTCTACTAAGATTCTTAGATTCCATCTGGACGGTGAACTCACATTTAACACCTGCGGCATTATTCCTCTAAGATATCGTCGAGATTGAGGTGGGGAAAATGTTCAGAAATTAGAGTGCATGGAATATTTGTATCGACTGTGGGATTAAGTATTTTCCTTCAGCCGGAATGTATGTAATTTCTGTATGAACTATGAAATTAAGTATTTTTCTTCAGCGGGAGTGTATAAAATTTCTGTATGGACTGTGCAATTAAGTAATTTCCTTTAGTGGGAGTATATATAATTTGTGTATGGACTGTACCGTTAAGTAGTTTCCTTCTGCAGGTGTGTATGTAATTTCTATATGAACTGTGTGATTAAGTATTTTACTTTAGTAGGAGTGTATAGAATTTGTGTATGGAGTGTGCGATTAAATATTTTCCTTCAGAAGGTGTGTATGTAATTTGTGTATGAAGTGTACGATTAAGTATTTTCCGTCCACACGAGTGTATACAATATGTGTATTTACTGTGCGATTTGTTTTCCTTCAAGGAGAGTGTATACATTTTGTGTATGCACTGTGCGATTATTTTTCTTCAGCGAGAATGTATACAATTTGTGTATGAACTGTGGGATTAAGTATTTTTCTTTAGTTTCGTTCTACACATTTTGCAGGAGATATTCCCCTAAATTAAAATAAATGAAGTGTTTTAGTCACAATTTAAAAATATTTGCATGTTAATAACTTTTCTTTAAAGAAGAAAAGTAACTAAGAAACTTTCTTATAAAGTTTGGAAAGTTAGAGAAACTGAAATCAGTGGAAGTTACCATCATGCACATATGTATATGGGATCAGAGTAGTCCATTAACGTCATTAATTGGGTGGATCTCTATGTAGCTATCCATTTATTTCTCGGAATTATATTCCTTTCGGCTAATAACTAATTTGATTATCATTTAATTGTTGTTAATGCTATGGGATATATGTGACTCGACCATTGAGGGTCGCCCTAAGCCATTACGGATACGCCCTCATGTTTGACGGTTTGAAGCAGGTAGTTTGGACATATTTGTCGGACCATATTACATTCATTCAGTCATTAAGAGTCAGGATTTTATGATCTTACCACCATTTATTTTGCAATTTGGCGTTGGTTTCCGTTACCAGTGAATTCCGAATTGCTAATTTTTTATGAATGATTGATTTGTAAGTTTTCGGCGCTCAGTTCTTATCGAAACATCGTCGTTAGGTTGACAATCGAGTTCTGTTGTCACCTTTGCTGCAGTAGTTTTGATTTTTTTGGCCACAATCTTTGTTTTTGGTTGACGACCGCAGTCAGTAAACTTCGGTTTTTTGGTCACTATTATTCTTCGTAGATAACGTCTTACTATGTTTTGTGTACGTTGTTAGAACCGTGGACACTGCTCTCTTTGGAAGTCTGATGGCTCGAGCAGTATTCCTTCCGCCAGCTTTGGCTGTGACTAAGAACAACGTGAGGTACACTTAAAAACAAAATACGAAGATTAAGTGGTAATTACCTTCGAAATGAATGAACACCGCAGCATTCATGTGTAGATAGTGTTGCCAACATGGTATTCACATCATTTCGTTCATC
Source organism: Ceratothoa steindachneri (assembly GCA_963969495.1). Taxonomy (NCBI): domain Eukaryota; kingdom Metazoa; phylum Arthropoda; class Malacostraca; order Isopoda; family Cymothoidae; genus Ceratothoa; species Ceratothoa steindachneri. The sequence continues at coordinate 53,832,475 of OZ018332.1, forward strand.
TCTAGTATTTCACAACAACTTATCCATTTTTTATTATCTTTAAATGCACTGTTGGTCTCCTTTACCAATCCTAGTAGAAAACAGTTAACTTTTTGATGATACCTTGTTTATCTCTTATAAATTACGATGCGTCGTGGAATAAGTGGAATGTACTTTTTCAGCCACTTCAACAGTTACAATTAGATTTTCTTTCATTGTTATTTTTAAAAGATCTTGATCAAATTCGAATCATCATCTTTAAAAGAGTTCATCTTTGATATTAACGTTTTACGACTGACAAAAATGACGCGTTACTTATGGAATGACCTAATATTCCTTGTTATATCATGTGGGGAAATTTGGGTAATATCGCACAGACAGAAACTAAACAAGGAAAAAGGGCAAATAGAGATCAATATTTAAAATCAATAATATATTTGTAAACCTTAATCAACTTTGTACATATTTAAGAACCTCGAGTCCCTTAGTGTTCACTTTAAATTTACACTTAACCTCGGATTTACATTTACTTAAGCACCTAAGCATTTACAATCCGGAATCCACTCTGAACGCAAACGCGTATAAATGTAGGAAAGGAGAGCTAATTCAGGCCAACAAACGGAATAAATAGAATGAAACAAATAAGACAAACGATTGAGCGTAGAGAATTAGAATCGCTAATCTGTGGATAATGGGCTGGATCAAGGATACACAATAGAATGCAAGGGCTTCCGAATGGTTTCTTTCTCATCCCGTCATAAGAGGTAAATGTGACGTTTGGTTTATCTTGAGGAAAGTGACGATAGTTAAATTGTCGTATGAAGTACCCCACTGTTATTCTTTGGCTGTCCAAAAAAATTTCATTTATAAAAGGAGATTTTTGCAAATAAAAAAATACATTTATTCAGCAAATTAGTTTCCCGTATTTTCTATGCTGTCCCATCGTTAACAGTGAATTCCTTTCTTGAAGAATTCATTCGATTTATATGAAATATATGAATAGATATCTTTTGCCAGCCACGTCAAATCAGAATGAACTTTGCTATTTAGTTGATGTTGTAATTTCTGGAAAATGGTGATCAATTGGTGCAAGATTTGAGGAATATGTAGGATGTAGCAGAACTTCCTAACCTAAAGCAATATTTCCTTTCCAAGGGGGAGTCGAATAGACACTTGTGGGAATGAATTGTCATGAAGTAGGACTCCATAGCTTTCGGCAATCTTTTTATTAAAGATCTTCATTTATACTGCAATCATTGAACTTTGAAGTCCGTTTACCTATTGCTGAGACCCTCAAAAAAATAATTCCTTTTCCATCCTACCAAATGGAAAACATAGTCGTTGTTGTTGGAATCGACGTCTAAGGGAGGAGAAATGGGATTTTTTTCACGATGAAGACGATGTTTTGCAATTAATATTGCTGTAAAGAATACATTTTTTTCTTCTACTGTAAAAATTCCCTTAGGAAATGGCTCACAACCATTTTGAGGCAATATAAATAAAGCAATACTCACGCCTTGTAAACATTGTCCTTTAGATAGTTCATGTGGCCCCTAAATACCATTTTTGTGGACTTTCCCTATTTTCCTATAATGTTTAGGTGCTGTGCTATGACAGATATTTAGTTTAAAAACGACCTACTAGGAATTGCTAGATTAAAAACGGAAAATTACTACAAGTAAAAAAGGCCTAGGCATTATTACAGTTATCTTTAAACAATTTGCATCATTTTAGGAACAATTTAAACAACGCCAAGAGTTTTTATATAAATTTTCCAAAAAGAATATTAATTTATATACAACCTAATAACCTCTTCTTTCGCCACGTACATACTCAGTCAATTCATCATCTGAACCTCCTTATTCCTACTTCCATGCAAATGGACATTTGTACTCATAGATTATTATCGTTTAAATTAATTGTCAGTAATAACAATCATCGTAACTTGTTGGTATAGCGAGAGGAAAAAACATTTAGTGATATAGAGACACTTGAATAGTGAAACAAAAATTAAAAACACTGGAAAAAGAAAGAATTATATAAAAATTATATATCTGCCATATTTGGTGAGGGAGGATGCATTTAAATATTCACTTGGACGGAAAAAATATCTTGACGAACAAATAGTTAACGGTAGCCATTGAATGCCCTGAAGGAATCTGGAGCTGATTTTATTATTAATATTACCCTTGGGTGGCAAATTTTATCAATAAATCAAATTGAAAACTAGACCGCTTATTAAAGTTCACGTGAACCTATAGCGAAATTGTGATTAATTATAAATGGATCCACAAATTTAATCTTAATTTACCTGTTAATTTCTCCCTTAGATAATTAGATTCAATTCAGGTTTGGACCACGGAAAATGTTCCTAGAGGGACACGGATGCGAAAGCAGATTTATTTCTCTACCTAAACGCACATGTGGTATACACAAATATGCATGGTGTAATGTAGCTAAGTCACATTCCACCTTTCAAAAAATAATCTCATTCTGGCTAGTGCGTCTCTGTTTCAGGTATCTAATGAACATTGGAGCAAGGTATCATCAAAAAGTATGGAGAGAGATAATATCGAGAATTATTGATGCACATATTATCAAGAAGTTTGGAAATAAGTCCAGTCCATAGCCGAAGAAATGTTAGAGTTCCAACAATAGTTAATCTTCAACACTCTCGTTTACATGTTTAACAGTTCTTTCTCTTGGGTTTGGTTGTTGTGAATTTTTCGATAAATTCATCAAATCTTTATTAAACACCACTAAAAGAAATAAATTATTCAGGTTTTGATTAAAATAATGTATTTGAGGGTGATAAATAAAAATAAAATAACCCTATGCATTATTTTTATCAACCAATCTCATAATACTGGTGAACAAAAGACTTCCCAAGAAATTTTTATTGATCACAGTCTAGAGCTCGAGTTTGACTCCTAAATCCTGCGTATTTGCAGTTTTAATTATTATATTTTACTATATCCCTTATTAACGTATATTATTTTAGAGTTCTTGCGGCTTATCAACATCGTTTATCGTTCTATGTTTCTTTGAATTTTCCTTTGGTCATTTGTTCCTTCTTGTCTTTGTGTATATGCCTTCAGTGGCTAAGTTTAACTTGTACCATCCAGAACTAGTAAAGATGCATTGGTTAAATATGTTAAGGTTTAGGCTTTTGAAGTCTTAGCTTCTGAAGATTTAGCTTCTGAAACTGTAGCTTCCGAAGATGTAGCTTCTGTAGGTGTAGCTTCTGAAGATGTACCTTTTGAAAGTGTATCTTCTAAAGACAACTTCTGAAGAGGTAGGTTTGTGGATTTGTAGTTTCTGAAGATGAAGCTCCTCAAGATGTAGCTTCTGAAGATTTAGCTACTGAAGATGAAATTTATGAAGATCTAGCTTCTGAAAATGTAGCCTCTTAAGGTGAAGCTTCTGAAGATGTAGCTAAGCTTTCATTCCGCTCTTCAACCTAATTATTTTCCTTCGCTAATTTCCTTTTCCAGTATGCTCTCAGAAGTTAGAATTTGTCCTATGTAAAGGTATTGTTAAAATTAATCTAACAATTAAAAGTAAATTCTAATTGATATAACTTAATTAAAACTATTGAATATCTTTTTTCAACTTAAAATAAATTCATTTTTGGGTTCAGTGGGAGATTCGCTTGTGAAAATTCTGTTAGCATTGGACTCTTCTTCTGTTCTTGATTATAATATCATATATCGTTGAACCTTTTAATAAGATGTTATTATAACCTAATTTATTGCACACATTTACATATTTTATTGCTGAATTATCGTATACAATTTGTTTTGCTGCCGTTTTTATACTACAATTTACACTTACAATAGTGTGTTAAGCAGAAATTTACAAGGACATTTTCCTGTGTAATACGATCTTTGTCTATCGAATTTCAAGTGGATGTGTTAAGCCTGTAGTAAATTATCACTAAAAATGTGATTTGCATAAAATTATGGTATGTAGTGTAATTTTCGGTACGTATATTATTTTAGCTTCTTCGTGCGAGATCAAAGCGTCGGGTATTCTCTTCTTATCGATAATATAAAGTCGTTCTAGGATATAATTCCGCTGATATCTCTTCCCATTTCGTACTATAAAGCCTACTAATACATACCCATCAAAAATTCACGAAATTTCCAAGTAACAGAATATACTACGATAACTAAATTTCCATTCCATTTGAGAGCATAAGCGTTTTATATATTCAAAAATTAAAAGAAACGCGGCGCGGTTTTGTTCTCCGCCCGATTTTTAACTTCTTAATCCATCAGAATTACACGTCAACACATAAATTGGCGGGAAACAGATTCTAGAAGCAGTTTGGCGGGAATAGTCTCCTTTCTTGTCCCCCGGGCTAGCAGTGCACTGCCTATTATTAAACTATCCGTCATGTTATTATCATTTATATCAGTATTATTATAAATCCAATTAGGGTCTGGAATGGCACCTGACTGTTAGTCAAATGAGGTAGGAAATGGTATAATATTATTGTAATATATTTTAGAAATGGGTTTTTATTAGGTCAGAATCAAGGAAATATATTTGGCTGAAAAATGCGATTGAGGGGGGGGGAGGTATTTTATTATTTATATACTAAATTGAAGTAGTTTCTCTTTCTTACGCAATTCTTCTGTTCTATCCCTTATGTGGTTTGCGCGCCAATCCACTCTGTTTACCACTGGTAACTTTGCCACTTGAGTAGAATGCAAATGCATTTGTATCTAAATTCCAGGCTCTACGGATCATTCATCGATTCTTTACCTATATTCTTATCCAACGGTGCAATTGGACTTAGCGTATTAATGTCTATATCCCAGAGGGGAAAGAATGAAGGTATAGAAAGGCGGCAAATATATTAGAAAGTTAATTAATCTAGGAATAGAAGAGTTGAAATATTTCATAGTTCGCATCAGTAAACTCGTCCAAATCCTTACAAAATGCAATTTTTAAATGTTTATTCGAATTGAGGAGACCCAGTGGAGGTATCACTGCATTGAATTTGGGAAGAAAGTTTCATAAGAGGTGAAGAAGTCATGGAAATTTCAAAATGTGCGAAAACTACTTAGAATGATGAGCCCAAATATGAGTCTATTTGCAGTCTAAGGGTGGGAGAGGGATCAACACACATGGGTGCTCTTTCAGTACGTCAATGTATTCCAGGCATTTTAGGCATAAGCGACCAAAATTTGCGTTAAGGTTGACACGACAAAAGTAAATTCAGATCAGAATCTCATAAGTTGTGTGGAAGACATGTGTCCCCAAGTAAAAAGGTTGTAATTTCATTTATTAAGCTAAAGATGTGCAGAGACAGAAAAATACGAACTCTAGAAGTAAGCATCTTCAAATCCACTAGTTTTGAGTTTAATTAGTGAATTTTCAATTATGGTGCAAAATCCATAACTCTAGTGAAATTTAGGTCTGACAGTATACAACTACCTTTCATCTTAATGTGTTTAGCAGATAAATAAAAATCGATTCTTTATAGCACATATTATACATAAAGTGTAACAAACGGGATGAAATATCGTTGATTACAAACCCCCCAAAACAGCCTTTCCTTTATTTCGGAACAGAATCATATCCCAAATTTCCAGCACTTTCCTGACGAAATCCTTTGAAGAATATTCTGAGGGACAAAACCTGGTGGGTTTTATTTTGAATGAAGCGAAATCATTCTTCGCAAGAAATAAAACCATAGGAAAAACAAAGTTAACAGACCTAAGTCACGTGATTTCATTTATTCTGACTTATGACCTTCAAAACGTTCAACATTGGGGCAATCCGACCCATAGCTAGTTTTATTTTAATAATTCCCGGACTAAACTTGGGAGAACCTTGGCAATTATATCATTCGAAAAAGAATGTAAAACAACATAAGGGATTCAAATATCCTTAAATTCGGCAAAACTAGTTACGACGTTATTGACAAAAGACTCTTTGAACAGTAAAATGTTTACCGACCGACCGACCGCTGACCTACGGATCGATATAGTAACTTCTAGAGTTGCGTACACGCGACTAAAAAGAACTGAAAATCCGAATTAAGAAAAAAACTAAAGAAATTCTGACATCAAGTGTCGATTAGAAATTTTTTTCTGGTTTGTCCATTTCGATCAGTCTGCCCAAACATTTAGCATATACGACTACTAGGGTAACCCTTATTTGATGGTGATTTTGATTTTTTGATATTTTACCAGGGGAGGGCGGTTAAAATGTTGCATTTGATCCGAAAACAATGTATGCAAAGTTATTTTTAAAAGTCTTAATATTTAGGGGTAGCTCAAAGAGTTTGAATTTCTTATTTTTTGTAAGAGGATGGAAATTTTCTTTGTGCCATCACAGGTGATTTAGAAAAACTGTTTAACACTAACAATCTAAAGTCACTTTATTTGATGCAATATAAATAGTTGGAAACACATTTCACTTCAAAGCACTGATTCAGGTTCCCCTCAAGGTGGGGTCTCATGGGCGCACCTCTCCCACTCATTGTAACCTAGTTTGAAGTTACTGTATACATGCGGGCGTCAGAGTAATTCCTCCGGTGTTTCTCTACTAGTTGGAAGAGGAACTGCCTCTGCTCTTCGTTCTTTGTGAGGGCCAGGTTGAAGTCCTGCATCGAGGCGATGATCCGCTCAGCGAAGTCCTTCACTGTGTGCAGTTCCTTGACGCAGGAAGCGGCGAGGGAGTATACCTGATTGTCGGGCCACTAGGTTATGTCAAATGCCAGGAACTTGCAACCAACTCAAGGATCTCAAAGAGGATGGCGTGGCAGACGTCACAAAACTTCTAACAGTTTTCTCTGCAAGTGCAGTAGATGTTAGCTCGACCGTTGCTCGTCGAGGAGTATCGTCAGAGCCCTCTTCATTATATAAAGCATTCACCATCTTCCTCTTCATTTCCATGGCCAGGTGATCATCAAAAAACGCAAGAGCAACCAACCTCTCACTAAAGTACCAGATATAGCGCCAAAAGACGGTATCTGTTATCTTGTCCCCTGCCTTGTCGCGGTAGAGCACCAGCATCTTAAGCAGTTGGAGGTCTAATGCCGGGGCTGCAGCTGGAGATGGCGCGCGAAAGCAAGACACAATGTACGTCGAGATGCTGAAAGTGACGAATCAGTGAACTCCAGATTTTTCGCTTACAGTGAGGTGGAATTCCTTTGAATCTCGGAACAGGTAGAACTTGATGGCGTATGTGATTTTTGCTATCCAGCGAGCACGGTGGAGGGCACCAGGACGGAAAATTCTGATCTCATGCTTAGGCTGTACACCCAAGATAATTATAGACAGCTCTAGTTGCTCTCTGTAGTCGTCACATGACGTGCTTTCTTCCAGTAGTCAGTTGAAAGTTGAACTCAATCATGAGGTCATCGCAACGCTCAAAGAGGTGTGGTGTTATGTATTTCTGGGGTGAATGGCTGAGGCAGAGATTTGTTCAAGTCCTTCCACTTGGTCTGATATCGCTTAAAGAGAGCAATATCAGGCCCAGAAGAAGGGCCGATGCATGGTGTAAATGCCTTCTTACAAACCAGTTCCAAGATGTGGTAACGACAAGTAAGGTAAAAAACTCTTCGATTAAGCCGTTGCTCGATTATGGTATATGCTCCTCACGAAATCCCTGTGTTCGAAGCTATGGTGTCAAAGGATAAGGCAGAAATGCGATCCGTTACTCTTCAGTCTTCGAGAGCAGTCATCACGGAATCGGCCATTGCTTGGCCAGTGCTACTGGAAAGGACTGAGACTCTCAATAGCTTTGCAACGCCTTGTCCTGAAATCAAAACAGAAATTCGGTCGACTATAACTCCAACACCACCTGCCGCTGTCTACACCATTTTGCCATCACAGTGCACAACCAGCGGCACCAAAGGCCTGAACGAGTTTTTAATTTCGTTGGCGGCTTCTGCACGAAACCTCCTCCGTTCTTACCGGGAGGACTCGCAGTTTAACACCAGCTTTTGGGGATCATAACTAAGGTTTTTTGCAGCTGCTGCAAGTATATGAACTCCTGAACGATCGAATATTTAAGCCCTATCCATCGCTGCTGAGAGTTGTGGATTAATGATTTTCTTCGAGCGATTGGTGCGCATTATTGGGGGTATGATGACTGAATATAGCCCTGAAACACAGCCGTCAGCATCCTTTTCTGCACCACGACACTGAAAAGGGGAATGAGTGGGACTAGAACTGCTGGAACTTGATGTAAAGCTGGATGCGAGTTCAGGGATTTCTTCCAGTTTACGCTTTTCAGCTTGAGAGTGCTTCATACGCTGTTATTTCTACTCTTCATCCCCCTGCTGTTGTTCTCCTTGAGGTGCAAGAGATATGTCCCGTGTTGTTGACATTTTGCCTACGCGCACCTCCTCTCTTTGTGCTCGTAGAACCTCCCTGTCCTCAGCGATTGTAATCATTGACATCGCATCTTCATGTGCGATGTCAAAGAGGCGATCAAGGGACAGAAGGAAATCATTCTCGTTCTTCTGTTTGCCTGTTTTTGTTCTTCTTTAGACTTTTCCAGTTATCATGTAGTCGTATAAATTTCTCTCTTGCCCGCTGCACTTTCTGCATTGAAAGACGTGCGCGATCCCAGGAGGTACTCACTAGTTTTACCGTTTCCACCGCTGCTTCCTTTGTCGTCGTCTTCTGGTTAAGATGGAGGTAGAGATAGTATTGAAGCACCTGTTTGCATGATGGTAGGCTCAACTGGATCAAGTAGGTAGACACTTGTCATAGCTCTGGTTACAGACGCCATGGTACCTGTAACAAATAAAAAGGAAAGAAAATAGCCCTTATTGTCTAGGCTGCATTGTACAACTGCGTGTAGTAGAAAGGTAAACAACTCAGTGCGGCCGTCTCTCACAGCATCACCCAAGCAACTAGACACCAAGGCATAGCAGAAGCGGTAGTGGGTCAGTGTTGGGCATTTGACATATTCTGCCGGATGTTTATGACACTAATGAAACCTTGTTAATGCTGCGCCTTATTTTAATTTTATTTATTTAGTTTTTGTGCATAAATTGGTATTTCTATTGTGTTGATTAGTCTTCTACTTAAGATAACAACCAAAATTTAATGTATGAACTATAATTACAAACCAAGAACCATACTAAAATAATTGTTAAAGATGTCAAATTTTAAGCTAATTGAGCGACCTGTAAATATAAATATTTTTCAAAAATATTTTACAGAGTGTGTTTTTTGACTGCCCGTCCCAGTTGAGATTCAAAAGGGGCCAAAAAGGGTCACCCTAACGACTACGCAGAATGTCCGAACATGGAGACAGAGTCCTCAATGTGATTGGTGGTTCTTTTTATTTTTAAGTTTATAAGTTCTTGTGATCTTTTCTACTTCCATCTACATTGCTAAGGCAGGTACTGTAGAATTGCGTGCCCTTCATTCTAAAGATCCGTGAAAATTCTTTTGGTGTATCATTTTGCTATACTTCCTACACATTTTCACTTTCACAATCTCCAACCCATTTTCAAAATTCTTCTTTTTTTTTCTTGAATATAAAAATACGCTATTGATAAGTATTTTGTTGCCAGTATTTTTATTCTCTATTAAAATATCTAATTTAGGTGAGTCTCTGGCTTGCAAGGCGTCTCTGCCAATGTCTCTCAAAAACATCTCGTTCTATTCCTAAGGGTTCTCTTAACGGCCTCTCTGTCTCATTCGAACACTCCCAAATAAGCAACACACACTCATACATGCAGTCATATTTATCTCAAACCTTTTTTCCTTTGAATTATGAAATACAACTAAACGATTCCACCCCCTTGAAACTGTTAACTAAACTCCCATTTCATCATCAGGTAAAAATACTCGTGTTTTGTGGTAATGACCGAACAAAACCCTTGGATACTTATCTTAACCCATACATAAATAGGGGAACTTCTCTGCAACTGTCTCGAATACATCAATATGAGCTACAGCTTATAGGCACTTAAGATAAAATGGGCAGATATCTCTAGACAATTTTACAGCGGAATAGAAAACAACTTGACTCCTTTTATTATGCGTTGTATTACTGCGACTAGACAAAAAAACCCCGCTTTAAATTCAAGCTAGTTCTTTTTGACCATCATGTTCCACAAAAGGTGTCTAAACAACATAAAAATTAGAATGACAATCGCTGTTATATACCAGGGAACCAGGAGCCGGTATTAGTTTTGAGGATGTTGCTAACAGAAGATGGGTAAAGCAAGTCTCGGCTAAGAAAAACACTCCGACCGGAAAATGAAAACAACATAAAAATTAGAATGACACTGTCTGGTATAAGCGAGGGCACCAGGAATAGGTTTTTTTTTGGGGGGGGGAGGTACCGGGGATGTGTTTTTTTACACCAACCAGTGACCAAGTAGGAAAAATCGTCACCCTGGGAGAGATACCCCATTCAGCGTAGGAGTTTGTACATATAACAACACATCATTAAAATTCATTGAAACAAAGTAGAAGAGTGTTTGTGTTGTGGTCTGAAGATGGGAGATGAAAGATAGCGTTGTTTTGATTGAATATGTGTGTGATGTGGCTAAAATTTATCTACCCCTGCTTGGATTAATTGCGCATCTACCAATCGGTAGCCCGAACGACTCGTGTGCTGACGTTTGATATCCGTTCTCGCTTTGAATTAAATTCAACACCTAGGCGCTAGAAATTCAACGTAGTATCACCTAAGCTAGTGACAGCTCTTCTCTCTAACAGGTCTTTCAGGCAAGTCAGTTCCTTCAATAAATAAATAAGTGGTAGGTGGCCAAGGAAGGATAGGGAGCGGTGGTGGTCGAAGGGTGAAAACCAAATTGAGGGCGATATATCAGGTCCTAATATCTGCTTTATATCACTTTTGTAATTATTAGAAATCGCGATAAACATGTTGTAATCCAAGGAGGGCATAATAATCAAAAGGAATAAAAGCTCTCAAAAAGTACAAAATGAAATATACAGAAAGAGCATTGAGTGTGGACGACTAAAAAGAACCCCTCAATAGAACCTTCAACCCTAAGACCTTGAGAAAAGCGCGAACGTTGAAAGCTTCCAGGAAGAAGCTCAAGGAGCTCACATACTCAAAAGAGGAAGCTAAACCTTCTAATATAGCCTATGGGCCAGAACAGAAGTACATACATAAGTAGATACATTTAATTATAAAAAAAAACAGGAATGAATATGAATTTGCGTATTTTAATCACTACATAACTAAAATTGTGTGATCACTATTTATAAATTCTAAGTAATAGCCGTCTGTCAAGAATAGATGCTCCTTGCTGCCATGTGGCCCGTCGAAACGACGAGGTCAGGCTCGAGTTAAGTCCACGTGAGTAAAGACCGTGAGAACAGTCAGAATACCGAGCTGCTTTCCGCGATAAGCGATGGATTGGAATCTCAAACGTGTGCTTCTGTCGTCTCTCAGGGTGTTATAAAGAAACCCCCGCGGGAGTACTTCACATCCCTCAAGCGCCCTGTTGATTCGTGGAGAGATTTCCCGACGCCACCCCCCGCCCTCGGCGGAGGCAGTAACGGATCTGGCTGGTCTCTATATATTGTTGATCCCAATAGGGTGCATCGGACGGCATACAGCGATCGATTTCTACGTGAGCTCTTCAACCTAAGAGAAGTCTTATCCGGCAAAGGAGGAAACGTTGAGGGAAAGTCACCTCCAGCACACTCCCGCTCACCAAAGGTTTTTCTCGAGGACGAGATTAACTCACCATCTACCAGTACCCCCGGACCTAAATAGGACCTTATCTCCCCCCCCCTAGCCCCCCCCCCGAATAAAAATACCTTTATTTCCTTGGCACGTCATTCTGATATGACGTGCTAAACCCCCCCCCCATCCCTGCTCCGCCGTGATGTCTGGCTCCGTGAACTATGCCGTTCTACTTAGAAAAGGCATAATTTAAAACTCTGGGGAAAGGAGGTCTGAGGCTTACCCCGCTGCGGAACCCAGAGGAAGAAGTAACCTGGTTTGGGATTCAGTTCCCACCGCGGAGAGGCATAACAACCTACCCTGCGGCACCGTCCAGGACCACAGAGGGAGACTCTTCCGTCTCTGTGAGATGTCGGACGTAACTGTTAAATAACCAAAACCCAATAGAGGGGGCGGCACCCCGACTGGATTCAGTTGATTCTGGCTTCAGTCATCATTAAGTCCGCCATGTTTTTACACCCTCTGAGGAGACCAACCAGGTCCATAAAATCATCCATCGCCCTTCACCAAATTCGAGTCATGCTCACGGGGTCCTCATCGGCGGGGCGGGGGCCTTCCCATATAAAGTAAAAAACCGTAAAAAACCACAAAATGGCAAATACCTCTCACCTCACACTAACGAGCACCACACAACCAGCACCCAACACAATCGACCACCACACATTGCTCAAGCTAGCCTCCACCCACGACACACCAATAACAAACATAATTAAACTACGCACAGGCCACAAGCTCGTCTTCCGCTCGCAGGAGGACGCGCTAACTTTCCACCAAAACGCCACCACTACACTAAATACACACAACCTGCAGACAAGACTCGCTGATGGTATCATGAAACGATACCAAATACGCATCACAAGGACCAACCCTTTGTGGCTGGCCTTCACAAACGATGACCTTCGCTCGCACCTCCGTCAGGAGTACGGGGAGGAGGTCATTAAGGACCTGTACTTCAACATGTCAAAAAACTGGGCAGTAATTACACTGTCCAGTGACAACACCAAAAACATGCTGCTAGACCAAGGCATTAAGGTCTGCGGCACCCTCACAAACCCCACACACATTGAGGAACAGCACAACATAAGACCCACACAATGCCACCGGTGCTATAAAACCGATCACAGCACCAATACCTGCACTGCAGACCTAATCTGCTCAAAGTGCAGTGTAGCGGGGCACCACTACACGACCTGCACCTCCACCACAACCCGCTGTGCAAACTGTGGCGGCGACCACGTCGCCGTCTACCCCAGGTGCCCTTACCTAGGCAAGGCACGCCACGACGCCGTGGAGGCTATCCGGCACCCACAACCAAACACACGCATAACCACACCCCCCGCCCCCGCACCCCCTCCCCTTACCATGTCATTCGCCGCTGCTGCCAGCCCTACGCTGCCGGCTCCCCCTGTTCTACCCCCGACGCATCCCCCCCCTGCAGCAACCACACCCCACCCACACATCCCCCCCCCAGCTCAGAACACTCAGAGACCCCCACTACTACCAACACCCACTCACCACACTGCCACCCCCACACCACTCTACACGCCCACCCCCACCCCACCCCACCCCAGCGACAACACAAAAACCAAATTACACCTGGCCACCCTGCTCTCAGTGGTGGCAAAAGACATGTCGAGGGGTGACCCCCGACTATACGCGAACATACTTAACACACTATTCGCCTCCAACGGCATAGAGCAAATTACCTTCCCCGAGAAGGTGTTCGCTCTAATAGACGCACACACATCCAGACCTGCACTCCTCCCCACCCCGACGGGTACACACCCCTGCCCGCAGGGAACCACCGCCCCCCAGTCTCACCACGCTCTCCCTACACCTTCCTTAGCCACTGACCAAGCCCCCATTCACACAACCTATCCTCCTTGCGCTTCTTCCACCCCTCTATCCCAACCCAGCCTACCTCCCACTGTCACTCCAACCCCCTCGCAGCCCACTACACCCCGAGCTAACCCCGAAAACCCCACCCCCAAGCCCCATCCGCGTAGACAGGCACGGGACAAACAAACCCCCCTCTCTCCTGTCTCCACTCCTTCCTCGCTCCCTACTGCTTCCCCCTCCACTCCTTCTCAATCCTTCCCTTCTCAACACACCCCTTCTCACTCTACTCCTTCTCACTCACCTCCTCCTCCGCCTTCCGCCCCTTCACACAAGACTCCTTCCCCTCTAAACCCCCTTCCTTCAACTCCTTCTCCTCCGTCTCCTTCCCCTTCTCCCTCCACCACCCCTCCGCCGTCCCCACCTCCTCTCTCCCCCGATACCCCTCCTCTTATAATCTGCACCTCCCCAACCATCTCCAGCCCTTCATCCTCCAGCTCTACACCGCCCACCTCCGTCACGAACTCCCCCCACCAAGTCACCACCCCACCCAAAGCCATCACCTCTACAGAACACACTCCTCCACCCACTACGGCTCCCCCACCCAATAACACGGCCGTGCCTCACAAACACGCATCAACACGTGTCAAGGTACTCGCCCCTCACGCCTCCTGGGCTATAACCAAGGAGAAGGGGACGATTCCTGGCAAGTCAGCCTCCCGCGCACTAAGACCACGACAATAGGTCGCATTAGTGTAGTACAATTAAACGTACGCAGTTGGCACGGTATTCGTCATACGGTCGCCAACTGGGTACTCAACACACAAAGACCCGACATCATACTTCTAAACTCCACCAGCTTACACCCTCCCAACAACAGATTCCGCATTGCAGGCTATCACACATACTTTTCCCCACAGGCACCTAGGATCTGCAATCCTAGTAAAGCGTAACATACACCACTTCCTCGTCAACACACGCGACACCTCCTTTCTAGCCTGCAAAATCGACACAAGCTCTGGTCCCATAATAGTGGCCACACATTAAGACCACAACGATTACAGCTAAACTTAGAAGTCCCACTCCGGGCCCTTTCTAACTACAACCTACCCATCCTCTTTGCGGGGGACCTCAACGCTTTTCACCCGACACTCCTTTCTAACAACACGAACGATGCGGGCAGTTACTTGGCCGGTGCCTTGCGGCGTCACCGCTGCGAGCACATCGGCCCTGCCTTCCCCACGTTCTTTGGCACGCACGGAGGCACCACATCCCCGGATGTGGTCTTCCGTAACGACCATGCCACACGTTTCTACACACACATTGCACCCGGTCCCCACGTACTATCAGACTACATACCAATATGCCTTCTCATATCCACATCCCCCATACTCATTCCCACATCACCTCTATACGACTACAAAAATACAAACTGGGCTGAATTCAGAAGCCACATATCCACAAACACACCACATAACCTCGACCTGGAGAACACCAATCCAGGACAAATAGACCACCACTGGTGCTCACTTTTAGAAACCTTCACCACCGCACGTAATCTACACTCACCACACAAAAACTACACCTGCCTAAAACATTTCACCTTTTCAATACACACACAGAGACTTATCACACAGTACAACAACCACTACACCAGAGGCCCACGACAACAGAACATCAACCAGCTACGTGCCCGCATCCTTCAATGCGTGCAGCTAGATAGGAACCGGCAGTGGCGTGAGGTCGTCTGCATCGCGGACGACACCCGCTGCAAGGACCCTTCCTTCTTCTGGCGGCACGTGAAAAGGATGCTGGGTACGGAACCATCCAAACCTATAACACTGAAAATAAACAACCACACACTCACAGACACCAATGACATCCTCGACGCATTCAGGTCCCACTGGGACACAGTACACACCCACAACCCACCAAAACCACATGCGCAGGAGCACTTTCAAGACATTCAGGAATGGTGCCGGACTCATGCTCACGAGCTGAGGCCTGCCCCCCTGATACGTATGGAGGTGCTCGACTACACGTCCACACTTACCACTCCAATCACCGTCAAGGAAACAAAACACTACATAAAATCGACACCAAAACGCGCCCCCGGTCCCTCCGGCCTACCGGCCACAATAATTCATAACCTCCCCGCAGACATATACCCCACACTCACACACCTATTCAATGCCTCTCTAGCTTCAGGCCACTTTCCTAAAATATTCAAAGTCTCTCACAATATACTCCTTCATAAACAACACAAAGACCCAAAACACCCAAACAACTACAGGCCTATTGCTCTATTAGATCACCTAGGCAAAATACTCGAACGCATGGTCAACTGCCACCTACGGGAGTTCCTGGAAGAGAGGGACTGGTTCTCCCCCCATTAATACGGGTTCAGGAGGGGCAGGTCCACTCAGGCGGCCGTGACCATCGTACACGACAGAATACAGAAGAAACGACAGATACACCAAAAGACTCTCTCCGTCAGTAAGGACGTGGAGAAGGCCTTTGACAAGGTGTGGCACGAGGGACTCCGTTGGAAACTCGCCAACAACACGGAGTTACCTCTCTGCACCAGAAGGCTCCTCTCACACTACATCACTGGACGGCGATGCCACATCAGATATAACAACAACCTATCAAGACCCTTCACACCACGCTCAGGCGTTCCCCAAGGAAGCGTTCTGGCACCCACACTCTACATCATGTTCACAAATGACGCCCCACGCCCACCAGAAAACTGCGTTCACACTTACATAGTGGCCTACGCCGACGACGAGACCATTCTCGTCAGCGGCCGGGCCCCCGTAGAAATCGCGCTCCATGCACAAAGAATACTTGACGAGAAGACAGACTACGAGGACAAATGGCTGATTGCCACGAATCCTCAGAAAACACAGATAACACTCTACGGCGCTAGAGATCACTTCATGCACAACCTACAAATCTACTCACACACACCAAACATGATCCACCAAAACCCAACAAGGCTCGCATACACACAGTGCACCAAAATCCTGGGGGTAACATTCGACAAATCCCTCAGGTTCAACTTACACCAGAACATAATACAAGCAAGAGCCTCACGTACAAACACATCGCTGGGTAGGTTCTACCCAGCGAGTAAAACACTAAAATTACACCTATACAAAGCACTCGTGCGTCCCATTCTGACGTACGCCCCACTTTGACTCGTAGCCTCGAGCGACACCTGGAAGCGAAAGGCTCAGCGCATTCAGAACTCTGCTCTGAAGCGCGCTTGCCGTTCGCCGCTGTACTCGAGAATGGACGCACTACACAACAACAACAAACTAACTCCTCTCAACACCTACGCTCACACCAGACTCACAAAACAACTTAAAAAACTCACCACAGACCCACTTTACACCTCGCTACATGTAAGAAGGTACGCGATGGCGCCGCGATATCCCGCGGCCCACGAACACCTGCCACCCGTACCATTCTTCGCATAAAACCAAAAAGGCATGGTGAATAACGCTTTTCCGGATGGACTGTCAGCCTCCCGCCCCTGACTTGCCCCCAACCCTCGCCCAGTCAATTACCACATAACCTACACCCTCACTACAACACCTCGCTTCGGTGTATAGCCACCGACCTATCTACTCTCGCTGTCCCTTTCTTAATTATTTTCCGCAACGCTCCTCTCTGACTACCCGACTGCCGTGTTACAGCAGTCCCTCTCTGTTCTTTCTATACACAAAATGCAATGCATGGGTGCATCGACAGTATATCCCTGCTTTTTACAACGAAACACGTCATTCTCGATCGCGCTTCCTTTTCTCGACGAGTCGAAGGCTAGAATTATAATGAATGAGCTCCAGTCAATTGGCCCATCCTAGGTTTCGGTAAATTTTGTTTGGCACGAATACTGCCTCCAGTTAGTTTTATTACTAGAAGTTAAACTCCCCGCGGTTAAAGCCCCTTGAATAACCATCCGATTCCTCGTTTCATCTCTTAAAGCCTCGAACACAAGACAGGCTGAAACAAATCATCTGTGGCTATCTGGCCAGAAATCCCTGTGTTTTTGTACAGAGGCTCGTATCGCCTCTCGACCCACTCCCCCCTCCCCCTTAGAGCCCGCTCTGAGTAGCTCTTATACGTTTGGTTCTTGTATACATAGAGTATCTATTGCCATCATTATTTCATTTAATCTATTTATTGTGTATAACTGTGTATATTTAAAGTTTATTTTTGTACCTAATTTTTCATAAGTCTCATAGCCGGAGCCTTCCTTAGTTAATATAGGCCAACTGCACTCACTCTTTTGAATTTGAATCCTTTTCACTCGTCTCCCCCCCCCCACTTCTATCCCCGATCTCTGTCGTGATTAGAGTTGAGTTAAGGTCACCCTTTTGACCTAGGGCTTCCACAATATTAGGTAGAAGTGACTTATATGTCGGGTCCATTCTACGAAACCGTCAAATAAAGTACTGTTATATTAGTTCGAACCTTACAAACTATATCTCTTAATTAGATAAGTAAGCAAATACACTCAAGGCTAAGAACTTGGGAAGCTGGTTAGGTATATGATTTACGAGATAAGTAGTATACGTGGAAAAATTGAAGTAGCAAAGTTCAGTACAAATGAACCTCCCCTCCTCCAAGATGGTTCTTGTTTGTACACTTTGTACAAACTTGGTAATGGAGGTTTTTAATATTACCCCTCACAAGATCTCTAAATTTAGTAATGAAAAGTTTTGATGTACAGGATATTGACATATTTTGGTTTCATTTCCTGCACTTGCATTTTAAGCAACTTGTTTTTGTGACTTCTAAGAGTGGTTTCCATTCAACTAAAAATTACTCAAAACATTTAATTCAAAATTTGTTACACAGGAACTAAATTCTAACATTGTCATCCCCCCCTCAAATTTGATTAATTAGGAAGGAAAAAATTGTGATCGCTAGGTAACTCACACTGATACTTGATTGGGCAAAATAAATTTGGAGGAATTTGAAGGATATATTAGACTGTTAATGAGCAACCTCCCGCAGATGTACAATCATATAATATTCGTGACGTTTAGGCACTTTTGCCTAATTTTCCCACTATACATTTTATTATATGGAAGGGCCCTACCAAAATGACAAAAGTGCGTGAAATCTGCACCCAGTGCGAGGAATGTTCATAAATTCATATGTACACTGATCAGCAGCTGTAAGGCAAAATTAAACGCGTGCTGTTGAGATATCGACGACAAAATTGCAACGCGTACAAATGTTCTTATGAAAATTAGTTTGAAATATAAAATGGACAACATGTCCAATATTTGATAAAATGAACGTAATATCATCATATCGTTGTGTGACGTAGACAAACTGTAAAACAATCATAGAAAAAGATTTGCCAGTTTTTTGTTTTTTTTTAAATATAAAATTATTTAAACAATTCATTTTCGTTGTAATTTCATTAGTCCAAGCTCACTAAAGCAAAGGAATGAAGAGAGAAAAGGCAAACAAATAATCAAGTGAAAGGAGCAAGAAAGAGAAGAAAAACAAGAGGAGAGGGGGAGCTATAGAGCTATAGAAAATACATCTATAAATGCTAGAGTAGTGAGGGGTTATTAAGCTAATTAAACCTTCTTGAATAATTTTGTAGTAACAGCAAAAACAATCAAGAGCGTGACTTTCCTTTCTTTAATTTCTTTTTATTCCTTCCTTCTCCAATGTGCCTTTCTTTCTTCTCGTCTTGATTATTATCTTCTACCTCGCTTATTTATGCTTAACGAGATCTATAAAAAACTTTAGGAGGAAAAATTAGAGTCGAAAGTGGAACCTCCCATTTTTAGCATCTGTTCACTCTCTTTCTTTTACCCTCTGATGCAGAGAAGCTAAGAAAAATAGAGCGATAAAGATCTACCACACTCTTAAATTCTGGTTATGCGTTTTTTAATGACTTTTAACATTTTATTAGTCGTAGATCAACCATTATTTAATCATTGTCTTGGAAGCATCATGTTTCCTAAGAATATAGCTTGGAATTATTATCTAATTCATGTAACTAAAGTGTGGACGTTTTAGAGCATGTATTTGGTTAACCGCCAATATTTATGGGTTATAATGATTTATAGTGTTTATCTAACCAATTTTTAACACATTTAATAACTTCTCGAAACATCTTAAGGAGGTAGATCATTCTAAAGATAAAGAATTACAAAAGAGATGAAGTTTCCTTTACCCGTGATGAAAATCGTTGGAAGACCAATTTATGCAGCTTCGTTTTTAGGAAACTACAACATAATCTAGCCTTGTTCAGGGTAAAAAAATGATATCAGTGGATATTGTATAAGCCTTTAATTATTTTAAATATATCAATTAACTGAACCCGTACTCTGCCAGTTTCTAACATAAGCTAATTAAAGTGTTTTAAGTTCTTTTTGTATGCTTTATTCCGAAGAGGTTTAATTAAATTTGTGGTTTCCATTGCACTCTTTTCTTGGGGGGTCTTCCTATATCTTCACGAAGTCGAGGCAGCCGATATTGAACTACATATTTTAGATTAGGACGACCGATCGATTTGATGAAGGGTAAAACTGTGTTTATAATTTGAACTCAAATTTACGTGTAATAAAGCTCAAATCTTTATTAGTTCACCCGCACGCAGTCATAAATAGTTAGTAGAAACAATAATTCTAAATCTATTTTCAACTGAAACGGTTTGTAAAGTATTACCCGAAATATAATCATTAGAATTTGCAATATCGTTAACCAATTAATATGCATTACCAATTCCATTTTTCTACAATGCTCTCCATTTGCCAAAGGTAAGATCATTGCAGCACTTTATCCATGTCTTCATCTAATTTTACTTATCATTCTTTGCTAACTTAATCATTATGCAGAACAAGTGGGTGTATACTCTGTTTTCTCTTACTTACTAAATCAATTATTCCTATAATTTTTTCAGAATTCCGGTTGAAGAAACTGCAAATAACTACTTATGCCCTATTTTATTAAGCGCCTTCTTGAAATATATATACAATATATCCACAGACTTTGTATCGTGAAAAAGTCTAGTTTATACATTAATTCAACACGATCCATAACTTAAAGAGCAACGTAAAATAATCTCTATGAAGATCTAACATTAAATATTTGATTTTAAACCTTTATTATTAATACTTTTAGGATTAATGAGTGGATAATTATATGAAAAGTGCCTGTTTCCCTTATTACCTGCGGCGAAGCGCCATATGACCATGGGACATGGGTTATTCACCCTAGAGATTTAAAATCTGACATCAGATTTTGCGCTGGGTGGCGCCATCTAGTGGCAAAAACATCATTTAGTCATTCAAAAGCACTTGTAAGTGATTTGAACGATGGGAATCTATCAATGCAATAACATCTATCATTTTATCACAAAACGCCGCAGGTCATTGGAAGGACTTTTCCTAATGTTTAAAATTGGGGTCACATTCGCTATTTTAAAATGTTTAGGAACCAACCCAGATCAAGCGAATTATTAAACATTAAAATTAACATTTCCACTATAATAATTTTTAACTAAACTTTCGTTGTATACAGAATAAATACTAAGGTTTTATTTTGGTTTTATGTGAATCGCAGTTTAGCGTTAACGGAAGTTACTAAATGTGAGAAAGATATATTCACCTAATCCACCTTGGTTAGCTTCTGTAATGATATTATAATTCTCCCTAGTCAATACCGAACCATAAAAGTTATTTAACCAGGATGCCATTCCTTTAGGCTGGACAATAGTTTATTACTGCTATCGTTAAGAGGACCTATGTTTTATCAGATGCTATTCTTATTCATTATGTATTCATAAGCTTTCGGATTAACTTAAAATATTCCAATTCACTTTAACTAATGTAGATATTCCACTACGGTTCAGGGAAACTGAAGGTATAAATAGAATGGGGGTATGGAGCAAAACCCACCATTAGAGGGGGGGCATGTGATTCTGTATCTCCATTTCGGAATAACCAATATAGGGTTCCAATTCAAATGTGGTTGCCAGACTTTGTTAGGCACTCCAATGTTATTGTTTTTGTGTAGTGCTCCACACTTTGAGCCAAGAGCTAGAAATGGAGTCATTAAATTTCCTTGATGTGGGTGACTGTGTATTCTATATTTACTCCTAATTCTCTCTTCATTAGACGCGCTCCAATATTACAATATTCTTTTTCAAATATGCAGAACATGTATTTAAAGGCCCAAGGAAATAGAAATTGGTAACACAACCCTGAAAAACGCTAAGGAGAATATTACATGAGCTTAAGAAGGTAATGAGAGAGGGAGAGAATGGAGAGATAGGGCAAATTATTTTAACCGTAATATGAAAATAAATAAAGAAGTTAGATTTGAACCTGTGTCATCAAGCACTCATCGCTTATATGACCACGAAGCTCATCGCCAGAGCTACCATCCTTAACTCCCCAAAAAGATTGATTCAAGAAACTTTTTAATAAGGAAGTGTAGATTTTATCCAGTGAGAGACAAGACAAGTGTTTTTTTCTAGTAGAAGGGGGCAAGGGATTTTTTGTTTTTATTAATTGAAAATCACATGACACGTGATATATAGATGTATTTAAAGGCCCAAGGAAATAGAAATTTCCATTTCCTTGGGCCTTTAAATACATCTATATATCACGTCTTATGTGATTTTCAATTAATGCAGAACATATTTGCAACGTAAACTCCAAATAAAATATTTCAAACGATTTATGTGAGAAAAGAACAATAGCTTTTGATTTAAATGTAAATTGTCCTCTGTGATACTTTGTGTTCTGACAATGATGCCAGTTCCTTTTGCTAGTTTGCTAGTTGCATTTCACAAGGTGATAATAATAAATGTATAAAATTTTTATTCTCGACCTTACTGGTGGTTTTTAACATTTTATACAATCTGCTAATTCCATTATAAATTTTTTAACATCACTTTATCTCCATCTCACCTGATATGATCTATTAGAAGCTATACATGTATAGCGCACTTTTTCTAAATTAAGGGGAAATATTGTTCGTTTTTTCACCGTCGAAAATTTCACCCCACTTTGAAAGTTATAAGATGGAGCAAAAAATATGAAGATTTACAAACTTGAATGAGATGAGAGCTCTCTAGAACATTATTGGCAATATTTAGATTAAATCGAATTTTGTTGTGAACGATGTTACAAGTTTCGCCATTGTATACACTTTTTAATAATTTATCTTCCTTTATCAAATTCCAATCTAGGATATACTAATGAAGGGGCGGCTCGGCTATTTTCTTTATTCAGAAAGTTATCAGTAACAAATATAAAAGCCAATTCAGTGCATGCTCTTCTGCTTCATTTACAAAGCCACATTTCGTAACTATAATAATATTCAAAATCTTCCAACACACCTAAATCTTTCAATTCATGGCTCTTATTCTGCAAACTGCTTGCCTTACTTTTTTTCAAAATGGGGTTGGAAGCGTTTCAAAAAGATTAATATCTTACTCTTTCATGTTGCCTTGGCGGCCTATTGGGCGCTTTTTTGTTTATGGGACCCAAAGCAAAAATGGCTGGTGACGTCACCAGCCAGAAAGGTCGACTGGCCATTGTGACTCCATAATAATATTCTGAGAAGCTGCTTCGCTTGAACTTGATTCAGCAAATTTATAAAGAAATTTCTATCGTTTAAAATAATTAAGTTTTGCTGCTACTTTACTTTTCTTTTTCACTAAATCAGGTTCAATCTGTCCATTACATTTATTTGTTAGGTTAAGGTTAGGTTATATAACCAAAAAAGTACCGAAATTGGCACTTTTGTCTTTATAATAAAAAAGCGTTTTTAAGAGCTATTCGTTCACACTCGTAGATCACATGGCTGTCTCACAGACACCTACCCTGATGACGTCACCAGCAATTTTTAATTTGTCTCCTAAACAAAAAAGCGCCAAATATTGGTATTTTTTACTATTTATCAGGAATTCGATACTAAAATCTCAGATACAATATCTATATTGTTTTTCTCCTTTAACGCCACAAGTTCGTTTTTAATAAAATAAATCTTTATAAAATAAATATTTCGTCTTTTCTTCTAGACGTATCCCCATTAAACATTTAATTGCTAACTAAGTTAAATTCAGTTAAAAAGGTGCATTTATTCCAATTGTCTATTCGTGTATCCGTAAATGTAATAATATCAAAATCTTCCAACAGACCTAAGATTTAACGCTCTTTTTCCACAAACTGCGTCCCTTTGTGTAAAAACAAGACAAATATCGCTTAGAGTTCTCTAGCTTTGTCCAGATGATTATTGTTTGTTTTGAACAGCTCTCTTCTATATCCTCAACAGTCTCTGACAAAAATCACGTTTCAACTTTCATCACAGCTAGTTTACAAATCTCTCACAACCATTTTCTGGGAATGGAACTTAAAAAGAGTTGTAAATGTACGCAACTTAGCTCGAAATAATTCGATGTATCATTTTTCAGCAAAATATCTCTAGGCCCTATATTTCTTCACTTTTTCTTCATTTTTTCATCAAGTAGAAGAGATTGTCAGATGTTCCTCAGAACTTGTATAAAAACATTATTACTTCCTAAGTGTGAAGTTTAAACTGTCTCGGCAGATTCTAAACTCTGCAACCCAGATAGCAATATTTTTTCGTTGCTTAGGTTCCCTTCCAGATAACTCCCCTATTTGATTCCTACCAAAAGAGTCTGAATCCAGGTCATAACTTAAAACTGAAAACTTATTAGTATTATTATTGGCAATCTCGACTTTAACTATCTCGTTGGAGCTTCTGTGAAAATATCTCAACGAAAGTGACAATATGCTTTAAGAGGGATTTTTATTTGCATGTATTTACCAACCTAGACAAAAGCACGGCAGAGATCATTACATAACATGAACTTTTGCTAAACATTCTGTTGCGAGTCCTAGAGAGAAAGAGATATGAGCTTTTGGTAACAAGTCGGTTGCGATTCAACGAGAAAGTGAGATATGAGCTTTTGATAATTAATTTGTTGCGTGTTATAGAGAGAAAAGGATATGAGGTTTTGGTAACCAGTCTGCTACAAGTGATGGAAAGAAGGGTATAGAAGTTTTTAGGGACCAGTCTGTTCCGAGTCCTAGTGAGAAAGGGGATATTATCTTCTGATAACCAGTTTGTTTCAAGTCATAGAGAGAAGAGTATATTAAATTTTGCTATCCAATCTAATGTGAGTTTGTTACGAGTGATGGATAGAAGTGGGTATGAGCTTTTGGTTACCAATTTGTCGCAAACTATCGAGAGAAAGGGATATAGGGTTTTGGTAACCAGTCTGTTTTGGTAACCAATTTGTTTCAAATGTTAGAAAGAAAAAAATAGATGCTTCTAGTTGAACTTTAAATGTGTGGTAATGACACTATGGATTAACGTACATTAAACAGAAAATGAAACAAACATACATACTCTTAAATCTCCATAACTACATACATCCCCCGCAAAAAGGGGGAGGTAATGTAGCGGGGACAATACCCTAGCAATTACTAAAACCTGGAGTAGCAGTACGCCAGCCCGACCCCTGTACCTCAAGATAAATTCCTGCTTTCTCTCTCTTTATCATTTGGACCTCTTTTAAATATCACGATATAATTTTTGCGCCTGTTTAGCACCAGCAATGGATGAACGAGGGTGTTAAACCTTTTAGAAATAAATCTCTAACTAAATTAACCTTCCACTACCTCTACCTCCTTTACTGTCCTTGTTCACCCCCTCCCCCTTTTGCAAGGCCTCCCTACTTCCCTATACCCTCCCAGACCCATTTGGACAAGGCCCATAATGTTCATTCAATTGATATTAAATTGTCTACTGGACTCCGCTATTATCCTAACATCCCTTTTACAAAGCCGATTCGAGATAAAGAAAAAAACTTAAAATATATTGAATAATTATAAACATTATGACACTATTTACTGTCTTTACTCTTGATAAAGGAGATAAAGACTTGTAAGTTTTAAATGGGGGTGATTCGTTAAAAGGAAAACTTATTGAATTGTTTTATGGGATGAAAACGTTATATTAGGAAAGTATTACTAGAATATATGATTATACAGTAAGCAGGAAATTAGTGGTTGGCATCTGAACAGGTAAATGTGTGGAAGAAAAAAATCCCAACTCAGGTAGTGCATACTTGTGTATGTATATATGTGCGTAAATATGCGTATTTAGTTTGACCAAACATAGACAGATAAGAAATGGAGTGTAATGAGTGTGGTATTTGGGTGAGAACGCATATCACAAATCTTTTATTGCTTAGAAATTAGTACTTGTAGTCGCCTACACGCACGCATACAGAAACACACATGTATCCTTCGACCATGAGCATAATTCCCGATAGGAGACACAAAGGAATTAGGAGGTAATAAACTCACAATTGTTGGACTAAATCGAATTTTAATGGTCCATATCGAAGAAAAACGCAGATAGTATCGGGCGCTTCGTTTGGTACCGTCACCTGAAGTACTGAGATGTGTGCGTACAATCGTATATATATATATATATATATATATATATATATATATATATATATATATATATATATATATATATATATATATTGCCCCGCAAAAGTTTATAACACAACATGAAAAACAGACGTTTATGTATTTGTAAGCACGATAGCTAAATTTAACTTTATTACTGACAGGATATGTATTCAAACAATAAATTAAATCATCAGGATTATACAAAAACATCAATATATTTTTTATTGAAGAAATACAATTAATTAGTAACGCGAAAGTTTACAACACTATCAATTTTTATCACTTACCCATAAATGTTCGAGAAGGAGAAATTTCTTACAATTTCTAGAACGTTCTACATTAATCTACGCACATAACTTAGGACTTGTATAAGCTATCGCATCATTTTTTATCAGACAACGTCCTGTAAACATTCGAACGATGGGGAAACAAACAAATCAATCAACATCTTCGAAAACGTATTGTAGACCTTCATAAAAGTGGCGTTGGTTATAGAAAAATATCTCGTCAGTTAGTAGTTCCATTGAGTTCAGTTGGAACGATAATACGTTACTGGAAGTCTCAAAATTCTACCCTTCTTCTGATCAGTTCTGTTCGTCCTCACAAGATACCTGAACGTGCAGGGAGATTATTAGTAAAAAGGTCAGTAAAACACCCAAAGTTAATCTTAAAGAACTTCGGCGTGACTTAAAAGTGAGTGGAGTTACAGTGAGTAAAGAAATAATTAGTAGATCGCTTCGTATCATGGGCATCTACTCACGATCTCCAAGGAAAACACCACTTCTTACAAGAAAACAGGTTCGTGATTGTTTGAATTTTGCAAAAGAGTTTGTTGGTAAATCTCCAGAGTTTTTGGACAATGTACTTTGGTCGAATGAGACAAAGATAGAACTGTTCGGCCGTAATGGAGCTCCGAGGGTATGGCAAAAGAAAGGTACCAAATACGCACCGAAGAACACTACCCCAACAGTAAAATATGGAGGTGGCTCAATCATGATCTAGGGTTGTTTTAGTGCTGCAGATGTTGGAAATATAAAAACCATAGAAGGAAGGATGAATGAAGAACATTATAGAAGAATCTTGAAGGAAGTTTTCGTTCAAGTGTGAATTCTATTAAATTGAAACAGGATTGAATCTTTCAACAAGACAGTGATCCAAAGCATACAGCAAAACTGACACAAAATTGGTTTAGATCAAATAGAATAAATGTTCTAAAATGGCCTAGTTAATCCTCAGATCTGAACCCTATCGAAAATCTATGGAAGAAATTGAAGCTCAGAATCAAAAAAGGAGAACCAACAAACATGTCTGAACTGAAGAAAATATACATTAAGGAATGGAGTAATATTAACACAAACACATGTAAGAAGTACTGAGGAGACTACTCGAAGCGGCTACAAGCTGTTATTAGCAACAGTTGTTATACTACCCAATATTAAGAAACTATTTGATATGTGTTGTAAACTTTTGCGTTAATAATTAATTGTATTTCTTCGACACAAAACTATATTGATGTTTTTGTATGGTCCTGATGATTTAATTTATTGTTTCAATACATATCCTGTCGGTAATAAAAGTTTCATTTACCTATCGTGCTTACAAATACATAAACGTCTGTTTTTCATGTTGTGTTGTAAACTTTTGCGGGGCACTTTATATATATATATATATATATATATATATATATATATATATATATATATATATATATATATATAATAATAATAATAATAATAATAATAATAAAATTAAGTCTGTCTGTGTGTGTGTATGTGAGTGACTGTCTATCAATAGGAAAAAAGGTTAGACAATCGACATAAAAAAATTAAAGGTTTAATTTAAGGTAAAATATTCTTTTGAAGATAATGAAAGTGGATTCGAGTTTCTACGTGCTTCCCTAATGGAGCTACGTGCCCTTTTCCAAACCTACCCCATATGTTCGAATGAGAGAGCGTGAGCTTGGTCTAGACTCTCGGGAGACAGGTTAGTTATAACCTATATCGTTGTTTACGTTTGGTAAACAAAAGAAACCTGTTTTTCTATGCACCGCAAGGAAAGATAAAGAATATTGTCTACCAAGAAGTGTTGTGATATAGCAATGGTTAAAGAATAATTTGTGATAAATATAAGAATTTCAACCTGTATCTTGCTTAGGATTATATTTTACCCGGGCAACGCCGGGTACCTTATTTAGTGGCTCATAAAGGAGCCTTGGAAGCACTAGGCAGGACAATGCGAGATATCAGGGATTGTGAAGCTCCCATGGGAGGTGTCACTCTTTTGCTGTAGGTGATTTTAGGCAGACACTTCCAAGAGATTCCTAAAGAAAACAAGGCAGATGAAGTTCGGGCTTGCCTAAGATCATCTTCTTTGTGTATGAATATTAAAATACTATTTCTAAACACAAATATGAGAGCAGAGCTTTTTGGTGATCAACTGTCAGCACAATTTGCCAAAAATATTCTGATACTGGGAAATGGGAAAGTACCTCTTGATGCTGATGGTGGAATAGAAATATTCACTTTTTGCATAGTTATTAGTACTATTGATAATCTCAAGGCAAATATATTACCCAATCTTCTTTAAAACTACCATTAGTACAACTGGTTGTGTGAAAAAGCTATAATGGCTTCTATCAACAACACTGCCTGGAGAATTAATAAATATCTATCTCTACAATCTAAGGAAGTCCACAAACTTACAAGTGAGTTCATACAATTTCGGATCATTTTTAAATAGTCAATTATTCTACAGAGTTTCTAAATTCTCTAGAACCTCCTGACATACCTCCTCACAAACTCAAATTGAACAAGGTAAATCTAAATAATGTTATGCGCAATTTGGATCCAAAAAACTCTGTAATGGCACTCGGATGGTGGTAAAGAATTGAATGCCATATGTTATAGAGGCAATCATTCTTACCTGAAGAGAAAAAGGAGAGGATAAATTCATTCACGGAATAGTCCTAAATCAAGCAGGATCAGAATTGACATTTACACTTAGAAGACTACATTTCCCAATCCGTGTAAGTTTTCCAATATGTATTCAAATAATCGTAATGTAAGACTCTATTAGTGGCATAGTTGCAATTAGAGGAACTGTGTTTTTCTTGTGGTCAACTCTAAGTTGCTTGCTCTAGATTTAGGAGAATAAGTAATCTGTTTATATATGCTTCACAAGAAAAAACTAAGAATATTGTATACCAAGAACTTCTGTAGCATTGATGAACAAGATTAATTTTAGTTCATAGAATGAGTATATTGTTTGTGAAGAATAAAATAAGAAAAAAATAAAATCTGTCTTACTTTATTTCTGAACGCACATTTTACCACCCGGGCAACGACGGGAATCTGTGCTAGTATATATATATATATATATATATATATATATATATATATATATATATATATATATAACGGGTGTTCCAATAACTTGGACAGATTTTAAATGTGATTTAAGTTTAGGCGTCTAATGATTTTTTTCTTTTTAACCATGAAATGATTAACAATTGAACAACGTGTTAAAGTTATCGAAGCCTATTATGAAAATGGACGTTCAAACAGAAACGCATTTTGGGTAATTCACGATTTTGGGGGTCAAAATAATCGATTAACCGAGAGTGCAATTGGGAAAATTGTTCCTAAATTCAAACAAACTGGGTCGGTGGCAGATATGAAAACGTCATTGCGTGCTCTTTTACGCCGCTCAGCTGAAAACATTGCATCAGTGCGCGAGAATGTGGGCGAAGATCCAGACACCTCTATTCGTTATCGTGCGCAGGAATTGAAACTTTCCACAACAACGTTACATCAAATTTTGACAAAATATTTGTCTCTATACGCTTACAAAATTCAACTGACACAAGAACTGAAGACTGCTGACCATTTGAAGCGCCGTACATTCGTCAATTGGGTGCACGAGCAAAGACAAGCCGATGATGATTTTTCGCAAAAAATCATCTTTAGTGATGAAGCACATTTTCATCTTGATGGATTCGTTAATAAGCAGAAAATCAGGAAGATTGTTGAAAAGCCACTGCATCCGAAAAAGGTCACTGTTTGGTGTGCATTTTTTGCTAACGGAATCATTGGGTCGTATTTCTTCGAAAATGATGTCGGGAATTCTGTTACGGTGACAGCCGAGCGATACCGTGCCATAATAACCAAATTTTATGGTCTGAATTGAATTCTATGGATTTCGAAGATTTGTAGTGTCAACAGGACGGCGCCACATGCCACACAGCCAGTGCAACAATAGCTTTATTGAATGAGAATTTCCCAGATCGCATCATCTCTCGAAACAACGAGGTCAATTGGCCACCACGATCGGGTAACCTGACGCCTTTAGATTTCTTCCTTTGGGGTCATCTCAAAAGTAAGGTCTATGCCAAGAAGCCCAAAACAATTCAACAGCTGAAGGATGAGATAATTAGGCATATTGGTGAGATCGAGGAGCAACTATGCAAAAACGTCATCAAAAGCTTGACCATCGAGTGGAGGTGTGCTGCTGAAGCCTCGGCGGACATTTAGGTGATATTATTTTTTACACATAATTGCCATGATTCACGTAACATGATCCAATAATGAAATCAATAAATTTTTACAAAGAACACTGTTTTATTTACTACTAACTTCGATCCGTCTTAATGAAACACCCTTTATATATATATATATATATATATTTATATATCAGAAGCGACTCCAGGTCATCAGTATCACTCTGGCTCATCATAGATTTCGCATAAGACACGTGCATAAAAGAAGGCAAGAGACGTAATGCACACCGCAGACTTATATGTGCAATGCTAATTTAACAATAAGACAGAAATATAGTTTTAATATAAAAATTACCCACTTCATTTATGCATGAACTCCAGTCGTCATGGATTGGTGGCATTTCACGTTTTTCCGCAATATTTCGAGCCCCAGATGGCTTATTTTTTATATAAGCTATGTCTAAGTTAAGTAATTGGCTTCAATTACTTACTTGAAGCCAGTGTTGGCAGAAATTAAATCAGCTAGCAAATACAGTTTCACTGTACTAACTTTATACTCGGGCTAAGCTCGAACAGCCTGAGTGCTGGAGTCGCCACTGATATATATATATATATATATATATATATATATATATATATATATATATATATATATATATATATATATATATCCTACACTTCATAATGACCCTGCCGAGAGAACAGAAACTCATGATATAAAGGAGTTTTCCAATTTTTCGTACAAATCTTTTCTGGTCCTCGTTCTATTACTCATTTCCTGATACCAAATTAACTTTTTCGTAAATTTTCTGTATTCTCCATTCAACTCATATGAGTGATAATGATTTTGTCAAAGATTTATTAAAGATTTGAATAATTATTTTCGCTATTTTGTCCTCCCGTCATCACCATCTTCAACCTAGAATCAATCTTGACTCTATTTTTTTAACTTATGACAATGAAATTCTGCATTAAAATTATCAGAACTGTAGGAAATCATAATCACACGATGATGTTGATGAAAGTTTACATTTTGTTTTTTATTAATGTCTTTATCTTTTAAGGAGTTTTTTATAAGATATCTCCACAAGTTGTGCCAGAAAGGATGATCTTGGCAAATATATAGATATAATGGCCCAGGAGAGTTTCTTACATTAGGGACATTGCGGCAAATCGAAATATATAAACATCTATTTATGTGTTAAAATGAAGGAAAGGCGAACTAAATTCTATTATTGTAAAGCTTATTAAGAAATAATTGGTAATGAAAAACATCTTTAGGAATTTAGGAGCAAAGATGCCAAAAAGATTGTAAGGGAATAAAATCATGGTATCATATGTAGAATATCAACGATTTTTAGGACCAAAAAAAAGCAATTTTGGGCATCCATAACTCAGAACAAAAGCGTAAATTCTTTGCTGATATATTGAATGAATATTGCCGTAATTTTCTGAATAAAACAAATAGCCAATTATATCTTAATAAAGCAGTAAAATCTCAACTTCTCTCTTGGAAACAATATGGTCCCTATGTTTTGTATGCCTGGTCTGGAATCCACGTACAAATCCGTAAATCCACACAATGGAGTTGTTCCATTCTATCAAATCTTTCCACTTTTAGGAGAAGATCAAAGTAGATCAACTTCGACTCTCTTACTCCCTTACTCACTTCAGCTTTTTTTTTTACTCCTCTTTCTACTTGTATCTTCCTTCAACACCTCCCGCCGACCGTTTCCCATCTTTTCCCCTTGGACCCTTTGGGAAAGGAGAGGGAGTTTGATGAAGAGTGGACCAGGGACCAATCTAAACTCTGCTCTCCCATTCGTGGGAGAGAGAGTGTAGAGGGCCTTTTGCCACCGATGAATCTCTCCTTCTTATTACCCCTTCCCACCGCAAAGAATTGAGTGGTTTTATTAACAAGCGGTTTTTTTTGGTAAAATATTCCATAGCGATCTTTCCAGTGAAAAGATGAATAAGCAAATTTGGCCCACTGTAAAGAACAGTCTAGATAACCTAAATTCCTCTTCCAATTACCATGCGGTGATGATTTCTTTTTTATTAAAATAAACAAAAATTAGTTCTATTAAAAGCAGACCTACTAAAAAAATATTTATGAGAATGGAGGACATAAATCAATATAACATGAAAAATAGGCTTCCTCCTGGATTTAACCCACTAGCTCACCTATTCAAACTGCACCCCGGGCTCAGTTAAGAACTACAGGGAAAGAAAGTGGAATGCAATTAGCCAGAGTTCTTTTACACGTCTCCCGCTCCACACTCGGGTAGTGAGCCATATTTAAATTCAAAATTGCCTTGTGTAACACTGAGGTTCTCGTATGAGTTCAATAAGGCATAATATAGCTCCTCTTGAATGATAAACAAAACCATGCATCTTCCGGGATTCGAACGGGCGACCTCTGAACATGCAATCTATGGCGTGGGATGCGCAGGCGTTGCCACTGAAGAGGGTAGCGTGTAACAGACCTCTGACTAATTCGCATGTTTTTTTCCGTTAGTCTTATCTGACTTCAGGTTGTATTGTCTTATCTTTTTCACCGTAACTCAAAAGTAAAGGATGCAGTTCGCAAGCTTGAGATCGCTAGTTCGAATCTGGTTGGATAATTCTTTTTTAAAAGTCGCGAGGCGGGGTATTAAGCTTTATTAAAGTAATCTATATACAATACATTAAGTCATCGATTTGACATGCATATATATTGTTCTAAAATTGATGCTTATTTTTTATGATATTATTAAAGCATCGGAACGTATGAATTATTATCAGTTAATTGAGAAATTAATTAAAATAGAAGTGGCTCCCTACCCACTCGACATAATTAATTAATAGTATGTATATCAATCAGGATACGCGTAAAACATTCGGTGGGTGTAAATCTTCCCCCTGGATAGGATGGGGGGGAAGAGAATCACTTTAAAGTTCTAGATGATTAAAAAATATTGGCACATAAATATTAGAAAGTTGATAACAATAATGATAAATAAATGCAATAATTCCTTATGTAGAAACATTGGGGGAAACGCTTCGTTAACCACAGATTTTCTTGTAGTATTGCGATAAGTAATGTCTGTATAACTAAAAATTTTAAGATATTAATTGCTTGAGTAATATATATTTATACGACGAAAGAAACATATTGATGTCTAGCCACCTATCTATAAAAACGGAGACAACTTGAAGCAGTAGAGAGTAGCATATCACGCGATTCTCCTCTATGCACTCAGTTCAATAATGTATATATATATATATATATATATATATATATATATATATATATACAAGGTATCCCAGAAAAAAAGTTAATCGAACTTTGAATTTGTATAACTTAAAACCTATTAGAGATTTTTGAGTCCTGCAAAACAAAACAAATTTACCAACTATTTATCTGTCGATTCTGGTAATTTAATTAAATTCGCTTTCACTAAATTAATACATTAATGGGTTTAGTGGAGGCGATCAAAATTATGTTTGCGCAAAGAAGTAAAATAAGGAAACTTCGAAGTTTTAAATTAACAAATATATTTAAATCCATTTTTAACAAAAACACCTCTTCATATGAGTAATACAAATTTATTTTTTAATTTTCTAAGCACCGTTTACTTTCACATGTCCTCCATTTCTTTCCGAGCACAGTTGCGCCTTTGATGACATTGATTGAACAACTTTTAGGATTAACTTGTGATTTTCCTTAAGTCTATTGATTTCACGTGTGATACTATATCTTAGCTGGTTGATGCTTTGTGGTGAAGTAGAATACACTTTATTCTTTAGATATCGCCATAAGAAATAATCGCACGATGTTAAGTCAGGGGATCTTGGGGGCCATTCAATTACATGATTTAGCGCGACAATGCGGTTGCCAAACGTTTCTCTTAGTTTTGTTCTTACAGCAAGCTGTCTATGAGCTGGTGCGCCGTCCTGAATCCACCAAAGTCTATTGAATTAATTGACATAAATCTGGCGGAGTTCCCGGAAGATCCTTTCGTTGATCATGCTCAGGTAGGCATCACCATTCAAGTTATTCTCGTAAAACAATGGGCCGACAAGATAGCCATTCCCGCATATTCCGATCCACAGAGACACTTTCTGCTAACAAATACGTGCGTCAAAGTTAAATGCTGGGGGGATGGGGCAGCTGTGCATATTGCCGAATATTATGGCTAATTACCTTTCCATTCATGAAAAAGGCTGCCTCATCACCAATCACAATGTTTCCAAGAAACGAGTAGGTTTATGGAGGACCCATTCGACAAATTGTCTACGACGAGGAACATCAGTTTCAAGAAGCTGGTTCTTCCATGCATCTTATAGGGATACCATTTTAAGTGATGTTTATTAATGCGGTTAAATTAAGACTTTAACAATTGTAACCCATTCTTTCTGAGTGATACATGTCGATTTTGAAGAAGCGTCATCTGAACATTTTCGATATTTTTTGTTGTTCTTATGGTTCTCATACGACCCGAACGAACTTTATTTAAATTTAAGCATGTTCCTTCATGTTAGTATTTGCGAACATTTTTCCAAATTGTGGGCTTGCTTGATGGGTGCCTACCTGGAAAACGTTGGTCAAATGAAGTTTGTACTTGTTTAATCCTGCCAGTCTTAATAAAGTTTGTGACTACAAATACGCGTTGATCTTTTGTTAACTGCATGATTAAAAAGGTTGTATGGAAGTAAACTTTTACCCAGAAACGCTTTGATTTGCTTAGTAAGCAATAATGACGAGACCATACCACAGCGTGACTGAAAAACCACTGTAAAATTTCCTAGGCATTGCTTGAAGAATGGCACAGTGGCCTAGGCTACCTAGGCTCCCTACACTTCTTTTGAAAGTGCAGGTGGCCTCGCATTCCTAGGCTTCGTTTCATTATTTTACCTCCTTGCGCAAACATATTTTGATAGCCTCCACTAAACCAATTAGTGTATCAACATGAGAATAGGTAATTTAATGAAATTTTCAGAATCAACAGATAAATAATTGTTAAATAAAACACTTTTTGCAAGACCCACCCAAAATTCTTCAATAATGTTTGAGTTATACTAACTCAAAGTACGGTTAACTTTTTTCTTGGACACCCGGTATATATATATATATATATATATATATATATATATATATATATATATATATATATATATATATATATATATACATATATAGATAGTTAGGTAAAAACATATATGGGGGACAGTCCTTAAAAATAGCCCATTGGCATCTATCAATATATGGTGTATGACCTACAGCAGCTGTCTCCATACTACGGCCCGCGAGGTTAGTTCACCCGGCCCGCCACTGCACTGTGCCACAAATGAGCTAAAATAGAATTATGTGCATATAATTATATGTGAAGCTAGCACATTGAACGAGTCTGACTGATGAACATTTGAAAGCAATTCTCTCGATTGGATTCAAAAATTACAAAGCAAATATTCATGATATCTTAAAAGTTAAACGCAATTTCACAAATCTCACTAACCTTTTTTTCTGCTTAGTTTGTGAGACTCGGATATGTGCGCTCTGGGTGTGATGATACTATCTTACTGCTAACGACGCCTTCTTTTATAACATTTTGATAAATAAATATGTTTGTTGTCTTTATTCTTTGTGTATTTTGTGTATTGGTAAATACATATGTTAGTTGTCTTTATTTTTTGTGTATGCACTATATTGTATTAAACAAAATGGTTATGCAGCCCACGCTCGTCATTCTCTCAGTTATCTGGCCCATTGTGAAAAAAGATTGGCGACCCCTGACCTATAGGATTATCCTCAGAAATTAAAAAAAAGTTCACCTATTTCACTATTATTCACAAAGTTATTTAGCTTTTTACTACATTCTCTCTCTCTTTTCTTGTTACTGGCTCCAAGCTTTACGTTTAATACGAGAAAGCAATTTTCTATTGCAGTTTCTTGTATAGACTAACCAACAGAAGAAAATATCTCCCAAGAAACACGGCCTCCATTTATCCTTGCCCTGCAGACTGCATTCATCCATATGCTCTCTTGTAAGTAATTTGAAGTAACATCAATCGAGAATTTATTTCTTGATGAACAAAGAATCCCGACAAATAATGTGCCAAACCTTAGTTCGATGCAGAAAATCTCGAGAACTGAGGGCAAAGAACTCAATAATTACTAATTACTGACCGACTTCAATTTGCATTAGCGTGGGCCGCTTATGAACTTTAGGATAAAAATTGCTATTCTTATCCCGGTACCTGAACGCAGAAAACTTACAAAGGATTGTAAGAGAAACGATAATAATAAATACCTTTACTGTTTTGAAACTTTGCACTATTTTACGATGGTGGAAGAAGTTAGGATGGGATTAGCATAATGATATCAACAACATTGTATTTGTAATGCAATAATTTTCTTAGTAATTAGTGACTCAACATGGCCTTTGTTAAATAGTTATCTTTTGGTGTTTTAGATTACCGATATGAGAAGAAAAAAATGCGCTCAAAATGCCTCTGCCTTTATTTTCCTGCTGATATTCCACATTTTATTCCTAAGATTATTATTGAGGTTTCATTCAATTAAGGCGATTTATATTAACACACTGAGACAGATCAAGTTATGCAGGGGAAGAGTCACGCAGCTTTCTCAAACCTTTTGAATATTTCTTGAGATAGAGAAAGTGAGAAATATGAACAATCACTCCTAAATAAATTAAAATTGGAAAGACAATATTCATCGAGAAATATAGAAAGACTAGTTAATAGTAACTTGAGTACTTTTGGCATTCCGTATGAGGAAAGTTAGGATAATAGAGCAAAAACAAATAAACCTAGACCAAGAAAAAAAGAACAGAAGTACAGAGAAGTTAAGCATGACATAAAATAATACCATTACCCATTAAACATGCGCCTTCGGTAAAGTTTGTAATAAATTGATTACAATACGTTTATAGAACATGAAACTCATGGCGATAAACAAACAAATTTTTAGCGATGCGCCACCACTTTTCACACAAGATGAATAAAAGTGTTCAGCATATCCTCTGGTTTTCCTTACAGATATATTTTTTAATTTTTAAATTTGAAAGTATGCGAAAGGCAACACGTAACCATCCCGAAGTTATTAAGATAAAAGAGATTCGCAAAGAAAATGGTGAATTCAGTCCAAAGGAAAATTTGTGGAAATGAGTTTTCTTAAAGAAGAAACTTCTGGTGATGGCGAAAACATGAACTCTCTCTAGTACCCTCATTAAACCTATTTCGCATCCTTTAGTTATATGATCATCTTCATATAGGAAGTCCTAAGTTAAGGGCCGGTAATACGAAAAAGAGACTTAGCAAGTAAAAAATACAAAGACAAAATAATAAAAGTTGCACTGGTTTTAGTCATTTCTGAGGTCTGTTTTTTCCACCTTTATTTTCATTAATTTTGTATGGTGACTTCAAAACTGTAATTATGTTTTTTTTAATCAAGTCAGGATTTTTTTGGTCTAAATTCATTGAACGATTTTTACAGGTCATAACCATTGTTTCCAGTTTGTGACAGCAGAGTAGACAAGAGGCACTACAAACAACGGAACTGGCCAGCAAGATATAAACTGGAACCAGGTTCAGAAAGTGATTTATCATGCTCTTGTTAACAAACAGACGATCTTCCTTCTACCATCTGATATAATACTTGTAGAGCAGAAGTTTCCAATATTCCTTGTTGCCAAATTAAAAAGAAGTTGTAGATGAAAGGGCTTCAATTCCACGAATGCATAGAGTACAATGGGAAAGATGCCTGGCTTTTCTTTTATTCAAGCCAATTCTCGTGAATTTTCTAAATATTTACCGAAACCTCGACCCTGTTGTGTTTCAGAGGAATTCCTGCGAAACTTAAACTCTTTGGTACAGAAAACTCTGGGAAAAGGCAGTTTCTCATGTTGCCCATTGTCTAATTGCCATAAAACTGCAGTAATTATAGCGACCAGCAAGAGACGCGTCCCCATCAAGATGGTCGAAAGTGTTAATTAGGTACCAGTGTTGCTAAGATGTTAAAATGAAGGAGAAATATTGCATATATTAAACAGACTAAATTCTTTATAGGTTATTTTTTTTTCTTAAAAATTGTAATTCTACTGTCAATCACATATTTTTATTAACTATTTTTAGGTTGTTCCCTTCGCAAAATTAAATGTACTAACTTACTTCCTACATTTTTTTATGCTCCCTTGAATTGTTTAAATTCATATAGAATAAAAAGTAGACATGAATGAAGAAAACTAGCAATATTTTTTAATTACCCTTTAAAAATGATATATAATTATGTAAGAAAACATTATCATTCAAAAAATTATCTATTTATTTACCTACCTTATCTTTCAACATGAATTATCTATTTTTACATTTTTTATTTCAATCTTCGTTAACGTGAAGGGAAGGGGGGCGATCCCAAAGGTGTCTGAAAAATGTGAATTATTAAAATGTTAACCATCGTATTTTAATTGATGTGTCAAAGAGATAAACGTACGTTGCGATGCTGTCGGGGTTTATATCCCTTGAGCAACAATTAAAATTCGATGCAAATAGTTCTTGTTAGCTCACATGTTCCGCTCATTTTATGGACCACATTCCTATATCTATTTACTACCTTAGTCAGCAATTATTTACTCTCTTACTGAATACTTTCCATTTAATAGGGTTGTTCAGAGTACCGCATCAGATTTAGGTAGATAGATACCTATCGCAACTGATACTAAAGTCACTTGATTAAAAGTAATAAATAATGATCAATGGAAGTAGAATTAATAGAAAGTTAGAGAACAAAGGTGAGATAAAAAATACTCTAATGATTAAATAACAATTTGGAGGTTGGATTTCAGGGTATTGAAACATGTCAATACAGAAAACAGAACGATATTTTAGAAATATTAATCTGGCATTCGTTTTTTAAAGACAACAATGATCCGAAGAATTTAAAGATTAATTTTCTGTTTTTAATCTCTAATTTAAATTTTGTTTAGGTATTTCATTCTTGCAATTGAAATGAATCATTTTTAATTTTGATTTTTTAGGATAAATTTTCATTTTTAAAGCTAGTGTAAATTATAGAGTGCAACAAGTAATTGAAAACACAAATACAGCCATGCAAAGGCTGATTAGACATGAAGTTTCATGGTCATGTGACTCCTAAAATGTGGCCTTCTATCTGTTCATATGTCAACGGTTCAACGGTTTATTAAGAAATAAATACAAGAAGGGGTAATTACATACATCATATGTAGTTGGAATGATAGAAAATAGTGGTGAAAATAGATTTAGCAGAGGAGGTAAAAGCACTGAGTAGGAATAGGAAAAGATAGCTTCCCGGAGACATGGAAATCGTTATCATTTTACTTTTGGAGGTTAAATTTAAATACTATACAAAGATTAAGGATAATATACAATACATTCTTAAGATTA
Organism: Ceratothoa steindachneri; assembly: GCA_963969495.1. Taxonomy (NCBI): domain Eukaryota; kingdom Metazoa; phylum Arthropoda; class Malacostraca; order Isopoda; family Cymothoidae; genus Ceratothoa; species Ceratothoa steindachneri. Next base: position 53,872,414 of record OZ018332.1, read on the forward strand.
CTGTTGTTATATATTTGTTATTGTTCATTTAATTTTAGTTTAGTTTATTACGCTTTCTATTTACAATTTAAATATGCTAGAGAGGTTAAGGATAATTTACCATACAATCTTAAAATTACTGCTATTGTACACTTATTTTAATTCGTTAGATTATTATATTTCACTACACTTGAACTTTACGTTAGTTTTTAATGTTTATTAATTCTGTTTTTGTAATTTGTTAATATAGTTTTACATTAATTTGATTAAAATTTGATTTATTATTATTGTATAAATTTTTTTATTTTTGCTTATTTGTTTACTACATAATTTATTCTCACTAATTTAGTTCAGTAACACTTTAATTGTTCGTTACTTTATGTTTAGACTAGATTTTCTATTGTTGTCTATAATTTACAGTTTATTGACTTTTGCTTAATTTGTATTTATTCTATTTATTTTACTATTCTCACTATATAACTTTTTTGAATTAGATTTATTTCACTAATTTGATTACTTTTATTCGCTCACAGTTATTCTTCACTTTGGTTGCACTTTTTCGATGTTCACTATTTGATTTGGGATGTTTTTTGCCCACTCTTTATGGCTTTGAATGTTGTCATATTTACGTTGTGTACATCTCTTGGGGGTATGTACACTAGGGATTTTAAGAGTAGGGCCGACACTTCTTTCCTGGAGTATGGTCCCTCGTACGTCCATTTGTACTCACCCGCAGCTAGGCCGATGATGAGTAGTTCAAGGTCGTCTTTGGGGGCCGGGGACAGGGGGGAGCCGAAGACACGTAGACCCACGTCTTTTCCGTCGAAAAAGAGACCTCTTTCGAGGATTTTCTTTTTCTCGGTGAGGGGGAACCCTTCGTGCCTCTCGTCCTCCTCTTCTTCCTCGTCCGAAGTGGATTGTGGCTTCTGTGGTATTTTTGTTGGTGACTTCTTATTTTTCCTCTTTTTCTTCTTCGCGCCTTTCTTCTCCTCTTCTCCTTCCGATGGCGTTTGTATTTTTTCTTCTTCTACTCTTTCGGTTTCCTTTACCCCATTACTTGAGGGGGCCTTTTTTCCTTCTTCGATGAACTCGAGATTAAAAAGGCCCGCCGAGTCTGGGTTTTCGGGGAACCAAACCTTTTTTTTGCAACCGTTCTTCTCAAGAAGAAGGTTGAGGTGGGACGAGAAGGTACCGGGGTTTGTTAGGTTTCCGAGGTGGGCAACCATGACCATGGCCATGACTTCTTGCCCTTCCTTCGGCATGACTAACTTCATCCCGTTTGTTTGCGCCGGAGTGGTATTTCTTGCTGTCGTGTTCGCGTACGTGGTTTTTTTCCTTTCTTCTTTTTCATCTCTCAGCTTATCTCTTTTCTTGCGGATGGCTTCTTTTCGGATTGGGCACCTCATGGCCAGGGCCCTGTGGTCACCCCCACAATTAACACATTTTTGCACCCTTTCCCTGCACTCTTTCCAACCGTGTCCGGTTTTGGCGCAGTTGGAGCATGCAGGGTCGGCAATTGTGCAATCTTTTGTGGCGTGTTTTTCGACTGCATAGCATTTGAAGCAGCAGTCGATTTGAATGTACTCTTCTTTGACTATCTGTTCCGGGCTGACCTTTAGGTAGAAGCCGAGAAGCCCGTCGTTTTTGGCTCGGTTTGCCATATCGATGGTACTGAAGACAATTTTTACCACGCCGTTACCTTTACCGAACTTGGACACTGCTGTGATGCAGGCCCACTCTTGTTTCGCTTCAAGTTCTTTCTTTATATCTTCACAGGAATTTTCCGTAAAGATTGGGTCTAGTTTTGTCAATATGAGGGTTCGTTGGGCCAGGATTTCCTGCGGTACACTTGCTTCAAGCCCAATCTTCTGGAGATGAGCTTGAGCTTCGTCGGAGACCAGCCTCTCGACGTCCCCCATTGTGCTGCAAATGGTTGCATAACCATTGGGAGTGTCGAGGAGTCTGATCAGCACCACGTGGATCTTTTTATAAATTGTTTGTATCACTTCCATTTTTTCCGGTTTAGGTGCCCCCCCTATGGTACGGAGGGGAATCCTTTTGCAGTCCTGAGGGGCTGCCCCCATGCTGGGGCCCCTCTTCTAGTGGCTGTTCTTGAAAGAGGTGTGTGTACGTAGTTTTGCACTAATAAAAATTTAACACTTATTGCGGACCGCTTTTATATGCGTCCGCCTCTTCACTTGATTTTACACAAAGAGTTTACACTGCCTTCGTGGCCAATTGCTTACGCGGAGCTTTACCTCCGGTAGACTTGCGAGCTGTCTGCTTAGTACGAGCCATCATATTTTTTTTTTTTTTTTTATAGGGAGTCGTTGACCGGAAGACCAACCGACTCTAAAGGTTGCCTTTGTGGACTTATGGCGATGAGAAACACATGATTGGGCCAGGAAGTCGCCGCCAAAGCCATGTGGAGGCCATTATAAGCGCTGAAGGGGGGGGGGAATTAATTTTACTATACGTATGTAAAAATATTTAGACAGATTTCTATCGAAATCAATTGTTTATTCTATTAAATAGCTTTGTTTTTTCTCCATTTAGAATTTGTTCTAAATAGAGCACCTTGTATGGCACCTTTAATTACTTAACATTAAAACATAAATTTTAGTATCGAGAATCCTTTTGGAAAAAAAAATGAAACCCATGTCCTATATTGGAGTCAAAGGAATAAGTGAAGATAAAAAATGAATTAAAAGAAAGGGAGGGAATAGAATGAACAAGGGGGGCATAAGGGAAGGCTTATTATTTTGTCACTATAAGAAATTGGTGGAGTTGTTCCACCGATCTGTACTCATTTAAGTCTCCTTTATTTCTTAATTTGTGACCTACTGATTAACATGGATTCAGAAACACTGATATCTTCAGCGAAGGTCGATCCCAATCGGTTATATGGCAAAAAACAAACTCGGTGTGGATTAACTTTACTAAAATAGGAAGCGGGGATTCCACTTGGTTAAACGATAGCCCCATTTCACCCCTCTAAATGTCGAATGAGTCTGATGATGAGATGTTTCGAAGATTCCATTAATGTGAATTACACCACAAAAACTCCCCTTAGAGAAAATTCTACTTCTAGAAAATTCAAGATGTACATTCCGCCACAGAGCATTTAATGTTTTATGCAGATAACATAATTTTTAAATAAACTATTAAACTAGACTAACGTATTTTAAAATTCCATTGCAAAAAATAACTATGTAAAAAATAAATTTGGAGATAGAAAAGCATTTCTCATGCATGAAACAAATTTCTCCCATGTGGGAATTTTTTGTGGGAGGAATTTTTAGTTGTTTTTTTTATGGCTGAAATATAATTAAGAGCGAAGACGAATATTACGTAGAGGGAAAAGTAAAGATGGAACTTCAAGCAGTCCTACCTATTTATTCATCGAAAATGGTATAATTAACTCAATACGTTGCATATTCAACTAGCCTTCTAGTCCTGAAGGAATCTACAGTGTGTATCTCTCTTCCCTACATTATTACACCTATCTTAACTGCAACACTCTATGTATGAATCCCTTTTTAAAATTTTCTGACGAGATGAATTGCCGAAGGCTTGCGAGCATCATAACCCCAGTTAACAGAACAGTGACCAAATTAGGGAATGTTTTCCATAAAATGACCATTTGCAAGAGTAGCTCTATTTTTTTTGCTTTAGGTCCCCTTTCCCTACCAGTCTTTCAGATTCGTTTAATACACCTTCAATTTAGCCTAAAACCCAACTTTTGTACCCACTGTATATACTAAGTGCAGTTAAACCTAAACTTATCTAACACCTAAGTAGAGAATAATTCTACGATAATAACCAACTTAAAGGGTAATATGGGGAAATTACCCTTTATGAGGGTAAGTTAAAGTGTAAACAAATTAACCAAATGTAAACTTACCTAGTGAATCAAAATTACACCAGTTGACGCAGACTTTATCGTGCACTTTATCAAACCAGGTATTCTTTAGCAATTGTCCCACAAAGAAAACCTTTTTAGAAACTTTGCTAAAAGTCTATAAATTGAAGGAGTAAATCCTGGTTCTTCTTAGTTTTAATTACACATAATAATAATAGTAATAATAATATAGAATTTTATGGTGACTATCAAGACCTTAAAGCCTTGGCAGAGCGCCCGTTCATCGACTGGGAAAGGCCTGACTGAAGAAGGTTTTTCAGGCCCTGCTTGAAAGCGCCGAGCGAGGAAGAGAAGCATATGGAGGAGGCAGCCCATTCCACAGCTTAGGGGCAACTGTGGAAACGTCACGATCACCCAGGAAACAGATGCGAGTGCGAGGAACCGAAAGCAGGAGGGTATTTCCTCAGTAAGTGGTTATTTGTTGTTCGGACACAGTCAGTGTGGATGAGGGCCAAGTAGGAATTGCAGGGTTTAGGTTTTAACATGTGAAAAGGAGAACTTTAAACTTATCGTATCGCAATTAAATGTCTCCTCTGATCATAGCGAAATACCGTTTTCCCCCAAATTTCCCTTTATATGTTTTTATTAATAATATATTTTGATACTTTCTTAAAAAATAAAGAGTTTGTATCTTCTGCTTGCCAAAGTAAGTGTAATAATAAAGATGAGAAATGGGGTAGTTTTAAGGTGCCTTAAAAACTCGTTCTCTGCCTCGTGCCTTTAACGTCATTGGTCTTATTTTTTTTAAATATGCGAATGACAATCTTTTTTTTATTCCTGCCTAAGAATTTTTCTAGCTAGAAGTAACCTCAATATGTTTGAACTCATTTAGTTTAACCATTCTAAAATATTAGTATTTTTTATGAAGGAAAGAAATTTTAATATTTTTTAACTTTTTAATAAGATGTAAAGTTTTAAGGTCACCTCATTCTTCCGTTAATTCTAATTCTCTCTTCTTCCGAGCCTAAAAACCTAAAAACTCCCATCAGTGTTCAAATAGCTGGGAGAGATGAGGTCTACCTGTCTCATTAAGTTTAAATTGGATATTTTGCGATCTGCTGTAGCTGAAATAATAAAAAAAGACTCTATATATGTATGGGAATATCACAAGGTATCTATTGATATTTTCTTTGTTTCTGCAGTTTCCTTAGAACTGATTCTGTGGTTGCTGATTCAAAGGCGGTTTTTGATATTTCGAAAATGTCATGGAGAGAGATTAATAATTAGGTTTGATGTGATAATTGTTGAACGCTTAAGAACTCTTGGAGTTATAGTTGAAAGATACATACTTGGTCTGGTGTTTGAATGTATTCGATTTTCTGCGTTAGTGTTGGTTGATATGAAACATTGCCCTATTTTTCTACCAATCTCCTGATCCCGCTTTTAAAGAAATAAACAGTGTGCTATTAAAATCTTATTTTTTGTTGCCTTTTTTCGTTGATCAGATATATTTATATGCTACGCGTGAAAAAATTCATATATTTTGCACCGATTGGATTTTGGGCATTCTTAAACAATATACAGGGTGAACCCTAATAAACGGGCAAGCACACACTTTTCTGATATATCCTTCATTCATTCACTTACTTTGCAGGACATGACAGAAGCAACGCCTGTGAACACAACTAGATCTCAATGAGAGCTCCAGCAAAGAATATACTGCGTCAAACATTACTACAAGACAGGCTCTTTCAAGAAAGTGAAAAACACTTTCGTGCATCAGTTCGAATGTGAACCACCTCACCTCATCCTAAGAGCACAAGTCTGGACTAGGTGTACAACTTCGAGGACTATGGGACAGTGGAGAACCTCAATGAAGCCAGTGACAAGCGTTCAAGCCATCGAGAGGCCCCAGGAAGCGTAGAGCTGAGCTGGTCGAGAGCGTGAGTGAGTCAGTTCAGCAGAGTCCAAAATGCTCTGTGCGCAAATGAAGTCAGTCCCACGGTATATCCCGGGAGACTTGCAGGAGAGTGCTAGTAATGGATTTAAAGGCCTACCCATACAGAATAAAGACGAAGAAGACCCTTAGAGCCTCAGAAAAGGAGCAGAGAAAGGCTATGGCATTCAAGATACTGGAGAAGATTCAGGAGACCTCAACTTTTCTTAAAATCCTTTGGACCTCAGATGAAGCTCACTTCCATCTTGAAGGAAAGGTAAACTCGAAAGAAAATGCCTTTTGGATGACCTCCAGACCAAAGGAGGTAGCCAGTAGGCTGCTACACTCCCCTAATTGCACGGTATGGACTGAAATCTCAGCCAGAGGCATCATTGGACAATTTTTCTTCGAGGAATCTGGTGAGACTGTGACAGTCACCAAAGAGCGGTATGTTGAGGTCCTCAAATCCATCAAGAGTATGCCGCAGACCCTGTTCCCGTCGCTTATGGGGAAGTTATGGTTCCAACAAGATGAAGCAAGCTCTCACACCTCAAATCTGTCAGGAGATTGGCTGAAAGAGAACTTTAGTGGCCGTGTGATCAGTCTCAAGAGTGATTTTGAGTAGGCACCTCACAGCCCAGACTTAGCCCCCAGATTTCTTTCTCTGGGACTACAGATCAGAGCCGTTAGTCGGTCGTTTTGTAAGGACTTCATGGGCAACTTTGGGCGGCGCCTCAAGAAATGCACAGAGCTAAAGGGAGGTCATCTCGAACACGTGCTCTGGAATAAAGAAGATAAGTCAAAAGACTCTCACGCTTTGATATGATATTTTTAAACACAATAAACTAATTACCACCAAAATTTAATACAATCCTTGCATAAAATTAAGAACTGAGGCCTATTGAAAGTTGGGGCCCATGATTTGGGGTCACCCTGTATACCACGCCCCAAAACGAAAATCTTCAGTGTCCCACCAATACACATCGAAGGTTGATCGTGTCTTATTTTATACAAAAATATTAGGAAGCGAAGGTAGTAGGAGATGTTTTTATATTACCTACTTGAATAATGAGAGAAAGATTTAAAAACTTAGTAAAAAAGATGGCAAGTAGACTAAATCTTATGAGGTCAATTTTCAGTATCTTGTCTATATGCTTTAGTATTTTTCATGATGTTAGGGCGTGTAAAATTGATTATTCAATTACTGATATGACTTCGTCCTTATTTAATAACAAGTTACTTGCTCTGGGTATCAATGTTATAATATATTTCTTGATAAAACAATTCTATACGTTCCATTATACATTACTCCTCTGTTTGCGGTTTTTCCTTTTCATCATTTAGTGTTGTCATTTGCTCTCTGCGAATTGTTAATAATTTTTTCATCTATCCTAGTGGTATAGTATTTACAATAGCTTTTATTACTAGTGGTGAATAGAGGCTATACATTTAGAGATTACTTCATATCCCATTCTGTTATTTACTTTAGACTGCAAAGTATATCACTTGCCGCAGAAATTCGTCATCGCGGTTTTTACTGATCCATTAATTCCGTGATAAGACAGGGTAAACTACAGCAATAGCTAACAGCAACAGGAAAGTAAGATCGGAACTGTGGTTGCTTAAAATAATCTGCCTAGAAAGCTTGTTACTAAGGGTTAACGACTCTAGCTAAGTGCAACATTTAGACGCTCTTAGATGACGCTACAGTCTATGACCAAGAAGAAAAGCTAAAAATGGCAGGAATGCTATTGACATAGAAGTCGTTGTTAGCTTTGTTAGTAGCAATATGAATTAGATTTCGAGAATTTAAATCACACCATCTGTAAAAGTAACAAAATATTTAAATTAGTTTTATACATTATTCCCTGGATAGCAGTATATCTCAATACCCATGGGGTTTCTACCACACCATTCCTCAACTTATTCCCGATCTATGCCGTCTCCCCTCCGAAATAGTGTAAGGTTTGTTCTCGTCATTGGAACCTTAGATAAAAAAATAATTGCAGTAGAAATTGGTAAGAACTCCATTCCCTGCGTTTAAGATCTTCGCCTCTCACAAAATTGATATTTTTATCTGGTTGTGTAGGTGGGTAATCATGATGTATTTTATTTTACTTGTTGCATTATGGTGTATAGTTATTCTTAGAATTTTGTCGCCTTGACAATTGGAAGGATAAAGAAGATTCTGCAACCTAGATTTAATCCGAGATGTCCAAAATGTCCATGGTGAATTATGGGTCGGTACTTGGGATGAGAAAGGTTCTTGAATGAAGTTATTGGGAGTTTATTATTGGGGATAATATTTGATAGTTCTCTCAGATTTGTCGAAATTTCTAATGATTCGAAATTAAATAATGTATTAGTATTTTTATAAACGTGGTAATGAACCTCTAAGTTTCAATTCTTTGTGAGTAGTCTTAGAAAAGCTTATCTAAACACGTACCTTGAGTCATTTAGAAAAAATGGAGTCAGGAAAGGCATCCGTCCATAAAATCTCTGCCAAAACCTTAATGGATGAGTCTTTTACTGAGTATTTTTGGAAACGTCTCATGAAGAACGGTGACCCCGGGTAGGAAAAAGACAAGAAGAAGAAGAAGAATATTAACTTGTTTTATCAAACAACTTTACAAGTCTTTCTAAAAAATGCTGCTGCCGGCGTGGAGATGTGATTGCAATATTTTAAAATTTAGTAATGCATTTAACAGATTGTCAGATGATACTGTCAAATAAATTTATATTGAAGTTAATAATAGATTAGTCATACAATTAGATTAGTGAGTGGAAATCAAGTCGGTCAAAGATAGTGCAGCATAGTGAGTTAGAGTTGGAGTAGGTGCTAGTTAAACTTGGTTCACATCAGGTTCTGTATTTGGCCCTTTGTTATTTATAATGAATTTTTGCTGTCTTTTAAACGATGTAGGGTGCAAGCTATGTACCGTATTTCAATTTGCAGGTGAATTTCAATGTAAGAAGGTGAGGCTTTGCATATTTGTGGTTTTAATACAAAAATTTAAATATATAGTTAATGATAAATGGGTAACTCAGACTGATAAGATAAATCTGTATCTATATGAAGCTCAATCTGTTCCTGCGGCCACAAATAAAAATAATAAGCAAGTAAAGATATTTTGTGCGACAATATAAGAATTTGAAACAATATGCATCTCTACTTATTTGCAACAGGACATTTTATCCCTCGCAACGCCAGGTACCTCTGCAAGTGGCTTATAAATTCCTTATATTTACAATCAATACTTACATATTTCGCAAAGAAACACTACAACAATAAAAGCAGTTCAAAAGACGCCGTTGGGAAAGCTGGTCCAAAATTAGAACTCTCAGTAAGCTGTGAGGTAGAGGAGTACGAAAGAACTCTTCAACAGGATACGTTTACGCATAAGGAGAAACAGAAGCCAATTTTTGCAGATGGCAGAATAAGAAAAGGCATCCAATGGCAGGAATAAAAAGGCCCACTCGAGCAAGGACCATGATCAGTACAAACCTCTTGCTGAAGGAGGCTTTTACTCAGCAGCAGGATAAAATAAGTGGAAAGTACCGTGTTTTTTTTTAAAAAGGTGTAACTATTATAATTACATATAATTTATTTAGAATCGAACTTAAAACACATTTCTTTTTCGGATTGTGGTTTAAGCTAAATACTAGCAACACCGGAGGGGGGAATTTAAACTCTAACGAGACCATATTGTGAGTCATGGTACATCAGTGGTTTTGCAGAAATTAAATATCAAGAAAAATAATGCAGCAAATAATAATTATTCAATATATGTTTGTAAAGTACTTTAAAACCATAGGAAGTGCTCTCTACACGCGTAAGAACAACGGCAGGAATGTGGTAGCTGCCGGGACTCATCCATCAACATCCCAGAGAAATCTTCCCGAAGCCACTCGAAAGAATTAAGATTGTAAGCTAATAGTGTTTTGTGTATTATGATCAGCAATTTCATTCTACTCCATGACGTCAAAAATGAGTAGCATAAAACAATAGCCTAAGACAACAGAAGGTATGGCAAGTGTGAATGGCTTAGCCAAAAACCTGAACGTAACTAGGCTCTAGGGATTGATAAAACATATCTGTTTTTCTGACGAGGATCAATTTCACAACAATCAGGCCATCATCAACCAAGCAATCACTTCGGGTCAATATAGCTATCAATGGAAATCGCATAAAGGCAATTGAAGGGTCCAAAAGTTGACTACTTTTGTAGACAAAAATGCTAAGAATTAAATATTTTGTCTATGCTGTTAAAAACTTAGTGAAAATATCAGAATCACTGGGGAGGGAATCACACTGTTTCACAATGACCTGAGTGAATTACTCAAGATCTAAATTATAAAGAATGGCGCCCTATATTATAATGCATATGGCATCATTGTTTATTTACACCATCTATTCAATAAGCGCCTCTTCTGCCTCGGCGCCTCACAACTATCGACGCCAGACAGCTCCACCCTGAACAAAATGAACTTTTGGCTGACAAACTTGATACAAAGGAGCAGCTCAAGGTGAATGAGACTAATGGCATCTAGCAATTCAAATATGGGAATCAAAGCGAATTTAAGCCGAGATCTGGTGTTAGAATTAAGGCATGTATATTGCAGATAGAGAGAAGGCGAATTGCAAGAAATGTGATTCTCTGGAAGTTGATGGTGTGCAATTTCATTACATTTTCAGATCAATGTTATATAATTAGTCCTTTTCTCAAAATAATTATTTTAGGTTGATTAATATTTATATATATATATATATATATATATATATATATATATATATATATATATATATATATATATGTATATTTATTCAGATTTTGTTAAAGACCATAGTATATTTCGCCTTTATTAATTTTCTTTGGAAACTTTCCATTTTTCTTATTATCTTTTTTGTTCCGAAATATACTATGGTCTTTAACAAATCTAAATATATATATATATATATATATATATATATATATATATATATATATATATATATATATATATATATATATATATATATATATATATATTGTTTCAAGAATGTGCGAAAGAAAAGGCAATCTGTCAACAATTAAGGGTTGCGCGTGGCGACCAGATCCGCCCTTCAATGACTTTCACCTTTTACAATCGCACTTTGATTACCATAATAATTGAATTATCCCCAAATTTCATTCGAGAATTTGACATAATATCCTGTTTCTGTGGAACCCCCGCTGCACTAGTAATGATTCTACGTCCCAGCTCCACCGAGCCAATGGATTCGAACACCAGGGAGGCCGAGCGCGCCCAAGGGTTCATTTCCCGGCGGCGCTCTAAGTGGAGTCGTTCAAACGAGTGAGAGTAGAGGAGGGGGGGCTTTTTGAGAGCATCTAAAGAAAACCATTGTGTGTGCATGTGTGTGTTGCCGTTTTTTAGGTACCTTATGTGTTCCTTCCTTTCTGTTTATGTTGTTGTAATGGCTCATTTCTGCCTATCCGTCTTTTAGGGTTTGTTTCCTTCTGTCTCTCTCCGAGAAAAATGCTAAGAAGTTAAAAAGAGAGAAAATTTTGCTTTCCTCTCACCCATTCGCCGATAATGGGCGCGTAACTTATGATATAGGAGTTATATTTTAGAGTATCTTTGGGTTCAGATCTGTAGGAATTAGAAAGATAAAGAGAGAGATGGAGAGGAATAGAGAGAGCGGGGTGGAAGGAGGAGAGATAGAGAGAGAGAGAGAGAAAGGAAGAACGAAAGAGAGAAAGTTCAACGGAGTCAAGTGTGAATATAACCGAAAGGCGCTTTCCAAATAGTGAACCGCAAATTTGATTTCTATCAGGTGATCTTTTAACTGATAAGGAATCAATACAAATTTTCGTCTTCTTTTTTTTTAATTTTCGACTCAGTCGAGCAATTACCTTTCTTCTAATCAAAACTTGGTTCGTTTTTTTTTTGTGAATTTTCTTTTTCAGGCGGGCAGGTACCGGCGCTAGCACAGGTGATTACCTTGAGCCGGTTTGGTAACTGGCGTCCCGCCGCTTGGAATAGCCAGCTCTTCTTTCCTTCCTAGTATCCCGTTGTCTTAAAACCCCGCCAATCTTTTGAAGAATTATGTTTTGTTAGTATGTGTCAGTGAACACTAGAGTGTTTGTGTCTGTGTGTGATTTTGTGCACTTGATGGCGTGTCGAAACATGTGATTATATGTTAGGCAAGATGTGGCTGCATGCTTTATGTTTGTTTTTCATAGGTTTTGTGAAGGATTGTGTGTAACTATGTTTATCTTTCTGGCTGTTTGATTTGTGCTAGTTGATACTTATGTGCGAGTGTTTTAATATTGCGTGTGTGTGAGAAGACACATTTTATATATGTATTCTACTTTATTGATGTATGTTATTATATGTTTCTCCATTAGTGGCTCTATAAATTTACTCACATTTATATGGATGTGATATATATTATCCAGTGTTCCTACATGATCATATCGATAAATTTGGTTAACTTTTATTTAGTTACTGTATGTTATCCTATGCTTCTACATGAGTGGATCTATAAATTTCGTAACCCCCTATGTAGTTGCTGTATGTTATCCTGTCTTTCTACATCAGTGGATCTATAAATTTGTCTAACTCCCTATGTAGTTGTTGTATATTATTTTGTTTCTACATGAGTGGCTGCATAAATTTGGCTAAATTTCTATCTAGCTGCTCTTATTCTGTGTTTCTAAATGACTGGATCAATATGTTATCCCCTGTATTCACATGAATGAATCCATGTATTTGCCTTATATTATCCTGCGTTTTTACATGAATGGATACATGAATTTAACTTTCTATGTTTATATGTAGTTGCTTTAAAATGGGAAATGTTTGTTTCGATGTATCGCCCCTTTTTTTTTAGTCTATGCTGGTTTATATTTTCCCAATCATTTCTGTTCGTTTCTCTGGGTGTGTTCAGCTTATATCACTGAGATTGAGGAATTTCCCGGAGATTGAGGCATTTCCCGGAGATTGAGGCATTTCCCAGAGATTAAGACATTTCTCGGAGATTGAAGCATTTGTGGAAATTGAGGCATTTCCCTGAGATTGAGGCATTTCCCGGAGATTGAGGCATTTCCCGGAGATTGAGGCATTTCCCGTAGATTAAGGCATTTCCCAGAGATTAAGACATTTCTCGGAGATTTTTGAAGCATTTCTTGGAAATTGGGGCATTTCCCTGAGATTGGTACATTTCCAGGAGATTGAGGCATTTCCCGTAGATTGAGGCATTTCTAATGAAATCTATAAATCTCGGAGCCATAAATGTAGCAGCAGATTCTGCAGAGAGGGATGTGAACAAGAACTCTTTCTAAGTGCTGAGCTTCATTACCCATAATGTGCAAATTTGAGGTTAACAAAGACCAGCCATTCGAGTCGAACCAAATCTGGTCTTGGCGTTCTCTCAGCACTTTCCTCCCACGCTGCCGTATTATTCTAATGAGATTCTACCACACATACCAAACAAAGGGGTGGTAGGTGCATTATGAAAACCATTCTGCAACTGAGATCAGCAGGATTACATGCCCTCCAGGCTTCAAGCCCATATATGGTTTACCTCCAGGCACCAATGCCTGTGGGTGCGTCTCGGGGTATATATTTAGCTTGCAAACTTTTTTTAATTCCTTTATTTTCACCACTTTATATTACATATCTCTCCTTAAACTTTAGGCAGGAGATGCCCTCGTCGGTTTAAGCATTTTCTATTTTAGAAAAATAAATATACTCGTATCTTATCTATATCTTTCTGATCTCACCATCTATTTTATCTTAGCAACATGAATATTTTAACCATTTTTAGTTTCTTTAGGGGGAGAAGTGTAAGTTTAGGAGAGTTGCGTGATCTCTTGCACACAGTTTCGGTCCACTTTTTATTTATTTTTCAAATAGTTTGATAATTCTACAGATTAACAACTCAGATCAAACGAAGGCACTTTGTTATAAATATCTCTAATTTGAAAAAATAAGCAAATGCTATATCCACCTAAACCCCCAAATAACTCATTTTTTTTGGTGAGTTACAACAACATATCAATGTCAAGATGGCTGACAATTGATTTTTGGTTATAACATCATAATTAGAAATTTGCGCGTCTTAATCAGAGAAAGCACTAAATAGCATAATTAAAATATACACTATATAGCACTTTTACTGATTAAGGCCCGCAAATTTCTAATTATGTTGTTATGAGGGAAAATAAATTGTCAGCCATCTTGGCATTGATATCTTATGTTATGTTAATTTGGGAGGGGGGAGGGTATTTTTTTTATTCAATTTTTTAAATTTTCTCGAAGGAAAAAGAATAAAACAAGAAGCCAATTCTTGTGACACATTGTGTACTCTCTGTGATAGTTGTTATTATGTTCTCCCGCGAATATTATGGACGTTTCGATGCTATAATTGAATTTTATCAAAAGAACGGCTTAATAATCCGTAAAGAACATGTCTTATGAACGGTGTGAGATTCGAAGTCTCCCCTCCCCAAAATAATGCAACTGATCGGAATCCTTTTTTTTAATAACTCGAAACTAAACGTGCTTAAATAACATAATACCCCTAACCTTCTATATAGTAGTTAAATTTGTAGCATCATTTTATAATATTAATTTCTTGAACTCATGTAATGAAACAGTTTTTTCACGCGGCTTATGGCGTCATAGTTGAGGCAAATATTAGATTTATATATTGGAAAATACTATTTTTTCCGGGCTAATAACTCGAAAAATATTTCTTTAGGCGCCGAAAAAAATAGCAAAGGACTATTTCGATAGGCCTGTAGAATAGATCGAACGCATTAAATAAAGTTAGAATTGTTAATCTGTAGAATTACCCTAACGTCTCCATTTTCCTTCCTCTATTGGATTCCTTATACTAAATAAATAACTGTAAAGTTCGCCCCAGTAACAAAACTTTCATTCAATGGAGAATTTCAGGACACATTCGATGCAACCTTTCTTTTTCATGAAGGGTAAAAGGGAGAGAAAAAATATGAGATAAAGGCATATAAATAAGATATGCGAGAGACAAAGAAAATGGGATGACTGCAAGACAATAAAAGGTCACGTAAATTATTTATTCATCTTGGAACTCCTTTTTATATTAATCCTAAGCATTTTTTTTATTCTTACAAACTGTTGTTTCGACATTTGAACGACTTCATTTGTCTTTATACTGATATCTATGGAGTGGGTGGAGAAAATTAACATAATTTGTAATGCGACTTTTAAATCCCTTTAAACTTGAATTTTCCTCTCGAGAAAGAAAACTAATGATGGTTACATATAAAATATTTTAATATGGTTTTTGATTTAAGTAATGCTTTGCATGTGATAAATTTAGCAGGTTCAATTTAGATGCTAGATGTTAGCTAACATGAAAGATAATCATTTTGATATTTTTGTTTTAAAAAGAAGAGAATTTCGCGGGGGGGTTTAAAGAAATGAGTAACCACTGACCTTTGAATAGTCATTTACTTGGAGTGGATGAAGAGTTTTCCCCAGCCCAGGTGCTCCTGATACAGTGTAATGGTAGCTATTCATTTGCTGTATTAACTGCATAAAATCACTGTGTACATTGTAGTTCTCCTTGGTAAGAGAGTTTATTTCAACCTAAATTAATTTAAAAACAATAAAAAAAAATGAATTTGCGTACTTCCTTCTGTGATCCGCTTCATTGCGCACATAGGGACAGGTCGAATACATAATTTGAACCGTCCGGGAGAAGTAAAGAATGCAACTGTCCATAACTGATATCCTTTCGACATAGTATGCAGGTCCCTTCGAGTATGGAGATCTATTAAAGCTTGAAAAAATGATCCAGGTAGACTCTTAATTCTAGGTTTCATAGCAATCCGGACCCGATCCTACATGTATAAAAATAATGGCCACACCTTTTATGTAACTTGAACTTTTCTTCAGAGAATTTCAACCTTGAAAAAAATTTGCCTTTTACGCTCTTAAAATAAAATTCTCTTCGCCGTTTCTTCAAAATTACTCTGAAGGGTTTAATTAAATCTCTCCAATGCCTTGAATCTACTGACCCTTATCAATGTGCGCTTATAAGGATATCTTGACTGAGAATTACGGTTAAGGTTGATGGTTCAAAGAGTTTCAGAAAAGCTCTTTTGTTAGGGAACCCGCTCTATGTACATGCCAGGAAAACCAGGTTGATGGAAATTTGATAAAAATTAGTTAAAAAAATAATATGGATGAAGAAATTCTATTAAAATATCTTTAAAATAAATAATTTTTACAAAAACTTTAATGAGGCACAAATATTAGTCATTTTATTTTACGTTAAATGCCGTTCTCGGGGTTTCCTAAATACACCTTTTGATTAATGTATACTTCTTTCCTAAATACACGTTTTGACTAATGTATACATCTTTTCCAATTTCACATTTTGACCAACGTAAATGTCTTTCCTAAATACACCTTTCGACTAATGTATACTTCTTTCCTAAATACACCTTTTAATTTAGTATACCCCTTTCCTAAATACACCTTGTGCCTAGTGTCAACTTTTTTCTTAAATGTGCGTTTCGATTGTTTATGCGCATTTCTATGTATATTTTAACAAAAAGAAAGTATTAGTAATAATTTGCATTTCATTAAAATGATACATCTACTTATATGATTTCATAATTTTGTGATGTTTAGATGTCCATATTAATCGTCAAGAGGATGTATGTGTATATATATGTGTGTGTGTACGATGCTACAAGAACACCCTTAATTTTGCAGATGCCTAAGTGTATTATTCTGTATTCGCGTGCATTTTCTACAGGGTGATGATATATGTACTACTGGTGAAGGTGTGATAGGTATAGTCATAGGCATCCATGTGTTTGTACGTAGTGATATGTGAGTGTGTGTACGCGAGATCTGGAACAATGTATGTGGGCTTGTGTTTAGCAATCCAGGGAGTTTTTAATGTGTGTTTGCAGTTAATGAACGAAAGTGTTCCGAGAGGATTTCTGACGTCAAGGTGGGAGTTCAATCCCAGCGAGTTACATTTGACGCAGTAATGGTGCCCTACCTCCTAAGCTGACTAAGGGTTACACCATCACTACTTGTGTCAAAAACACAAAATATGCCCTCCCCCTTCTTTGAAAGAACACTGGTCTCAAAAGCTTTCGGGTTCACCATTAATTGTCATTCCGATCTTCTTCTCTATTTCTTTATCCGGTCGGCTGATCTCGTCCACGCTGTCCTGAATAAATGTTTTTACTACCTACATCCTTAATTAACTAACTACTTACGTGTTCCTAAACGTGTATAATAAAACCACCAGACAGTTATTAATAGTTGATGAGGTTGGCAATTGCAATCTTTGTTATCTTTAAAATTATTCCTTATTCTGTTCCTTTTATTTAATAGTTTTCTTTTCTCTGTCCCTCCTTTGGTTCATCTCTATAGTAATTACTGGTGAGATTTTGTGTACCGACATACTTGTTTCAGGTTGTACCGCAACAATGACATGTTGACTCCGATTAATCACCCGTAAAATAAAGCAACATCTTTACACATAAATGCGTTATCTTATTAAGGCGAGGCTCCACTCTGTCAAAATGCCCATTCTCTCTCACCCCTCCTAGTAGCAAAGAGGAGAGACTACCGAAGATAATAAGGTAAATATGGGGAGGCCTCTTACGCCTAAAGGGCGGTGACTATCATGCAGTGTATTTCATTAACTTCATTTTGTTGCGTTTTTGACAAGTATGGACATGAAGTTACCTCCCTCAGAGATGCCTCACCAAAAAAGAAGTTTTGATCATTCCTGTGGCATCGTCATTTCCAACTCAGCATGACAACTGTGGTTTGCCGCTCATCCCAACAACTTTCCGTGGCAAAGTCCTAACTCGATAATCTTCTGTCATCTTATTCAACGCTCTTTACTCGTTAATTATCTGCCATATTCTTCAACGCAGTTATCCGTTAATCTTCTGCCATCTCCTTCAACGATTCAACATTAAGTCACATCATATTCTCCGGACGACATCTACTGCTGTCACAAGAAAGGCCGTTATAATCTCTCATGAGGCACACCTCTACATTTTTAGGTCACCGTCCGACCCTTGCCCCAGAAACGGGTCTCCTTGTACACTCTTACACCTAGTAGCTGGAGGAAGGGGACGCCCTTCTGGTCCTAGTGCTTTCTGCAGTCGGCAACTAGATTGAGGCTACCTAGGCTTTACACCTTCCCTTCTAGTCACTTTCGTTACAGGCTTCTTCTCACCTGTTTTCTGGACGGCGGATAATTTCGCAGGCTAGCCGTTGACCTGCCTTCGTTCATTTATCCATCGTCGGTTTTCCAGAGGATGGGGGCTATCCCTCCATTTCGGGGTCTGTTGGGGTGGCGTTTTTTTAATACACTGCATCTATCATTATCTGTCCTTTGACGCACCCTCGTCTGGGATGACATATGGAAGATCGTGTGCCCTCCCAACCCCAACACCACAGTTTGCACTCCTAGACTCACTAACTGCAGGAGAATCTAAAGTTATATAATATCAACTCCACATCTTCACTTCCTCCATTTACATTGGGAATAATTTCTGTCACCATTTACTTAGGGAATAATTTCTTTGGCCATATATTTATTATTTAGATAGGGAGAATTTCTTTCACGATGAGAAGATAATTTCTTTCACCCAGGAGAGAACAACTTTACCTCCCTTCATTTTCAAGCACTAACAAGAAATATGTTCTATATCCATGTAAAAAAAATGACATACAGGAGGACAAAGAAGGATATATGCTTTCCTATGGGGCAATTTCAACCCAAGTTGCGCTGGAAATATTCCTTTAATTAAAAAAAATTTAAGTTAAAAATATGGAAAACATGTTTACAACTCTTGTATTGTTAGTGGTGCGTATAGAGTACTACTAAGTGTGTCTGTGCCGATGCATAAGAAGGTGTGGAAACGCTGAATCGAGGATTTTAGACTAGGTGAGTCCCTTTATGCGATCAAATTTACCTATCCCCCATTCCTCTTTAATTAAGTATATCATCTTTTGATCAATTCTTCTTTTTGCATTTCATTGGAAAAGCACAGACCTAAGACCCAATCCTTGAAGGTCAAGTTATATTGAATATAAAGAAGCGATTACTTTTTTTTCATCATTATATGTTTTTTATTTTTGTATCATGATGATTAAATTAGAGAAAATATTTAAACCATGCTTTTCTTAGTTAGTCCATTTGCTTCTATTAGGTTGACAATGAATGAGGGCTTTTAAATACGACGTATAAAAAAGCTTTATCGAATAGTGATAACTGTGTCAATATTAATATACAAGGAAAGAAACCACAGTGATAGAATCAATTTATTAGCGAAACCAGGTTTTGATGGATATCTCCGTCATTGTCAATCGCTAGAAGACTAATGAATTATAAAAGAGATGCAAAACTTCCGGACACACAAGTCGAAATCTGATTGGTGGTGGGGGTGGAAGGGGAGGAGCGTTCTTTTTTAGTAAAGGAGGTATAGATTTCTTACTCATCAAGGGATTAGTGTTGAATTGCTCATCGGAAGTATTAAAGTTTGGAATTTCCTTTATAAGCACCTGTTAAATTAGACGCCTATGTATATAATTGTGAGAATTATAAATTATTTTTGCATTATCAATGTCAATTGAATGGTTTTCATTTGACATGTGGAGAGAAAACCTAGAAGAAATAGATCCACGTCTCATATCGCATTTATGTTACTTCATTCTCTAGGTGAATCTGTTGCTTTCGCCAATATATACTTGATTGCAAAATTTGCAAGGAATATAATAAACTCTTTGTTCTTTATCGATATATCTATTTTTAGACAGACTATTTGGGGTCGTTTTTCGTATTGAAGGAAAACATTGATATTGTTTGCACGTGCTAGCTTTTTAAAATTAATAAATTGTAGTTAGTATGGAAATGTAATCTAATAATTGTCACATACTTTTTCTTTAGGATTAGCTGGTGAGTAAAAGATGGTTCTGGCTTTACAATGACATTTTTCTCTCAACCAAAGGGGATGGTGCAGCTCAATGAATGTTTTTATGATCGTATTGATTTCATCCTGCAAGAAACAAGGATCACAAATTCAATATGCTCACAGGAACAAGGACGAAACTACAGACCTTTTAAATGATGCGACATGGCACGAGAAATAGTGAATATAGGCATTAGAGTAGATTGGTTTCCGATAGACAGAACAATATGCTTTTTTATTTACTTTGGATATTTTTACATTCATAAATGCACTGAGTTGTTTTGTTCACATTCTAATTTAAATGTAATGGTAGGGTGAATATTATTCAATTGTTCGAAAAAAGAATCAAATGTGTTATCATTAATAGGCCATGTGGCAGATAAATTGTCCAAATAGTGGGACCAAGTTATGGGATTAGGTAAGATAGGGGAGAGGAGATGTTTCTCAAAGTTCTCCATGAATAGATTACATACTATCGGGGAGAGGGGATTACCTATGCTCAGGCCATATTTCTATCTGTATAAACAATCCTCGGCTTTAAAAACATTCTCTATAATAGTCAAACGAACCAAATTAAAAATTTTATTACACGTTAAGGGTAATGTTAGGATGTCATTATAGAAAACTTGCCTTTGTCTAACCTAACATTACCCTTACCGTGTCATAAAATTTTGAAGGTTGTTCGTTTGTCTATTACAGAGAATGTGTTTAAAGTCGAGGATTGTTTTTACAGACAGAAATATGGCCTGAACATAGGTAGTCCCCTTTCCCCGATAGTACGTAATCTATTCATAGGGATCTATAGATAAAGAACAGGGAGGGAGTTTATTATATTCCTTGCAAATTTTGCAACCAAGTATATATTGGCGAAAGTAGCAGATTCTTCAAGAGAATGAAGGAATATAAATGCGATATGCGACGTGGAGCTCTTGTTCTAGTTTGTTTCTCCACATGTCAAATGAAAACCATTCGATCGACATTTATAAGGGAACAATAATTTATAATTCTCACAATTATATATATATATATATATATATATATATAAACGTCTAATTGAAGCAGTGCTTATAAAGGAAATTCTAAACTTTAATACTTCCGATGGCCAATTCAACACTAATCCCTTGATAAGTGAGAAATTTATATTTCTTTTACTCAAAAATGCCGCTGCTCCTCCATATCGCTCCCCCTTCCCCTAATCAGATTTCTACTTGTAAATTTGTGTGTCCGGAAGTTTTGCATCTCTTTTGTATTTCATTAGTCTTCCAGTGATTGACGATGACGGAGGTTTCCATCGCAACCTGGTTTCGCGAATAAATTGATCCTATCACTGTGGTTTCTTTCCTGCATTTACATGTACGTTACTGTACTTCTTTTGATATTAATATACAAATTTTAAAGTCACTCTTGTAATATGTGTAATAATCTTAAGATTTAATTTATTATAACCCTTATCAGTGATAGCAAAATCGAGATTACATTTTCCTTATAGGACACGACCCCAAGTGTCATGGGAGACTAACGAAACGATGATTGACCTAGGTTTGGAAATTCTCCCTCATCTTTCATTTACTTGTAGCA
Organism: Ceratothoa steindachneri; assembly: GCA_963969495.1. Lineage (NCBI taxonomy): Eukaryota > Metazoa > Arthropoda > Malacostraca > Isopoda > Cymothoidae > Ceratothoa > Ceratothoa steindachneri. The sequence continues at coordinate 53,893,754 of OZ018332.1, forward strand.
TCTGATTTCGTCACTACCACATCAGCTCATTAGAAAATATCAGATGTCAAGGAGTGGGTTTAAATTATCAGTTTTTATATCCCATCAAACTAGCTGAGTTTTCACAGTGTCAAGATATTCTTGGCACCATAATAATTGGTGGGTTTCCTCGGGTGCAAGACTAATTCTCTATAGAACACTTATAATTACAACAAAATTTACAATGGCTTAAGGTGGAATACCAGGAGATATTAGTATTTATTTATTTAAAAAAGAGTGAAAATTAGAGAGGAATACAAGAGGGGCGGTATTTTCCTGAAGATGGGTTATAGAGGTAAAATTTGTGAACATCAGAAAGAAATTTATAACTTATCTTCTGAGTGTAATTCAGGGACTAAATTTATATTTCCAGCCCCTTAGCCTCAATGCGAGACACCGTTTTTCAACCATAAATTAATCAGGTTCGATAATGCCCCTTCACATTCCAAGGTCATTAACACATTCATGGAATTTTTATGCATCGAAGCTGAGAATACGATGGTTATGTTTATCCTCTCCAGCTCTCGGGAAATCATTTTTGTTTATAACAATATTTACATATTTTTAAATATCTGTTGATTCTCTTTTAGGTTGAAAATTAAAGCCGATTTTTAGTTGTTTTTTCCTACCCCAAGAACCTTACATTTGCTCCAAAATGCATTTCTGCTACTGTAGTACTTTCAAAAGTATAAAGTTGAAACCACATAACTGGTTTCGCACTACCCCCTAATGTATTTTGATGGAAGCAATAGAAAATTAACATATAATAATTATGCAGAGAAAGAGAGAAATCAGAGATAGTAAGAAAAGTGGGATATCGTCTTCTCCACAGATAGGTTGGGTCCAAGAGCGACGCACGGATGACGCAACATTGGAAACCTCTCTGTTGACTAAATTTCAAATTTAATAAGGTTTTCTTTTCCTTTGCGGAAAAAAACATTAATGATATAATAACCTAATATAATGAAATAATGACGATTAAATTTCAATTCAATTATTATATATTTAGGTGGAGGGTCTCGTAGGTGGAGCTCGTAGCCATGACGACAGGCAGTCCACCTAAGAAAAGGATAACTTTGATTTCAAAACCGTGGAGCCACACGCATAATTTTCCCCTTCCGGAAAGATCCTCTGTGATTATCTGTGAGTGTTTCATTGATCACTTAGGGAAAATACACTCTAGACAGTTAATTATTTCTATCAACGTTAGTTGCAATCCTACATCCCAAATGCAGTGCATTTAACCCGCATAAGGACCTGTCTGTGAGAAAGTACTCTGAAAGAGGTGTTCGTCTTCCTGGCTCCTAGTTTCTCAAGGAATCTTCGTCTCTATCTATTTGCACTGTTCTTTTTACATCTTGATTCCACTCTTTATTATTTCATAATGAAATTTAAAACGTGGCAAATTTGTCACGGAAACAAATTAATATTTGGTGTAAGGAAATAATTAGACGATAAAATGCAAACATTTAAACTTTATTATTGTGGCTCATATGTATCATTTTTTGTGTTTGAACTGAAAAAATGTAACTCCTAGATTCTAAAGAAATATTAGGTTCTTGAATCATGAATTGGTTCTATGAAATGTCTGGCAGAAGTTTTCAGCTTGTTGAAGATTTATTTACAACATCCCTTGTCAAAACCATATAAGTTGGCGCCAAACTTTAAAAGTACCCCTAAAATACCACAAAACTCTCTTCGCAGTTTGTTTATTAATAGAGTATTGTTAGTTGGAAATTCATTTCAATTTCATCAGGGATTAAGAAAAGGCTTGAGTTAAGTAGAAGTTAAGTAACGATTTCTACCTCAATGGAACCGCCGTTTTATAAGACAAACGACGGGAATGGGTCTGGAATTTGCTCCTCCATGAGTTGTATAGAGGTAGGCTACATTACACCAAGGTTCAAAATAATTTTATCTTTGTTATCGTTATTGATAAGGCATTATATACATAGTGTTCAAGTTGTCACATTTGATAAATACAGGTCCGCGTAGCCACAAAAAGAAGAGGCGAATGCTACAGTGTATAAGAAACCAAGAACAAAAAGATATTAAACACTGTATTTAGCTGGGCCCTTCTCCTGAAATTAACGCTATAGAACGAGAGAGACAGAGAAGAGACGATTCTGAACGAAAGGAGCAAATGTGACACGAAGATAGATCGACAGAGGCAGAGGGAAGACAAAGATAGAACGGAAGAGGCAAACACAAGACAACGATAGAACGAAAGAAGCAAACATGAGACAACGATAGAATGAAAGATGCAAACAAGAGATAACGATAGAAAGACACTAGGCAACGATAGAAGGAGAGCAGCAGAAACGAGACAACTATAGAATGAAAGACGAAAACACGAGAATACAATAGAATGGCAGAGGCAGAAAAGAGACAACAATAGTGCCACAGAGTTAGGCACGAGACAACGATAAACAGACACAAAAACGAAACAACTATAGAACTACAGAGTAAGAAACAAGAAAGCTATGGAATGAAAGAGGCAAACACAAGACAAAGATAGAACGACAGAGGCAAAGGCAGACACAAAACGACTATAGAACGACAGTAATAGGTTTCTTTCATTCTTTGTTATTTTCTTGTGACTCAGTAAATAATAAAATTCTGAATATCTATCTGGATCGCACAGATCTTGACCCGGATCAAATTATATATGTTAGGTCAACATCATAGGTTGCTCATTCATGGGTATTTTCGATTTGACTAGTACATTGCTTTTAATCCTATTGGCAAAGACTTCAGAAAATACCCCAACTATCAATTTTAAAGTGAATAAGTAATAAATTCTCTTCATAAATGTAAACAGTTTAATGTAAACATGCAGGTCTTATGTAAAAAATACTGACACTCCTTGAATAAGCGGTGCCTCTAATTCCAACCCCTCCCCTCCCCATCTTGAGTATACACGTAACTCCTTCATCATAGCTCCTCAAAGTAATTAGGCGACTAAAACCTAACTACGAAATGACTCCTTCGCTTCTAAAAGCACACAGAGAGAAACAAACACAAGTGATTCCCCTTCTCTCGTTTATGCATTTATTCATTACCTTCCAAAACCGAATCTAGACCAATCATTGAAATAACCAGCAAATATTAGCATTGGAGTGGTTAACCAACACCCAGATGGGGTGAAGCGTGAAATATATGGCAGTTTGGGCTACCTTAAAGTGGAGCCCACCCTAAATTTGCAACCCGCCCAATCTATATGAGAGCATGAGAGAAAAAACAACGTTCCTTAATTTATGTTGAATGTCAATGCAAATGAATTTTCACAATAACTTTCGTTCATAATAAAAAAAAATCTCGTTAAATGAGGGCATAATTTGAAAGAGATATACGAAGTAGGTTTAAGTATGGCGGATTTGTGTTATATGAATATATTCATGAATACATAGAGCTGGAAAGGTTCAAACTCTAGGTTTTAATAGAAAAGGCTTCAGTTCTCAAGGTGTTTTTTCGTCTCCATTTTTTCCGTATGTTTCTCAAATATTCGATAAAATATAATAAAAAAACCGACTTATTAACCTATATTCCGATGCAACTCTAAAAGAAATACATTAAACTGTACTACCTAGCTACCCTTAGGAACAATTCGAAAATCTTTAAATAAAAAAGCCATAATCGAACGTAAACAAATCTATAAAGATTCTAATAAATAACATAAACCAAAATATTGTCTTATCATGCGCAAGTTTATCGCTTTGCACATTGTTCAGTATTTTATCCAACACATTGTTCAGTATTTATCCAACACATTGTTCAGTATTTATCCAACACATTGTTCAGTATTTATCCAACACATTGTTCAGTATTTATCTAACACAATGTTTAGTATTTTTTCCATCATCACTCGGTCATCATCCCCATTCCCAAAAGAAAATGTTTAAGTAGCCATTTTGGTCAAGCATTGTAGGCTAGCCTCAAGGAAAATAAAATGAAATAATCGATCGAGTTGATGAATTAAAAATAATTGAGGCAATCTTTTTTCTTTAAATAAAATTGCTTACAACCTATGATAGTCCTTCGGTAACGAAGATGACGTACTTATCCTCTAATAATTATTAATTAGATTAGAATTATAGCAATAATAATAATAACAATATTAATAGTAACAACAAAATCAATAATAATTATGCTTCAACACCTATTACATCTTGTAGCGAGCTCTTATCAGCTAGTCTGGTTTCATTGGGCACTGCAATGTCGAAATTGTATTTGTGAAGTTCAGCTGAAACAAGTGCAGTGCACTTATGAGGTCTGTCCTGATCATTCGTCAGTGGTTGGTCCATCAGTGTCCGATATTCCAGCATGCCAGTTTCAGTTACATATGTTTGTGGTTTCGACCGCACCAGAGAGATGCCTTGGTTGGGGTGGTTTTATGTGGGATGAACAATGTTTGTGCCTCCTTTTCTCCTCCCCTTCTCTATGGAGGTGAGCAGTGTGGCTCTATAAAAAAAACATGCTCAGTTATACAGCCCGCTGCCTCAGGGGTTCATCATCATTACAGTTGCCTAACCCCTACGACTATCAGTACAGTACCGCCGTGGGTGCAAGAGGGGAGCTAAGAAATTCCAGACACATTTATGTCATCACTCCTTCACCCGCAACTCTTATCGCCGCGGGATTTGGATGAAGGTAGGTGCAGAAATGGCTGCGCCCTCCAGCAGATACACACACTTGACCACAGCAACAATTACCTGATGGCAAGGGGAGCCCAAGACAATTCAGTAGTTGTATGTGGCTGCAGTGACACATACAAGATGGATCCTGCCTACGGTGTGGCACAACACGGACAAGGAGAGCCTTAGTATATAGCTGGCCTCGACCCGCCTGATAACTCTGTTAGAGAGCCTTATGGAAAGATTTAGTGACTGGGTATTGCCAGTAACCAGCCCTTTCCACTCAACAGAGCTAGCGCTAGTTTGTCCGCGACTGCTTATTTGCAATAGCCAAATAGGTCATTGCCTTATTTGCACCTAGCCATGTTATATTATGACCGATCCATTTATCTGCAACCCTGGGGACACACGCGATGGGGGATGGTCCCTCCACGCGGGAAACTGTAACCTGTAAATAACATTATAACCGTTTTAAATGGTGCGATTCTCATAGAGGGTTGAGCAATACAAGCTCGAATCCCTACCTACTACTTCAACGAATATAACTTCCCTTAACAAACTTGTGACGATATACTCGTATATTTGAAATTGTTGCATAGAAGAATCGTAACAAGTAAGTCCGATTTAGGGGCCAACCGCGGCATTTTTAGCTCCATTTACCTAAAACTCAGAAAGCCCCTCCAATCTATGTGTCAATTGCCAACCTGGAAATAGTTTCACTAGCAATCACTGTTTCGCTAACTGTCTGACACAGATTGCCCTAGAAGAGAGTAAAGTACATAGCTCAACGAGCCAAAGAGCAAGGCACTTGGAGTTGTAGCGACAGGGATATAGCGCAATTCTCCTAGATACGCCTTTGCTTTACAATTAGTCAATTTCTTCTTAATTATAGTAATTTTATCTACCATATTCTTACGTCTGTTTGTCGATCACATTATTATTTTTCTGAATAAAAGTTCTCGCGTTGATTCCACCACATGCCTTTCTTTTTATATTCGAGGATCCCTAAAGAAAAGTAGGTTTAAATATATAGAAACCCAAAATACCCAAATACTTATGTTGGTTCTGCCTTCTATAGTATTACTCTAGCTATCAATGGCAATTACTTAACTATTTAAGTGATATGACTTGCACCTCTAACTCTCTCGTCTCTTCTAACACCTCAGTCACTCTTCAATCATGATATAAACTGTACGAGTGTCTCTGTACAGTAAGTGCAAATTCAGAAAATAACACCCTCCACTGCTTCGATCTCTCTGTGCGACAAGGTTTCAGACCGCCATGCTAACAAACTCAAAATATCGCCCCACTGGGGCACTCAAAGCAGTGTGTTGTATTATTAATTGTTTTACACAACTGTATCAATATTTATTGATATTTTTCGACAAGTGTCTCGCTGCCATTTAAAGCGTTATTGGTTTCACGTTTGAGACGGTGCCGGGTCTGTTTGAGATTCCGCCAGTGTTCTAATGACGATACAATTCTTTGTAGACTACATTTTAAATTTATTGAAATTTTGAGAATCTTTCTTCTTCTTATTATTATTATTTTGAACTATGAAGCGAAAACTAACGAGGACATCTCCACCCAATTTTTTTTGAGTGGTGGTTTGTAAACAAGCAATGAATTATTTAAATTGAAAATTTTATGAAGATACTCTAATAATCTCAAAAGAAATCTATTTAAGGTGCCAATAGCTTAAAGAAAGCGAAAATCACCTCGTTTAAAGATTAATTAAAAATATGTTCAAACAAGTGAAGGTCTGACATTCAGAGAAAAGTGATGAGAGAATAGTAAATAAAACAATAGAAGTAGAGAGATAGGTACATGTAAGGTAACCTCCTCCTACTTCTCGATAAGTCATTTAGATCCATTTATAAACATGACACTTAAATATATTTTTGTAGAACTAAATATACATATTATACTTGTTCTTTGGGTGTGCGTTATTCTACGCATAATTACTTGCATATCAGATCATCAGCCCCAATGCAAAGGCTAAGGAATCTAATGGGGGTGAATGGCAGATTCAACACATATCGAAATGTTGTCCTATTAATGCCATATAAACGGGTAAAGAACCAGGATGTAAAAGATTCCTGTCACTTTAAGATAGCAACAAAATGTTACTTTATTCGTCGACTTTTATCTCAACAACATCTTCCTCCAATCATGTAGAGTTGAAACAAATTAAGGCAGATATACAAGTAATTAGAGACGAGGGTAATTATGTAATTTATATGTAATTACGTTGGGTGTTTTAAATTTAAAGCGAACCCTTATTACAAGCAATTATTGCTCGGTGAAGTACCGATAATATATTCTCGGAAAACACTGAGCAGATGCATTACTGAATCCTTCTCTATTTTCAGTGACCCATGAAGACTTCTTAACGGATGAATTATGAAGACTTCTTAACTTAGTAATGTTTCGGCGGACTTGGGATGACTTATGAAGACTTCTTAGCGGATTATTTTCCCAGTGGACTTTGGATGACTTATGAAGAATCCTTAATGGAATAATATTTCTCGGCAGAATTTGGATGAATTATGAAGATGTCCTAACGGAGTCTTGTCTCAATGGACTTAGGATTACTTATGAAGACTCTTAACGGAGTAATTAATGTCTTGGCAGAATTTGGATGACTTATGAAGACGTCTTAACGGAGTCAAGTCTCAGTAGACTTAGGATTACTTATGAAGACCTCTTAACGGAGTCATTTCTTGGCGGACATTTGATGACTTATGAAGAATTGTTAACGGAGTAATGTCTTGGCGGGCTTTAGGTAACTTATGAGGAGTTTTTAACGGAGTCATGTCTTGGCGAACTTTGTATGATTTATGAAGACTTCTTAACGGAGTAATGTCTCGGCAGACTTAGGATGACTTATGAAGCCTTCTTAACGGAGTAATGCATCGGCGGACTTTGGATGACTTGTCAAGAACTCTTAACGGAGTAATGTCTCGGAGGACATAGGATGACTTATAAAGCTTTCTTAACGGAGTAATGGGGCTCGGTGGACTTAGGATGACTTATGAAGACTTCTTAACGGAGTCATATCTCAGCGGATTTTGGGAAAAGGAGTTGAATAATTTTGTGAAGTCAAGAGATGGTTTCAGACGTCAGTTCATTTAACTAAATTGAGGTTGTTTCGTATCTCGCAGGAAATTAATAAAAACAAACAATGTTAAAGGAACTTCTGATAAAATAAAGATAATAATAATAATGAGTAATTATAATGCGCTCTTCAGGGCTATTAGCCCTCACAAAACGCAGGTTGTGTAGGGAGTGTAGAGAAAGTTTACAGGGAAGAGAAGGCAATTCCGAAGAGAGGAATCTTCAGGAGACGTTTAAAAGTAGCAAGGGAGAGAGAGGATCGGACTTTGGCAGGAAGAGCATTCCAGAGTCTAAGAGCACAAACTGAGAAGGAACCGTCACCCATCAAGCAGAGGACAGCATGAGGATTGTTTAGGATGGGAGCAAGGTTAGACCGAGGTGCCTGAGGAGTTTGACGACGGAGAGGGCAAACGAGAGATGAAGTGGAGCCTCGAGGTTTAGGGCCTTGTAGGTCATGAGAAGAATTTTATAGTGAGTACGGAAGCGAATAGGTAACCAGTGTAGCTCCTGTAACAGAGGCATAGAAGGAGAGAACTGGGGGCGGCGAAGGAGGAGCCGGGCAACATAGTTTTGAACTAGTTGTAGGGGGCGAAGTGACAAAGAAGGTAGATTCACTAGAAGAGAATTGCAATAGTATAAGTGTGAGGTGACGAAGGCATGAATAGCAGCCTCAAGGCCTTGTCGATCAAAATGGAATCGAACACGTAAAAAGTTGCGGAGGAAACCGAAGGAAGACTTACAGATACGATGAATGTGCGGCTTCAAAGAGAGTTACTTGTCAAAAATAACACCAAGATTACTAACGGTAACAGAGCAGGCGACATTGGTTTCCCCAAGGTTAAGAAAGGGGAAGAGAGCTTTAGATTTCTCGACCAACAAAGGGGTACCAACAAGGAGAATTTCAGATTTTTCCTTGTTTAGTTTGAGAAAGATGGCAGACAGCCATTCGTTTATGGAAGTTTAGGCTAAAAGGAGCTTAGTAATTGATTGAGCGAAGGAGACAGGGGATGAGGAAAGGCCTATCTGAGTGTCACCAGCATAGAGGTGGAAGGACAGGCCTAAGTCGCGAAGAAGGGAGCCAAGAGGAAGTAAGTAGATGGAAAGAACATGGGACCAAGGACTGAGCATTGAGATACCCCAAAATGAATGGGCGCAGGCTCGGACGAGAGGTTATCGAACGTGACCGATGAATGTGCGGCTTCAAAGAGAGTTACTCGTCAAAAATAACACCAAGATTACTGACGGTAACAGAGCAGGCGACATTGGTTTCCCCAAGGTTAAGAAAGGGGAAGAGAGCTTTAGATTTCTCGACCAACAAAGGGGTACCAACAAGGAGAATTTCCGATTTTTCCTTGTTTAGTTTGAGAAAGATGGCAGACAGCCATTCGTTTATGGAAGTTTAGGCTAAAAGGAGCTTAGTAATTGATTGAGCGAAGGAGACAGGGGATGAAGAAAGGCCTATCTGAGTGTCACCAGCATAGAGGTGGAAGGACAGGCCTAAATCGCGAAGAAGGGAGCCAAGAGGAAGTAAGTAGATGCGAAAGAACATGGAACCAAGGACTGAGCATTAAGATACCCCAAAATGAATGGGCGCAGGCTCGGACGAGAGGTTATCGAACGTGACCGACTAAGTGCGGGAGACCCTTCCTTCCCTAGAGACAAAGGAAAGTTTGAAGACGATCAAGAAGGACAGTGTACTCGATGGTGTCGAAAGCAGAAGTGAGGTCTAGGAGGACTAGAATGGACGTACAACCCATGTCGGCAGCTCTACGTAAACCGTCTGAAACATTAAGAAGAGTGGTTTTAGCAAAGTGCTTTGTTTTTAACCCCGATTGATACGTTTCATCGATATTGCAGTTAAAAATATGGTCCTTTAGGTGAGATAAAACCACTCTCTCGATAATATTAGAGGGGAATAGAAGCTGTGAGATATGGCGAGAGCTAGATGGTTCAGAGTGGTAAAGGTGTGTTTTTTTAAGGATAGGACGAATTGAGGCATGTTTGAAGGAAGAGGGAACCACCTCTGTAGCAAGAGAAGTGTTAAAGAGATGAATAAATCAGTGATAGGACAGCAGTGAGAATTTGGTGAAGGAGTTTGGGTGGAAAGACGTCCTTAGGGGATCCAGATTTGTTAGAGTGAGGACGTTAAGCGGCAATGGATTATGGTCAGGGAGAACAACATGGGCTTTTTCAGACGACTGGAGTAGTATGGCGTGAAGGTTAATAATTTTATCAGAGAAAAATTTAGAAAGAGTAGACAGGTTGATGGTAGGAGAGAGAGGGGAAATTAGGCTAGGCGAGGAAAGACCATAGAGGAGACAAAAGATAGTCCAAGGGTCATTCTTGCTCTCAGACAAAAGTTTGCGTGAATGAGCCTCACGCGCTGATTTTAATTTGGAAGAATAAGTAGAAGTAGCAAGGCGACAAGCAAGTAAGAGGGAGGTCGTGTCCTGCCCACGGAAGCGTGCTTTACGAAGGGCACGTTCATGGGCACGTAAGGACCTGCTTAAACCAAGGGACGGGGTGATGGCTGTTTGAAGAAGAAGTGATAAGCGGGGCATGCAAGTCAAGGCAGGCCGTTACTGATCGCAATCAAAGAACAAAATCAAAAAGCAAAATCAAAGATCACAATCAAAGAATACAATCGAAGAGCAAAATAATAAAAAAGGGATGTGTAAAATCGTAGCGCTGCAAAATAAAACATCTCAGAAATAGAGTAACTGTAAAATACACAAACCTCTTATCCAGTCTTGTCTTGAGAGATTCGCAAAATAACGCTGGGTCCTTATTGCACACAATTCTTGGCCCTACCTTATTGGGACAAGGTCTTTTACCCAATTTGTGTAAGCTGTAACAACACCGGTACCCGGTGATGGCCGTTTGAAGGAGTGATAAGTGGGGCATGCACGTCAAGGCAGGCGAGTACTGATTGGTTCAGTGAGTTTAAGGTTTGGTCAGGTAAAGCAGTAGTATCAATAGGAGGTAGGGCAGAAACAACATCGTTACAGAGAGAAGTAGTATCAATTGACAATATTCGCCGGAAAGGAGTAGGATCTCGGGACGAGCGAGGAGGTAGGTGGTAGGGCATATATAATTTAAATTGACCAAGAAGTGGTCGGAAATCGTATTAGAAAGGTCAGTTACTGTTAGATTAGATATATAGAGGTTCGATATGACTAAGTCAAGGGTATTACCATGTATATGTGTTAGGGAGGACACATGTTGTGTAAGAGAGAAGAGATCGATGATCTGAATTAATGCGCGAAAATTCTCATTATGGCTAGGAAGATTGAAGTCATCGAGAATAAGGAGAAAAACGGTAGAGGATAGGTCGGAGAGTAGGTTACTGATCTCCGCGAGAAATAAGGCCAGAGACGAGCTGGGAGAGCGGTAAAAGAACACAATAGTCAGATCAGGCACAGCAGGTGAGACAGCAATGAGAAGATGCAGTTTTTTATGTAAAAGAATACTATAGAGTAAACTCGCAATACCAACGAGGGCATTGAGTCTGAAGGAGGGGCTAAATAGTTGTTGCTCTATATCTAAATCCTCAAAGCGAAATCCTCTAGAAATTCTATAGATGACATCTACAGCATCGTCCTATTATTTTTGCGGGAGAGGGGGGGTAGTCAGACAAGATAAAGGTTAAATCTCTAACACTCTAAAATCTAGGGGCTGGAGGATGTACTATAATATCCCAAAAGTAGTTCGTACAAATAGCACAGATACTTACAGAACTTCAACTCCAAGACAACCAGAAAGGGACCATTTTGTGGTAATTTGTGTGTCACTGGTTCGCTTCAGATGTATGGTAGATAGTTCATTAAGATCCGACCCATAAGACCCTACAACCCATGTCAGCCACAACCAAATCAATTCAATTGCAGCTCAATCCTACTATTTACCTTTACAATTGTCGCTTAACTTTGATCATGTTAAGAATCGGTATTGTCTCTATGGGCTACGAAGAAAAATCAGAAAGCAAAAACTAAGAGCAAAATAAAAGAGCAAATCCAATAGCAAAATAAAAGAACAAAATTAAAAAGCAAAATTAAATAGCACAAAAAAAGAGCAAAATCAAATAATAAATTAAAAGAGTACAATCAAAAAGCAAACTGAAAAAACACAATTCCAAAGCAAAATCAAATAGTTAAATCAAAGAGCACAATCAAACAGAAATTCCAAAATTCAAAAACAAAGAATAAAAAACTCAAACAGCAAAATCAAAGAGCACAATCAAGTAACAAAATCGAACAGCACAATTAAAGATTACAGTAAAACAGCATTTTCAAATAGATAATTAATCAAAGAGAGAATCAAATAACACTATCATAGAGCACGATCACAAATCACAATCAAACCAAAGAATTTAAGAGCATAACCAAAAAGAAAATTCAAAACAGCTAAATGATAGACCATATTAAAAGTTCACAATTAAACAGCAGAATCAAAGAACTCAATAAAAGAATGAAAACGAAAAACAAAATCGAAAATCGCAAACAAAGAACAAAATCAAACAGCAAAATCAAAGATCACAATCAAAGAATACAATCGAAGAGCAAAATAATAAAAAAGGGATGTGTAAAATCGTAGTGCTGCAAAATTAAACATCTCAGAAATAGAGTAACTGTAAAATACATAAACCTCTTACTCAGCCTTGTCTCGAGAGATTCGCAAAATAACGCTGGGTCCTTATTGCACACAATTCTTGGCCCTACCTTATTGGGACAAGGTCTTTTACCCAATTTGTGTAAGCTGTAACAACACCGCTACCCAAGTGAAAGGTCATTGGCTCGAATTCAGTTAGAGACTAATTTCGTTTAAACTTTTCAGAAAGGCGCGCTATTACACTTAATTGTTTATGATATCACCAACGACGCAACAACACTACAAACTCCCATTTCTTTGCTATGTCTTGTCTAGGATGTCTTAACTTGCACGTAGTTTCACGTTCTCCATCTTCACTTTCTTTATAGATCTCTCGTTACAAACCTTCAGCTTGATTCGTCCTCGTTGGTTGCTTTGAATTCAAGGGAAAGAAAATCCCTGGCAGGTGATTGAGAAAGCCCTGCAGGAAAGGATGTGAAAAAGAGAAACTTTTCATTAACGTAAGACTTCCAATTTCAAACGAATAAACGTTAACTGGCGAAGTTCGTGATGCTAGTTGGCTGAAATGGTTGCGAGGGTCTATTTAATTAGTTAGAACTAACCTATCTAATTAAGTGAAATTCTTCTAAACGACTACGTGCTGCCTTCCTCGTAAAGTTAACGATCTATCTTATAATGAACCCACAAGTAAATGATTTCTACGTGTAAAACTCATTATCCATTTAATAGGTTTCCACATGGCGAGTAAATCTTCCTTATGACTAAAAAAATCACCCGGAACAGTTTTTCCACATATTCGGGTCGATGTGCATCAAAGCCACTAACCAAGAACTAGCCACTCTCTCCCTGTTATGACGTAATAAACATAATCCCACCCTCCTTAATCTTTACCATTTTCTCTTTATACAAATGAGCAGCTGTGCCTCATCGTACAATTAGGATTTAAATCTAGATAGAAGATAACAAGTACATCTCACAAATTCTATCCCTTCATTTTGATTGTAAACAATATCATCCGTTCACCCATTGCTTATCCTCTTTTTTTTTAAAGTAGATTGCATAATCAATCCACCTCTTAGGCGATCTTCGAACCTTTCACACACTCTCTTATACGAGCTTTTTACAAATATTAGAAATTATAATTTAAATTAAACACTTATGAGTTTGGACTTCTAATTTTGCTTGAATTTTGTATTTGGTACATTATATGTTGAAGACTTTGAAATATAAGTTAAAATATCACAATTCGGGAGGGTAATATAGAGCTATAAAACAACAAGGTAAGCTGACTAAAAAGTCACGTCTCTTATTTATTTCGATTTATGATCTTACGACCTTCAAAACTTTCAATAATTCCCGGACTAAACTTGGGCAAACCTTGACAACTTTATCATTCGAAAGACAATGTAAAACAACATAAGGGTTTAAAATTCTGTTTGAATGGGCTGACTAGTTATGATGTTATTGCCAAAACAAAATAATTCCATGGCTAACCTTGGGAGGATTATGGCAATTATCTGATTTGAAAGAGAATTTAAAACAACATAAGGGTTTAAAATTTCGTTAGAATCAGCCGAATAGTTATGATGTTATTGCCCAAACAAAATAATTTCTGAGCTAACTTTGAGAGGACTTTGGCAATTACATCATTCGAAAGAGGATGTATAAAAACATAAGAGTTTCACATTTCGTTAGAATCGGTTGATTAGTTACAATGCTATTACAAAAAAAAAAAAAACGGGGACTGACCGACATAGTGAGATGTATGTAGAGTTGCTCGCGACTAGCCTCGCACGCGACTAGACTCACACGCGACTAGACTCGCACGCGACTAACAATTATTATGATATTCCTAATAGTAAAATCACCACGAAAAGCTATGAGTATAATAATGAAGTTACAAAATTCCTTATAAATATTGTAGTTACTTTTCTGATGTTATTCGTAAAAAAAAATATAACACAAAGCTTCAATTTTATAATAATATAAGCTTAATAGTGCAAATGAGAATGTCAAGGCAATGCGGTTGATTGTAAAAATGGAGTGAACATGGAATAAGAAAACAGTGATTGACCAGACTAAAAAACCTTCGAAAATTTAGCATTTGGAAGGAAGATAAATGAAAATCCAGATGAAGCAGGAAGTTATGCTGGAAGGAAACGAGAAAAGTGAGAATTCCAGAAAATAAGGATAAGAATGATAGGATACGTACCTGTGATAGATGAGGTTAAAAGTAGATTTAGAGAATACTTTAAAGAGTTGTATAATGTGGGCATGAAACTTGAAGCGAAGGTGAATATAAGTGGTATTTTGGGTGTAAACTGATTTCTGGATCGAGATGTATATCAATAATGCTACAAAATGTTGTTAATGCTGCGAGAGGTTTGAAAAGTGTGATTAAAGAAGTAGATGATATAACCGCTAAGATGCAAAAAAAAAAAAATGGTTGTGTTATGGAATTATTATGGTGGCTGTCCTCTAAGAATTTTGAAGTAGAAGAGTGGCTGAGGACTGGAAGAATGCTATGTTAGGTAAAGGAGAAAAATATGAAGTAAAAAAGTTTGTAAAATTTCTGATTACAAAAGGGATTTGCAAAATAGGAAGTGTATGTGTGTGTGAATCAAGTATTGGCCATAGGAAATCTAGCAAAAAATTGCTAAGAGGTATAAAAGGTAAACCTCGTTCATAGATATAGAAAAACTTAAGACAGTGTAGTCGTAGAGTGGAAATCATTGTCGCAAGTTCCAAAAATCTAACGAGTGAGTGGTAAGCCAATACATGGCGGAACCTTGTAATAGGAATAATAAGCTTTTTGGGTTGATGAAGAAAGGTGAAGAGTGATGGCCTCTGTCTCGTTATAAATTGATGATATCGTATTAGTGTGTTAGAGTGAGGGAGAGTTAAAAATGTTGATCGAAACCTTTGATAAGGTATATGTGAGGAGGGATGGCTAAGAATATATGCTAAATAACGCAAGATTATGATTTTAGGGTGAGAATGTGATGGAATGATATTAGAGAGCGTGGTGTTGCCATTAATCAAGTGTATAATTTGAAATATACTGTCTGTATTGTAAGTGATAGTGGTACATGTAAAGCAAATTGTAAACATATCATTTTAAATGGTAGAAAAGTCTCAAGTGAGATTGGGGCACGTGAGTATGGAAGATGCCAGGAAACTGCAATGGGGTTGTTGGTTCCAAGGTTGGTGTATGAGAGTGAGACTAGATAGGGAAGAAGGATAGGTTTAGAGTGAAGTGGAAAATTAGAGAAGGATGCTTGGTGTGTGAAAGATAGAGGAACGACCCGCTAAGCGGAGTTTAGTGTGTGAAGAGGGAGTGTCACTATGGATATATTTGAAAGGGTTTTGGGGATGTATGGGGATGTAAGGAGGTTCAAACTCACACTACTCCACACCGATATAAGTGGACAATTTGGCTTGAAAATGTGATGGTTGGCCTTGTAAATAATATTGCCAAAAAATATTGATAGGGAAGTAAGTAATATTTAGTAGCATTGATGCGAGCTGACTACACAGTGTTGGAAAGAGATTGAAGTGAAAATAATGAAAGATATTGAAAGTAAAAGGATGGAATTTATTTTTATGACGTTTATAATGTGACTCACTTATAGCGAGTGTGTCTACCAAAGGTGGCCATTCCTGTTTTCACCCATTAGCTTCCAGTACATACAACTAAACCCTTTTTTTTATTTCCTTATAATTCAAAGTAGAAAATGTGATCAATATTATAAACAAAACTCGTACATTAACCTCAATATTTTAAGCTCCATCGTCCTTTTCCCAAACATTTCAGTCGCTTTTATTAAATATTGGAGTGGATTTCTTAATCATTCTCACTAAAGTGCTTGTCATATGTCTCTGAATTTAATTGGAACTGGTTTTTGGCTGGCAAACTCAGACACAAATATGGGTAGGGTACAATACTGGCTGGGAATTGTTTATTAGGTACCTATATTTGTTTAAGATTATAGGTCCCTTTTATAAAAACTTGGACAATTTGATAGAAGATATGTTGTTGCTTTAGTATAAGGTAGAGGTGGAGAGCCTTTCTTTGTAAGCGCCCCCAATGGAAAAATTCTTAAAAAGAAAATATTCAATGTGTCATTCGAAGCTTTGGATATCATATTATTATTTATTGACTTGTAAGTAATGGAAGATCCTTTTTAAATTATAAAAAACACATACTGGAAGAATAATATCAAAATTAAATATTGTAGATCATAAGGTTGAATAAATCTAGGATTTAACGATTTTATTCGATGAATTTTTGATTTAAGGTTCGCTTACCTTGTTGATTACAGATATATAAATAATTTGAACTAACGATTAGGTACATACATAGGATATAAAACACAGCTAAATCATCATTTAAGAACAAGTAAATTTAAAAGCTAATAAATAGAAAGAACTTCAGGAAAAAATAATGAAGGAAGAGTCAAGTAGCAACAACGAAACCCAGTCGATCTTCAGGAACAGACTGAACTCGCTGATAGTGAATAACTAGACTGACTAATCGTATACAATTATCCTCCACCCAGTTCAATAGCAAAAACGTACACCGACAATTTGACGAAGTACTAAAACTACTCTAACAGCTCATGTATTCATAGGGTTAATCTCAGAGACGACTAAGCTCTCAAATTACCTTCAGACAAGTGATCTTTTACTCTGTTACACTCATGTCAGTAAAACTGCAGAATGCGTTTGGAAGATTATAGAAACCTTTAAATCAACAAAAAGAACTAGGAAATTTGACGTTTAAGAGTCTAATGATTTAACAATTGAAGAAAAGCTTCCACATAAAGGAAGCCGATCAAAGAAGAAATTGATGGTGATGTTGAAGATATAATGTGCTTTTATCTAAGAAATCTTATGAGATTAAATGCTACATACAAAAGAATCCTTGGTACGCTTTCCTGCCAATTTCAGCGGAAGATTAAGATAACTTGCACTGATTCTAGATCAATTCTTGATATTTCTACTAACCTTTTTTTTTAAAATGGCTTAGAAAAGTTGATACGGTACCTCAAGCTTTTCAAAAAGTCAATGACGAAATCTAAGCTTAAGAATAGGAGGAAGAATTGGCCAAACGAGAGAATAGTGTAAATAAGAGAAGGCTTGAAGATAATAAGAGTGTTGGATAAGAAATGTAAAAAAAAAATTTCTTCGTGCGTTTACCAGATTCTTTTCAACACACGCTGAAGAAGAGGTGGAAGAATGATCAAAACGAGAGAATACTGGAAATAAGAGCAAGCTTGAGGACGATAAAAATCTTCATACAAAAATGTATGTCGGATGAAGTCAGCGATCGTGATGACGGTGAAACAGGGCAAGATTTACATAGGAAATGTAAAAAAGTGTTCTTCGTGCATTTACCAGCTTCTCTTCAACACATGCTATTTTTTGCATAATAAATCATTGTTCAAGGAAATACATAAGCACTTGCAGACAGTTTCTGCTAGACAGGGCCCGTGTAAGGGAAGAATTTTAACGCTAAACTGGTAAAATCCAATCAACTACTCTTCTATTTCTATATTTTCCTTTTTGACCCTCTTTAATCTCCTACACTTCTTCTTCTCTATATTTGGCCCACACAGTTTCTTCTCCCTCCAGCCCACCAAACATAGTGGAACCTGATGGAAGAGGGCTGCGTTGGACAGGGTTCTTCTCCACACCTGCTCTACTTGAGACTGGAGGGAAAAAGACCGACGGCTTATTCATCTATATCTTCCAAATGCAAGTCAATAGCATCTACGATCTTGAGCCAGGATGGTTTATTGTACTGAATATAGAATAATATTCTAATGTCTTTAAGCTAGATGCTATCATTAGCAATAATGCAAAAAAGGTGAATTTTATTAAGTTATTTTCATTGTGAGTTGATAATAAATGAATTTAACAATAAATAGAGTAATGAGTAATACTTTTATTTATAGCTTATTTTTTGCCTACTGGCAACGCAAGTAGAGCTATTCGACGAGCAGAATTTGGAGAGCCAATCTGCCCATGGATACTAATACTAAGCTACTGAACCGACAGTTTTCAGGTTGCCAGTCCATCCCTGGCGACTAGTGGGAGGTTAAATAACCACAGAATTTGAGGTGCTAGTCCATCCCTGGTTAAGAAATATTAGGTTAGTGAACCGACATATTTTAGGTTGCCAGTCCATCCCTGGTGACTAGTGAGAGGTTAAAGAACCACATATTTTGAGGTGCTAGTCAATCCCTAGTTAAAAATACTAAGCTATTGGACCAACAGAATTTAGGTTGCTAGTCCATCTCTGGCGACTAGTGCGAGGTTAAAGAACCACGAATTTTGAGGTGGTAGTCCATCCCTGGTTACAAATAATAGGTTAGTAAACCGACAGATTTTGAGTTGTCACTCCATCCCTGAATACTAGTACTAGACTAGTGGACCAACAGTTTGGGGGGCCCAGTCCGTGCTTGGCTACAAATTCTATGTTAATGGACCGACATAGGTTAAGCAACTAAAAGATTTTGAGTTGCTAGTTCGTTCTTGGCTACTAGTACAAGCCTACGGCAGTGAAATTTTTTAGGGTTCGAGTATGTCCTGGCTAATAGTACTAGGCTACTCTACTGGCAGTTTTGGGGTTCCAAACCATTCTTGGCTACTAGTATTTGGCTAGCTGACTTAGCAGATTTAGGGTTAGCAGTCCATCTATGGCTACTAGTAATAGTCTACTAGACTGGCAGATTTGGGGTTCCCAGTTACTCCATAGCTACTAGTACTAGGCTACTTGACATGCTAATTTTGGGGTTCCGTACATCCCTGCCTGCTGGTACTATTCTACTGGACTGACAGGTTTGGAGTGCCAGCACTTCAATCGATACTAGTACTAGGATAATAAATAGGCTGATTTGGGGGATGCTAGTCCTTCCCTGACTACTAGTAATAGGTTACTGGGACGGCAGATTTTTGGTTGCCACTCATTCCCTGGCTACTAGCAGTTAACTACTGGAAGGCAGATATTTGTGGTATCAATCCGTCTCAGGATACTAGTACTAGGCTTCTTGACGGTTGATTTTGGGGTGCCAGTCCATTCCTGACTTCTAGTACTAGGCTATTGGACCGCCAAACTTTTGACTGCTAGTTCATCTCTAGATAGTATTACTAGGCTACTGGACCAACATAGTTTGGGTTGCCAGCCCGTGTTTGCCTACTAGTATTAGCCTACTGGATCGGTAGATTTTTGCTTGCTAGGCCATCCCTGGCTACTACTACTAGGCTACTGGACCAATAGATTTGGAGTTGCCATTCCGTTCTTTTCTAGTAGTATCAGGATACTGGACCAGCAATTTTATTTTGGTGCCAGTACGTACTTGGATGCTAGTATTCCCTCGATCACAATGGACGAAAATCGATAGCACTTATTAACTGCATACCTCCACCTAGTGGCAGAATAGTCGGTCTCTCGCAATGTTAAAGAAACTGAATAAGTCATCCATTATCCATATCCGCATTTGGACCCTCTAATTCTAATGAACAATCCTCCTACCTCAGTTCCCTCCCCCCTCCCCCACGCCACAAATTCTTCGAACTCTGTCGCTTCCCTTTGGAGATATCTTGTACTTAAGCAAATGTGTTGCATATTTCAACGCATTGATTTTATTTGTTCCTAGCAACGAGCGGACTTTAATTTTCTACAAACTTAAATTTCTTTTTATTATTTATGCTTATTAACTCATTTCTTATTGTATTCATTTTTAAAGTAGTTTATATTTTGTAACTAAATCCTTAAAGCGCCAGAGTATTATTCTATTCACCATAGAAAGAGCAACCACACGTTGCCTCGCTGGTTCCCTGCAGAGGAGATTCAGTTGTACCATGGACAACCATGTTGCCTCTGACATCTAGAATATTGCCTGCCTTCTCAGCCACAAAACCTGCATGTTGCTTTGCTGTTATATATCTTACATACATTTCCACTTCATCCAACCTCGCCGCCTTCTTTAAAGATCTATCCTAACAAACATACTCGCGGAGCTGCCCTCGTTAATAAAATTATAGAATCAAGACCACTAAAGACCCATAGATCCGATCTATGGCTAGTCATAGAGGAGTTACAAAGGTAGAATAAGGAGGTCTTGGAAGAACATTTAGAGTTAAACTAAGTTAAATAAATAATATTTAATCCGTGGGCTAAATATGTAAATAGGTTTTCATCCAAGTTATTTTTTAATATGTTTATCGCTCTGCTTTGGACTACAAATATTGGCAGGAAATTCCGAGTTCGACCTTCTTATAAGTAAAACCAGGCAATGGCTTCGCCACAACCTCCTACGGTGGGAGCTTGCGCTTCGCTACTACGATTAAAATCTAAAAAAAGTAGCCATGATTAAATTTTTATAAATTTTCTGAACTTCGCTAATTATAATAATTTTCAAAAGGAACTATAAATTAAATTTTCCCCCCTTTAAAATATCACGTTGCTAAAATATAGAGTTATAGAAGATATATAAAAGTAAATTTTCTGAACTTCACCATTTGTAAAAAATTCACAAAATTTCGATACTTATATCTATTTCTAAACTTCAACATTTTGTTTTTTGATATTATAAAAGAATTTTTCGAAATAACTTTGATAAAAAAACATAACTCATAACCAAACTAAGATGAAATTATTATTCAAATACTCAAAAAAATCCCCTTCTTAAATTATAGAGTTAGTGAAAAAATTCTCCAAGATATTTGCGTTTCGCTTTAATTTCCAATTATGTCCATTTTTCCCAGTAGTCTTTTCAATGCATTCAGCTCCTGATTATTTTCTGAGTAACAATTTCATCGTTGTTTTTTCTCTAAGAAATTATATTGTTATTGAAATGTACATAAGGCAATTAAATCACATTTCTCCCTCGATAACTACTTTAACTGTAATTATTTAAAGCTGTGTTTGCGTAATTAACAGTTGAGCGAATTGAAGTCTTCAAATTTCAGTCGAACTAAATTCACTACTTTGAGATAGCATTTTTCAAACATTTTATTTCAGTTGTGAGACCCGAGTTAGTTTTTGCCTTTGAAAAGAAGTTACGTGAACCTTACATGCCAGACGAGTGTCAACAAACTACACATTTGCTATAACTGGATATAATTGTTACAATTTTGATACAATGCATCTTTTACTTTTATATTGAAATTATTTTATTTCAACGCTCATTTGGCGACTGCCTCATATAGAAATATCAGGAAATTAAGTTAAATAATTTAAGATGTTTGTCCCATAACACATTGCATCTGCTTATTTACATCACGCATCTTCACATGCGAGGTAATATTTCTCTCGCACAACACATCACATCTTCTTATTCACATCACGCTTTGAGGTAATATTTCTGTCCCACAACACATTGCATCTGCTTATTCATATCACCCATCTTCACATACAAGTAAAACTTTCATTACATCTTTCCTATAAATAAATATTTCGAGTGAAACTGCAGCACATAATGTAACCGTTAAACAGATTGCCCGTAAAAAGACATAAAGGCCATCTTTCTTAAAGGAGGTAAGGGGGAAGGAAAGAGGGTCCGTGCCAATCAATCTCTTAGCACTTCAAATAAATAATCTTTGGTTTACTCAACTCGAGTGACTTTTTTATATGTATTTTGTACATATATATGTATGTATCTTATACAAATAAGATAAATACACGTGTAATAAGATGGAAACTCTTTGATATGAATATATAAAAAACCCCGTCAAAACTCTCGTATGTTTTTACTTAGTGAGAATGCTAAATAATATAAGAGAAAATGGTCTCATAATGTCACAACTTAAATAAAAATTAAGACTAACATGAAAAAACATGGATATTATGAAGTTAAATATCGAATGAGCCACAAAGAGTATTAAATTGCGAAAACATGCAATAGAAATGGAAATTAAGAGAGAAAAAAAAGGAAAATTATCTAAACAATTTTGTGAAAATATTTACAAAATTATCTAAGTATAAATAACTAAAGATCATTAACCTAACCTTACCTAACCTAACTTAGCATAAAGCTGACCTAACCTGATAGGAAGTTATAGCATTTATTATTACCCAAATCCATCCATATCAATCACTTTCTCGCTCGCAAGGGGAGGGAAGCCCCCTCCTAAGAACTTTCTTTTTTGGCAGACACAAACTTACCCAATATTTTGGCCAGCGTTGGGGCACTATGTAACTTAAACAATGATGTGGATTAACCGGAATGAGTGAAAGAGGTTTGCAGAACAAAAAATTCTGGGTGCACGGCTTCTAAGGGTAGACCCATATCCGGGTATGGTACCCTTTATGCCTTCTGCTGGAGAACAATATGGAATCATATCTGCCCAATATATAGTCAAAATAATACAATTGTTCTTCTTATTTTTATTATTATTATTTAACCTGTTTTATCCAAATAAGAGATATTCCGCCAATGAAACGAAAAGAGGGCTAATCCCTGATATTGGCACAACCTATGCGTAGAATAGTCGAGGAAGAAAAAATGAACAAGGACGATGACTTAAAAAATCGCCTCTGATAGGTAATCTTGACGACGAATTGCGACTGGTCTTGGGGTCAGGTTAGAGAGGAAGAACCACTTACAAGACTTGTATACCATCGTTACCTTGACCACAGGAGCCTTTGTGAGGGAAATGAGCTTGATTTTGCTTGTAAAAGTAAGGATCTGTAACATCTGTGTATGGGAAGGTAAGTTGCAAAGGATACAGGTGAAAATACCGTTTCTCAATTCACTCTATACTTTTTTCTCCCTGTAGAACTGACCGATGCCAGCGAGCAAGCGCCCTGGATACGTTCATTATGATGATGTCAACACAGATGCACGACACCACACATCTCTTCAACTGCCCAATGATACACACAGACTTGGGCCCGGCGGAACGCTTGGAGAGAGACCCCGGGAGGTGGCGGGTCTGCTCCTGCAATGGTCCGAGGAAATGGGGGTGGTGCCTGGAATAGGTGTGAGGGTCCCCAACCCACTGTCGGGGCGGGACGGAGTCGCCACCAACACCACCATGGTAAAAAGGATGGTAATAAATATATACACAATTTGGATTAAACATAAACATAATCGTGAGATGATGCAGAAATAAACCTAAGATTAAAATAATTTCTATAATATCCTCCTAAAATTTAATTTTTATATATAGTGACGGATGAAATCTCATTAGAAATTATAGATATAATCTACATATACATAGAAGAATAAAGTACTAAACATATAAAGCCATTTATAAATTATATTAAAATGGGCGTTGAAGATATAAAAATTGATACGAAATTATTAAAATATATAAAATTAATATATCACATTAAGATAATAAAACTATACATATAAAGATTTGATTATAAAGTAAGGCAATAATTGAGCAATAAAATATCATCAACTTGCAAAAAACAAGTTTGAATTTATCGAAAAATACAAAAAGACAACATGAATTCACATAAATATAAACACATAGATGTTGGAACAAATAACGAGACGCAATAAAAGGATGAACAAACAAATAAGCACATAAATTATTGGTGTCCAAGACGGTCATAAAAGATAAGAGAAATAAATCTATATCGAATCCAAAAGATAAGAAAATGTAATGATTTGGAAATGGAATTTATATTAAGTTTAACTTCCTCTTCCCGCCTTTGTTGGGTCTAACCATGCGTGCAAAAAAATAGTGGGAGATTTAGAAGAGGTGGAAAAGACAACCCGAGGGAGAGTGGTAGTTTCACATGGAGCACCTGGTTTGGGAAGGTGCGTTACACCTCCAGTAGAGACATTACCTGTTTCCTACCCCCTTTTCTGGATTTGGAGGTTTATAAATTTAGAAAATGGCCATCACAAGGTGGTTTTTCGATTGAATTAAAATAAAAATAACTAATCATAAAGTATTAAGAAAGGGAAATAAAAGAGAATGAGGGAAAGATATATTTGAAACAGCAAAAAGATAAGAGCTAAAGAACATTATTAAAAAAATAAAGTAAATAAAAATATTTGGTAATCATGAGTTTTCCTGTCAATTTGAAAGAAACATTATCAATAAAGTTTGATTAAATAATAAAAACTACACTGTTTACAACTTCCACCTTTTTCCAAACCCTAAAATAAATTAACTCCCTGGAAAAATCTTTCAAAATATTGACGACGTGAAACATAATTTCATTACTTTCTTCTACAAGAATAAAAGTTTCGACTGCGAAGGAAAATCTAAATTCGTATCATGATGGAAAAAAGGATGCAAAACAAATTAGTAGTTACATATTTAGTTGGTTAAGTTTACGTAAAGAATTCAATTTCATTTTTCAAAGCGGAACGAAGTTTTCAGATGGTCTATTATCTTAAGAAAATGGATTTACTTGATAGTATCGGTAGCAAAGATGTAAAAGAATAGAAGACTGATGATTTATGTATATAAAAGAATCGGCCATTCTTAAAAATGTAAATATTTGAAAATATAACAATGTTATAAACCCCCCGGAAAATCTAACTATAAATTTGAAATAAATTTTGTAACCCCTCATCACCTGTATATATATATATATATATATATATATATATATATATATATATATACACCAGGCAATGACTTGACTACTAAGATTGAAATTTAAAATCTTAAAAAAAGCAGCCATGGTTAAAGTTTCGGAACTTCCCCCCTTTGTTTTTTGATATTATAAAAGAATTATTAGAAATAACTTTGATAAAAAAACATAAGTCATAACCAAACTTAGATGAAATTATTATTCAAATACTCAAAAAAATCCCCTTCTTAAATTATAGTTAGTGATGATATATATATATATATATATATATATATATATATATATATATATATATATAAATAAATATATATATATATATATATATATATATATATATATATATATATATATATATATATATATATATATATATTTATATAGGAGGAATTAAACCACATTCTCTGAAGACAATTTAATTCAGAACAGTTTCGGTGTATCTCACACCCTTTTTTAACTGACACTGGATAGAAAATATAAGAAAAGTGCATATAAGCATAACACAAGGTCAGATCGTGAAAGATCCCCTCTTTTTTTCCCAATCTCCTACTTGTGGCTAATCTGAGGGGGGGGGGGTACGTCTAAACATATTGAAGGGCTGACATTTTACTATTTTGTTTATATGCTTTCTTATTACAGGATTAAAAGAAAATTGACCCTCAGATAGATTTAAATTAGGAACTGACGATATCAAGCTCGATTCTACGATTCTTCTCTTAACATAGTTAGCCGATTAAAATACCATTTTACTTCCATTGAAATCGATCGTATGATTCTTGTCTCTACATGGCAAAATATTTCACTGCTTTCGCTGCCCACTCTAATATCTCTTTTGTGTTCGTACAATCTCTTGTCTGGATTTATAATCCAGATAATACTCGTTGCTAGGGGGATTTCTTTTAGTTTAGGGAGATCGTTTGTATATAATAGCTCTTATTTTCGAACATATTCATATTATTTTTTCTGCAATATAAGAATAAATAATCATGATTTTTTCTTAGACACTAACCTGTTTACTGGAATTAAGATAAGAGTTGTCATTCGGAACTATTAGGACAACATCGAGAAAATGGACCAATTTACACAGAGAGCTCTATTGATATAGGAGCCACTTTATTTTCACCCACTTGTAAAGGTAAATTCAAAACCAAGCCTTGAAGAATGGTTTGAGATGAAGAGAGCCTTAATAATTAAATTATTTATTCAAAAGGCTAAGTAAAGGTATTCATCACCCTGTGTGCTTATCAATATATATGTTGTCAAAACACGGTAGAAGGATAAAAATGGGAAGAAGAGAGAGAAGAGCCAAACGTCGGTCTGGTCCCCCAGTTATCGCTGACGTTTTTCTTTCTTTTGTGTGGGAGCCAAATTAACTCCTCGCCTTCACAAAATTCCACTATTCCCACCTTCCAGAAGTTTCATCCCACGGGCGACGAAAGAAGACTGCCGCGCCCTTCCTTATCTCCAACCGGACCGCATTCCGTAAACAAATAAGCCAATGCAGGAAAACAACATTCTTTTTACTTCAAGCGATGTTTTTTTTTCTCGTGGCTTTTCAACGCCGGTGCGTCATTGAGTGTCGGAAGTATTAATTTGAATGCACTGTTTTGAGTGTGTAAAATAAACGAACGATTTGGACACTTTTTATATGGTCCTGATACAGTGAGTTCTTCTGACTTACTGAAGACATACACACATACACACACACACGGTGAGTTTCATTTAATTCGGAGAAAGTTATGAAAACAATCGATCTTATTGTAACTAGACAAAATAGATATGAGGCGAGTATAATGAAAATAGAGAGAGCGGGGCACTATAAATTTATTAAGGGCGCTACCAAGCCCTATCCGAGAGAAAAAGGAAAGCCATATAGATAAGGGGCTCCCTCCGGGAGTGTTAGGTGGGTTAGAAAACGGCAAAGGCCCTGTGTAAAAGAACACAAAAGACGTATAAATCAACCCACCTACCGGCAAAGAAAACATGGACAAATTTCGTCATTTATTTACCTCATGTGACCCCACACCTACTTACCCGCCTCTCTAAACTACCTGAGTAGCGTAAAAAAAAATCAAACAATTCGACTACAATCATTTTTCCTTATACCCTTTTACACACTTCAATATTGACAATAATGAAAAGCATGTAAGCCTAGGCACCCAGAAGGGCATAATATATTAATAAATGCCCACCCCACTAATAAGCTACACAAAATAATGAGTAATAATGAAGCCTATTTACAGAAGAGGCAGTAGGCTCCTTCTCTCTTAAAAAACCGCGAATAATGCTGCACCCAATATAGTCTTATCAAAATAATTACTAACACACTACAAACAAGAAAACGACATATAACTTGATCAGCTTCCTGATTAAAAATGCTAAATTTAAATGCAGAGTATCGTATTACACCACTCTATACCATACACTACTACTATATTATGTGGGGGGGGGACTTAATCACCTACTGCAACGAGAACCGTTTAAGTACTGTTCGCAGGGATTAACGACCGACTAGGAAGTCAAACTTGAGGTGTTGGGTTTCAAATCCTTAATAATCAGACTGAAAGCATAAATGGTTGGCGAGATTTAATTGAATAGGCCGAGAGTATCGACTGCTTTGCTTGCCTGAGTAAGTCTTGCTCTTCTCACGTGTGTTCTGATAAAGCCAACCTTACGTTTGACTTCGCATACGATTTGTGAAATTGTTATTTTCGCGCGTTTAGTGATTGCTCGCTCAGGAGTACTGATTCAGCCTACGTTCGTTAGTGACATTGCGTTTTTTTTGCAATTAAAAAGTGAATTTTCACTCGCTTGGTGCATCGGTAGCGAGGGTGAGCTTGCTTCCGCCCTCCCCCTCCGTTTTCCACATCGGACTCCCTTTAAGGTGGACCTAAGACCTGTAGGTTATCGAAAAGCGCCTGCACCCAAGGTAAAGGGCCATTTTTCTCGGGTTGTTTTTGTTTTTTGGACAGGGCTACTCACTTTGACCCACTCTTTTCTCACTGGTGAAAAATATCACACAAACACACACACGAACATAGCCAAACACTCCGAGTCTTCGTAAAATTTATTTCTTCAGACCCTATGCGGAAATGGAGAAATAAATGAGGGAGACTCGGCGGATACCACTGAGGACCCTCTCCGATGGCCCCAAGCCAGATCGGGGAGAGGTCTTCGCCATCACGAACGGGGAACTAGGGGTAACCCTAGTCAGAATAATTGAAACTCACAATGGATATTCGGCTATCTGCCAAAAGGAGAGTGACTGTGAAGTCCTCATCTCCCCAAAAGCAGCTGAATCCTTGAAAAAAAATAAATCTCAGACTCCACACACCTCTACAAATAAAGACTCATCGCAGCATCATCCTTCGACGCCTCGATCCTTGGGTCGGTGGCCACAGCATCAAAGAAATTCATGCTGAGGTCGAAAAAAACCATCCCTGGGCCAAAGTAGCAGAAGTACTTAAGTTCAAGGACTATACGCACGTCTTTAAGATTGTTTTCACGGATTCGGCGATGGCTGTAAAGGCTACGGAGTGCGGTATGCTCCTCTTTAACGTTCGGATCTGCCCCGAGCAGGTCGAACGCGAGGAGTTTATCGACATCCAAATGTGCTTCAAATGCTATAAGTATGAGGAGCACACTACAGCCAACTGCCCCAAAGGAAATGCTATTTTGTGTTCCATCTATGCATCGGACAACCAATTTTGGAGGAGCTGCAAAAGCACCTCCATGAAGTGTCTTAACTGCGCCGGGGAACATAAGACACTCCATGGCCTGCCCTATCAAAAATCAAATCCTGAAGAAGAAAGCCACATTAAAAAAACTAGAAGAGGAAACTAAGGCCAACACCACCTATGCCAAGGTTGCAAAAGCTGCGGTAGCGGAGTCGAAAGGGAACCTTACATTTCTCCACGTCAAGAATGAAAACTCGACGAAAATTATGTGTTGCATATATTATGCTCATATTGCGAATCTCTCCTCCCCGGGGTGCTTTGCAGATGAGCTAAATAAGATGCTAACTAATAAGGGAATTGAGAAGATGTGGTTCCCCTCGAACCCGCGGTCAGAAAAGATCCTAAAAATTAGTCTCAAACCCCAGTGCGAGACTAGTTGTCAGAAGCTCCCAACCCCCAGCAATTCCACAACCCCAGCTTCCTCCAGGGACTTCAGGATCCAGGCTGCAAAAGCACGCACGAAACAAAAACAAGCGAAAGAAACCCACCAAAACAAAACCACCCACGCAAACACACCCAACAAGGTCAATAATGAAGTTACGGAGACTGGAGTTGCGAGAGCCGAGGGAGGGGCACGTTCACCCCACTCACGAAAAACCTCGCAGCCCCAGAGACGCCCGAGATCGTCCTCTTCTTGCAAGAGGGAATCTAGGCACGCATACCATTCGAGAAAAATTAACTTGAAGGTATTCGCAGCTGAAAGGTCCCCTTTTCCTAAGGAGATGGACGCCCTAGATGTATCCGAAGGTTTAATAGCCGGAATATACAAATGGGAATTTACCTCGGACGAGCTCAGTGAAAAGCAAGTCGAGGAGGATTTACTCCAAGGCTGGATTAAACTGACTACGGACTCTTTTATCATCTAACTGACGGCGAATACAGAAAAAACGAACAGGAAAAACCATAACGCCCCCAAACACTCCACAAGGACCTAAACTTGTAAAAGAATAAGTCCTAAAAACATCATATTACACTCGAAAACCCTTGAGTGAACTACAAAATAAAGACTCTAAAAATATTACACTTGAACTCCGACGGATGGACAAACAAAAAAATAGTATACGGAAACGTATTAAGACAATGCGACCCAGACGTTATATTTATTTCCAAACATGGAATAAATGACGCTAACCCAATAAAAATCTTTCCCTACGAATTCTTGACCAAAAATCACAGCGGAGAACGTTTTGACGGATGCGCCATAGCTGTGAAAAGAGGTCTTGAATTCAGATCAATAAGTGGACTCGACGAATCTTACCTTGCTGTGGAGGTCCGTACGGCAGTGGGACCCCTTGTCCTGGCAACGGGGCACCAACCACCAAGGAGAGGGTATTTGCCCCTTCTAAACTTCTTGCAGTTAAGTGGTCACGGCAGAACTGTTCTCTTTGTTGGTGACCTCAATGCAAGAAGCACTGCCTCCGGTTATACGTCGACCAACCCAGCAGGCAGGAATCTCGAAACACTTATTCATAGACACATTATGACTTGAATTGGACCAGACTTCCCCACATTCATCACTGACAGGTCAGCCACCAAACCAGACATTGTTCTAACAAGCAATATGTTCCCATATAACTACTTCATTGAGCCGGGGCCCCCTATTCCCAGCGACCACAAGGCTATCCTTATTAAAGTCTCAACCTCCCCTATTCAAATCCCTATCCCAGAGCGGAAGAGCTACGCTCGAGCCAACTGGGATAAGTATAAACAACTCCTCGGAAGTTATAACCCAAAACCCTTAAATAATGCCTCCCTAGAAGAAATTGACGAGGAGTTGGATAAATTAAATGAAAATTTATTAAAAGCCGACAAGGAAGCCATCCCCCGAGTTAAATTTAAAACTCTCCCTGCCCCCTCATGGACCCCTAGAATGAAAACCCTCGCAAGGGAATATAAGGAACGGATCAATGAAGTGAACCTCACTGGCCCCAACATTAACACAGACCGACAAACACGACTCATACGTGACGAACTAATGACTCTTATAAGGGACCGACAGAATGTACTTTGGAATAATTTAATTGACGGACTAAACGTAGAAACTGACTCACGTACATTCTGGCAGACGGTTAAACGACTAAAAGGCGGACAACCACCAAAGACTATTAAGCTCAGACGTGATGACATTGAAATTTCTGACGTGGAAAGAATCGAAGAGGAATTCAGACTCTTTTGGGCATCTATATTTAAGATATCCCCGGAAGAGAATGATGACTTCGATTTGGACTTCGAAGACGGAATTATTAACGACCTGAATGATCAAATACACAGAACACACCCTCACCATTGCGTATCACAGGATAGGGAAATGGAGGGACTCGGCGGTAAAATTACTGCCGAGGAACTCTCAACGACCTTAAAATCCTTTCGACAGCGAGCACAGGGGCGTACAAGACTGACGAAGGAGAATTTTATTCGAGCCCCGCCCAATATCTTATTAAGGCTCATAAATATCATGAACGCATGCCTAAATGTGGGTTACTTCCCTGACCACTGGAAGGTAGCGAGAATGATATTCATTCCAAAAGCCGGTAAACCACCGGACAGTCCAGCTAACTTCAGGCCCATATTTCTCCTAGAATTTTCAGGGAAAGTCTTGGAGAAGATATTGGCCAACAGGGTAAATACGTTCCTCGAGAATAACAACTCTCACAATATTCAACAACATGGCTTCCGAGCGAAGCGAGGAACAGACACTGCGCTAGCCCTAATTACCGAGAAGTTGGCAAAAGCAAAATCAGAAAACGCCACGCATTTCTTGTGCTACGCGATGTCAAAAAGGCCTTTGACAAAGTATGGAGGAGAGGCCTACAATATAAGATCTTAAAACTAGGCCTTAATCCCATACTTGAGAGGATTTTTTGTGACTACGTGATGGAGAGGAGAGTGTTTCTGAGTATCAAAGATTATAACGGCCCTGAGTTCGAACTCGAGGCGGGGGTGCCGCAAGGCGGGTGCATCAGTCCCCTGGTTTATAACATTTACACCATAGACCTTCCCGAACCCTTGACTGAGGGTTCCTTATACGCCCAATTTGTGGACGATATAACAATGATATGTACGAGGCCTTATCAGAATGCAAATTTCATGGCACGAAGTACGGCATTGGAAATCGAAAACATCAACTCTTTCGAGAGAAGATGGAAGATATCCACCAATGCCCAAAAGTTCCGTGTAATTCCATTATTCCGAAGGACACTGGCAGATATCCATTTGGGGGGTGCACACATCCCATACCGCACGGAGGGCACCGTTCTGGGACTACAAATTACGACTGGTGGGTATAGGAGCCATGTAGCGAAAACTACACAGAATGCACGGAGGGACTTGGGTGAATTTTTCAACTTCGTAAACCTGAGCACGTCCAACAAACTTAAGATCTACAATGCGTGCATTCGCTCAAAACTCCTGTACCCCCCGGTCCCTATAAACGTAGTTTCCAAGACCCAAGTCCTTAAACTGCAAAGGGTCCAGAATAAGGCAGTATACATCATTACGGGAACCCGAAGGAGAGAAGGGAGAAGGCAGAGTGAACTCCATGGTGAACTGGGGATGACCCCTATAAACGTGGAGCTTCACCTCAGAGCAACCAAAATCTAGAACAAGGTGCACCGGCACCTCCCTCTCGAGTTTGTACTCGAGCACATTGACTTTGACAATTTACGTAACTTAAGACGACCAATTAGTTTCCAAAGCAGTAGACTACCGAATGACATTAATGTCGACCCAAAGTCCACTCAAAGTTAGATAATCCCCATTCATAACACAACAAAACATTAACAAAGCCAAACGAGTTTAGCCACTGAATTAGCATTTGCTAAATTTAGTTCTAAAAACACTTCCCCAAATTTTTGTGCGAAATATCGCCAAGAAACAATTAAAACAAATCAACACATAGAAATCCAAATCTAGGTGTGAAACACCCAGAATCGAAGATGAAAATCTTCTAAAAAGCCACGTAGAGATATTATCTATTACTACAAAAGCTTGAATGCCCAGTGCATTTACCGGATGGTATATTTATATACTATCAAAACAAAAACACAACCGAAACGCAAAGAAAGCCAGTGATACCCTTTCACCAGGGATCTGTCTTTCATTCTACCTTTGATATTCGCTTTCCTATCATTTTTCCCCTATTTCCTCACTATTTCTCCTACTAAAACCCTCTTCACTATATTCCTCACTTTTTATGTCCAATGTCCAATGTCCAATGCCGAGAGTATCGTTTAAGGTTATTTAAAGATTAATTAACAAAAATATAATTTTATTTACAAACATCAAAATAAGAATTATAAATGGCAAAAGGGAATTATTTAAATTAGAAGAGTCTCTATATAATTATTATGAGCAGGGATTCTCAAATAGAATTAATTGATTAGCGTTACTAGGCTTAGATCAAAAGAAGGAACTTGACAATATTAATAATGGAGGGGGTTTCAGTCGGTGACTTCGAGAGAGGTCCTTCTTGCGATGAGGAGAGTGGGGAACGATCCGATGATGCAAGTGGGGCATGGTCCGAATATGGCAAGTGAGGCACGATCATGCCAACCTTCCGATAAAGATAGCTAATCTTCAAAGATGACTTTCGAAAGGAAATGTGTGGATTCTCGTAATTCCAGGAAAGATGAAACTTTTTTCCCTCAAAGTTAATCTATGGAGATTTTCTTCGGTTCGATTAAACGAAGGAGACTTGCACAATTTTAAAGTCTTGCCGTTCACAGAAGCTACCAATTGACTAGGGTAGAATCACGGCGGAGAAAGTCTTGCTTGTCAGATGAACGCTCACGGGACTTCTGCGCGACTATGAGGATGACCTTAGGGTGCGTGCAGGACTCCTCGATCTCCAGTTAAAACCAAGTATTTGTATAGGCGATTCTGAAGGGGAAGGGGGAATGTGGAGAAAGGAGTCACAAGCTCCAGACATCTTAATCCGGAGGCGGAGTCAAATCATCATTTAACAGCAAGGCGCGTAACTCAGCGGCTGTTCCGCCTCGTCCTGTGGGGAGGAGGCTCGGGAAGATTTCGCAGGATTGGGGTATATTTCCCCAATGCGATCAGGAGTCGAAACTTCTCGAACGTTGCCAAACAGAAAGTGACGTTTTCCATGGCGGGGTACAATCGCGCGTGGTCTCCAATATCCAATAAGTGGAGCTCAGAGGTTGTTTTTTTATTCAGAGGTCTATAGTTAAAGTAATTATATATATTAATTTGATCCTGTATTAATTGGGACAGTGCATTTGCTATTTCATATTGTAGCACTACTGTTCCTATGTAATATTATGGATCAAATTTATATATATATATATATATATATATATATTACTAAATGAAACTTTGTTCTGCCATTTGCTTCAAGTCAGATAAGCAAATTCTTCCTTTCATTTATAAACTCTTCCAAATGCATTTGTTCTCATTCTCAGGAGGGGTCTTTGATAATAAAAACGAAAGCACTCGGAATAGTTTTCCATTTTCCTTAGTCTATCTTGATGTCATTATTCGTTCTTATATTTTATTCAGGAATTTGTTGGTTAAAGGTATACACCGGATAAGCTTCAACTATTTGTTGTTCGTCTCTTCGTGATCACTCTGATATGGCACACCTAGAATTCCTATCTCGACATGCAATTTAAAAATATTAAGTCGATTCTTTTAACGTGATTTAGTCTGTTTAAATAATTATGTCAAAATAATTACAGTTGAACACCATGTGAAGACCTTGGCAATTCTATCATTCAAAAGAGAATGTAAACACCTCTAAGAGTTTCAAATATCATTAGAATTGGACGAATATTTATGATATTATTGCCAAAATAATATGATTCCCGGGCTAACCTTGAGAGGACTTTGGCAATTATATTATTCAAAAGAGAATGTAAAAAAATGTAGGATTTTCAAATTTCGTTAGAATCAGCGGAATAGTTATGATGTTATTGCCCCCAACCCAATAATTCTGGGTTGCTTTTTAATGGAATTTGAAGATGCAGTTGGTATTTTTAATGTCATCTTATAAATTCAATGCTTCCCATCTTGGGCATCAGACATTTGTTCTTCATTTTCCTCAGGAGAGAAAATTATTTCACTCGACGGCATTAAAACATTGGCCTACTTATAGTAAAGAACTCTTCTTCCTTCACCTTCATGTCGCTTTTACTTATCGGCCGAATAGTTATGATGTTATTGCCAAAACAATATAATTCCCAGGCTAACCTTGGGAGGACTTTGACAATTATATCTTCCGAAAGAACATGTAAAACACCATAAGGGTTTCAAATATCGTTAGAATCGGCCGAATAGATATGATGTTATTTCAAAAACAAAATATTTCCCAGGCTTAACTCGAGGGGCTTTGGTAATTCTAGCCTTCGAAAGAAAATGTAAAACAACATAAGGTTTTCAAATTTCGTTAGAATCAGCCGAATAGTTAACAAAACAAAAAATCAAAACGAAGACCGACCGACCGACGACCGACATAGCGAGATGTAGAGTCACCTGCGACTAGACCCTCATTTTTTTAGTATTACTTTTGTTTTATATATACTATTTTTCTCAATGGATTTCCGGAAAGCTGTTTAAATAAATGATTATTTACCATTTATCGTACAACTAAAAAATATTTTTTGTAAAATGTAATCTTTGACAGCACGAACCCACTAGTATAATATATATATATATATATATATATATATATATATATATATATATATATATATATATATATATATATATATATATATATTGGGGTGGTTCTTGTTTGTTCCTGTGATCTAAGAGTAGATGTAGGTAAGGGGTAGAGTAAGGGTGTGTGGACAGATAGCGGAAAGTAGACCAATGGTTAAAAGAGAAAGTAGTGTGGAAGGGTGCAAAGAGATGCTAGAGCCTGGTGATTAGGCCTATCTCTTTTAAGTATTTTTGATTAAGTGGTTCCTTTTTGTGTCTTTGACTTAGTTTATATATATATATATATATATATATATATATATATATATATATATATATAATATGGCGTTCAAGACATTTGTCTTCAAAATCAATTAATGTCTTTGGATATGATATGCGCATTTGCTGTTGTGGTAATAATTGCTTTATTAATTACTTTATTGTTTTGCTTAGAGTCTTTTTTTTCGTATATTTTGTAATGTCTGTAATTTGTGTTTTTTGTTTCTTCGTGGATGTCTTCTTCAGTAAATTTCGATCTTCATCGGTGAATTTGTAGTAATCGGTGAGGTTTTATATTTAGGTTAGCTTTTTCTTAGTCGGGTTTTTCTATATTGGTTTAGGGCAAATCTGG
Source organism: Ceratothoa steindachneri (assembly GCA_963969495.1). Lineage (NCBI taxonomy): Eukaryota > Metazoa > Arthropoda > Malacostraca > Isopoda > Cymothoidae > Ceratothoa > Ceratothoa steindachneri. The sequence continues at coordinate 53,929,724 of OZ018332.1, forward strand.
CGCGACTTATTCCTCTTCTATTCTGGTCAATCATTTGGACGATTTCATCGTCCAATTCACAATTAACCTTTTCCAGCATATTCCTTGTCTGTTCTTCTGTGACAATGTTAATGGGACTTAATTTTATATTTAAGAAATATCAAATTTTCATTTGTTTCTCTATTGGACTAATTAACATATGAAAATATCAGCCTGATATATTATCAGTAAGGGTGAGCTCAATGCAGAAGCGTTTTTGTATGCTTTGCCGCGCATGAAAAAAAGCTGTCCGCGAGTTTTAGCCATGCTGTTTTCTGTGTAATGTAGGCTATATTTGGCTTATTTCTTGATAAAACCAGAGCTTCCTTTTCAGTGAGAGGAAGCAAGGGGCATCCGGCATCGTCAAAGGAGCACAGAGGCTCTTAAAAACCTTAAAGATTTCAGCCCAGCCATCTGTCCGCGGGTTTTGGCCAGTTTTTCAAATAGTTGGTAACCATGAGCTCCAGAGACGCGATTTGAAGTTATAAGGTGAGGTTTTATCGCACTTTTAAGCAGTATACAACTTATATAGTTTTGAAAAAATATCTTATTTATGACATTAGTGCAGATGGCCAATTTGGCACATTAGTGCGACATTTTATAGCACTTAGACATAAGAAAAAATCTACTAATCTAACATGCTTCAACATAGAGCTGTAATACTTATACACATTTAGTTAGTCTGTTAAGCAATTACTGTCTGCTGTGAAGTATATCTTTAGGAGGGCCATGTATATTCAGCTGTAACCTTTCGTATAAAAAGAGTGATATGTTTATGGATTTATGATATAGAAAACATTTGACATGGTTCACTTTTGCTCACAATGTCCTCCGTGACATAACCAGAAACATTTTATAATTCTTTCAAAGCTGTTTCAGACAAGCAATTTGGACAAAGTTTGCTGTTTTAATAGAATTTTTAATTAGGAGTCGTTAAAAGTCAAATTTTTCCAGGCGAGAGTGGATAAAAATAGGTGGTCCCTATCAGGTTAAATCATAAACACTTGTCTTTTTCAGATATAAGATGACTACTTTGCGGAAACAGGAAAACATATATTTGCTAAGAAACAAGAAGGAATGTCTGTCGGGCTGCCAGCTTCCATTCAAAGGTGACGTATCTCGGTTATATCTGTATAGCATGGGTGAAAAAAGAATAGGGAAGCATGAATCAGCAGTGCAGACTTGAAGGAGGTCGACGGCTTTTGGAGAAAGGCCCGCATTCCCATTTGGCCTTTTCACCATGCTGTGAAGAAGCTCGAAGGACTTGTGTCAGAATGGAACTCCTCGAAGAAGAATAAAGGACAAAGGGGTGAAAAACAGGAGAAGAACGAAGAGAAATTTGACACCTTGAATGATCTTTTCGAAATAGCCTACCGAGATGACTAAAAATGATAAAAATCACAGAGAATAAAGCATTCCTGAAGGCACAGCGGGAGAAGGGGAGGCGAGGAAGCATGGCAGGAGTTGACATTAAGCTGGGAAGAAAGGAAAAGGAGAAATTAAAACAAGAAGATAGGAAGCTACGGAGCATTGAAAAGCAGCAGGACAAAGCTTGTCAGTGAAAGAGAACTGTTACCCTAGAGGACTCTTCCTTAGCTGATCAGCGGAGAAAGTGAGACAGAAGAAGCTGCTGCAGAAGCATGGCCAAACACAGCGGGGACGGGTAGAGGAGGAAAAAAGAGCATTCTGAGTCCAGACCTCGTTTCAGCCCTGGATCGAACTAAGATCAGTAGAAGGCACGTGGTACACACTCTCTCTTCTATGCTCCATACTTCTGGTCAACTGCTTGACGAGATCAAAGTCAGAGGGTCTTGCATTCTCCGTGCTCATCAGCAAGACTGTACTGATCGCTCTGCAAATCTCAAGCAGAAGTTTTCTTGCGAACAACCCTTGACACTTCACAGGGACGAAAAACTGTTGGCTGAACTGAGAGGAGACGAGAAAGGGGACAGGCTCCCCATCATTGTGTCTAGAAAAGGTGCTGAACAGTTACTTTGCGTACCAATGTTGCCAGCTGAAACTAGTCAAGCAATGGTGGAAGCAATATCTGAAACGTTGGCTGATTGGGGTTTGGAGAACTGGATTCCTTCTATTTGCTTCGACACAACTTCCAGCAACACAGGCAGAAAGAATGGCGCCTGCATTTTGTTTTAGTAGATGATGGCTAAGAACCTACTGCGCTTGACATGTCGCCATCATATTCACGAGATGTTTTGTAAGAGGTTTTCTTGTCACCATGTTGCCATCATTCGGTCCAGAGATTGGTATCTTCACGAGATTCAAGAGTTCAAGAGTCAATGACATCAAATGTCTTTGGCTAAATACAAGCCAGGAATCAATGACGCTGATGTTGCCAGTGCTTTGACGAATATGACAGGCAACATCATTGAGTTATGCTCACAACAACTGGAGGAAGTTCATCCTAGGAAGGATTACCAGAAGCTGTTGGAAAGGACCATCGTTTTTCTTGAAAGAATTCCAACTAGAGTTCTCTTTGCCAAACCAGGTGCAATGCATCGCGCCCGCTTTATGACACGACTAATTTATGCACTAAAGATTTTGGTCTTCTGGGATGTATTCAGTCTAAACGCCCGCGAACAGAAAGACATGAAGAACCTCTGTCTTTGAAGTGAAGCACTATGTGAAGTCTTAGTTTTTCTGCCATCTCCCAACAGCTGTGCCAAAAGCGATATGGATCTTCTGAAGTCGTTGGATGCTGCTGATGATAGAGCTACAAAAGTTGTCCTCAGAAAGTTGTCCAACCACCTCTGGTACCTGAGTGAAGAGCTGCTGGTACTGGCTTTATTGATACACCTGTGACTGCGGCTGAGATAAAGGCAATGGTCGCTGCCATGGACACCGGAGGAGACCAGGAGCACTATGTGAAGTCTTAGTTTTGCTGCCATCTCACAACAGCTGCGCCAAAAAAAAAACGATATGGATATCCTAAAGTCGTTGGATGCTGCTGATGATAAAGCTACAAAAGGTGTCCTCAAGAAGTTGTCCCACCACCTCCGGTACCTGAGTGAAGAGCTACTGGCACTGTACGTTTTTGAAACAGCTGTCATTGTGGCTGAGATGAAGGCGATGGTCGCTGCCATGGACACCGGATGAGACCAGGAGCCACTGAAGTGGATGAATTTGGATCTACTAAACATTGGAATAAAGAATTTGAGCAATTTTGTCACAAAGAACACTTGGAAGTTCTTCAATATTCTAGATCTCAGTCAGGAGTACTTACCTGAAGATCCCAGTACCTCGGCCTACAACAGAATATATGTACATCGCGGCAGAGGAGATTACGAAGAGACTGACTGTGACTAATGACGCGGCAAAGAGAGGCATAACGCTTATCTAGGAGTATAATGGACTCCTATAAAATACTGAAGAACAGACACAGTCCATTATGCAATTCGTCAGAAAACACAGAAAGCTGTTTCCGGACAGCCACGAGAGTATTGTTGTTGAAGGACTTGTCGGACTGTAGTGAAGATCTGCCACATCAGACCTTATTTTGTTGTTATAAATTTTCATTTGAACAGCAGTGTCATAGTTTTGTTTTTATCAGTATTATAACTGTTTAGAGTGTTCTATGTTTTGCTATCTTTTTGTTCTGTTGATAATATTATGAGTTTAAGTTATCAATAATCATGAACTGTATTTCATCGCAATATGGCGGGTAGGAATGAATTTCAGTTACCTTGAGAACACCCTAAGCGTAGTCCAATCTAAATAAAATTTGTCCTACTTCGTTTTTTGATGAAATAGAATAGATTAAAGGAGTGAGAGGTTAAGATTTCGAAAGTCAAAAAATAAGAACCACCCTAATATATATATATATATATATATATATATATATATATATATATATATATATATATATATATATATATATATATATATATATATAGCATAATTGAAAAATTCTGCTTTTCATTTTTGCTGTGAAATATTTTATAATTATTGCTCTACTCAAGGGCTACTTTATGAGTTTCTCATATATATATATATATATATATATATATATATATATATATATATATATATATATAGAGAGAGAGAGAGAGAGAGAGAGAGAGAGAGAGAGAGAGAGAGAGGAAGAGAAAGAAAAGAAAGAGTTACAAAGAGTAACAAGGAAAGGAAGTACCCTAGGAGACCTTACGGTCCATTCAAAGAGGGTACCTTTGGACTAGCAATTGAGCAGGCACATGGCTGCTCAATTGTTTTGCGTCTCTAAACGGCCACTTTTCAAGAGTTTGTTTAGTCTTGACTTAAAGTGGTCAACAGATTTACTGTTGACAACTTCCACTGGAAGTGCGTTTCCCTTACCGCAGATACTGTAGGTGAAAAAATTTCCACACAGATTGCGGTTGTAACGCTTCAGTTCAAGTTTGAAGCCGTGATTGCGCGTTCTGTTTTCACTCAGTGTGAAAATATCCCGGTAGTCAACATTGTCGAACCCTCGAAGTATTTTGAAAACTTCGATGAGCTGACCACGTAGTCTACGGGTTTCCAGCGAGAACAGATCTAATTCCCTTAGTCTATCCTCATAACTTTTATGTCGGATAGAGGGAATCAGTTTGGTTGCCCTAGCTTGTACGTGTTCCAACCTTGCGATGTCCTTGTGAAACGAAGGACTCCAAAAATGTACGGCATACTCCAGGTGCGGCCGAATGAGGGAGTTGTACAGACAAAGTACTATCTCCTTGTTATGGTATCGAAACTGGCGCTTTATGTAGCCTAACATCCTTTGGGCTTTCTTCTCTACCTCGATGCACTGTTTCGAGAACTTGAGGTCGCTAGTGAAAGTTACACCCAAGTATTTCTTAGTGTCACTCGATTCAAGAGCAGTGCCCTTAAGGATATACTGTGATTGGGTGTTTCTGGGGCCAATATTCATTACTTTGCATTTCCCCACGTTAAAAGGCATTTGCCACGTGTCCGACCACTCCCCAATTTTCCCAAGATCTTCCTGCAGGTGGGCAGTATTTCCATCCTTTGCAACGTTCATACTAAGCTTGGTATCGTCAGCAAATTTGAAAATCTTGGCAACCATGTCACCGTCCATGTCGTTGACGTAGATGATGAAGAGTAGTAGTCCCAGGAAAGAACCTTGAGGCACCCCGCTAGTAACAAGCACCCACTCAGAAGCCTGTCCATTCACCACCACCCGTTGCTGTCTGCCACTTAGCCAGTTCTCGATCCAGCCGGCTACTTTTTCGTCTATGCCAGCGCTCGCACTTTCCGGAGAAGGCGGCGGTGTGGTACCTTATCAAAGGCTTTCTGAAAGTCTTAGTACACCACCTCTACCGCCTTGTCCCGATCGTGCTCACTGAACACGAAGTGGAAGAATTCCACAAAATTAGTCAGGCATGATCGTTGCCTTCGGAAGCCGTGCTGGGAACTCTTCAGTAGCAGGTTTTACTCTAAATACGACGTCATTTTGTCCACCATCATGCTTTCCATGAGTTTCCCGACTATTGAAGTCAGACTGATAGGTCGGTAGTTTGACGGATGGCTGGGGTTTCCTTTCCTGAAGATCGGAGTCACCTCCGCCTCACGCCAGTCTCTAGGAACGCATCTGGTCCGGATTGACATGTTAAAGATAGCGCACAGATGTCGTGATACTTCATCGCACACTTCCTTCAACACCTTGGATAGAAACCCGTCCGGTCCAGGGGCCTTATTCTTCTTTAGGTCAGCAATCTTTTTCTTTATTTCTTCTTCGGTGAAGTCCATTGCCTCCAGCTTTTTCCCCGAGTAGGAATCCGTGAGCTGGGGGATGGGACCACACTCTTTAGTAAACACTGAAGAGAAGTAGTCATTGAGAAGGTTAGCATTTTCTGCATTTGAGTGAGTTAATGCACCCTCCTCTTCCACTAAGGGCCCAATCTTACGATGGATTGGTTTGAGGCTATTTACATATCCGGAGAACTCGTTGGGATTTTCCTTGCAGAGTCTCGCCACTCGGAGTTCCTCAGTACGCTTAGCCGCTCTTATGCTGGACTTCACTCTCCTGGCTAGCCTCTGGTACTCGTCAAAAGCACCCGAGATCTTCGATCGCCGGTACGCATTTCTCTTCTCTCTAAGCAGTTGGCCGATTTCTCGATTAAACCACTTTGGTTGAACAGAAGACCGACAGAGGCATTTCAGAGGGATGCAACTTGATTGAAGACTCATGAACTCATTTTGAAATTGTTCTACGAATCCTAAACCTCTTCGCATAACGCTTGACTTACATCAGTCAGCCCATCACGAAGGCTTGCAAAGTCTGCTCTTCTCAAGTCAAGTTTCCTTGATTGACTGGCAACAGACCTCACTTTCGGGATCTTGCCGCTAAATCTAACTAGCTGGTGATCACTGCCACAGAGCTCTTCGCCTACAGAGACATCCTCAACGATATCCTCCTCAGAAGTGAAGACAAAGTCAAGGATATTGTCTCCTCTCGTAGGTTCTCTGACCCATTGAGTGAGGAACTCACTCTAAATCAACATCATCATCATCATCGCTTCACTAACTAGAATTTAAGAAGGGGATTTTTTTATTTTTAGTATTCGAATAATAATTTCATCTTAGTTTGTTTATGACTTCTATTTTTTGATCAAATTTTTTTCTAAAAATTCTTTTATAATATCAATAAACAAAATGGTAAAGTTCAGAAAATTTATAAAAACTTAACCATAGCTGCTTTTTTCATGACGAGTGTCGAAGCCATTGCCTGGTATATATATATACGAGGGGCGTTCAATAAGTTTTGCGAATTGGTAGGGCAAAACAAAGGAAGGGGGTTGGCTGTTTGTGGGGGTGTTACGACAAGTTATGACTAGTCAGGACCTGCAGCCTCACGCTCCTGCCTCGTCTATTTAAAAAGCAGTAGCTGATCGCAGATCGTCAGTCACAATTTTTTCATCAATGGAGAAGGTTGAGCACCGCGCAGTGATTAAATTTTGACCAAGGAAGGCAAGAATGCAAAAGAGATCCATGAACGCATGGTTGCAGTGTACACAGACACCACACCTTCCTATGCAACTATTGCTCGCTGAAATAGGGAGTTTTGCCATAGTTATGAGTCCTTTGAATATGATCCCCGTCTAGGACGCCCGTAAAACGTGACCAACGAGGACAATGTGGCCCGTGTGGAGAAGATGATCCTTGAAAATCAACGGGTAAAGGTCGAAGAAATCGAGCGAGAACTTGGAATATCACATGGAAGTGTAATCAACATCATCCACGACAATTTGGCCATGACCAAGGTCTGTGCCCGTTGGGTCCCGAAAAACCTCACGCCCCCATGAACGACTTCATCGTCGTAAAAGTCCACAAGGCCAGAGTTGCACAAGCTGCCCTGCGCGAGTGTGGATACGAGGAGCACAACTATCTCCCCTACAGTCCAGATCTGGCCCCTAGCGACTACTCTTTATTCTGCCAGCTCAAGGCTGCACTGCGTGGACGCCGGTCTGGGGACGATGAAGATGTCCAGCTTGCCATCCAGGAGTGGATTGAACAGCAGTAGGGAGATTTCTGGTTGTCAGGAACTTGAAGCCTCAGGGACAAGGGGCGCAAGTGCATTGAAGTTGAGGGTAGTTATATTGATAAATAATAAAACATTTTTTCTCATATCTCGTTTCCTTATATCCGAATTGCAAAACTTATTGACCGCCACTCGTAAAAGCTCACTTGCTGAAAAAGAAAAATATGATTACATCCGTTTTGCACTGTGATAATTGAACAGATTTTCTCGTCTGGGAAAAGTTATACAGAATAAATGTTTACATATACCCAGAAAGACCTTTTCTTCTCCTTTTAATAGATGGACAAAATCACTCTAAATATTTTAATGGGGTAATTCGTATACATGACAAAATTACTCGATTCTATGGTAAACTTATCATCCTTCCAATTATTCGCATGATTATCTTCGAACATAGTACATAAAGCTGATTAATTCACACACGAATTTATATTTATTAGATATATTTTTAAAAATATACAATGGTTCTTTCCAGGCATGACTTAATTAAACTTTTTATTTCCCTTGACAATAAAGGAAATTTATGCTTCCAATTTTTTAACGTTTTTACATATTTCCTCCGAGATTACGTCAATAACCCAACTTAAGGTTAGGTCAATTTGATATTTCTAACAATACCCGTCGTGTCTATAACGATATATTCTTGTTGTTGTATTCATACACAGGACGGGTAGCAATACGGGTAGGGGAGATTAAGGGATAGAGCCTTTGTTGCTACAGGTCTCTAGGTCTCATCCAACGTTGCCACAATTAAGGGTGCCCCGCCTTTTGTGAGACGAATCTGATGAACTAGGTTAGAGTCGATGGGGCTGTTTCAAGCTATGGGACATTTATAGTCCCCAATGTGGTAGCGATCCATAGAGTGGAAGTTAGATTGCAGCTTGACCTCACGCAGATTGCAACAAGGTAAGGTGGTCCAACAACTTGATTGCATTAAGGTGATTTAGTAACGTTAAATCTCCTTGGTAATGACTGATCACTCTAGAGAACTGTATTTATTCGTAACCTACAGAGTGGCTAAAATAAAACAAAACACAACCTCGCCTGTTCGAGAAATCCAAACGATAAGTTTTGAAATAAGTTTAAGTCAATGTGCCCATCAGTTAATCAAATTTATGTCTTTTTTATCCTTTTTTGCCTTCATTAAGACTAATTTATTAAGCAATTTTAATTTTATTATTTCTGTAGATTTTATTTATCTCGAAGAATCGACAAAATAAAAGGTGGTCTATCTAATAAATAATTCATGTTATGATAAAACTAAGATACATTTACTTTGAAAGAAATACGTTTAAGAATTATAAAACTACATTTCTAACTTTATTTTTGCAAACATTTAGAAAACTTAAAAAATAATACAATGTCCTACCGATTTACGGATAATTTTTATAAAACAGTTTAGTTAATGAGATGTTTAGTAACTTGTCTATTCATTCCATTCTCAGTATAGGACTGAAGCGGGTATAGTAAACTTCATACCGAAGCAAGTCTCAAAAATAAATTTTCTATGCTCCTATACAGTGCTTTTATTATCATATACATATATTTATATATTATATATATATATATATATATATATATATATATATATATATATATATATATATATATATATATATATATATATATATATGTATATTTATTGGAATTTGGTGCGAACTGTTTGTGGCCCGCTTCTTTGTATATTAAACACATGAATCCTTTAAATGACTTCGATCCGGTCTGATAATAACTTGTATTACTGGTACCTGTTTTAATTAACCAATTAAGTACCCCTGTTCTAAAGAGAGAACCGTTAAACCTAAATATATGTGTAAAATTTCGCTCTTATCTTACCATTAACATATTTAAAGGGCAAATTAATTTTGTCTTTTTCATCCTATTTTCAATGATTTTCATGTTAAATAAGTTCAAGTTTAAAATGCATGTTTATTTGCAATGATTAGGTTATTAATGTATTACAGTTCCCTATTTTAATTACTAGCTTTCACCCGAATGATCTCTATCCTAGTGAAGAAAGGGTTACTTTGGTGTTAGCCCTTAACTTCGAGCTCTAACCACAAGGGCGATGAGAGATTGATGAATTTACGAAATATCTCGCCTTTGAATCCTTAAGGATTCTTTTAGATTCCTATGTTGTGACATGAGTTTTATAAGCCTAGCAAAAGTCAATTTTTTTTTACGTAAAAAGTATTCTAAATTGAATTTGGGGGTTATTAATACAGATTTATTGAGACATTTAATAAAAGGGTGAAAACTAACTGAATGATCTTCATTCGCACATATTTTAGTAAGGTTATAGAGCAAGGGGTAGAAGTTTAAACATACAAAAATGTGTAAAAGGGACATAAATTGAGGAGTCAAAATAGATAGATATTCTGTCGAAGGGGAACCTGTTACATTTCGCAAAGAAGCAATTACTCTTTTATATCCACGAGTACTTAGAGGTCATGGCTCTATAGCAACCAATCAAAGTTCCCGAAATTTGTGACCTTAATTTCAATGCCTCCACATATGAATTATAAAGGGTATGGGGCAATCAGATGCCTACTTTCCTGACTCAGTGTCATGCTGAGATAGAGAACGGATCTGGGGACATTAATTCCCTTACAAAATTTACCAATATGCTTGAATTGATTTAACATATTAAGATCTAGAGTTTATACTTATTTTGTTAAAGTAAATCATAATTATTAACATAGTGATTACAGCAGTCTTCTAAACTTAAAAATTTGCCTGTGGTAAATTAGTCGTTGCATTTATTTTCATTTGTACTGAATCGGGTTCAGTATCATTTAATTTTTACATTTCCATTATAATAAATAATATGTGAGTGTCAACAATGTAATATTTTAAGAACTTGGGGATTTGGGGGGTAAATCGTGTGATGGCTCAAACTAAGTATAGTTAGCTAGGAAGGGGAGGGGGGAGCAATTCCATTAATTAGAATAAAATAAAATATAATTTTGGGGAGAGATTTGGGACTGGTTTTAATTAACATCGATTTTTATTCCTTTCAAATTATTTTAATTATCCGTTTGGATCTACAGGTTGACGTTTTCACGTGGGTACTGACCACTGGGTATCTAGAGTGTATGGAAGCTAGTAAGAATACTATCCAATTCGGGCTCCATCACCCGACTACTACAACTGATGTAGGTTAACTTCGTTCAACCCTACTATTGACATTAATTAATTGTTTGCTTTATTTATTTTAATCTGCATTAAATGTTTTCTGATTTGATTATTTTCCCTTAAATTAAGATAATCTGAGTTGCATTTCCTCAAGTTTATATATGCAGAACACGAATAACATTTAAATTTACGTTCACTTTGTTTCATCTCTTTAATTAGTGGTAAAATTCCTTCTGTAAAAGAAGACCTATCAATTTCAAAGGCAGAAGTAATAATAAATTTATTTTGTCTGGCTTCTTCCAATTCGCTTCTGTTGTTTTAGGCAACAATGTCAAGAATAGCTACCTCATAAGTTCTCATGCCAAGAATAGCTGACTCAAAAGTTCTCATGTCAAGAATTCCTAACTCAGAAGTTCCCATGTAAAGAATAGTGTCCTCTAAAGTACCTATGTTACTCGTAAGAATTGCGAGCTAAAAAGTTCCCATATCAAAAATAGCAAACTATTAAGTTCGCATGCCTATAATAGCGAACCTTAAAGATTTTATATCGAAAATTGCAAATCAAGAAGTTCTAGAGTCAAAAGTTCCCATATTAACAATAGCAAACCCAAAAGTTAGTGGTTTTGATATGCTTAACATGATCCCCCCTAAAATTACCTCACTGCTTTTATATACACCAAATCCTCCGTTATTATGATTTTTAAAATTAAATATTTTTAAATAAATTATGCAGCAACACTCTCCATTTAAGATTTGATTGCTAAATTCTAGAGTCACTTTATTGTATATATAATTAGACTTCATGTACGAATTATGTAATGTTCTCTATAAATCCTCTTATTGGAGTTTCAATCAGGGTACTGATAGTTATTTGCAGATGATATTCATAATAGTCTGAATATCCAAACTACATGGTCTGATCTAAATACAAAATATTGTCTCGAAATTTTTAAACCAGAAATTAGTTTAGCGATCGTTAGACACTCGAATTCATTTAAAATATGCTACCATTAAAAAGATTAAATCTCTATTATTCTTATTAAGTAACAAAAATATGAGCTTTTGTGTCTATCTTTTTAGCATAGATGCATGTACATAATATATCTTTATATCTTTCTCTTTATCTAGGTGAGAAACGGTCATAGTTATGTTATAATTTACTTACAGAATATTTGCTGTTTCGTTAGCGATATGCCTGATATGAAGTTTTTTTTAAAAAGTCGATTTATTTCGGGACTTAGTTTTATGTAATTTTATGTGCGTTCTAAAAATGGTTTGTTGCGAAGTACCACCAACTTGAAACTTTGATTCGGATTTTTTATATCCTAGCTTAAGTAAGTCTATGTCAATTGAGCTTACCTCACTCTTATCTACTTCTAACTCATTTTCTCACTTTTAATATTCATAAATCTCCAAAAACAAAGAAGACATTTGAAGGAGTTGAAATCGATGATAATAAGAATCGTTTTGAAAGCTAAGGGAAACCAAAAGCTCAAAATGAAATGCGAAAACTTAGAAGTAGAATGCTGCAAGGAAAATTCTATTTGAATAGGGAGTCTAAGTATAGCAGAATCATTTTGACTTCAATTCATGTCTATTTATATTATTTGCATTCCTAAATACTTCATTCTGTGGAAACATTGCATTTATTATCCATATTTGAGATATAACTTTTATTTTAATTGAATGAATATAAATGAGTCCTTTGAAGGGACGAATTTTGTTTATCCGATTTGCTGGACGCGTATGTATGCATTATATGTATATGTGAGTAAAACTTCAATTATATATATATATATATATATATATATATATATATATATATATATATATATATATATATATATATATATATATATATTAATATATATATATATATATTTTGTGAGTTGGATGAAGAAAGGGTGTGCGTTTAGTAACTTATAGGTAAGTAAACTAAACTAATATGTGCCACTAGTTATAAGTGTGAATGTATCTGTGGAATTTGCGTATGGCTTCAATATATATATATATATATATATTTATATATATATATATATATATATATATATATATATTTATATATACACAAGTGGAACTCCGACTCAATGAGAGGAGAGGGAATGTGAATAGAAAAAAGGTTCGATGAACTAGCGAGCTTAAAGTGGAAAATTAGTTTTAAGTCATCTAAGTAATCTTGTGGAAAATAAAGGAAATAGAAAATAAATGAAAAAAATTGTTGGAAAAGTTTATATAGAATGCAATAACAAAATTCCTTACATCGAGATGTAAAAGCAGGAGGTGTATAGATACCCCTGGGGATCAAATTGGTCGTTAAAATGATGCCATTGAAAATATGATCTGGAACTGTGTTGAGCAGAAAGCCAAAGGTTGGATCACAATCAATGCTTAACCAATTAGAAATCGGGTCTTTGGCCACGACGGCTAGAACACAATCTAGTAAGCTTTGGAAAAGAGTCAGTCATAGTTCATTGATTAAAAGAATGCACAAACACATTGTAAATACAAATAAGGGTAAATTAATTAAAGCAAACCCTTTAACCCAGAAAAGATTGAACAAAGAATATTAGAACTTTCCTTTTCATGAGTTTATGCCATCCGTACCTGAAAGGGAGAGAAGTAAATTAATGGATAAAGCGGTAGTTATTACCATCTTTCATCTATAAACGGAGTATTTATAAATGAATAAATAATAATAATGGAACAAGAAATAATTGGAATGTGATGTGAGCAGGAAAACAGAAAGTGCAAAACAAATTTTAAAAAAAGCGATATATATATATATATATATATATATATATATATATATATATATATATATAAAGGACTGAATTTGCCTCTCTGCCCGACACCAAAGTTTAGGGTAGGAAAGGCACATTCGAACCCCGAGAAAATATTGCCAAATTCACACAAAGTATTTAAGATGTACACATTAGAGCCCTTCTCTATTTGTGGTAATGAACTAAAACAACATAGAAAATTTACTGGGAGTACTATGAGGTCTAGAAACTGGAAAGCCCGCATCTCTCCTAAATAGCCGGTTTGCATGGGAACATAACAAAAATAGACATTGCAATAAAACCTATGGAAAATAATCTTTAATTACTAGGATTAATTAGTAAAAGCCAATCCGATGGTTGATAAAGAGTGGTTTCGAAGCACAAAATCATAAAAGTTCTTTCAAACATCTGAATAATAGAAAAAAAATTCACTAAATATAAAATAATAACCTGTGGATCTAAGCGAACAGAGCAAATAGATTTGAATTTTTACTCTAGCTACAAGAACTAATCCTTTTCTAAATGAATACATTATTTTATTTTAATCAGACCCAAACCTGTATTGACGGAAATACTTCACTCTACATTGACACTATTACAATCTGCATCAGAGGCTATAAAGTGTGAAGAAGAGGAAAAAAAAAGACCCCAAAATGCCTTTTATTTTGTTTGATCTGTACGAAAGAGGGAGTGAGATTGAACTTGGTGATTTTCAACAATCAGATTTTGGGAGAGGAGTGGCGGACATCCAGATTAAAAGGATCAAGATAAGGGTGGAATAAGGGGCATGGTGAATACATCGACTTTAGGATAGTAAAAGGGATATGAGGTATAACCATACGGAATATGGGGTATAACCATACGGAACATAGTGTATAACCATAAGGGACATAAGGTATAACCATACGGAACATGGCGTATAACCATAGGGGACATGGGGTTTAACCATATGGGACATGGGGTATAACCAAAGCAAACATGGGATATAAAAAAGGAACATTGAGTATACCCAAATGGGTCATGGGATATAACAAAAAGAGACATTGGCTATAACTAAAGGGTCATGGGGTATTATCAAAGGTGACATGGGGTATAACCAAATCACACATGGGATATAATCCTCGTGACTCATTTGTTTATAAACCATGCTCCATTTGGTTACATCCAATGTTCCCTTTGCTTAAACCCCATGTTTGCTTTAGTTATCCCATGTCACCCCTGGTAATAATACCCAATGAGGGTATCTCAATATTTTCAACTTTCAAATTTCATTTATGTTATTTTAATATAATTTAGTTCTGCTTTTGTAATAAGTTACTTGAAAACTGTGACATTTTGAATATTTCGGAGAATTAAATGGCAATTATTTTATCAATAATTATATCTAATTCACTGCTTTTATCTTATTTCATAGTTTGAAACAACACCATTCGACTAGGTGTGAATTGTCTTACAATGGCTTTTAAATTAGGAAAAGACCTGGAACATTCACACATAGTATGAGCAACTTAATTGGAAATGGTAGCTAGTTGTTGCATTCTGAACTCAGAACTTTGCGTGACGTTCAGAAATATGGACTGTTGCTCGGAAAACAAAGTAGTGAGGATGTGAAAAAATAGCCAGTAGCTACTCTTTGAAAGAACATTTAACCTAAAGTGCTTGAAAAGTGGAAATGAAAGAGCAGTTCTTTTATAGATTCATGATAAAAGAGCTTTCATTGCAATATTGGCAAGCTTCTTGAAACCCTCAGTTGAAGGGTAAAATTGTTCTTTGTTGTGAATTTTCGTGCCCTCGGTGCATAAACTAAACTCACATTAATTGTACATTCTTTACGTAGATGGAAAACCCTGTGAAGGATCTTGCTTTCGTTAAAGGCCAGAGATAATAGTTTGGTTCTATTGTACCACATCAGATTGACTTGCCAGATCAACCTGAGCAAAACAAAGAAGGCAAAAAGCAGAAGTGATAAGTAGCGGAAGAAGGAAGAGTTGCTGAATATATGTAAGCAGGAAGTCATTAGGCGAATGTTTCAAATGCCTTCAACCGAAATAATTTTCTCTGCTGATAAAAATAAAAGACAAATAGCTGATGCCTAAGATGGAAATGATATATTATGAAGTGACATTAAAAATACCAAGCACATCTTTAACCTCCATTAAAAAGCCACAATACACCATTATAAATAACTAATGTTGCTATTCATAGTATCATATATTATTGTTAGCCTGTGTTCCACAAATTCCATCACTACTTCTGCTTTTATGGATACTCGCTTGATCACTAAAGTGTACAAGAAGCTTATGGTTGCTCACAATAAAATAAAGGGGTCCCCTCCAAAAGGTTAGGAGTTCCCTGGTTAGTATTTTAAAGAACTTAGTATGAAGAGTGAAGTTGACTGCATCTTCTATGACGGCCGTCGAGATGCAACTAAAATTTTGCTGACAGTAGAAAATTAAGTTCGTCAGTTATCCAGCATCATCAAAGAAGAGCATGTTTCTGTGTGCAATGAAACAGGTGGAAGATATCTTTACCACTTCACTAATGAGCATGGCTGAAGGAGAAACAAAACTGCTGATATTCTGTAGATTTTCTGAAGAAGGATGGCATTGCTAAAAACTGCAGGCCATTGGTGCTTCTACAAATGTTAACACTGGCTGGGAGGGTGGTTTCACCACTAGTGTAGAATTCAAGTTTGGCCTTAAACTGATTTGGTTAGTTTGTGCCCTCCACTCTAGGGAGTTACTCTTACGACACTTGAACACAGAACTGTATTGGAAGACCTTGTATAGCAAAAAGTGGGCTTGTAATAGTGGCAAGATGGTAGACACTGCAACCGAACTATAAATCTATGCTTCATTCACTGAGTGACAATCTCGAAAATGATCTGTTTATTGATCAAGCCTATAAGTATAGAATCACATTGGCCATAATGACAAGAGAACTTCCCACAGCTCTGGCCTTTCTTAAAATTGGTCAATTGAGCCATTCTAAATGGTTGATAACAACAAACAGGCTTTGTCGCATTTGAATTTTAAGACATGGTTTTAAAGGCAGAATCATCAACAACCTAGGATTAATAATGGAATACATTGTTGGTATGTACTACTACTGTTAGTTCTTCATCAACTTAAAACATTCTTGGATGGAAGTCTCGTGCCACATCCTTTTCATCTGTGGCTACTTAGTTCTCAAAAGAAGCCTGTAGTGGATAATTTTTTGCCAACCATCAAGGGCTCAGCATGGTATGCATTAATATCCTAGACACATTTATGCTAAAATGACAGTGAGGAGAAGAGAGATGCTGTCCAAAAGATTGTTTACATGAGGGGAAGAAATAAGTACATACTTAGAAAACCTTATGGACGTTCCAGAAAAATACCTTCCTTTAAACTCAATGCTGCTTTCCTCTTGTAGCTGACAGAGAGGTCTGACAGGGTATTTGAACTTCTGTTGACATGTAAACTGTGTACAGTAGAAGTAAAAACGTTCCTTAACAAGCCTCTGTAAGTTACATAGTGCCCCATGTTTACTGTCAATAGAAAGGTATGTGAAACAAATCAAAGAAGCAGCATGCAGGGTGTATACACATGATAAATGTGAGGGCTATATAAGAGGCCAAGAAGAAAGTCGGCGGCTGATGTCCAAGAACGAATCAAACTAATACTTGATGAAACTTGCTTAATTATTTTTTTTACTGATGTCATTAATTGATATGATTACAACGATATATTTTATGAATTCTGGGACATGTTTTACGCAGAAAAAAATGTCTATAGCATTACCTGCCATTTTGAGAAGCTGAAATTAATAAATGAAGTTTTATGAGAGAAATTTCTAAGATGTTTTATTCAAACGTAGATTTACCAAGCTAAATGTTAAGCACCCACAAAAATAAGAGTAGATTTGAATTTCTCACAGCTAAACCAAATATTTTTAGAACCCCTGAGTTAAGGAATTGGCAAAAATTGACACACCCTGATGGGGTATAACTAAAGGGATATTGAGTCCAACCAAAAATGGATATTGGATATAGCCAAAGGGGACATAAAATATAACCAAAAGAGACATTGGGTATAATCGAGGGGAACATTGGGTATAGCCAAAGAGGACATGGAGTATAACCAAATTGGACATGCTGTATAACCAATGATGAAATGGAGTATAACCAAAGCAGAAATTGGGCATAAACAAAGGGGATATGGTTTATCACTAAAGGAGAAATAGGTTATATTGATAGGGGAAATGTGGCATGAATATAGTGGATATGGGTATAAACAAAAGTGACATGTGGTTAAGGCAAAGAAAAAATGCATTATAACCATAGGAGCCACTTGGATAACCAAAGAGGACGTAAGATATATCTAGAGGGAGGTCTAACCAAAGGGGACATGAGGTATAACTAGAGGGACATGGGTATAATCTAAGGGCCATGGACTATAACCAAAATGGATATGGAGTATAACGATATAGGACATGGTTTATGGATAAAGGAGACAAGGGTTATAACCAAAGGGGACATGATTGTATAATCGTAGGGGTCTTGGGTTGCAATGAATTATTGTCCGCGGGAATTAGTGAGTCAAGTCTTTGAACAAGTCTGGTCAAGTTGACGCGTGACATGAAAAGCAGGAGTGCCACGAATAAGTCCACTACACTCTCTTCATGAGAATACGTCGTATTTAATGAATCGTGAGTGAAAATGGTGCTGAATATCTGATTCTAAGTTCTGGTGGCGGACGTCTGCTATTAAAAATATTCAGGAAAGAGTGCGGAGGATATTGACAGAGGCAGAAATTTTGGTGCAATAAACAGCAATCAGCTGACCTAATACATTTTGATGAGATGAGACGATGAAAGGCCACTTCCTTCTTCCCGAGATGCCGGCAGGATGGAGACAGTCGTGCCAATATTTTGGAGACTAGGAAAAAATTAGGGATTTAAACAGTGCTGTAACGCCATGGTGCATTCGGAGGCAGGCTGATTGTGTTCTTCATAACTAAAGCTGGAGAGAGTAAAATCTTTGGGGGAGGGAGAAGGGGGGAATTGGAAGGTGGAATGGTAACCACCCCTAATCCATAGATAGGCATTACAAGGTGGCATTAGTGGTGTAGCAGCATGGCGCCGAGAATCGAGAATAGCTGTGATAAGGAGAGCTTTGATCAGATTATAGGTTTATAACCTTCATTTCCCCAGCCAATTCCTTGACAGCTTTGATGATACCATTGAATTTGCAACTAAAGTTTAAGCGTCATCAACAAGAAAGTTGAGAAAATCCTTCCTTAAGTGATTATGGGATCTCATTGTCAGGTCTGAGCTCATTGTAGCCACTGAAGTGAAAAATTGATTTCTTCGTCGGAATTAGCTCTTCATGGAGTGGGTGAAAGGTGGATCGAAATTACCGTAGATCTAGGTCGTTGAGTGCGGTGATTTTAAGGACGGTTTAAATTTGACAGCACCCTAGCCTTCGCGCGCAGATTTGACTTGTGCCTGTCTTTTGGCATATGTATGCATCAGTATTGTTCCTCATGGCAGCGATTGTCCCAGCTCGGATAGTTGTTGATCGTAAATACACAGAGCAGCACGAAAAACTCACCTCTCATTGTGGTTACATTAGACCTCTCTTAGTGTGGGTGTTTGTACCGCTGACTATTTCAAACTACCTTAGTCGTTGATAGAAGATAGAGAAACACTTTAATGAATATTCTTTTTCATGAACATAGATTTTGTTGTATTAAACTATGGTCACAAATAGCGTGGTAGTTGCCTCGGTTATTGAAATGCACTGCATTTCTAATGACGTTTATTATTCAAAGATATTTTACCTGCTTGTGTGAATAGCGACTGTGAGAAGAGAGAGTTCGCTCGCTTCGTGTGACCTCCACGACCATACAGAAAGTAAAAATGCGCGACAAGATTAATTGTCGTTTATAGAATGCTTTGCTATGAAAGCATTTGTTTTTTAAATGTGTGTTATGAGTTTTTTATTTAATTTGAGTGCTTGGACTTGTAGAGTTATCGTTTTTCGTTCAATTTAAAGTTTGTCTTTTACATTAGATAAATGCTTCTCTTTAAAGGTATTTGTTGTCAAAATGTATTTCATCGTTATATTTTTATATGAATGTAACGACAAAAAATATACGAATTTTTTCGCCAGTAATATAAGCAAATTTAAATATTCTTGGCAGGCCGGTGCTCCTATACCCGGCAATCTATTTCATCAATAACAAGAGGAGCGTAATGCAAAAAACTCCAACAAATGCAAAACAAGGAAGTAATTAATAGTGATACCAAAATCCAGAAGAAGAGACAGAATATGACAGCCTGCTCTCCACCAGCAAGTCTTATCCAGACCAGTAAACTCTGGTACTAAAAAACAAGCATGTGGTATCTGGAAGCAAACAGAAGACATACTGGCAGACATAGAAAAAGAAAAATCCATTTGTTCCGATAAGTGATAATACAGGAGAGAGGAAACTATCGAAGTGGAAAAATCGACATAACATACAGTTGAGTAAAGCAAAATAAAGTAAACACCACCATGTAAGACAGAAGATAAATCCCCAAATGAGAATTCTGAGATTCAAACGAGATAGACTAACCAACACAACTTAGAAGAATAGATGAGGGATTGGGAGCCATTCAAAAATCATAGAAAAATTGAAGATAGGTGAAAGATAGACGTCTAAAGAGATAAGTAGTCACTAGGAAAACTATTCACATCCACCTACTTTTTTCATTTCAAAATACTAAAACTTAAGTATACCTTACATTTAAGTAACACTCGAAAGTCATTTCCTACTTAGCTAGGACGTAATATTTCATAAGATTTCTTTATTTTGTAGTGATTTTTAACAAATCCAATTTTTCTACATTTTATTTTATGTAAATGGTTTGTGTTAAATGCATTCTATTTGCATTTCCTTTTCATTATATTTCATAAAAAAGCTTCCCTTTAAAAAAAGTTGTTTAAACGCAAGTTATGTGTATGTTATGTTATGGTAAAGCTTTCTTCGAGAGTTTTCGTTATTCAAAGGCAATTTATGTGCATTTTGTTTTAGGTGAATGTTTGGGTTTCTTGTTGAAACCGATTTTCTATGCATTTTATTTTATGTGAATACTTCGATTTGAACGTGGTTGTTGTTCAAATAATTTTATGTGCCTTTTATTTGAAGGAAATCCTTTGTTTTGAAAGCGTTTGTTGTTCAATCACGTTTTATATGCATTTCATTTTATGTGAATGCATTAAATTGAAAGCGTTTGTTGTCAAGGTTTTTTATGGGCATTTTTTTCAATGAAAATCAGTTGCTTTGAAACATATATGCACATTTTAATCTGTCTTTCCTTTTGAAGGTTTTTAATGTTCAAATGCATTTTATGTGCATTTTATTTAATAGAATGCTTCGTTTTAGTGGGTTTATTGTTTAAATGCATTTATATGCATTTTACTTTACGTCAATGCTGTGTTATGTTGCTTAAATACATTATTTTTTACCGAATTCTGCAAGTTCAACGCTTATGTTGTTCAAATCCATTTTACTTTACTTAAATCATACCGTTTGAAAGCCTATGATATTGAAAGGTAAATTATGGGCATTGATTTTTATAGGAAGCCTTCTTTTAAAAGCGATTGATGTCCAAATGTATTTCCCGTGTATTTTGGTTTATGTGAATGCAATTTGGGGGAATGGTTTTGTTTACATACATTTCTGTGAATATATACCTCAAGCAAAACGTTGGGCAAAGGAATTGAGTTCTCTGTATTTGCTTATGTATAAGATATACAATAAAAAGTTATTAACAAAATTCAAAGAGATTGTATAGGTTGGTTGTGATTGGTTGAAGTGATAGACGATTAGATCTTGGGTTAGATTCAGGTAGGATGTTGATTCTGTATCACTTATTTACTTCTATTAATATTGTGAGATAGGTCAGTTTCTGACATTTTTGGCAATTGAAAATGAACAATCATGATGAATTCATGACGTTCTACCAACAAACACAATATGATTCTGATCATTATCTAGATGCGGGCTTGAAGACCAATATATATATATATATATATATATATATATATATATATATATATTGGTCTTCGAGCCCGCATCTAGGATATATAATATGCACTTATTAGCTTATATATATATATATATATATATATATATATATATATATATATGGGTGAGAATGGATGGGGAGAAAGAAAAGTCCAGACACTACACAGAGCTCTTTATTGACGTTTCGCCTCTTGGCTTCCTCAGAATGGAACTGACAAGAGAGATGGAAGATCACCGCTCGACCATTCGTAAAGTTAGTCTGGGTCGCGGTCACTTGCTCTCCCCCGGCCGTTTCACCCTCGTCTCGACCCTTCCGCCTCTTCATTAATGAGCCTTGCCGCACCTGTCGCCAGCTTGAAGAAACCGTCCCGGTGATTTGTCGACCTATAGGAGAGAATATATGTAGCTTCAATAATCCTACGCTCACGTTTTGATAAACCTTTTTGAACTATACTCACCCCATCCCATTTGGGTAAATGCCCACATTCATCTATATGCACCACTAACGAGTTTGAAGTTCTATGTGCCCGGACGTCCCTCTTATGCTCACTAAGTCTAGTTTAAATGTCCCTACCAGTCTCTCCGTAATAACTCTTGTCGCACCCTTCACACGGAATCTGATAGATTATGCCCCTATCCGTTTGGGCCCTAAACTTTTTGTGCGAAACCAATTCCTTGATCTTCGTCCCAGCATGATCGGCAACTAGCAAACCCGTTTTCCTGAGGGCCACATTTATGTTCTGCGCAGCCTTGCAGTAAGGCGCTGAAAGGTACCTGACCCCATCCAATGTGCCTGTCAAAGCCTCATTATCCGCGGTCCCATTTGTCGTGCTACTCATTTTGCCTCTTTCCGATATCCCGACCGCTTTATACCTCAACTTTATTAAGAGACCCTCCGGATACTTTAGTTTCATAAAAGCATTCTTAATGTAGTTATACTCATCAGTTAAAAACTGTTGGCTACAAATCCGGATGGCCCTGAGGTAGAATCCTATCACCACCCCAGTCTTCGTTCTATCGCTGTGTCCCGATAAATAATGGATGAAGTCATCTTTATTAGTGGGTTTCCTGTAAACGGAAAACTCAGTTTCACTCCCAACCCTATGTATAAGTGTGTCCAGGAAAGGAATCCTGTTGTTAACTTCTTGCTCTACAGTAAACTGTATGCTACCGTTTATCTCATTCAACCGCTCTAATTTCTCATTGACTTCAGTATTTTCAGGAATTATGGCCAGAACATCGTCTACATATCTCAACCACAAGGAGTCACCCTCCCCGAATACCCTCATCAATTTATCTGTTTCAAGGACCTCCATGAATAGGCATGCCATGACAGCGCTAAGTGGAGATCCCATCGCCAGTCCCCTGTATTGTCGAAATTCTTCCCCTTCAAAGGTGAACGCACCAAAGCTCACGCATAGCGAAACTAACTTTATATAGTCCCTTTTACTAACGGGTAGGTCAGCGTCATTCAAGACGAGTAACAATTTTGCCATATATATATATATATATATATATATATATATATATATATATATATATATATATATATATATATATATATATATATAGTACTTTAGATTGGGAGAAACAAAGAACTGCCACCAATATGTAATCGAAATAAAGTAGATGCCTACTTTCCTGACTCAGTGTCATGCTGAGATAGAGAACGGATCTGGGGACATTAATTCCCTTACAAAATTTACCAATATGCTTGAATTGATTTAACATATTAAGATCTAGAGTTTATACTTATTTTGTTAAAGTAAATCATAATTATTAACATAGTGATTACAGCAGTCTTCTAAACTTAAAAATTTGCCTGTGGTAAATTAGTCGTTGCATTTATTTTCATTTGTACTGAATCGGGTTCAGTATCATTTAATTTTTACATTTCCATTATAATAAATAATATGTGAGTGTCAACAATGTAATATTTTAAGAACTTGGGGATTTTGGGGGTAAATCGTGTGATGGCTCAAACTAAGTATAGTTAGCTAGGAAGGGGAGGGGGGAGCAATTCCATTAATTAGAATAAAATAAAATATAATTTTGGGGAGAGATTTGGGACTGGTTTTAATTAACATCGATTTTTATTCCTTTCAAATTATTTTAATTATCCGTTTGGATCTACAGGTTGACGTTTTCACGTGGGTACTGACCACTGGGTATCTAGAGTGTATGGAAGCTAGTAAGAATACTATCCAATTCGGGCTCCATCACCCGACTACTACAACTGATGTAGGTTAACTTCGTTCAACCCTACTATTGACATTAATTAATTGTTTGCTTTATTTATTTTAATCTGCATTAAATGTTTTCTGATTTGATTATTTTCCCTTAAATTAAGATAATCTGAGTTGCATTTCCTCAAGTTTATATATGCAGAACACGAATAACATTTAAATTTACGTTCACTTTGTTTCATCTCTTTAATTAGTGGTAAAATTCCTTCTGTAAAAGAAGACCTATCAATTTCAAAGGCAGAAGTAATAATAAATTTATTTTGTCTGGCTTCTTCCAATTCGCTTCTGTTGTTTTAGGCAACAATGTCAAGAATAGCTACCTCATAAGTTCTCATGCCAAGAATAGCTGACTCAAAAGTTCTCATGTCAAGAATTCCTAACTCAGAAGTTCCCATGTAAAGAATAGTGTCCTCTAAAGTACCTATGTTACTCGTAAGAATTGCGAGCTAAAAAGTTCCCATATCAAAAATAGCAAACTATTAAGTTCGCATGCCTATAATAGCGAACCTTAAAGATTTTATATCGAAAATTGCAAATCAAGAAGTTCTAGAGTCAAAAGTTCCCATATTAACAATAGCAAACCCAAAAGTTAGTGGTTTTGATATGCTTAACATGATCCCCCCTAAAATTACCTCACTGCTTTTATATACACCAAATCCTCCGTTATTATGATTTTTAAAATTAAATATTTTTAAATAAATTATGCAGCAACACTCTCCATTTAAGATTTGATTGCTAAATTCTAGAGTCACTTTATTGTATATATAATTAGACTTCATGTACGAATTATGTAATGTTCTCTATAAATCCTCTTATTGGAGTTTCAATCAGGGTACTGATAGTTATTTGCAGATGATATTCATAATAGTCTGAATATCCAAACTACATGGTCTGATCTAAATACAAAATATTGTCTCGAAATTTTTAAACCAGAAATTAGTTTAGCGATCGTTAGACACTCGAATTCATTTAAAATATGCTACCATTAAAAAGATTAAATCTCTATTATTCTTATTAAGTAACAAAAATATGAGCTTTTGTGTCTATCTTTTTAGCATAGATGCATGTACATAATATATCTTTATATCTTTCTCTTTATCTAGGTGAGAAACGGTCATAGTTATGTTATAATTTACTTACAGAATATTTGCTGTTTCGTTAGCGATATGCCTGATATGAAGTTTTTTTTAAAAAGTCGATTTATTTCGGGACTTAGTTTTATGTAATTTTATGTGCGTTCTAAAAATGGTTTGTTGCGAAGTACCACCAACTTGAAACTTTGATTCGGATTTTTTATATCCTAGCTTAAGTAAGTCTATGTCAATTGAGCTTACCTCACTCTTATCTACTTCTAACTCATTTTCTCACTTTTAATATTCATAAATCTCCAAAAACAAAGAAGACATTTGAAGGAGTTGAAATCGATGATAATAAGAATCGTTTTGAAAGCTAAGGGAAACCAAAAGCTCAAAATGAAATGCGAAAACTTAGAAGTAGAATGCTGCAAGGAAAATTCTATTTGAATAGGGAGTCTAAGTATAGCAGAATCATTTTGACTTCAATTCATGTCTATTTATATTATTTGCATTCCTAAATACTTCATTCTGTGGAAACATTGCATTTATTATCCATATTTGAGATATAACTTTTATTTTAATTGAATGAATATAAATGAGTCCTTTGAAGGGACGAATTTTGTTTATCCGATTTGCTGGACGCGTATGTATGCATTATATGTATATGTGAGTAAAACTTCAATTATATATATATATATATATATATATATATATATATATATATATATATATATATATATATATTAATATATATATATATATATTTTGTGAGTTGGATGAAGAAAGGGTGTGCGTTTAGTAACTTATAGGTAAGTAAACTAAACTAATATGTGCCACTAGTTATAAGTGTGAATGTATCTGTGGAATTTGCGTATGGCTTCAATATATATATATATATATATATTTATATATATATATATATATATATATATATATATTTATATATACACAAGTGGAACTCCGACTCAATGAGAGGAGAGGGAATGTGAATAGAAAAAAGGTTCGATGAACTAGCGAGCTTAAAGTGGAAAATTAGTTTTAAGTCATCTAAGTAATCTTGTGGAAAATAAAGGAAATAGAAAATAAATGAAAAAAATTGTTGGAAAAGTTTATATAGAATGCAATAACAAAATTCCTTACATCGAGATGTAAAAGCAGGAGGTGTATAGATACCCCTGGGGATCAAATTGGTCGTTAAAATGATGCCATTGAAAATATGATCTGGAACTGTGTTGAGCAGAAAGCCAAAGGTTGGATCACAATCAATGCTTAACCAATTAGAAATCGGGTCTTTGGCCACGACGGCTAGAACACAATCTAGTAAGCTTTGGAAAAGAGTCAGTCATAGTTCATTGATTAAAAGAATGCACAAACACATTGTAAATACAAATAAGGGTAAATTAATTAAAGCAAACCCTTTAACCCAGAAAAGATTGAACAAAGAATATTAGAACTTTCCTTTTCATGAGTTTATGCCATCCGTACCTGAAAGGGAGAGAAGTAAATTAATGGATAAAGCGGTAGTTATTACCATCTTTCATCTATAAACGGAGTATTTATAAATGAATAAATAATAATAATGGAACAAGAAATAATTGGAATGTGATGTGAGCAGGAAAACAGAAAGTGCAAAACAAATTTAAAAAAAAGCGATATATATATATATATATATATATATATATATATATATATATATATATATATATATATATATATATATATATATATATAAGGACTGAATTTGCCTCTCTGCCCGACACCAAAGTTTAGGGTAGGAAAGGCACATTCGAACCCCGAGAAAATATTGCCAAATTCACACAAAGTATTTAAGATGTACACATTAGAGCCCTTCTCTATTTGTGGTAATGAACTAAAACAACATAGAAAATTTACTGGGAGTACTATGAGGTCTAGAAACTGGAAAGCCCGCATCTCTCCTAAATAGCCGGTTTGCATGGGAACATAACAAAAATAGACATTGCAATAAAACCTATGGAAAATAATCTTTAATTACTAGGATTAATTAGTAAAAGCCAATCCGATGGTTGATAAAGAGTGGTTTCGAAGCACAAAATCATAAAAGTTCTTTCAAACATCTGAATAATAGAAAAAAATTCACTAAATATAAAATAATAACCTGTGGATCTAAGCGAACAGAGCAAATAGATTTGAATTTTTACTCTAGCTACAAGAACTAATCCTTTTCTAAATGAATACATTATTTTATTTTAATCAGACCCAAACCTGTATTGACGGAAATACTTCACTCTACATTGACACTATTACAATCTGCATCAGAGGCTATAAAGTGTGAAGAAGAGGAAAAAAAAAGACCCCAAAATGCCTTTTATTTTGTTTGATCTGTACGAAAGAGGGAGTGAGATTGAACTTGGTGATTTTCAACAATCAGATTTTGGGAGAGGAGTGGCGGACATCCAGATTAAAAGGATCAAGATAAGGGTGGAATAAGGGGCATGGTGAATACATCGACTTTAGGATAGTAAAAGGGATATGAGGTATAACCATACGGAATATGGGGTATAACCATACGGAACATAGTGTATAACCATAAGGGACATAAGGTATAACCATACGGAACATGGCGTATAACCATAGGGGACATGGGGTTTAACCATATGGGACATGGGGTATAACCAAAGCAAACATGGGATATAAAAAAGGAACATTGAGTATACCCAAATGGGTCATGGGATATAACAAAAAGAGACATTGGCTATAACTAAAGGGTCATGGGGTATTATCAAAGGTGACATGGGGTATAACCAAATCACACATGGGATATAATCCTCGTGACTCATTTGTTTATAAACCATGCTCCATTTGGTTACATCCAATGTTCCCTTTGCTTAAACCCCATGTTTGCTTTAGTTATCCCATGTCACCCCTGGTAATAATACCCAATGAGGGTATCTCAATATTTTCAACTTTCAAATTTCATTTATGTTATTTTAATATAATTTAGTTCTGCTTTTGTAATAAGTTACTTGAAAACTGTGACATTTTGAATATTTCGGAGAATTAAATGGCAATTATTTTATCAATAATTATATCTAATTCACTGCTTTTATCTTATTTCATAGTTTGAAACAACACCATTCGACTAGGTGTGAATTGTCTTACAATGGCTTTTAAATTAGGAAAAGACCTGGAACATTCACACATAGTATGAGCAACTTAATTGGAAATGGTAGCTAGTTGTTGCATTCTGAACTCAGAACTTTGCGTGACGTTCAGAAATATGGACTGTTGCTCGGAAAACAAAGTAGTGAGGATGTGAAAAAATAGCCAGTAGCTACTCTTTGAAAGAACATTTAACCTAAAGTGCTTGAAAAGTGGAAATGAAAGAGCAGTTCTTTTATAGATTCATGATAAAAGAGCTTTCATTGCAATATTGGCAAGCTTCTTGAAACCCTCAGTTGAAGGGTAAAATTGTTCTTTGTTGTGAATTTTCGTGCCCTCGGTGCATAAACTAAACTCACATTAATTGTACATTCTTTACGTAGATGGAAAACCCTGTGAAGGATCTTGCTTTCGTTAAAGGCCAGAGATAATAGTTTGGTTCTATTGTACCACATCAGATTGACTTGCCAGATCAACCTGAGCAAAACAAAGAAGGCAAAAAGCAGAAGTGATAAGTAGCGGAAGAAGGAAGAGTTGCTGAATATATGTAAGCAGGAAGTCATTAGGCGAATGTTTCAAATGCCTTCAACCGAAATAATTTTCTCTGCTGATAAAAATAAAAGACAAATAGCTGATGCCTAAGATGGAAATGATATATTATGAAGTGACATTAAAAATACCAAGCACATCTTTAACCTCCATTAAAAAGCCACAATACACCATTATAAATAACTAATGTTGCTATTCATAGTATCATATATTATTGTTAGCCTGTGTTCCACAAATTCCATCACTACTTCTGCTTTTATGGATACTCGCTTGATCACTAAAGTGTACAAGAAGCTTATGGTTGCTCACAATAAAATAAAGGGGTCCCCTCCAAAAGGTTAGGAGTTCCCTGGTTAGTATTTTAAAGAACTTAGTATGAAGAGTGAAGTTGACTGCATCTTCTATGACGGCCGTCGAGATGCAACTAAAATTTTGCTGACAGTAGAAAATTAAGTTCGTCAGTTATCCAGCATCATCAAAGAAGAGCATGTTTCTGTGTGCAATGAAACAGGTGGAAGATATCTTTACCACTTCACTAATGAGCATGGCTGAAGGAGAAACAAAACTGCTGATATTCTGTAGATTTTCTGAAGAAGGATGGCATTGCTAAAAACTGCAGGCCATTGGTGCTTCTACAAATGTTAACACTGGCTGGGAGGGTGGTTTCACCACTAGTGTAGAATTCAAGTTTGGCCTTAAACTGATTTGGTTAGTTTGTGCCCTCCACTCTAGGGAGTTACTCTTACGACACTTGAACACAGAACTGTATTGGAAGACCTTGTATAGCAAAAAGTGGGCTTGTAATAGTGGCAAGATGGTAGACACTGCAACCGAACTATAAATCTATGCTTCATTCACTGAGTGACAATCTCGAAAATGATCTGTTTATTGATCAAGCCTATAAGTATAGAATCACATTGGCCATAATGACAAGAGAACTTCCCACAGCTCTGGCCTTTCTTAAAATTGGTCAATTGAGCCATTCTAAATGGTTGATAACAACAAACAGGCTTTGTCGCATTTGAATTTTAAGACATGGTTTTAAAGGCAGAATCATCAACAACCTAGGATTAATAATGGAATACATTGTTGGTATGTACTACTACTGTTAGTTCTTCATCAACTTAAAACATTCTTGGATGGAAGTCTCGTGCCACATCCTTTTCATCTGTGGCTACTTAGTTCTCAAAAGAAGCCTGTAGTGGATAATTTTTTGCCAACCATCAAGGGCTCAGCATGGTATGCATTAATATCCTAGACACATTTATGCTAAAATGACAGTGAGGAGAAGAGAGATGCTGTCCAAAAGATTGTTTACATGAGGGGAAGAAATAAGTACATACTTAGAAAACCTTATGGACGTTCCAGAAAAATACCTTCCTTTAAACTCAATGCTGCTTTCCTCTTGTAGCTGACAGAGAGGTCTGACAGGGTATTTGAACTTCTGTTGACATGTAAACTGTGTACAGTAGAAGTAAAAACGTTCCTTAACAAGCCTCTGTAAGTTACATAGTGCCCCATGTTTACTGTCAATAGAAAGGTATGTGAAACAAATCAAAGAAGCAGCATGCAGGGTGTATACACATGATAAATGTGAGGGCTATATAAGAGGCCAAGAAGAAAGTCGGCGGCTGATGTCCAAGAACGAATCAAACTAATACTTGATGAAACTTGCTTAATTATTTTTTTTACTGATGTCATTAATTGATATGATTACAACGATATATTTTATGAATTCTGGGACATGTTTTACGCAGAAAAAAATGTCTATAGCATTACCTGCCATTTTGAGAAGCTGAAATTAATAAATGAAGTTTTATGAGAGAAATTTCTAAGATGTTTTATTCAAACGTAGATTTACCAAGCTAAATGTTAAGCACCCACAAAAATAAGAGTAGATTTGAATTTCTCACAGCTAAACCAAATATTTTTAGAACCCCTGAGTTAAGGAATTGGCAAAAATTGACACACCCTGATGGGGTATAACTAAAGGGATATTGAGTCCAACCAAAAATGGATATTGGATATAGCCAAAGGGGACATAAAATATAACCAAAAGAGACATTGGGTATAATCGAGGGGAACATTGGGTATAGCCAAAGAGGACATGGAGTATAACCAAATTGGACATGCTGTATAACCAATGATGAAATGGAGTATAACCAAAGCAGAAATTGGGCATAAACAAAGGGGATATGGTTTATCACTAAAGGAGAAATAGGTTATATTGATAGGGGAAATGTGGCATGAATATAGTGGATATGGGTATAAACAAAAGTGACATGTGGTTAAGGCAAAGAAAAAATGCATTATAACCATAGGAGCCACTTGGATAACCAAAGAGGACGTAAGATATATCTAGAGGGAGGTCTAACCAAAGGGGACATGAGGTATAACTAGAGGGACATGGGTATAATCTAAGGGCCATGGACTATAACCAAAATGGATATGGAGTATAACGATATAGGACATGGTTTATGGATAAAGGAGACAAGGGTTATAACCAAAGGGGACATGATTGTATAATCGTAGGGGTCTTGGGTTGCAATGAATTATTGTCCGCGGGAATTAGTGAGTCAAGTCTTTGAACAAGTCTGGTCAAGTTGACGCGTGACATGAAAAGCAGGAGTGCCACGAATAAGTCCACTACACTCTCTTCATGAGAATACGTCGTATTTAATGAATCGTGAGTGAAAATGGTGCTGAATATCTGATTCTAAGTTCTGGTGGCGGACGTCTGCTATTAAAAATATTCAGGAAAGAGTGCGGAGGATATTGACAGAGGCAGAAATTTTGGTGCAATAAACAGCAATCAGCTGACCTAATACATTTTGATGAGATGAGACGATGAAAGGCCACTTCCTTCTTCCCGAGATGCCGGCAGGATGGAGACAGTCGTGCCAATATTTTGGAGACTAGGAAAAAATTAGGGATTTAAACAGTGCTGTAACGCCATGGTGCATTCGGAGGCAGGCTGATTGTGTTCTTCATAACTAAAGCTGGAGAGAGTAAAATCTTTGGGGGAGGGAGAAGGGGGGAATTGGAAGGTGGAATGGTAACCACCCCTAATCCATAGATAGGCATTACAAGGTGGCATTAGTGGTGTAGCAGCATGGCGCCGAGAATCGAGAATAGCTGTGATAAGGAGAGCTTTGATCAGATTATAGGTTTATAACCTTCATTTCCCCAGCCAATTCCTTGACAGCTTTGATGATACCATTGAATTTGCAACTAAAGTTTAAGCGTCATCAACAAGAAAGTTGAGAAAATCCTTCCTTAAGTGATTATGGGATCTCATTGTCAGGTCTGAGCTCATTGTAGCCACTGAAGTGAAAAATTGATTTCTTCGTCGGAATTAGCTCTTCATGGAGTGGGTGAAAGGTGGATCGAAATTACCGTAGATCTAGGTCGTTGAGTGCGGTGATTTTAAGGACGGTTTAAATTTGACAGCACCCTAGCCTTCGCGCGCAGATTTGACTTGTGCCTGTCTTTTGGCATATGTATGCATCAGTATTGTTCCTCATGGCAGCGATTGTCCCAGCTCGGATAGTTGTTGATCGTAAATACACAGAGCAGCACGAAAAACTCACCTCTCATTGTGGTTACATTAGACCTCTCTTAGTGTGGGTGTTTGTACCGCTGACTATTTCAAACTACCTTAGTCGTTGATAGAAGATAGAGAAACACTTTAATGAATATTCTTTTTCATGAACATAGATTTTGTTGTATTAAACTATGGTCACAAATAGCGTGGTAGTTGCCTCGGTTATTGAAATGCACTGCATTTCTAATGACGTTTATTATTCAAAGATATTTTACCTGCTTGTGTGAATAGCGACTGTGAGAAGAGAGAGTTCGCTCGCTTCGTGTGACCTCCACGACCATACAGAAAGTAAAAATGCGCGACAAGATTAATTGTCGTTTATAGAATGCTTTGCTATGAAAGCATTTGTTTTTTAAATGTGTGTTATGAGTTTTTTATTTAATTTGAGTGCTTGGACTTGTAGAGTTATCGTTTTTCGTTCAATTTAAAGTTTGTCTTTTACATTAGATAAATGCTTCTCTTTGAAGGTATTTGTTGTCAAAATGTATTTCATCGTTATATTTTTATATGAATGTAACGACAAAAAATATACGAATTTTTTCGCCAGTAATATAAGCAAATTTAAATATTCTTGGCAGGCCGGTGCTCCTATACCCGGCAATCTATTTCATCAATAACAAGAGGAGCGTAATGCAAAAAACTCCAACAAATGCAAAACAAGGAAGTAATTAATAGTGATACCAAAATCCAGAAGAAGAGACAGAATATGACAGCCTGCTCTCCACCAGCAAGTCTTATCCAGACCAGTAAACTCTGGTACTAAAAAACAAGCATGTGGTATCTGGAAGCAAACAGAAGACATACTGGCAGACATAGAAAAAGAAAAATCCATTTGTTCCGATAAGTGATAATACAGGAGAGAGGAAACTATCGAAGTGGAAAAATCGACATAACATACAGTTGAGTAAAGCAAAATAAAGTAAACACCACCATGTAAGACAGAAGATAAATCCCCAAATGAGAATTCTGAGATTCAAACGAGATAGACTAACCAACACAACTTAGAAGAATAGATGAGGGATTGGGAGCCATTCAAAAATCATAGAAAAATTGAAGATAGGTGAAAGATAGACGTCTAAAGAGATAAGTAGTCACTAGGAAAACTATTCACATCCACCTACTTTTTTCATTTCAAAATACTAAAACTTAAGTATACCTTACATTTAAGTAACACTCGAAAGTCATTTCCTACTTAGCTAGGACGTAATATTTCATAAGATTTCTTTATTTTGTAGTGATTTTTAACAAATCCAATTTTTCTACATTTTATTTTATGTAAATGGTTTGTGTTAAATGCATTCTATTTGCATTTCCTTTTCATTATATTTCATAAAAAAGCTTCCCTTTAAAAAAAGTTGTTTAAACGCAAGTTATGTGTATGTTATGTTATGGTAAAGCTTTCTTCGAGAGTTTTCGTTATTCAAAGGCAATTTATGTGCATTTTGTTTTAGGTGAATGTTTGGGTTTCTTGTTGAAACCGATTTTCTATGCATTTTATTTTATGTGAATACTTCGATTTGAACGTGGTTGTTGTTCAAATAATTTTATGTGCCTTTTATTTGAAGGAAATCCTTTGTTTTGAAAGCGTTTGTTGTTCAATCACGTTTTATATGCATTTCATTTTATGTGAATGCATTAAATTGAAAGCGTTTGTTGTCAAGGTTTTTTATGGGCATTTTTTTCAATGAAAATCAGTTGCTTTGAAACATATATGCACATTTTAATCTGTCTTTCCTTTTGAAGGTTTTTAATGTTCAAATGCATTTTATGTGCATTTTATTTAATAGAATGCTTCGTTTTAGTGGGTTTATTGTTTAAATGCATTTATATGCATTTTACTTTACGTCAATGCTGTGTTATGTTGCTTAAATACATTATTTTTTACCGAATTCTGCAAGTTCAACGCTTATGTTGTTCAAATCCATTTTACTTTACTTAAATCATACCGTTTGAAAGCCTATGATATTGAAAGGTAAATTATGGGCATTGATTTTTATAGGAAGCCTTCTTTTAAAAGCGATTGATGTCCAAATGTATTTCCCGTGTATTTTGGTTTATGTGAATGCAATTTGGGGGAATGGTTTTGTTTACATACATTTCTGTGAATATATACCTCAAGCAAAACGTTGGGCAAAGGAATTGAGTTCTCTGTATTTGCTTATGTATAAGATATACAATAAAAAGTTATTAACAAAATTCAAAGAGATTGTATAGGTTGGTTGTGATTGGTTGAAGTGATAGACGATTAGATCTTGGGTTAGATTCAGGTAGGATGTTGATTCTGTATCACTTATTTACTTCTATTAATATTGTGAGATAGGTCAGTTTCTGACATTTTTGGCAATTGAAAATGAACAATCATGATGAATTCATGACGTTCTACCAACAAACACAATATGATTCTGATCATTATCTAGATGCGGGCTTGAAGACCAATATATATATATATATATATATATATATATATATATATATATATATATATATATATATATATATATATTGGTCTTCGAGCCCGCATCTAGGATATATAATATGCACTTATTAGCTTATATATATATATATATATATATATATATATATATATATATATATATATATATATATGGGTGAGAATGGATGGGGAGAAAGAAAAGTCCAGACACTACACAGAGCTCTTTATTGACGTTTCGCCTCTTGGCTTCCTCAGAATGGAACTGACAAGAGAGATGGAAGATCACCGCTCGACCATTCGTAAAGTTAGTCTGGGTCGCGGTCACTTGCTCTCCCCCGGCCGTTTCACCCTCGTCTCGACCCTTCCGCCTCTTCATTAATGAGCCTTGCCGCACCTGTCGCCAGCTTGAAGAAACCGTCCCGGTGATTTGTCGACCTATAGGAGAGAATATATGTAGCTTCAATAATCCTACGCTCACGTTTTGATAA
Source organism: Ceratothoa steindachneri (assembly GCA_963969495.1). Classification (NCBI taxonomy): domain Eukaryota; kingdom Metazoa; phylum Arthropoda; class Malacostraca; order Isopoda; family Cymothoidae; genus Ceratothoa; species Ceratothoa steindachneri. Next base: position 53,964,780 of record OZ018332.1, read on the forward strand.
ACCTTTTTGAACTATACTCACCCCATCCCATTTGGGTAAATGCCCACATTCATCTATATGCACCACTAACGAGTTTGAAGTTCTATGTGCCCGGACGTCCCTCTTATGCTCACTAAGTCTAGTTTAAATGTCCCTACCAGTCTCTCCGTAATAACTCTTGTCGCACCCTTCACACGGAATCTGATAGATTATGCCCCTATCCGTTTGGGCCCTAAACTTTTTGTGCGAAACCAATTCCTTGATCTTCGTCCCAGCATGATCGGCAACTAGCAAACCCGTTTTCCTGAGGGCCACATTTATGTTCTGCGCAGCCTTGCAGTAAGGCGCTGAAAGGTACCTGACCCCATCCAATGTGCCTGTCAAAGCCTCATTATCCGCGGTCCCATTTGTCGTGCTACTCATTTTGCCTCTTTCCGATATCCCGACCGCTTTATACCTCAACTTTATTAAGAGACCCTCCGGATACTTTAGTTTCATAAAAGCATTCTTAATGTAGTTATACTCATCAGTTAAAAACTGTTGGCTACAAATCCGGATGGCCCTGAGGTAGAATCCTATCACCACCCCAGTCTTCGTTCTATCGCTGTGTCCCGATAAATAATGGATGAAGTCATCTTTATTAGTGGGTTTCCTGTAAACGGAAAACTCAGTTTCACTCCCAACCCTATGTATAAGTGTGTCCAGGAAAGGAATCCTGTTGTTAACTTCTTGCTCTACAGTAAACTGTATGCTACCGTTTATCTCATTCAACCGCTCTAATTTCTCATTGACTTCAGTATTTTCAGGAATTATGGCCAGAACATCGTCTACATATCTCAACCACAAGGAGTCACCCTCCCCGAATACCCTCATCAATTTATCTGTTTCAAGGACCTCCATGAATAGGCATGCCATGACAGCGCTAAGTGGAGATCCCATCGCCAGTCCCCTGTATTGTCGAAATTCTTCCCCTTCAAAGGTGAACGCACCAAAGCTCACGCATAGCGAAACTAACTTTATATAGTCCCTTTTACTAACGGGTAGGTCAGCGTCATTCAAGACGAGTAACAATTTTGCCATATATATATATATATATATATATATATATATATATATATATATATATAGTACTTTAGATTGGGAGAAACAAAGAACTGCCACCAATATGTAATCGAAATAAAGTAGATTTGTTGATAATTCACAAAATACTGAAAATTTACACATAGTTCCTAGGTTAATTTAGGTTAGGTTAGGTTAGATTGAAAGAATTACATAGTGTTATTTGTGTTAATTAATTGGCATATGGCAGATCTGGAATAGAAATTCTGATTCATTCCGGCACTAGAGAAAATTATAGTTTTGTTGATAACTCACAAACTACTACTCATAAAAATATGATAGAAAATGCTAGGATGTTTCCATGGTCGAGGAAATATATGACATCACTTAATTAAGTTTGCTAATTTTATGGTATGTGTGATTTAGTATTAGCTCGGGAACAACTATCAGATCTATCTGAAGGAATAAGACTTGGTTTTGAATAGATCGAAATTAAAATTTCAATGGGTCTGAGATAAATTCAGTCACTTAACTCTCTGTGCCACAGCAAATGAAGTTATAGCCTATAGAGTAATATAGGCCAAGAACATTATATTTAAAATAGAACTAATAAAATAGTTGTAAGATCTTTGCCTACGTTTATACGTATTTTCATTAGCGGCGGGAGAAGATTCATACGCTCACATCGCTATTAATCGGTCATTTTCCTCAAAATTCAAATCACTATTCCCAAATTAGCATTCGCTATTTAACGATAGTCGTGGTCCGCATATAAATGAAGGAAAACAACTATTTTGGTACATGACGCCCCCTAGCGAGTGCACTAGGAAGCACCCCTGCCGTTATTTTTCATCGGCGAGATGTGGGGGAGTGATAATAGATAATAGTTATAAAAGCAAAAAAAAATCGATGATTAGTACGAGCATAAGCCGGTCTTAGCTGGGGAAGAAAAGTATTTGATGATTGTTCTAGTTTTAAGGACACCATTCCATAGCACTAGCAATGAACATTATACCTCGACAAACGATATGATTAACAGCGAGGGGGTCGAAACTACATCTTTACTGCAATTTGAGTAAGAAGTGAGTATAGAATAAAACTTGAAAATTAACTTTAACCTTGAATGGATATAGGAGTTAACAGTGTTCTACTCTACGGGGTGGAGGTACTTTAGAAGTGCCTATTAACGTAAAAGCCTATGAGGATCACAATGAACAGACTAAAAAGGTTTCCAAGCCAAAGCCGTGAAGTAGAATGGCCATCAGCCGAATAGGCAAAAAATAAATCAATAAGAGACAATAGACGAGGTAAAAAGACAATGGAAAACAATAAAGGATCAAAGAACTGAAATTTTCCCACAATGAGATTGTCATGCGATGAGGGCATTTTAAATTTTGGGGAAGGGAATGGCTACTCCTAATGTCCTACTTGGAAAAAAGCAACAAAGTTTATTATATGCTTTGAGAGACCTGTTTACCCCAAATTTGAAAGTGTTCGGGAAGGCAGTGAATTTGTCCATGATCGAATTGGATCTCCGTGTTTGCTTCCTTCTATTTTATTGGCGGCACCTTTAAACTTATCATTTTTATTTGGATAGAAATATGACGGTACTGGATGGTATTCCAGCATAGGCAGAATTTAATCGTGTTCAAACAACACAGCGTTCTTTCCTCCTAATCATGTCTAGGGGATATTTGTAGTGGAATATCTATGCCTGCATTAATATACGCGTTAGAACATAATTCATCAGTTGGGCTTTATTTAAACAACAACTTTTCCCCTCCTGTATCCTAATAGGTGCACTCAACGAAATGAGGTTCTCATTATATCAGAAGACTTTGTTTTTGGAGTTCATCCTAAGTTTTCCGAACTGCTTTTAGCTTGAAAAGTTCGACAAATCAAATGCTATTTGAGCAAAAGCTACAATCCGATTCACCAATTAGTTAAAAAATAGAGGATTTTATTCTTTTATAACGTACAGTACTATACTAATATCAGCCTAATTATTTTTCCATAAAATTAACCTACAATGTTCAAAATATTTACATATTTGGCCAGCAGAGATTCAAGAAAGAGATCAGTGAAGGTGCTGAGTTATTCGCAATTAAACATCTGTAGATAATGCATAGCCATATTAGCCCTCAAAGACTATTTAGAATTGTATGCGAGAATTTAATTTATGTTGTAGATTTTCCAGTTCAGCTACCTAGGCAGATAAAATTGCCGATTCCACGAAATCACTATTTCGGGTAAAAAAGACAAAAAAACATTATAACGATAGTTAAAAGTAGAATATTCAAAATAAGCAATCTAAAATCAGCAATAAAACACCTAAAACAAATAGTATAAAAGCTAATAAGTGCATATTAAATATCCTAGTAAAAGTTCGCGTCCCTTCGAGACTTATGTAGTCCATCAACGAATTAAAAAACAAAGAGAGTGGACGGAATCCAGCCCTTACTATTTCCTTTAAACCAAAATAAAGGTAACATTGACTATGGCCAAGCACGACAGACACAAACTAGAAAGCCCGCTCATCCCGGTAATGTGAGAAATACCGCGCACAAAGGCATTTCTGACCAAAAAATTGGACCAAAATGTGCCAATCTTTCTGGGGAACCAACAATCTTCGCAGGAAGGTTCAGGATAGCTGTCCATCGAGGTGTATAATATGGAGAGGACAAAAAAATGGCAACGTCCAAGCATTGTGAAATAAGTCGACAGGAGAAGTCGGCACGGAAATTTAAAATCTCGTTTGCTCTCTCACTTCATCTTTGCAATTCAGTCGAAAGAGTAACTTGATTACTGCCATATAGTCCAGTTTCTTAGTTTGTCCATTCATTCTTGACCTTCTTCATCAATACGCTCTTTATAGGCTACTTCAACATTCCCATGAACCCAACCGAAGATAATCTCGGCATTCTGTCAATTATTGAGCAACACCGTGTCACGAATAATGACAACCAGGGTAAGAGAGATACATACTAATGCCTCAAGAGCAATTAATGTCCCCTGTGAGTGGTAATGAATGACAAAACTTCATCCTGAATTGTTTCGGTGCCTAAATTCACATACTGAGTGAGGTATTGCAAACAAATCAGCCGTGAAAGGGAAGCAGCCCACGCACGAGCCCTGTCGGCTTCAAACAGGAGGCAAGTACAATGGAAACCAACAACCCCTTCGAACTTGAAACTACTCGTGCACAAGGGAAGGATCCAATGTGACATGATTTTTGCACCATGAAATAGTAACCCACTGCTCCTGGTATGAGGAATCTTTGGGAACAGAGCCATAGCGACAAATTAATATGGTATTTTCCAGGATTGTAACAATGGCATAACCATTAGGGTTATCGGACCAAGATATAGTTCGAAAGATTGAATGGGTTTCCTAACTCAAAATAAGAAAGTTTAGGGGTACGATTTAGGGCTCTCACCGACAAGATCGGCTGCCGACAAGCTGATAGCAAATGGCGATGGGTGAAGCAGTTAAGTCGTGGCTCGCTTACAGCGGATAATATAATGTATACTGCTAAAGCGAGTAGCAACTTCCACGAGATAAAAAGGAAGCTCACAGGGACACCAGAATGGAGAAGATTAAGTAAATATATTTTGGTTTTAGACTTGGATTATATTCATGACGATTAGATCTAACGCGAAGATAGCGGGGTTGAAGGAAATTTATCCAATATAAGCCCACGCTCACCGTTTTAGATCCAATCGTTATGAATATAATTAAAGTACACCCCTTCCCCCCCAAAATGATTATTTATTGTTCCCCTATTTTGCCAATCTGGCTTCAAGTTAGATAAGCAAATCCCCCCTGCATTGATAAACCATTCCAAATGCCTCTGTTCTCAGTCCCAGAAAATCTTATGGAAAATTTTGATCAAAGGGCTTAGAATCATTTTTCATTTTCATTAATTGGTTTTCATGTCATATCTCTCTTTCTTTTTATTTCGCTATCTCTCTCTATATATAACATGCAAATACCAAAATAGCACGAGAGTCAGAAAATGACACAAAGAACACTATGGAAATGGAAAATTCTTCCGAAGCTTTCGTCTTTATTTTCCAAGACCTCTTCTGCATTTATGCTCTTACGTATTTATCAGCAACAATAATTGATCTTCTAATTTTTTTTTATAATATTACCATAAATATATAATACAATATTACTATAACTTGTCTCTTATTTTTAATTTTTTATATATGTAGTATCATTAGGTTTAGGAAGCTTAATTGATAAAGTGCCTCGCTGCAGTTCCTATTAGAGAACCGACTGTGATTCGGAAGCTAAATGGTAAAAAAAAATACGAATAGAGATTTGATATCCTCCCACACTCTATTTATTTTCACTTATTCTATTGTTTAAGTTTTTTTTAGAATTGAGACGACTATTCGTCTTTCTTTCCATATCCTAACTATTTCTTTAATGTTCCTCCTCCCTAAAGGAAGTTTTATTAAACGAATGTGCTCGAGATCTCTCCCGTATTCAATTGACTATGGTTTAACTTTTGCATTTTTGCTCTTACGTATTTAAAAGTGCTTTTATTGTGTATATATATAGTATATATATATATATATATATATATATATATATATATATATATATATATATATATATAATATATATATATATATATATATATATATATATATATATATATATATATATATATATATATATATATATATATATATATATTGTATTAAATATTAGCTCGATCAATTTTGACCCACGGAACGGAGGGTGACCGACATCACCTATAATTTGCATGTTTCTTATTCTATGTTATAGAATATTCTTGTGACAGTTTTATCATATATATAGCTATCGTTAAAATTCCATCTAAAACAATTGGGAACAAATTATAGACTAAAACACCCGGTTTCTTAGGACCAATAAATTGGGGATTCTAATCCCAAATAAGTTCTGTTTGCTGATTGGTCATGAATGTTGGCGATTCTACTTTGGCGTCAAGCGAAGAAGTTTGAGCGGGAAAATTAGTGAGGAAACAGTAGCTCATTTATCTGCCTTAAAAATCATAATTTGCTATATTTATATACTAAATTTACAGTATATGCTATTTACGAGTGGTAATTCTTATAGACAAAATTTAAATTAATTGGATTCTTTTTTCTTCTAACTACTCCCTCTTAAATGCCTGTGGGGGAATAAGGTGTGGTCTAGCTGTATTGATTACACTGCTCTGCGTCAAAAATGTACTTTAGGTTTTCTGTACTGTTTCTTAATAAAATTAACCTCGTAAATCTGGCATCCATCTTTCTCTATCAGGTCCAGTTTTTGCGAAACAGGGGGTGATAATAATTTTATAGTTTATACATGGCCTATATTACATCAAAATTTCAATAGTTTTTGCACTACAGTATTCGCAGTATATTTTGTGTACATTTGAAGTAATTATGTTAATAAGTTTATATTTTTGCAGGTTAGAAATTGCTTAAGATTATAATAATAATAATAATAATAATAATAATAATAATAATAATAATAATAATAATAATAATAATAATGGGTGAGTTAAAAATGAACAGATAATGTAAGAATAGCTCCGACAGAATTTGTTATGTTTGCGGCAAAGTGACTTTTCCCGAGCAGTAATGTACAATCTCTCCTGTAATTAAATCTTTGTATCATGCATATGTTGGATTAAAGCTATGAGATCAAGATAAAAGTTTGGCTCCACATATCTGCTGCAAGGGATGCTACATAAGTTTAAGACGCTAGAGTCAGGGCGAACAGAAGTCTCTCTCTCTCTTGGTGTTCCCATGGTGTGGAGAGAGGGCAAGGACCACACCTCGGACTACTATTTTTGCATGACAAATCTTAAAGGTGAGCATTGCATCAAGTATTTAAGCTTTCTATATTATACTGGCTCCTGAAAATTTTATTATTATGCATAGACCTAGCAAAAAATTAAAAACTAACATAGTTTACTTGAGCATGAACATATCTTTTACTAAACATTTTTTAACTATCTGCAACTCCAAATCAATTCCTTTCTGTAATATGCAATTATATTTTCCACAGGTATAAATAAGAAGAATAAACATAGTATGGCATATCGGGATGTTCCTTCTGCCATTAAACCCCTGCCCCATGGTCCAGGAATTCCTATACCTTCTCCCCCTGAACATATAGATGTCCACGAAGAGATTAATATGGATTTTGATTAAGATTATGACACATCTGAGTATTATCAGGTTTCCACACATGATATGGTCGCAAGACCATTCACTCAAGTGCAGTTAAATGACCTCACCATGGATCTGGGGCATTCAAAGGAGAATGCACAACTTCTTTGCCCTCGCTAAAGAAACAACATTTTTTGGGTACAGAAATAGAGAACAAGAGTTTCGAAGCTATTTTTTTGACAGAATCCTTCCAGCTCTTTAGTATACTGCGCCATTATTAAAGGACTTGTTGAGGCCCTTGGAATTCCCTACAGCCAATTAGACTAGAGACTTTTCATAGATTCCTCTCGTAGAAGTTTAAAAGCTTAGTTACTGAATATTGTTAACAAGATAGCTTCCGTTCCCATAGGCCATTCAATCCAACTTACTGAAAGTTATGAAAATATGAAAAAATTGCTGAATGCAATAAAATACTCTACCCACAATTGAAGGATATGTGGTAACCTAAAGGTAGGATCATTTTACGCTTGGCATTTCTAAGCTCTTCGATATTGACATTTTCATTTTTAATTGTTAATAATTGTATACACCTTTTGGTCAACTTACATTTTACAAGAATGCAAATTTGGAAATCATGAGTCATTTTTAAGTTATGTTTTTTTGTTGAAGTGTGTCCCTATAGGTTAATGCATCCTTTTGGGTTAATGAGGAACTTATCTTAATTGAAAAGGTATATAACATAACAAAATAAACTCAAAATGAGATGTACATATATCCAGTTAGTTTCAATACAATGATTTAATGACTCGGCATACAGGATTTTTCAGTACATATTTATATTCTTATTGTTTTAAGAAATATTACTTTGAATTTGTTTTTAGAAATATTACACTTTGAAATTACATACCTTGCTAAATTTCTTTTCAGATAGTGCCTCTTATATTTGGAATGCAAACAGGCTACACGAAGCATTCCTTTTTCCTATGTTTATGGGACATTTGTTTAGATAGTATACCCTATGAGAAGAAGGTTTGGCCTCCACGAGAAGCATTTAAAATTGGATTAAACAATGTGATAGCTGAACCTTTAGTGCCTCCTTACAAAATACCTCTTCCTCCACTGCATATAAAGCTTGGCATAATGAAAATTATGTCAAAACCCTTAATAAAGAAGGCCAAGCTTTTAAATTTATTCTTCAAAAATTTCCACAAATCAGTGACGCTAAGCTCCATGCGGGAATTTTGGATGGAACTCAGATCAGGAACTTGATAAGAGATCAGCCGTTTGAGGCATCAATGACAGACATAGAAAAATATGCCTGGAAAGCTTTAAAAGCTCTAGTTAACAATTTTCTAGGCAATATAAGAAGCCGAAAATATGTTGCTTTGGTCAATCAGCTCCTAACAAGTCTCAAACATTTGGGAGCTCGAATGTCTATAAAGATACACTTTTTACAATCCCATCCGGATTATCTTCCTGCCCCCTGAGGGCCGTGTAGTGAAGAAAAGGAAGAAAGATTTCACCAGGAGATAAAAACAATGGAATCCAGTTACCAGGGTAAATTGGACGTAAACATGCTTGCTGACTACTGTTGATGTTTGAAGCGTGATGCACCAGATGACAGGCACAAACGAAAGTCGTCAAGGGCATCTTTTCTTGGAAATTAGAATTATTTTCATTATTATTTTGCATTCTTTAATTTTTTGTTTTATCAAAAGGATTATAGTTTACATACGTTTATTCTTGTTTCTAAGATATAAAAATAATAATGCATTATTAGATATAGAAAGGTTTTTGAAATTTTTTTTCTGGAAAAATGAGGTAATCTCAATGAAAATTGTGTATACTGTACTGAGAAAATCTGACCTGATTAAACAAAAATCCGTTCATTTTTGAGCTTAGGAGGTTTAATTCATTAATAAACCAAAAAGAAATCCTGAGGAACATAAAGAATTTTTCGAACGCAAGCCTGTGTTATTTACAGTCAGCATTCGCATTCACTCGATTTTCTATAAATTCTTTACCTTTTTTCTACTTAATTTTACCTAGCTTTTATTACCTTTGGTATATGATCAACCCACTATGCATGGACGCTGGAAATACGGCACTTATTAAAGGACAAAGTAGCCGCTATATTAATTCGAACAGAAAAAGTGGGAAAGATGGTAACCACGAAGTACTTTGCACGGCAGATATTCCTCATGATGCCATTAAAGGAGCGACAGGATTTGAAGGAGATAAGAATAAATTGGGATGATTTTTAATGGCGTTTAAGTGTTAATAGAATTCCGGGACTCTAACAAAGCCCTAGAGTTGATGGGTGGCATGGGTCTTTCAGCTAAGTCCTTGGATGAATTTTTGCTAGAGTTCATTGATCATGGGATGTATTTGGTTTTGAAGGTAGCTATTTTTACCCAGTTGACAAAGCTGTTGTCAACGCCCTGTTTGCATATGTCTGTTCATTATGATTTACAGTTTACATAGAGAGCTGGGGTTAATGGCCCCACCGATTAGTTTTACATTCTCACGGTGCAGGAGTTCAGTTTGCGATGTTACTCCAGCCATTTGGAATTTTAATCTTTAGAACTTATGCAAACTCGTCTTTTGGGTGGCTTTATTTGTTTTAAATAAAATTAAAATTATTTTTAAATTTGTCATATAATCTTTCGATTATTGTAACTATTTCTCTTTACGGCTAGCCTACATTTCTAAAATATAAGGTTACCTGGAACATTTTCCTTTAAGAATGTTGGCAGCAGAGTGGTTAGAGTATTGCTTCTATGGTTAGTACGACTTATTCATTACACAAATATTTCTGTATTTATCTGAGTTGCCTTCAGTTTTAGTGTGATTTTGGTATTTTGTGTCCAGTGCAGCTGTTGGTTAAGTAAAGTCGCTACCAATTTATCTTTCTTAAATATACTATGATTGTAATTTTAATGATTGGCGCAAATCAGTAAGCAACCTTGCAGCTCGCATGGATGGAGAGTTTCTTGGAAGTTGATGTTAAGGCTATCTCTTGGCATGGACGGATGTTGGCAGAGGGAGATTTGTATGAAGGACAATAATATGCTTCTCCAGTGTGCCAGAATAAATAAGCCACGAATAGTGTGAGGTTGCTAGGTTTCACCATTATGGGGTTGTTAGTGGTCGTTTCTGCACCACCAGAATTCACATCCATATCGAAGAAATGGTAAGAGGCAGTAATTAAATAATTAACATTTAAAAAAGATATGCGTTCTCTATAAAGATGCATTGAAGCTATTCCTCCCTCAACTATAATAAGACCCTCCCTTTTTTTCAGGCAACCGTTAGGAGTCACAATCTGTCTGAATTAAATGTACTTTCTCTAAAAATTTGCTCATCAATTCCAATTGTTATATCTTCTGTTAAATTATTGTTGGTTAGTTCTGTAAAATTTACTTCCACTCCACCAAAGAAACAGTTTCTGGTAATTCTGAGATTGTTGATTATGATTCTGGATTAGAGGAAAATGATACTTTTTTCGCTAGCAAAGCTAAGACGAGTTAATGCTGTCAAAAACTCAAAAAAGATTCCGTTACCCTTTAGCTCTCAGTCCGAATCTTAAATATCTCTTCAAGCAGGGTTGGAAATAGTTTTGGAATAAATGAATCCCTTTTATTATTTTTCCCCTAGCTGACTGAGTGCAAGCTATATGATGATGATGCATGACTACATATGAATGAGACTATAGCTATCTAAGTTAAGCTAATTACTTGTTTCTGGAGTGCTTTAAGACAAAATCAGTGTTTTAACGAATTTAAGGCTATTTTATAGGCTACGACTGAAATCTAGGAAAGAATTTCATATGTATTATTTTACTGCTTTCTTGATCAATCTGCACACTATAATTAGTTCTATAATCTATCTGTTCCGGGAGAGGATTGCAGAGTATTTGGGGTAGTTTCTTAGCTAAAAATTTTGCAATTTAAATTAAGGAGTGTATTTTGATAAATATCATGACTAAAAGAACTTACTGCGTCGACTATATACAAACTGCAAGGAATGTTTTCCATAGTCTTTTCTAGTATTGTCTCAATATGTGTAATTGGCTTCATGTTAGGGCAGTGATTCAGCCAAAGAGGTCCCGCTTTGGACCTCGCATTCTTTTTTTCACTTTGAAGTAAGACAGGGAACCCTATCTCCTTGAATTAGCTACGTTAATTTCAAGCTGATCATTTGGAACGCTGGTAGAATTCATACTTTAAGAATGGAAATGCATTTCTCTGAGTTGGTATTGCCAACATAACACCCAAATAAGATTTAGCGGCATTGCAATTTTTTCTCCAAATTATAACTGAAAAGCGACCATGTTTTACCGTTGGTTTTAATGCGTTTAGTCAAACTTCTGAGTGGGTGATATCCAAACCAATAGCAATCTACTGTAAAAGAAATTGAACAAACCTTGATTCGTTAGAAAAATATATGGTATGCTAAATTTACAAATGCTAGTCACTCATTTCTTCAGCCTAATCATTCTTTCTTCCTAATATTGGGCGAATTTTATAGAAGGCTCCTCTTATCTGCATGTCTATAATATTCTTAAGAGTATATATATACATTTTAATGCTGTTCTTCGGTTGAGTTGTAATCTTCCTACCCTTTCAGAAGCTTTAAACGGAAGGTTATTTTCGATGGAACTTCAAAAAGCACGAATGCATCATTTAGAAGTCCTAGTAGGAATACGACATAACTCTGGAGATTTTTTACTCTTTTCTTTAAAGTTAACTATAATTATGTTAACCGAAGATAAGGGTCTTCCAAGATTCTTAGCAATTTGTTTTACAACAGACTACCCTCAGATTAATTCGGAATCTCTCCTCTCAGAAAATCATAAATTTCTTTGTAATAATTCTTTCTAGGCATATTTAATAATTATAATATTAAAGTGTGAAAATATGGAAACAAACACTAGTCATTATAATGGAAAAAAATCAAAATAAAACATTTTATCATTAATTTATGGGTATCTATGTATTTAGTTCTTGGATGTATCTCTCCCTACTCTCCGTTTTTGACCTAATAGACCTACATATGGGTGAGCTCCTTCGTATTGTAGCATGGCATCTCTTACAGTGAGGGGACATTACCAGGCAGTATGGCATGTCCCTTTCCCCCCCTGCACACATAAAATATAACAATATGACTACATGTCTTTCAGTCACAACTCCTTTTCTTAAACAATCACGGAATCAATGCATTTTTTATCCAAGCTTATAATCATTTGTACCTTAGTACACTAACTCCCATATATTAACTTCAACACACTCTAATCTCTTCCCTCTCCTTTAAATTCCCTGATTATTCACTTTATTCACACATATTGCCCCAATATATTGTATCTACATTTCAATGCAAATGAAAGCTCTTTTTTAATAGAAAGTCTATAATTTTTATCACAAATCCAGAACGAATTTCAGAGCATCACACTCAATTTTTCAGCAGTACAAACTCTGACAAATTTTGTGCAAAAACATTTCTAATATGATCACAATGAAAAGAAAAGAATAGAAAAAATAATCATAATAATACCCATGATATAGCGATAGATAAAAAAACACATAGAAGGATCAGTTTCATAAGGGATTTTGTTCCTTCTTATGGTCAAGCGATTCCTATCTCGAAGGTGATAATAGATTTGATGTCCTGTTTGATCTGACTTCCTTTTAATGGGTTAAAATTTAGGTGGAAATCAACTAAAACTACGTTAGTTATTTGTTTTTTGAGGTAGTCATTCTAGTAGAAATAAATTCTGCTTTTTTCCTAATGGATGCTATGAATAGTGAAACATGTCTTTAATCAAATTTTAGATGTATTGCTTGTGGGTACAGAATATTTGTGTTCGTAAACACGGAGATAAGTTTGGTCAAGTTTGTCCTATGTACATTTCATTGCAATTATTAAATGGAATTTTATACACACCTACTTTATTACAGATGGGGAAGGCTAGTTCAGGATTAGTTACTATTTAAGTGTATTTTGGAAGCTGAACTCTATTTTAAGATTAATACATATTTTTAAATAAATATCAATACGTTTAATGGTGGGGGTGTAATAAACAATTCACTTATTTTGTAAGTCATTCCTATTATTTGTCAAGTTTCATTATTCCTAATTTTTAAGTTACGATAAAAAAAATCTGGCTGGTAATTACGTTTGACTAATAAATGAATGCAAGATATTAGAGGTAATAAAATATTATTTATATAATATAATTTTCATCATCGATTAATTTAAGATTACTTATTCTGTATGCAAATAAGAACGTTGCTGAGAGAAGTGATTTCTTTTTGTCTAACAATGATCAGAGTAAAGGTGTATATAATCATTCGAATAAGTAAGTTACGATGAACATTCAAATGGAGAGAAATGGATGAGCACAAGGTAAGTCATCATTCAAATTTAATGGAGGGATGGAAGGATTTTGTGTATAAGAAATAGCTTAGGTAAAACTTTGTCAGTATTCGTACACCTCAAAGATGTAACGTGATGGTCCAAAAATTAATCATGTACTTGTGCTATAAAAGTCCTTCTCTTAAAAAAACTCATTTGTCTTTTACTATCAATGTATACACTACGCTAATACCACATACATCTTACCTACTCGATTCTCACTCTATTCTTCATTCTTCCAACTCATACCCCACCCCATCCCCAATACTCCATTTGCACTCGTATCAATTTCGATTTTGACTTCTCCTTCCATATCATAGCGTCACTCTTATACAACAAAGTTGGTAACAGCTTACACTTTTGCAAGCTACCAGCACACTATACCAGAATTAAACCCGTTGCGCAATTCCCTAAAGCTCTGATTCTGCCACTATTCTATTCAGTTTCCAGCATTAATTATTGCAGCCTTTTGTATCCAAACCATTCTCCTTCACGACATTCACTATAAACCAAATTCACCACACTTGTACTGTGGTCAAATCACGGAAACCTCTCTTATACCAAACCTTTACCCATCCCTTTATACACTATCACATTAATCTTTCCACCTTTTATTTAACCCTTTCTTTATTACATAACTTCTCATACACTCTAATCTAAATCACCTAATCTGTTTCACACATCTACTAAAAGGTCATCAACATGGACAGTACACATATTTCACCATTCTCAAACCATCTCACACTCCCACCTTCACTCACAATCGTACATCTCTCAGTACTACATACAAAATGAAATTTACCACCACTGAAAAAACCGTACAGACAGAATTCGCCCGCCATACTTCCAATACCAAATCTTTCCTATTATTCAACTGTATATTCCTCAATTCCACTCGCTACTTTGTTAGAACTTTAAGTAATGGTTACTACGATGAATAAAAGTAATAATAATACAACTACTGTTACTACGACTTATAATAATATATTAGAAACTGTTATGACGTGGAGTAAGTATTACGGCAAAATATAGAAACGGGTTCACAATTCTGAATTAACGTAGGGTATTTGAACTATAAGTGAGAGCAAGAAGGAAGGGGGGATAGGGAAAACGCGCCACCGGGGGAGATGGAGGGATACTTAATTATTATCACACGGTGGGAGGTTTCCCCTATCCCCCTCCCGTATTGCTCTCAATTATTGTAGAACAAGGCAATTATAGATATAGAATGTTAATTACCTAGGTTATCAGTTTGTAAATACTTGGTTTGCTATGGTATGTGACTTGTAATTCCAAAACACTTAACTTGTCAGTATGAATGAAGGTTAATTAGTGTTTTTAATTATAACTAAGTTAAGGATATTGGTGTTAAGAAAGAATATGAAATTAGGACAAAGGAAATTTGGAATTTAAACCAAATGAATTAATTTGAAATTGATTCAATTCGTTCCATGGCTAAAAAATAGATCCATCTGTGTAAGCAATTTTAAAATATTCCATCACGATAACAAGAAATATTCTACTTATGTACGTTTTCTTACACCACAGGAATTCAAAATTTGGTGCCCTTGATTAAATCACCCAAACACACTTTGGGAAGGGAAGGTTGGTATAAATTCATCACCCTACACTAATCACTAATGTATTTTTAAACAATATCTTGCTGTAGAGCTAAAAGTAACACACAAGTACAATAATGCACTACCGACCAATATAAGAGAATGATTTTCCTTTATCAAAGTCTTTTCAGAGGCATTTAATATATTTTATGAATATTTCCTATAATAAAATCGTATATTCAAGAAATTATACTAAATAAACTAACAAAATATTGACACGTGTAAAATAAGCAAACAATAATCACAAAATTGGTTAGAAATTCACTAGAATCAAAGCAAGATTTGACAACGATGAAACTACAAACACATAATATGAGGTGTTGAAGCATTTGTTTTCTATTAATTGGGCGCAACAACGACCACAGGACCTCCCCTGTTTTTTTCAAAATTCTGGTGTCATTTTTCTCCATTCTTACCTAATTTTCCTCCATAACTCCGTTAGTAGTTAAATCCTGCTGGTCTCGAACTTTGTCTATATTGGTCTCAATTCCATCTGTAGTCTCGAAGGGATCCTTCATAGAGATGCGCCTAACAGCTTTTTATTCTCGAACTGTCGTTATGCGGGGTCGACCAATATTTGCAGGAGATTTATTTATAGGTTTTGTATTGATTGTATAACTTCAAAACGGGCAAAATTGCAATTTTCCACTTTCGTGCCTATCTAGAAACGTGGAAAGGTTACTATATATTTGAGACACTTCCTTTTTTAATTTTACAGGAATACACTATTAAAATACAATAACATGTATGCTACTGTAATTGTATAGGGCTTACAATAGAATTCATTGTTGCTGTGAATATACAGTGATGTAGTGTTTGTTTAACTGCCACTTAGTTACAATAAAACTTACAGTATATTTAGGCTCTAGTGGGTTCCATTTTGTGCTTTTGATAGGTTTGGGGTTGTATTTTTAAGCTTACACCCTGCACAAGTGCAAGATTGCTCAAGTTGTGCTCATGGAGGCCTCAAAGGGTGTCATGGGAGTGCTCAATGGGTGTTCAGGCAAGAATCAATGGATATTCATTGATGGATTAATAGGTGATTAGGAAGGGCTTAATGAGTCTTATGGTAATGATTAATGAGTCTTAATGGAAGGTTAAATAGATATTCATGAATAGGGATTAATGCGCGATGAGGGAGCAAAGAATTGGTGTTCAGGGAACGATCAAAGGACCCGAAGAAAAGTCCCAACTGGTACTCAGGGAAGGTTGAATGAGTATTCAAGGGAATGCATAATGGATGACCAGGCAGAACATTTCCACCAGGGAGTTTGTCAGGTAGATCTGTAAAGAAAGGTGTGAAAATGCAGTTATTAAAATGTGCGAACTTTATATAACAGTAGATCAATGCAGCTGCGAACGTTTTCTATGTGGGTATGCGATCCTTCGATGTCAGCTACCTCATTGGTTTTCATGTCACTTCTGACCCTGTCTTTCGCCAACCTGTATAAATTATAAAAAAATAACATAAATGATTCTAAAAATGCTTAAGATTCGGCGTGGATAAAGAATTCACACACACCATACAGTTTAATCAACGATTACTTCGGAATTAAAAGAAAATACACATCCCAATCTTCACGCAAGACATCACAGTCTGCACCCCCTTGTGAAGAGACTTTGTGGGGTCCCAGCGGAATCTGGGAAAACTGATAAGATGGAGCCTGTGGCTCCTGTAAATTTTCAAAGGTGAGCTCTTACATTGTTTTCCAACAGCCATTATTCTGAAAGTTTTGCATGTTTGGCAGATTTGCGTGCCCACCCCGTTTTGAATGCCACAATTACGATCCTCTTCAGGTCTCTTCCACATATTTCACTTCCAATAACTGTAACACTTGGCACACACCGATTTTTAACAATAATGAAACTGTAACTTACAAGGGCGTCATTTTGACTTCCCTTAACTTCACCCCTTTGCGCATCCTAAGCGCCATAATTTTTAAGAAAGGGAGAGAGTTTTGCCCAGACAAGTGAATTGAGGGGTCTTATATTTGGGAGAGGTACAAAAACCTTCTCTTTAGGGACGTTGTATGAGGGACCTTTCGGATAAAATATTTAATTGATCAAATTTCAAAGAATTCGGTCGTATAAGTTTAAAGGATGTCCAATTTTTTGGAAATAGTTAGTGAGGAAAGTGACCTCGTTGTAGAAATTGAGGTATGATGGGGTGAGATTGTAAGCGCAAGAAAGTAAGGTTTTGATAGAGTTTAAAATTCCTTTCCTGCCACAAATTTTATACAAATTTTTCGAAACACACGCAAAGTACATCTTTTCAACATTAAAGACAAAATACCAACGCTGCTTCGATCCTCCATCATATATGAATTCACCTGCTCGAGATGTAATTCTGAGGTGTAATTGGGATCGACACAGCGCACACTACATAGCCGTATGGTCGCACATTTAGGCATAAGCAAAAGATCTGGAACCCCACTCACTACTCTCGAATTCTGCCCTATCCAAATACACTACGAAAACAGACATCCAGATGATAAACCCAACTTAAATCATTTTTCCATTAAAGACACAGGAAACACCAAAAACCAACTACGTACACTGGAATCTCTTTATATTAGATTTACAAACCCCACTTTAAACTCCGACACAAGCACATTTCCGCTTTTACTACAACTATAATCACCCACAAATTACACACACCAAATCCACTACCCCCCAAAACAACAAATATTTTTCAAATACTTCTATTATCTCCATTTTATACAACTAAAACACACAAAACTAATTAATCTCAGTTTTTATTTTAAAAACAAAAATATATTTCCGATTCTCTAATATTTGAAAGCCCTTTTTTTATAATTTGAATATTACAACCTCTGCTACTTCCCATTTCCCATAAAATTAATTTATAAATATCTGATAACTTATCTAAAATATTCGTATGTGTGTATATATTTATAATCTCATATTCTTGAGAATGGGTTCGTACCTGAAACGTCGGTACCAAGAAGTTAAAATATAATATTGAACTTCCTAAATGTAGCCTGCTTATTTATCCTAAAGATATGTATACGCCTGGCAACCCGCTACTCCTCTGCACTCTTAAGATATATATATATATATATATATATATATATATATATATATATATATATATATATATATATATATATATATGTAGGTTGTATTTAGGTCCAAAACTGTGACAGCGTTATAAATTTTAACTTGTATTTTCTTGATATTTCTTACAAGTTTTATTAGAAAATAAAAGTTAAATTCAATAACGCTGCCACAGCTGTGGACTTCAATAGAACCTGCATACAACATGGCCTTTTTGCCTACCTATATATATATGTGTATATATATATATATATATATATATATATATATATATATATATATATATATATATGACCGCTGCAATGCTGGAAATCTGGTCTATGAACCATAGCAAAACCTCAGAATAAACAATGCCATGAATTTGAGCATTTTCATTCTCCTTCCTTGACCCTATTTACCGCCTTCTATTTGTTTAATTAATTATGAAAAAATAAAATTATCTCAACTGCTTTGCTAAAATATCTTGAATGAATTAATGCATTACTTATTTTTGTTGCAAAGATTCAGACAGATAATTCTCGTCATCTAAGATATGTACGATTTTCTCTTTTAATCTAAGATATTAAGAAGGTGAAGCTCGAGTTAGAAGCGGAGCTATAATGCACGATAAATGAAATTCTACTCGAGGCTGAGTTAGATACAATAGTTAAGTCATGTCTATTATAATGGTAAAAGATAATTTCATATTTATTAAAAGTCAATTTTAAGTTGAAATTACCATAAATCAAAAGAACTAACCCTATATGAGGCAAGTGTTTATGACATGGCTAGAGGGGGGATTCTATTCACAAGTACCATGGTAAAGAAATTAATATAAAGTGGATGGCATTCACTTCAAAATTATGACATTTTTTTCAATATCAGGAATTTGACAAGGAAAAAATATTAGAATTTAACGTCAAGAGGGAGGTAATTATTACTGGGATATATTGAACGAGGTTTACAATCTAAGATTAACGTAGGAAATTTAAACAATAAATGAGAACAGAAATGGGGTCATAATAAGACACAGCCAGAGTTAAATGGAGGTATAAATAATTATAATCGAACAATTGTGGGGCTATAGAATAAATAAATAATATTTCTAAAAAGTGAATTACTAAATTTAACCTATAGAATACTAAACTCTCTGTAGACCAATTCTTGGTTTTCCATGGGTTACTTCTAGTAATTTAAAAACATTTAGACCACTCTTTGAACCTTCATGAATGTTAATAATTATTATTACGTTCAAGATATTCGAAGTGAGAAAATATAGGGATTTATGAGGAAGTAGGTAGGGAAAGTAAACTAAGTGAATTACTTTGTCTTCGACTTGCGTACATTCGCGGGACGCACTGGCATTTGATGAAGCGCTCGCCCGCATCTTACTGCAACGACCTCGTTGTCCCCCAGACTGTTCGACACATTCTCGTTCAATATCCCAATCTTAGCGCACGCTTACATCTCCTTGTACCTTGACCATCAGGGTCGCATCCCTTGTACCTTGACGAACAGGGTCGCATCCCTTTTACTAGACTCTGTGGACTATTTGACTTCTTAGGGCAGGTAGACCACCTCCATTCATTTTGATTTTTTGCTGTTGGTCGCATGTTCCCGCATAAGGAAAGGGAGGGCCTTCTACCGATGCCAGAGAGTACCTCCTTCTTAATCCAGCTTTTTGGCTTTGTTTTTGTTTTTTTACTTTGGTTTTGTTTTGGTTTACTTTGGGGGGTAGGGTTGTTTGGTGTTTTCGATTTATTTTTAATTTAATATATCCTAGTACTAGGCTTGAAGTTAAGTAAGACAAATTATGACCTTGTAGGCAGTCGCTAAATTGGCTCTAAAAGAAAATGTTTGGAAAATTAATGGTAATCGACCTTAAAATAAACTATAAGAAACTGACTCGAAACATAAATCCTGCTGACTTTCGAAGGAGACTGGTATAATTTTCGATAAGTACTCCAGATGTAGGATGACTGTGACAGAAAACATCTTGAGTATTGATATCCAAATATATACATTAATAATAATTATATTTTTTTCAGTTGTAGTCATTACCTGTTCCAGTAGAGTTGAAGTCACTTTATATCTTTATGCAGAATACGGCGGATATTTTTTAATAAAGATAAATTAATTATGAGAAAGGAATGTTTCCAATCCAGCTTTGACTCACTAATAACCAGGAATAATTTAGCAGTCGGCCAATAATTGCCGGAATCTTTTTATGACTTGCATAATAATTTATATTAATGGTCACCAATATATATTAATTTAATTTCAGACATTTTAATTGTTACAAATTTGCGATTCTTTCGTGGGAAATATATTAAAAATGATAAGCTAATTTATTAATATATTTGATACTTTTTAATAATTTTTTATTTGGTTGGGGGCTAGGTTATTGTGGGTAAGGACATTCCATGATGCGTGGGGCTAGCTTTATGAACCCCATTCTATACCTGTGGATTTGGGGGATTATGTACCAACAAGACTGGGATGATTAATTTAATTTTTGTAATAAAAGGTAAAAATGAACAGGCGTATGACTAAATGAAGGTTTGTAATCAGGTTCATTAAGAAAATGCTAAATTTAGGAGTAGTAAAAATTTTTTGAAAGGTAGAAATGACTAATAGATAAAATTAGTATTTGAGATGCATTGAAAACGATGGGTATACAACTCTCTTGCACACATCTCCGATCTCCAAGAAGTGATGCGAAATTTAAGCTAAAAAAATAACTTGAGAATAAAGTGGATAGATTTCCCCGTCTCCAAGAATAGAGGTCTACAAATCCATACAGATTGAAGAGAAAGATCTGTACAAATCCCTCAGAACTATACATAGAGCACTCTCCAAATCCATACAGATAGAAAAGAAGAGATGTCTAAATCCCAACAAAATGAACAGAGAGATCTCTATAAATCCCAACGGATTAAAGAGAGAAATCTGTCCAACTCTTTACGAATTAAATAGAGAGAGCTCTCAAAATTTCTACGAACTGAAGAGAGGGAACTCCTTCGATCGATACGTAATGAAAAGAAAGATATCTACAAATCCCTTCGGATTGAATAGAGAGATATGTCCAAATCCCAAAAGATGGAAAAGAAGAGCTCTTCGAATCCGAACGAAATGAACAGAGAGATAACTAAAAGTCCCCTAACGATTGAATAGAGAGATCTGTCCAAATCCCTACGAAATGAAAAGAGAGATCTCTGCAAATCCCAACGGATGGAAGAAAGAAATCTGTCCAAATCCCTACAAACTAGACAGAAATAGTTCTCCAAATCACTACGAACTGAAGATAGATATTCACTACCAACTCAAGAGAGGGATCCCCTAAATCATTACAAAGTGAAGAGAGATCTTTACAAATCTCCACCAAATGAACAAAGACATGTCTACAAAACGTGACGAAATGATCACGAGATCTCTCTAAGTCCATACCAATTGAAAAGAAAGAACTCCATAAATCACTATGAACTTAACAAAGAGATATCTCCAAATATTTTAGAATCTCTTTAGAATTTCTAATGTTCGCTAAGATCTGAATAGAAGGGTTTCCCAAACCTAAAGTGTAAACAGACGCATCTTTCCAATTCCTGCGCTGAGCTTCCCAAATCTACCTGATTGGAAGAGACGATTTTTTAGATCACTAAAAGAAGCCTAGTTAAATATACGCAATAAAATCTGTTACACGAATTAAGTCCAGTAAAGCAATCAAAGTTAGTTGATTTTGTGATTATAATCACAGATGCTTTTGAGCAAAGAAAGTGGAGAGGTTCAATTGATTCTTAGTTGGATTTCAAGAAAATATAAAAGAATACGGTAAAATCTTTAAGCTCAAAACCTAAGTGTTGGCATGCCTCCATTTCCTACTGTATGAAGAAACAAAATAAATACTTTGGATGAAAAGATAGAAGTGGTTGCTAATAAACATAATATGGTTAACATAATAATAATAATAATAATAATAATAATAATAATAATAATAATAATAATAATGAGAGAAGAGGCCAGGAGAGGTCAAAGCCACTCCGGCCCTTCAGCTTGGGGTGTTTGAATGGGCGTGGATGTGGAGAGAATGTGAAGAGAAGTGAAATTGGTTGTCCGTTTGAAAAAAGAAAAAATAGAAGTTCTGGCCTTCAGTGAAACCAAGTTGAAAGGAAAATGTGTAGAATGGTTTGGTTGGGTTAAAGCGATGACAGCAGGAGTAAATGAAAGAGTGAGAGCGAAACATTTGTTGGCAGTACTGATGAGTGAGGGAGTGTCGAAATGTATAAGAGAGGACAAGGAGGTAAATTTAAGAGTGTTGTGAGTGCGAGTAAAGGTCAGATGAAAAAAGTGGATGATAGTGAGCGTGTATGAAACACATGTGGGCGAACCTGAACGTGTGAAAGAAGCGTTTGGGGAAGAGCTGAATGGATGTCTGCAAGGTTTTATTGTAAATGAGAAATTAGTTGTAATGGGTGACCTGAACGCAAAGGTAAGTAGGAATGGGTAGTTGAGAGATACGGAGTGCCGGGAAGCAATGATAATGGTGTAAGGCTTGTGGAAATGTGCGTTGAAAGAGAGATGGTTGCTGACAATACATGGTATAAAAAAGAGCACAAGAAATATACCTAAGAAAGACTGAGTAAGCAGGTGGGAGAAAAGGTGATTGAGGATCAAAGAAGCATTTAAGCCAATGTTCTGATGGGAAGAGAGAATGTGGAAAGACTTTTCGATGTAGCTGTAAAGAGGATGATGGTGGGAGATTTATCCAACCATCTTCTGGTGATAGCATAAGTAGGAATAAGAAGTGAATGGATTGGCGAACGAAAAAGCTTTTCAAAGAATGAGGTAGTAAGGGTGGAGAAGTTGAAAAAAGCGAGGCGCAAGGAAGAAGACAAAGAGTTAGTTGAAAGGTAGTGGAAAGTAATAAGAGAGTTCGAGGGTTTGAGTGTAGAAGATGAGTGTAAGTTGATGCGTGAAACTATAGAAAAAGCTGCCAGGAAAGCATGTGAAATTAGGGTGCTTGGAGAAAGGATTGATAGGAAGGGTAGCGAAGGGTGGAATGCATAAGTGGTTTAGCTAGTCAAAGAGAAGCGTGAACTGTTCCACAGGTATAATTAGAACAGAAGCGCCCAAAACAAGGAAAACTATAGGAAGAAGCGACAGGAGATAAAAAAATGAGTGGATATACTGAAGAGAGAAGCGAATGATAGAATAAAATGCAATTTTGGAAGGAAGAAAATTGTGTGAGAAAGAATCAAGAGGCGATAGGAATGAAAGCGAAGGATGGAACGAATGAAGTAATCTGTACAGATGTAGAAGTAAGAAAGAGATGGAAAGAATATTTTGAGAATTTGCTAAATGTGGACGATAGTAGAGAAGTATAACTGTTTGTCTTGGAAGAGGTGGGATGACATCAGAAAAAATTAGAGAGAGTGAAATAATTAGCAAAAAGTAAGTGGAAGAGGCAGTGAAAAGGACAAAAAGTAGAAAGGCAGTGGGTATAGATGGGATAACAATTGAGATACTGAAATCGTGAGGAGTATGTAGTAGAGTGGTTGGTGAGGTTGTTTAATGTATTTATGGACCAGGGGGATGTTCCGGAAGATTGGATGAATGTATGTATTGTTTCTATTTAGAAGGGAATGGGTGAAAGAACTGAGTGTAGTAGTTATAGGGTATAAGACTGTTGAGCATGCCTGGAAAGGTATATGGACGAGTTTTAAGTAAAAGAGTTAGGAGGCGCACGGAAAGTCTGATTGGAGAGGAACGAGGGGGGCTTAAGAAGGGGAGAGGGTGTGTAGATCAGATTTTTATCTTGAAGAATATATGTGAGAAGTACCTTAAAAAAATAAAAGTGTGTACATGGCGTTTCTGGATCTGGATAAAGCGTATGACAGAGTGGCACGAAAGGGGATGTGGAATGTGTTTAAAATGCTTGGTATTGAATGCCCACTAATAAGAGCTATTATAAGCTTTTATGATGAGCGTAACGCATGTGTGACTGTTGGGAGAAAGAAAGTTGACTGGTTCAGTGTAAGAACTGGACTCAGACAAGGATGCGTGATGTCACCCTGGCTGTTCAATCTGTGTATCGATGGCGTGGTGAGAGAGGTTAAAGCAAGAGTGAGAGGTAGGGGTGCAGCATTAGTGAGTTGAAAGGAAAGATATACGAGCTAGAATAATTGTTGTTTGTGGATGATTCAGAGCTGGTAGCTGACTCAATAAAGAAACTACAGGCCCTGGGCGATGCATTTGGGATTGTGTGTGACAGAAGGAAGCTCAGTGTGAATGAATGCAAAAGCAAGGTAAATGTGGTACAATAGATAAGGAATGAGTGAGCTACAAGTTAATCTAAATGGCTGGAAGAAGTGCAGTGTTTTAAGTATCTGGGTGTGGATCTGGCAGCTCATGAAAGGGGTGAAAATGCAATATTGCAGCGAAGGAAAAAGGGAGTGCAAGCATATGGTGCGATAAGGAGTCTCACGAAAGGGAAGCGAATAAGCAGGTAGGCGTAAATGGGATTGCATGAGAAAGTGGTGGTTTGCACTGCTCTTTATTCTTTATTGATGTGAAACATGGGCGTTGAGTGCGAACGAAAGGAGGAAGGTTGAAGTTATGGAAATGAAATGTCTGAGAAGTATTTGTGGTTTTAGGTTGATTGACAGGGTGAGAAACGAAAGAGTACGAGAGAGATTTGGAATTAAAGTGAGTTTGCTTGAAAGAGTAGATAGAGGTGGTGATCAGATGATATCGTCACCTAGAGAGAATGTAGGATGAAAAGCTTGTAAAGAGAGTGTATAGATCTCGAATGATAGGAAGGAGACAACGTATACGTCCAGGAACGGGGTGGATGAAGTGTACGAGAGATATCCTTGCTGGAGGGGACCTGAGCATCCAGGAGGCAAGAAGGAGTGGTAGGGATAGGAATGAGTGGAGACGCATGGTTAAGGGAGGACGAGCCAGACTCTGATGATGGATTGGAAAATGTAGTAGGTGGGTCACCTTGGTTAGGCAGGGGATAATGTGTGCGAATGGTGGAGTGGAAGTGTCTCTGACCATGCGTCACCCTGTCCGCAAAGATATGCGTGGGGTATATATATATAAAAATAGTAATAATAATAAAAAGAAGAAAAGGAAGAAGAAGAAGAAGAAAGAAAAAGAAGAAGAAGAAAAAGAAGAAGAAGCTTTGTGTGTGACGCTTTTTAATATTATGCCCCAAAAGATGTTAACAAGTATAAATTATGCAACCATAATTCACCTGTAATCCAAACAAATGCGTGCCCCTCGGCCCCAATGCTCCAAGATGTATATGCTTCTTAATATCTTCTACATATTTTCACTTCCCCTTATCTTCACCACTTTCTTAAACATCTCTCTTCACAAACATTTGCGGCACATGCCTTCGTTGGTTTCTCTTTAAATTAAAAATAATTAGCATATAAGAAAATAAGAGAGGACGGGGGTTTCGTAGGACTGACGAAGGCACCAAAGGAGGAGCTGGCGAGTTGCCTTCTTAATCGAAATGTTTCTAGATATTTCTTTCATTTAGATAACATTTATTTAGTCTCTTTTTTTTATTCTTTTCTACACCGAAATTCTCTTCGTTGGTTAAATTATTACTTTGATAATTTTTATTGTCTACAATGGAAAATGTCATGGTTGTTGCTTTTTTTAAGCTAGTTATTTTATTTAACTTATTAGGTAAACCTACCTTTTGTATTCCCATATGACCATTGTTTAACGAGACAAGAGCAATATTTGCCTTCGTCCAAAATTGTGTCCTTTGTCTTTTCAAATAAAGGTTAAGTTCCCTCTCTATGTCTTTCCCTTCGCTTTTATCCTTTATTATTCGTGCCTTTTTTTTCATTACACATATCATTCGTATTGGCATTTCCTAAATAAAAAAATATCTTATTCAAAATACCCAACCTAGGGACACGCCCATCATCCGAGAGAATGCTAATGATGCAGTTTATATCTCTGCGCCCTGTTATAATCTCCAAGAAAAGGCAAACTACCCATGAGCCCTGTTAAAATATCCAATAAAAGGCAAAATACTTTAAATGAAAGCAATTTTCGATCTCGAATAATGAATGAAAATTGAGTTTTTGAAATGTAAAAAAAAATATATATATCTGCATCTGTGCCAGAGCTTTTGATAAATTATGACTCTAATCATGGATAAGTTTTCGTAGGTCTTTGGAACTTTCTTTTAAACTTTGCTCTTTCGCGGTTTTAAATATTCTCCATGTGAAGATTTTTTAAAAACTTTACTCCATTGCTTCAGTACTAATAAATCGCAATTTACATAAATTCCTGAGTAAGTCTTTGTTTAAAAGTCCTTCTCTGGGTGGAAGAATCTTTTATTTGAAATATGCACAGGTAAGAAGGGGCGCGTGTACGAATATTAGGACGTATTTGCATAGGTGAATAGATCCAATGTCGACAATTGAGGGAAATACGGATGGAAACCCATAAATACAGATACTCGGAGAGCGCAACTAAAGGAAGAAAACCGATTTGCAAGATTTTATTTTTATTTACTAAAAAAGAACGAAAATCAAGCGTGATATTTTCAGCCGGATGTGTTTAAACGCAGGATCAGGGTATAAGTGGTAAAGTTCAGGATAGTGATTAAGCAAAATTGAAGAGTACTTTGCTTTTGATGAGGCGAGGCTCGATAGTACATTGTGTCGAGTTTCTCTCTTTAACGAGAATCGAAATTATCTCAAAGGAAGAGAATTCTTTCAATTGAGATCCATTTTACTTCCCGTTGGCCGCCCTGCCTCCGTTTAATCCCTCTGAGTTCGAATTCCCACTGGTGAGATAATGACTACTCTCACCCAGCCCAAGAATATTGAGGATTCATAAAGTT
This sequence comes from Ceratothoa steindachneri, assembly GCA_963969495.1. Classification (NCBI taxonomy): domain Eukaryota; kingdom Metazoa; phylum Arthropoda; class Malacostraca; order Isopoda; family Cymothoidae; genus Ceratothoa; species Ceratothoa steindachneri. Next base: position 53,991,938 of record OZ018332.1, read on the forward strand.
TGCTATACCACTTCCTACCATCCATATTTTATCTAATATTAGCTTTTTATCAATTCTATTTTTATTCCGTCTCTCCCTCACATTCTATCGTACAAGTCAATAGATCAGCTACAGATTGGAGGTTTTAATGCCTTCAATAAAGCATTTAATTATTCCTTTTTCTGTTTTATTATGCCACATAAACATGTTTGGGTATTTGTAGGTATACAGTCAAAATAAAACAACTAAAAAGAAAAACTAATAATAATAGGATTATACTTGTAAGAATTGGACGAAGAATGTAAAATGGATCAAACATTTACACATCTCCCGGAATTGGCATACGTCATTCTCTATTTTCACAAATAGATGAAATTTAATTCTCACTCTCCACGAACAGGGTGAACGCCATTTCGTATCCCTAAGAAGAGGATAAAATTTATTTCCTATCCTTAAAGAGAGGATAAAGCCAAGGTTTATATCATTCTCCAAGAACTAATAAGACCAGGCAATGGCTTCGCCACTCCCTCCCCCCCTACGGGGGGAGGTAACGCTTCGCTACTAAGATTAAAATATAAAATATATAACAAAGCTAGCAGCCATGGTTAAATTTTTATAAATTTTCTGAACTTCGCCAATTATAATAATTTTAAAAATGAACTCTAAACTATTTACCCCCTTTCAAAAAATCACGTTGCTAAAATATAGTTATAGAAGAAGATATATAAAAATAAATTTTCTGAACTTCACCATTTAGGTTTTAAAAAATTCACAAAATTTCGATACTTATATTTATTTCTGAACTTTATTTTGTTTTTTATATTATAAAAGAATTATTAGAAATAACTTTGATAAAAACATGAGTAGAACCAAACTAAGATGAAATTATTATTCAAATACTCAAAAAAGTCCCATTTTTAAATTATAGAGTTAGTGATGATGTCGTTTTAAAAATCCGAGGAGTTCAGATACGCCTTTTACAATTTCGAGATGACGGGAGAGACGTTTTTGCCAATCTTCCTTAACTTAAAATACATCTCCCTATCTTTGGGAGACTCGTAAAAAGGCAATTTCTATTTTCTAATAAGTCATTAGATGTCATACCAAATCTCAACCAACTGGGAAGACAAGGTCCCATTCTAAATTTGGAAGAATAGGTTAAATTCCTTAAATATCTTCCAAATTAGTCAAATGTATTTCGAAACGTTTAAGCAAACGGCAAATATTATTTATATTTTAAAAACTGAGCACTCATTAAGAATACATACAGGAACAACATTTTTTTAAAATGTCTGAAAAGTAAACACACGTCTTTTTACATCTTCGTGCACTAAACACTTTTTTTCGGATTTCCAAGTTTAAAGAAGTACAGAAAAGTATTTTCCTCTCTCCAATTACTTTTGAACTCTCAAGGAACGGAGCTGACGTTTTTTTCAGAGGTGATTTTACAATATTTTAGCAGACAACAGAAAGATACGAGTGGCCACATTTTTTTATAGCCCGTAGGGACTAATGCCTTAGAAACAAAGAACAGCAGCATCGACATGAAATTGTTGCTTAATGTTAAATGAATTTGTAAAATAACTGACAGAAAAAGAATAAAAATTCCAAACTAAATAATAAAATGAATTAATGCCTCACAGGATAAAACCAATTTAAAAATTTATACAATAAATATTTAAACAATACCTCTATGAAAACTCAAACCACGTAAAAACAAATTCGAAAAAATACAAACAGAAGGATATGCATATATAAACAATCTATTTTCTTAAGAAAACCTAAAAAAAATGCATAAGACCAAATTGTAGACGTCGATGCCCTTATCGGTTAATATAAACAATGGCATGACAAATGGTTTTCAAGTTTCATTGAATTGAATGCATTTGTAAATAGACTGAAATTGCTGCAATAAATTCAGAGTGAATCGATTGTCTGATCGGGATGGGAATTGATATGCAGCAGGAGTTTCTTTTTCTCCGGCTTCATTTGTTTGTTGGGAGACCAGACACAGGAGCGAATTCTGATTAAATTTTGTCCAATGATTTTGGAAATTAACATGAACAGTAAGGGTGAGTCCAAATGAAACCCGGTAAAATTCCCCCTTTTACTTCTACTCTTTGGTCCTAAATGGACATGGATTCATTGCGAAATGTGTTAATAAGGTGTAGACAGTTTTATCTCCGCCTATTGTGGTTATGCAATTTTTACACATTTGGTTTCATATTTAATTATTTATAATTTACAAGACTATTTTCAAAACCTTTCCAAGTAACTTGACCCTCTTGGTTTTGTTTCATATCTAAATAAAAAAAATATCTCTCATCATTGAATGTTCAAAAGAAAACTTTTACGAGACTCGAATACAATGATTTCTGAAATTTCGAGTTTTCATAAATTTCTTTTTGGAAGATTTCTAAAAAATATTTATGTGAGTGGATATCGAAAAAGGGTGGAAGAAGTGCCAGGTACGAATTTTAATGACCTTATCTTCTTATAAAAGTTACTTTGTCAACTTTTCTGTCAGGGGCACTCATATTCTGAGATAACATGAGTATCCACCCACCCTCCCAATACACTGTATAGCTTAGTCCATTTTGCATCGCTTGACAACTTATGTAAATTTGTTCAAAGCAGAGAAATCTCTCGTCGAGGGCAAATGAAGTGGAGTCTGCTTCCCTGCTCCTCAGTTAAGCCCTCTGTGTTGCTTAACGCTATGCAACATGATCTGTGTGCCCTTCAAGTCAATGGTGCTCAATTTGCCTCATTGTTTTGGTTTTTGAACTAGGTAATTCCATACATTTGGACTTCCCTCACTTTCACCATTTTATTAACGACTTGTTAAAAACATTCTGTCATACAGGCCTCGTTGGTCATCATCGTTAAAAACGTTTGCTTCATTGTTTATAGATTGTGTAATATTAACATCATTTGAATGAGTACTTACCACCTTGTCTATTTGGAGAGATAACTTTGTTCCTTTTATTGTTTTTATGCCTTTTCTAAAAGCTTTTAAAGGCAGTAATTTGCCATCGGCAACATCCAATCTAAAACTTAGACACTGTCATTGCATTTCACAGCATTCTTCTCAGAGACACGTCATCGAAGATGGTAAATTACCTCTTTGCCGGAGGTATTTTCACAGAGGAGGGATGTATAAATATAATTAGACCTATAAGGGTATCATATAACCGCATTGTATTAAAAAGCTGATAATAACAATGGAATTATGGTCATAAAGTTTTCGAAAAGAGGCTAGCTAATGAGGCAATGAAATTAGTGGAAAGGTGGGTAAGATAGATAATCCGAGGCATGTAATACCAGGGCCAGCAAAGGAAAGCAACTCTCCTAATCTTGATCCTGTTCCACAGCAAAAGGAGGTCTGGTTGCAGGGGAATGTGGGGAGAACTATTTTTTGTATGTAACATGGGGAAACATATGGAGAATGATGAAATGGTAAGCATTTGGTTAATGTTGAAAAGGTGAGGAAGCCTATGGACAATGATGAAATGGTGAAATGGTAAGGCATTTGAACAACGTTGAAATTAGGAAGCATATGGAAAAAGATGAAATGGTGAGCATTTGGTCAATGATGAAAGAGTGAAGCATTTGCACAATGTTGAAGCATTTGGCCAAAGGCATGTATCAACATTTTTGTGGACATTTTAGTTATCACATTAGTCGATCGTTTCGCTTTCTAGAGGTAGATTAATGGATTGATATTAAGGTGTTTAGGTGTTTTAAGGGAAAGGGAGGCCAAGCAGAATACCTCCTTCATTTGTTTCATGAATTCCTTCTCTGTCTATGTCTCCTAAGTATAACTCCACGTGGAATAATCTCTGAATCCAAAGAGAAAAAGAAAAGAAGATAGAATTGGAATATCCGTTATCGCCTCACAAGTGCAGGCTCCCACCTACATCGTAAAGGCCATTAGGACGTGGGTCAGGCGACAGATGCTAATTCATTTGGCTGCGGAAGCGGTCAGCCAGTCGTCTGAGCCTGACAACGAGGAGAAACCAAAAAAATGGCCGTCATATAAATATCCTGGGTTTTCGAATATCAGCAGATTGAGTTTGAGAACCCGTTGCCTTCGGTTCAGATCAGAGTGTCTCTTTCACCAAGTCCATAGTATTCGCTTATACCATCGAGGTTGGATATCACCAAGCAGATCAATGTCTTTTGTAAAGGCTTACTCTGTTCAGAGCAAGCCTCGAATCATTTCATTCCCCGAAGGATTGGCCTGAATTCCTCTCGTCTTATCTGGAACCCCGGCCTCAAGGATCTCCAGTTTCCCGTGTGAGACTTTGCGCCGAGCCGCGTTAGAGTCTCGAATTATGGAGATCCACTTCTTTGGAGCAGGAGTGCCATCGCCGTCTTCAAGGAGGATCGTGAACTCGTCTTCTGGTCGCCCCCCACCCACCTGCATCCTCGTCACCATCAGGATATTCGACCAAGAATCATGTCGATTTTCTGTCTCCATTTTCCCGCGCCGACTCACTAAAGGATTCCCCTTCCTCGAGGTGACATCTTTAATCTAAAACGACCCTTGCTTGTATCTCCCGTTAATCGACCCACTTTTCGAAATATAAATATTCCCCCTGTATAACTGATTTAAAGTATCCCATTTAAAAGCTGATTAACGAGTAATTAACGTTACCAGATTGCCAATTAATCTATATTCTGTCAGAACTGTCCTTATTTACATCCTATATTTCACGTATGTTTATATATATGTTAACTAGTGACTTATTAAAATTATATTTTTGGTTTTCACTCTTTAAATATATCCTTGAACTGCATCTTGGTAAAATTATTAAACGCTATCGGCCCCTGTAGTAAAATTGCACTCTTATACCTCGTAATCGACGGATTACTTTTACGAAGTGAACGTATTTGTACGTTCCCTTCGTGGCTATTATCTCTTTCCTCCGAACCAATAGATAGATATATTTATATATAGACTTATTGTCTGGGGAGGTGACCTATTCCTCGACAAGTGTTTTTACCCTTTGTAGTTTTCGCTCTGATAGTGTGTTAGTTTTAAAATCAAAGTAGGTTTCAATATTTAAAGGATATTATTTATATGGTTATATAAGGTTAATCTTTTACCCACCTATATGTTGTTCCTTGCCTCTCCTTCATCAAATAGTAAAACTACTCCTCATTCTATTAGGTATAACTGATCCTTGTTAATCTTCTATAATTTGGGCAACTTGGATGGGTTTTAGTTCTCTCCTTTGTCTCAGGGAAAGATACAAAGCTGATAAATTATCCAGAGATTTTTATCGGTTCTTTAAAATATTTCGGAATTCCTGACTAAGAAATTAGCCGAAGTTCCTGGAAATGATGAGCCTTAGCGCGGGCGAATGTTTCTTTTTATCACCACCAAAAGTGGATTCGCTCAAGTCCCTACTCAAAATCACGTATACGTTTATTCTCGAGACCTAGAACTCATCTCCACTGATTCACTGGTCTAGACATCCATCTCTACTACACAAGCTCAGTTGTCGAGAACTAGACCTCACTTGCACTTAGTTGTCGAGACTTACATCTCACCTGTGCTGAGTCAGTTTTAGAGAAGTTATCAATTAGCAGATACTGAATGAAGAAATAATTATCGTCGCCTCTCTTTAAAGTGGTAGCGAAGAATGTCACGTAAACTGGTACTCAGAGACGGAACCATGGTTCTTGCTATAATGGCAGAGCTGTGGTGAAGTGAATGAAGGAGGCTGGGGGAAAGGGTTCTTTTGGGACCTACTGACTGCTGTTGAGCTACAATGGTAATCCAACCAGGCAGGCGCAGGAGCTCATTTGGTAATGATCTACGAGTAAAGTAGGAAGATTTTTGGCTTTATTCTGGAGTTCAGGTAGAGTTTCTAGGTCTGAGAGAGATTGGATAGAGGTTTGGGGACCTGACGGACTTTGAACAGAGGTTCAAGGACCGTATATTTGCAATTAGCGACTACTCTGCCTGTCCTTGGAATTAAGCAATTTTATATGTTGAATCTTGAAGGAGTGAGGGTGAAGTATTTTCTCTTTCCAAATTATATAGAGTTGGAGTTAGAATCTGATTCATCGGCGCTCAATTCGAGGAAAGACAACAAGGAATTTTGCCGAGCCGACGCCAACTGTCTGCATGGCGTCGTCACGTCCGAACGTCTCCTATTTCTGACCAAGTCTAACTATGCCCTTCACATAACATATCGGACGGACAATGTCTTATAATTACTATTAAGACCTTTATTATTTAAATATACTGCGTACATGAATTCAATTAGGCTAATACTCTCTTCCAATGAATATTATTATTCCGTAAAAGCTAATAAATTCAGCTAATTCAATAATTCCTAATTAGCATCAATTAGTTGATAAAACGTTGGTAATTTTTTGGTAGTTGATAGTTATTTAATATTTAATTTCATTAACTTGTCCTAATGTACTTCCTTTACAATGGTTTAAATTTTGTAACATATGAAAGAAATATAATGTTATTTACTCAATTTTGTCCAGTTATGAACTTAGGCAAACACCCACAATCCACGGTTAGGATCAATAATATTTAATTTCCTATAAAGATTTCGTAAAAGGTATAAAAGCTGGATTATTGATCCAAATTCACTTATCAATTGATGATATTAATTAAGAAGTTTAGCTTCTTTTAATTATTTTGTATGATTTTGTTATACGTCCGTTAAACAACATGAGGGTTGCAGCACAGATATTGCACTGGAATTTCTATACTATGTATTTTGCCACCTAATAACCTTATAAATATTTTTTTACACATTCAGTTTATCCGTTCAGGCTGGGTGGCACCATATAAACTTAAAGAAATAAAATGAATATTCTTCATTTTTGTTATATCTCACTATGTTAACAAAGATGTTGCTTTCATTCACTATTTATATTAGATTTGAATCATTTTAAAAATAAATCAAAGTGAAGAGAATTCTTATTGCTTACAAGCTGTAATTATTTACAGTTTCATATAAATTAGCTCTTTCAAATGATAATACACGACAAAATAAAGGCTAAATGGCTTTGTTTAATTTTCGACTTATCACTTCGTTCATTATAAGAGAATATTATTTGCGTTACACTTAAGCATAGTATTGCTGCTTGTCTTTATCATTAAGTTAAGCTTAAACTCTTAATTATTTCATTTAACCTGTAGATTAAGGAATTTTGAGAGCTTTGTTTTCATTTGAATATGAGTAAAGAGAAAAGTGAAATCCATTCAATAAACTCTGCATTAATATTATTTTACAATTAATATCCTTTCATCGGTATACAAAGCATTCTTATGTTCTCGTGTCAAGGATATTTTCCCAATACATTATCATACGGTTCTACGTGTAGTAACAACTACTACAGGGCTTTCGCCATGTTTAATTTCTGCCCTTCAAAAACCTTATAGAAGGCAAAAAGAAAGATGCACAAACCGTGCATGGCAGACTATATAACATATCGTACAAAAGAGAGAGAAATGGAAGGTGAATGAGCACACTAGACAGGAAAGCAGAGAATAGATTGCCTTAATTGTGCTGTCCTTTGGTCCCCTCAATCTTTGTCTTTCAATGCCGCTCTCTCTAAGCTTTAAAATACTCCGTTTGCTTATTACAATTCCTCATTCACCTCTAATTTCTCTGCCTTATGGAGCGTGGTTTGTCGGATAAGTCACAATCGCTATCTCTTAACCTAGTAAACCATAGTCGAAATTTACAAGCTGTCATGTATCAGGATAGAGTTCACAAATATTTCTCATTGCCTCTGTAGCTTTACTTTTCTTTCTAACCTCATGCAGTAAGCAATAAAGAATATGTTGCATCATTAGCTCATTATCTTCCATGAGTTAAATACTGAAATGATTATGAACGATACAAGCAAGACATATCGGTGAAATAGCGAAGGAACTTTCTGAACTCCCTTATATATATATATATATATATATATATATATATATATATATATATATATATATATATATATATAGTAGGAATATGAAGACCCAGGTGGGTGATTACACTAATCATTTATTGGCCGGACGTTTCGGACCTTTACTAGGACCATCTTCAGCAACTGACTGTGTCGACTAATGAGAAGAGAAAGGAACATTAATCGATAACAATTAAAAGAATGCATAAAATAATGGCTAAAAAGCGGATGAAGACGGGTTAAAATAAAAAAAATCGACAATTATTAAAATTAAAGTAAAAACGCTAATAAAAATATATAGAATTAATTAATACTACCAAGTGTGATTTAAAAAAAAAATAGAAATAAGTGAAATTATAAGATAAACTGATTTGAATATCACATATTAAAAGTTACTGGAGTAAACAATAAAATAACTTATTATATTAAATTATAAAAAAACAACAAAAAACCCGAAAACAAATTAGCTTGAATTAAACAGAGTGATTAACCTTTATCATAGGAGTTGATAAATCAACTAACTAAAGATATAAAACTACTAACAAGATTTGTTTGGTTGGTCGGTTGGCTAGTTAATCTATTGAAGTGTTGGTTGGTTATATAGTGAATAGTTTAATTGAGGAGAAGTAATTATTTAGGTTTGGATTTAGTTTATTGATATACAGTGACTCTAAGATTTTCAAATCGAGAGAAGTTAAGGCTGAATATAAGATGGTAAATGAATCAGAATTAAGAGGATGATGGTGATACTCAGAGTGTTGCCTGATGGAAGAGGCTTCAGGTTTAGAACTTGGAATACCAGTCCTATGAGAAAAACACAAGTACTTCGCGATCCTGCATTTGAGTTGTAAGCCAGTTTGGCCTAACTATATATATATATATATATATATATATATATATATATATATATATATATATATATATATATATATATATATATATATATATATATATATCCAGTATTAGGTGAGTCTTTGACTTCTGACTTTTGAGTATATAGGTTGGCATCGTGGCATTGGCACCTTTTTCATAAAATTATTAATAATCCTGGAAAAATATGGAAATATTTATTGCTCCTAGAACAATTTCTCTTCCCAGCATGTAGCATTGAAGGATCACCCTTTTGCAATGGAAGGATCATACTTTTGCAATGGAGCCTCACTTTTATAATTTATGTTCCAAATCCTACAACAAAGTACTTGGCCTTACAGAAGGCGTGGCAGGGTGGATTACCAGAAACCATTCGCTAGGGGGTGAGGTAAAATAAAACGCGTTAATATTAATTTGTTAAAATGCAAATATATGCTAATTTAATGCTGATACTTGTTTGTGTACGTGCAAGTTTCCAGATCCGTGAGGTTACGAAGAATATGTCTGGAAGTGGTTATCTATGAATTAGGTTCGAGAGTTATAATGAAATATTAAATTATAGTCGTGGGTTAAGGGATAATTATGATAATTACTTTGGAATATTATACTTATTTTAACCATTATATATTAACCAAATATATATATTTATCCCAATAAGAGGAATTAATTTATGCATTTTTCTTTCACTAAGAATAAATATTCACGCGCTGTCGCCAGCGAAGGGCGACAAAGTTCCGTCTGAAGCCGCGAAACAAACCCTATGAAGCCAGACGTAAAGAATTGAAATTTGTCTCGCTTGTAGATAGGCGCCTTTGCGGCCAATTGATATAGGACTAAAATATTATAAATGGTTTCGATAATATAAAAATTTTATTCACTTTCTGAATGCACTCAAAACCCTAAGAGAATAATAGATATTTATTGAAATTAAAGCGTTGTCAGAGAAAAATTTTTGAAAAATTATTTACTTATAAAATTCAATCAACTTAGAATTCTCTGTCAGCATTTTTAGTTCAAAGCACAGCGATAAACATGTTTTAAAAATAAATTGGATGAACACCTATTTACATATTTTTCACATGGAATAAAACAATATTTATTTAACTTTGTTTAACATTAAAGTAAGTTGCAAGACTTCTTTTTCCCACTACACATGGATTGAATTTTAAGGTCTTTTTGTTTTTCATTCCATAACTTAACCCTTCCATGACGATTATTTTTATAATAATCATCTTACTTAGAAATAGCGCTAATATTTTGTTAGAATTTTTTTAAAGGTCCCTTTGCGTCTCGTTTGTACTACGATACATTTGTCCAAAATATCTCATGGTGTAATAGTGTAAAAAAACAGTAATACTAGTATATTTGCGATTACATATGTTTAAGAGGCGGAACATGTTTTGCATTATGGAAAATTATGTAGTTGTCACAAAAGATTTGTTGTTTTTTGCTCCTAGAACATTTGTCCATTTTATTCTGGTGGCCACTTCAATTCTAAGATGCTTTCAAATTAAACCATTTCCTATGCTCTTATACTTAGCCTGCCAGTTCTTTTATACTTGTTCTTGTAAGAAGTTTATTTCATTACACTATTAATCATACCTACTTCTAGGTTACATTATAATGATAGAAATTCATGATGTTATGGATTCATTTGAATATAATCTATGGATTAATTTTATCACTCCGAGGACTTCAGATCAAATATATAATAAATATTCATTCGATTTCTTCATCTAATATCTACTATAAAATTAAATAGCCGAGGTATCTTTAACTAGCTGTATTGCTTCATCATTTTCTTCTTTGAAAGTTCTTTAAATTCAGGTTTTGTATCCCAGTTTTGCGCTACTTTTTTACAATACTTCTGTGTTCTGTGACTATGCTGCAAGAACACCTGTTTCACTAGCTTTGAATCTAAAGAAACCACAATCTAGTTTAGTTACAATGCAGGGGCATTCTAGTTTACTTACATATATGTTCCGTGGGCTGGAGACTGTAATTTTTCGAATATCTTATCAGATGAGGAAACAATCTAAGCAAATTGCAAAAATTTGTTCTGCTATTCAGAAACAAAGCTTGATTACAACTCTTTTACATAAGATTACTACATTGCACACAATTTCCATTCTGAAAAATACCTCAAATTCATAAACATATCCAGTAAGAACGTCTCTTGTTGCCAGGATATGGACGCCTCTCTTGTTAGGCATTAAGTGAAGATATTGCTTAACCTGCAATTAAACTTTTTAATGGCTAAGCCAATACTTTAACTTAAACTTTAAAAAAAAATTTGATAAATATGAATTCGAAGCAAAAATTATTTCGTCCAGGTAAAAATATTTTGTACAATCTGATGGCTTATTTGAACTTTTGAACTGCAGTTTTTAATAGTGTAAGTTGAACCTATTTATTCCAATAAATGAGTTGGTTAGACTATTACCAAGTAAATAAGGGACTCTTTGCCAAAATTTATGAAAAATTAGAAATTTGACATAGAATATTATAAAGAAGTTTCTTAAATGTTGGTTCAAATTGATAAACCCTCTTCCCTTGAATTTCAAGTTGTTCATTATTATCCTGAGATAAGTAAATAAACATCCTTCTAAGGAAAACTTTCTTAAAGAACACCAGGGTGAAGATATTAGGCTACAGACAGTTAAAACGACCTTACTTTTCAGATTTGGCATGCTTAAACCTTAGTAAAAATCCATTCCATGTACAAGGGCCCTGGGAAAAGATGGAAATTTATAGGGGAATAATAGAGCCTAAGCCATATAACTTTTATGTGGTGGAAAATGATTTTAGTACAATTTTTTTGAAGATTCTGAAACACTGCAAAATCACTCAGCAAAGGCAAAATGATACATTGGCATGCGCTGTGTTGTTTGCTAATAAAAAATTACCTAATGAATTGGCTTCAGCAAAGTGTGGTGTTTTAAAGAGAGTCTCAAAATTCATGATGTGGCTGAAGGAGTGTCTTCATGGAAGATTGATATAACATTGATTAGCGTTTTCCTCGCTATCTAGATCTAGGTCCCCTCTTTACTTCTTTCTTTGGAGTCTTAAGAAAGAAAGAGTTTTCTGAAATCAACCATTTCCTAACGTTGAGGTGAAGAATGTTTTTCGAGAAACCTTTGCCTCTTTCAGCTCTGTTGTTTTGAAAATGGAGATCAACGAAGGTCATTTCGAAAGATAATTTAGTGAAAATGTCATAATTTCGTAGTTTGAGTAATTTTCATTTCATCCCTTTAGCTTTTAACACTAATATGGCTGTTCAAAAAGAGGTCAAATTTTATTAGTCATAGTGTAGTTTGCTTTGAAGTGGCTGAAGAAAGAGCAATTCATGTTGTATCGTTCAGGAAGGATTACATTTATCACTTCTAAAATTTATGGTAGCATCATCAGAAACCTCTTTTAGGAAATGATAAATTTATAAAATTTCAAAACATGAATTAAATTAAATACATATTATAAAAAGCTGGCATGTAAGGCTAAAAGACTATTGGGATATGTCCCAATCAGGCGGAATTTTGAAACACGCATGTAATTATTATGTGTACTAATTTTGAATAATGAGACAAAATAAAACTTTTATGTCAATGATTCCAAATTAAAGCCACAAATAATAAAGTATGCACAAAATTAAAAATAAGAATTCCCCCAAATGGGTAAATAAAACAATTCCCCCATGTAACAATCACCCATGACATGCTTACAACTGCAAGGAAAACAAGAACAAACAGTGCCAGGCATCATCTCATTAATCAAAGACTAATTAATCTTAACGCAATGGCAATCTGGGACACATTCACCTCAATAGTTCAATGGAAAAAATGTTGGAAAATATGTTTTCTTACAAACCTGAATGAGTAATCTGCTAATGCATCTTCATACTTGTTTGTGTACAATACCGTCTAAAACGAAAGAACAAAATACTAGAATAAACATTCCGTGAAAATATTCTTTTAATTTCCATGAAATTTGCGCAAAATATTCTATGAAATTTGTATTTGATAAAGTCCAAGTTTAATCTCCTAGAAAAGCGGATAAAAAGGTTATGAGGATAAAACTAGAGAACTTTAACTTAGAACTTTCGGTTTGCACGCAAAAAAAAACTTATTATGTGGTAATAGTAACAATGCTTCACTTGTGTACTAGAGTGCAACATATGATAATACTCAATTATCAGGATGTACAGATAAGTTATGGTTGAGAAAATCCTTAAAAAAACGATTGCCGAGTGAAAGAGCGAAGGGATGAATCTGTCTGAAATTTATAGGCATTTTTAATGGTTAAAACTGTAATTTTTCGCAATGTAAAGCTCCATTATTGTACCGAATCTGGCGAGTCGACGAAGGAAACGGATTAACCTCCAAAAAACACCCCCAGGGTAGTTCTAATGATGCAACGGGGGTCGATGAAGCACCCATTTGAGACAACAAAACAGCCCGTATTTGACGAAAGGTTGTCGAGGACAAGAAGCCGAATGTGTCTCGCCTAAATGTCTTACGTCGTTGATAGGGTGGGACTCATACGAGTAATACGCTACAAGGCTAAGAAATCACACATAAGTAAAAAGAATAAAGCAGCTAAGTTGGCGTTCGCTACAAATCATATCATTTAAGTGCTGAAAAGGGGAGGGCAGAATGGTTTTCAGCAAATGCATTTTTTTTTAATCCGATAGGAAATAGCATGTAAGGATGGGTGGGGAAACTTTTTTAAGCCGTGGGCGAAAATTTCTACAGAAAGAAATCAGCGGCTGATAAATAAAATTTGAATATTCGTAAATGTTGTTTAAATATATTACATGATGCGATAGACTCATGCATTAATACCTAAAAAAAAATAATACGCAACATTTTTATTAACTACCACCACGGAAATTGTGATAGTATTACTTATGAGATATTGCATTTTTTTTTAATATTCCATACAAATATATGACTCAGGGGACGATGAAAATTGAGCTCGTGGGCAAAGGTATCCTCACCCCTGATGTAAGGAGTCGTACATGGGAATTATTGAATCACAAACGCACATAAAAGACAATTATATATATAGAGAGGTTGCAGCGTTTTGATGTGTTGCATTTTTTCAAGTGTTGGACTTCGCCACCTTCTTCATTTATGCGGTAAGGTCAACGCTGTTGCATACCACAAATCTGCTTTAGAAACATAGGATCTCTTCTTTCAGATTAGCTAGACGTCTTGAACCTATTTTGAGCGAGGACAATGCGCCGTACCGCGCAGCAAAGTCGGTGAATCAGTTCTCGAATGCTAAAAATATCGATGGATGTACTTACCTACGTAGAGCCTTTATTCCAACCAAATACGAAGACTTAGAACGAAATATGGATATAATTATAAATATAAGTATTTTTGTGATTATTTTAATCATTGTTTTAATCATATTTATCGCTTAAAGAGGAAGTGATTTGTGTATTTTGGTTTCACTAACCATAAATGTTTACATACCGTCACCCTATTGGTGGTATTTATTTAAAACAAAACCCTTGCCAGAGCAACGAAGGCACTAATAATATAATGAATTTTAAGTGTTGTGGGGCAAGTGGTGAAGTTATTGCGAGTTAATGGGTGAAGGAGACAACTGAATTAAACTACGTGGAGCACAAAGGATTTCTAGGATATGCAACTCTCCTAAAGTTGCCAATAATGCTCGAATTATCAATAATTTTCTGGGGAAAAGCAAGTAACTGACAATGGCATTTTGACTCATTTGGGATTGCGGCAGAAGACAGATAACTACAGAAGACATGCAACTGCAGAAGACAAAGAGCTGAAGAAGACAGAGCTGCAGAAGACAGACAGCTGCGGAAGACAGACAGCTGTAGAAGACAGATAACTGCAGAAGAAATATAGCTACATAAGACAGGCAGCCCTTAGAACACAGTGAACTGTAGAAGACATTCATCTGAAGAAGACAGAAAACTGTGGAAGAAAGAGAGCTACAAAGGCAGACAGTTGCGGAAGACAGACAGCAGCAGAAGAATGACGTCCCTTAGTAGATAGATAGCTGAAGAAGACAGATAACTAGAGAAAAAGGCAACTGCAGAAGAAAGATCTGCAGAATAAAAAGAACTGCAGAGGACAGACAATGCCGAAGACAGAAAGATTCATAACAGTGAGAGAGAGCGCTGCGGAAGACAGTAAGTTGCAGAAGACAGAGAGCTGCAGAAGACAATTAACTACAGAAGACAGATAGCTGGAGAAGACAGACAGCCCTTAGAATACAGAGAACTGCAGAAGATATACAACCTCAGAAGATAGAAAGCTGCAGAAGGCAGAGCAATTTGGAAGACAGACAACGGCAGTAGACGGACAGCCCTTAGAAGACAGATAATTGCAGACGACAGACAGCTGGAGAAAATAAATAACGCAGATGAGGGAGAGAGCTGCGGAAGAGAAAGAGATGCAGAAGATATACAACTAAAGAAGCCAGAGTGCTGCAGAACACAGACAGCTGCAGAACACAGACAGCTGCAAATGACAGACAACTGCAGATGATAGAGGGCTACAGAAGACAGACCGATTCACAGGAAAGACATCTGCATAAGATAGACAACTACAAAAGTGTAAGAGCTGCAGAGGACAGACAGCTACATAAATCAGAGAGCTGTAGAAGAGAGATAATTGAAGGAGACAGACAGCTGCTAAATTCAGACAGCTACAGAAGACAAAAAAATGCAAAAGACAGAGAGCTGCAGAACACAGAGAGCTACAGAAGATAGATAACTGAAGAAAACAGAGAGCATCAGAGGACAGACAACTGTAAAAGACCGAGAGTTGCAGATGAAATATAACTGTTAAAGACAGACAGCTACAAAGGCAAACAGCTGCAGAAGACAGAACGCTACAGAAGAAAGCCAGCTGCAGAAGATGTAGATTTGCAGAAAATAGACCCGTGCGGAGGACAAACCTCACAGAAGAGAGAAATTATCGAATAACATGACCTGTATAAAGCAGAGAGGTGCAGAAAACTGCGGAGGAGATGCAGCTGCAGATAACAGACAGCACTTAGAACAAAAAGAACTGCAAAATAGAAACAACAGCTGAAGACAATAGCTATAGAAGACAGACATATTTAGAAGACAGACAGCTGCGACTGATAGACAACAGCAGAATACAGACAGCTGCAGTAGACAGAAAACAGCAGTAGACAGACAGCTGAAGAAAACAGACAGCCCATAGAAGACAGATAACTGCAGAAGACATACAGCTACAGAAAAAAAGTGTCTGCAGGAGACAGAAAACAGTAAAAGACAGAAATCTGCAGAAGACAGACAGCTGTGGAAGACAGACAACTGCAGAAAAGAGACCTTCACAATATATATATAACTGCAGATGACAGACTGCCCTTAGAATACAGAAAACTGCAGAAGGGAGAGAGCTGCATAAGACAGAGAGCTTCGGAAAACAGACAACTGAAGAAGACAGACAACTGCAGAAGACAGACAGTTGCAGGTGACAGACAGGCTTTAAAAGACAGACAGCTATAAATGACATAGCTGCAAAAGAGAGGCAGCATTTAGAACACAATGATCTACAGAAGTCATAAAACTGCAGAAGACAGAAAACTGTAGATGGCGATGAAAGGCACAAAGCAGTCAGATGCGAAAAACAGACAACTTCAATGGACATACAGCCCTTAGAAGAGAGATAAGGGCGGAAGACATACAACTGTAGAAGACAGACAGCCCCAGAAGATAGAGAGCTGCAGAGTACAGAAAACTGAAGAAGAGAGATAACTACAGGTGAATGACAGCTGCAGAAGACAGGAAGCTGCAGAAGATATGGAGCTGCAGATGACACTCAGCTGCAGAATACATATGGTTGCTAAAGAAAGAGAGCTGCAGAGGACAGACAGCACCGAAGACAGAAATCATCTGAAGACAGAGAGATGCAGGAGACTGCAAAAAAACAGCTGCAGAATACAGACAACCCTTAGAACACAGCAAACTGTAGAATACATCCAATTGCAGAAGTCAGCTAACTGTAGAACACAGCTGCAGAAAACAGCCAACTCTAGAACACAGGAAGCTTCAGAAGACAGACAGTTGCGGAAGACAAAAAACAGCAAATGACAGACAGCCCTTAGAAGAGAGAGAACTACATAACACATACAACTACAGAGGATAGAGAGTTGCAGATAGCAGACAACTGTAGAGGACAGAGAGATGCAAAAGACAAAAAGCTGTGGAAGACAGACAACTGCAGAAAAGAGCAAGCCTCAAAAGGTAGATAACTTCAGAAAACAGAGAGCTGGAAAATACAGAGAGCTGCAGAAGACAAACCACTCCAGAAGTTAGACAGCTTCAGATTAGAGACAGCCATTAGAACAGAGAGAACTGCAGAAGACAAACAGGTTCAAAAGAGAGAGACAGCTTCGGAAGACAGGGAACAGCAGAAGCCAGACAACTGCGGAAGACAGACTGCCCTTAGAAGAGAGGAACTTGCAGAAGACTTACAGCCGTAGATGAGAGACAGTTGCAGAAGAGAGAAAACTGTAGAAGATAGACAGGTGCGAAAAACAGATAATCGCAGAAAATAGAAAGCTACAGGAGAGAGATTACTGCATAAGACAGAGAGCTGCAGAGGACAGAACTGTAAAAATGAGAGCTAGAAAAGACAAACAGCGGCAGAAGAGAGACAGCTGCAGAAGAGAGATAACGGCAGAAGGAAGACAGACAAAGGCAAAGGACAAACAACTGAAGAAGACAGACAGCAGGAGAAGACGGATAACTGTAGAATACATATAAAGCTGCTGAAGATAAACAGCAGCACATGAAAGAATACTGCAGAAAACAGATATCTGCAGAAAACAGAGAGACTTAGAAGACTGACAACTGTAGATGAGAGGCAGCCACACAAGACAAACAGCCCTTAGAAGACAGAAAGCTATAGAAGATAGATAACTGAAGAAGAAAGCTAACTACAGAATACAGACAGCTGTAGAAGACAGAGAGCTGCAGGAAACAAACAAATGAAAAAGACAGACAGCTGCAGAATACAGAAAGATGCAGAGGATAGACTGCTGCAGGAGACAGAGAAGTGCTGAAGACAGATATGCAAAAGACACAAAACAGTAGAAGACATACAGCTGCAAAGGGCAGACAGCTGCAGAGAAAATATAGCTTCAGAAGACAGAAAGCTGCAGAAGGAAGCGATCGTGAGAAGACAGATAAGTGCAGAAGTCAGAGCTGCAGAAGAAGAAGATCTGCAGATGACATATAACTGCAAAGGACAGAAAGCTGCAAATGCAAAAAGCTGCAAAAGGTGGATAACTGCAGAAGATAGAGCACTACAAAAGACAGGTATCTGCAAAAGACAGAAAGCTTCAGAAAACACACAGCTGAACATGATAGACAGAACCGAAGACATAAGTCATTAGAAGACTCTTAGAAGAAAGAGAATTGCAGAAGACATACAATTACAGAGTACCGCCAGTTGCAGAAGACAGACAAATGTAGAAGACAGAGAGATGCGGAAGATAGCCACCTGCAGAAAATAGATATCTGGAGAAGATAGATGACTGTATAAGACAGACAGCTGCAGAAAACAGAGAGCTAAAGAAGACAGACAACTTCAGAAGAGAGACAGCTTCAGAAGACAGACAGCCCTTAGAACACAGAGCACTGAAGAAGACAGGGGTGCAAAAGACAGACAGCTGCAGAAGGGAGGTAGCTGCAGGAGAGAGACAGCGCTTAGATGACAGAGAACTGCAAAAGACATACAGCTGCAAAGTACAGATAACTGCAGAAAATAGACAACTGCAGAAAAGAGAGAGCTGCACAAGATAGATAACTGCAGAAGACAGATAGTTGCAAAAGACATAGCTGCAAAAACAGAGAGCTGCAGAAGACAAACAGCTGCGGAAGACAGATAACTGCAGAAGAAAGATGGCCCTTAGAACACAGAGAACTGCAGAAGGCAGATAGCTGCAGGAGACAGACACCTGCAGAAGACAGTCAAAGGCAAACGACACTGATTAACTGTCGGACCCTCCAAATGCCACTTAGCCTATGAGTCAATCTCGTATCTGGGAATCGGAATAGGAAAGAATCGGTTAATCACTCAGCAGGAAAAGGTCGAGGTCATTGCTAAGATGCCCCTACCATGGTCAAAGAAGCAGTTGCCTTCTTTCTTGTGGGTGGCGCCATTTTAGAGAAGATTTGTCTCTAATTTGTCGTGATAGCCGCGCCCATTAATGATCTCTTAAATAAACTTTCCCCCGACCCAATTAGATGAAATCCAAACGTGATCTACCAGTTTAGCTTGTTTAAGGAAAAATTAATTTCAGCCCCTATCCTTCGACTACCCAATCCCCAAAAGAAATTTGGGATCCGCACCGATGCATGTGGCGAAGGCATCAGTTGTGTATTGGTGCAATATGATGATGATGAGACTCCTTTGCCCATAGCTTATGCAAGTCAAAAACTATCGAACCGAGAAAGGGCGTTTGCAACTATAGAACAGCCTCTGTCCTATTTAAGTATCAGCAAAAGCCAGAACCGCTGGCTCATGCGATTCAGGCTATTGCTAATGGAATACCAATTTACAATAAACTATATGAAAGGCTCCGATAATTGTATAGCCGATAACTTAAGCTGAAACCCCACCGAGGGTTAATTAAACTCCTGTTAGTCTTAAAACCATTCATTTTATGTATATATGTAATGTGTTAAGATTTATTTGTGTAAGGAATTAACTGCCTAGGTACAACTGAATAGTCAGTTTCCTTTTTTTTGTGCTTTGTCGTAATCGATGTTTTTTTGTTAAATTGGAAGGTGTGATCCAGACATATTGGCCTCATGAGGCAAGGTTAAAATCGGCCGTTTACATGCCTATGTACGTCCGCGCGTGTGCGTACAATGTCAATAATCCTTAGTTTTGTAAGATGGTTAACCACGGTAACAGTCGGACTTGGAATTGCATCCCAAGACATGTATTTTGGGGGGGTTTTAGCGTTTATGTTTTTTTTTATTCCACTCGAGTTCTTCTCCCACCGCCATTACCTTCTTTAGAAGGGAGGAAATGTGGGGAAATCAATATCGCTAGGACAAACAGACGCTAGTTGGGTTACACAGTATCAACAGCTCATGGCATATGGACCGATAGGTTAACCTCCCCACCTCCTCCTTTGCCCCGCTGGCACAACAATCTTTGATATCGCTCGCAAGGAAAGATTATAATCACCAGATTTTTTAGCTTGTTAGTATAAGCAAAGGAAAGTGGGATAGCATTTAGAATAAAAATCTATGAAAAGGCTCACTGTCCCCTCCTATTATTTTGGTCTATTCTTGCCAAATAGACGAAATTTGCCTTTTTTCGACCTAAGCCAGAAGAGACCAGAAGAGCTAAAGGTCACACCATTGAAAAGTGATGCCCTAAGAGAGAAGCTCAAAGTTGGGCATTCATATCTCCTCTTCTACCCTATAGGGGATAATTGAGGTATATATATAAATCGATCTAGAGAAAAGATAAGAGAATCAAGTTAGCGATCGAGAGAAGACGAGTAACATAGTCATTCCGGGAATTAAAAACAAGTGGAACCGAGCGGGATTTTTCTTCCCTAAGCTGTTCCTTTTGGTCACATCGAAGAGTAGACCATCGATATAAAGAATCACTCTCATATCAATCTTGTCAGAGAAACCCCCTATCTCAGTTTTCGAATAAAAACAGAGATATCCCTCACCATTAAGGATTACTAAAGTGAAGTCTCACTCGAGAAAGGATTCACCTCTTGGTCAAGTCTCATCATCGAGAAGCCCCACAAGTGAGACCCAAGGATTGAAATAATCATACATCCACAATCCTCTTCGCATATATCGTCAAGTCAAGAAGCATCGCCACATGCGCCTCACTTACCTCAAAGTCAGCTGTAATTATCCTTCGCTCAGCGAGACGAACAGCTGTCTTCCGATCCAGTCTCACGTTGGCGATAATTCAAGCCATCGACGACTCATCCCATCAATGATCTTCTCGTTCAGGGTCATCACCACGTCAGACTCCAACCTAATTTGAAGGTAAAAGGATCCCAACTTATTTAATGTTCCTTAGTTAACATTACGTACTAAAGTGAATTTCTACGTTAAACATCACGTAGTACTCATTGGTAGTAGTAATTTTCAGTTAGATCCTCTTATTATAGCCTTAGTATATTTAAAGTTTTATTATTTCATTTTTTTATGTAATTAAAAGTATATTTGGGGCCTAGTTGTTTAGTTAAATCCTCAAAACGCTGCCTATGGCAATAGATATATAATATTACGAATCCTCCTTGTTTAAAGAATCAAATCAAAAGATAAATAAAAGTATAGCACTCTTAGAGAAAACAAAGGAACCGAGTTATTCATGTACAAAACGAACGTACATACTTACTCGGCCATAATCACGACAGGCGTGCAATTCATCCAACTTTTATATGTAGCCGAGTCTGTACCTGTGTTCCACAATCCATCCCCTCAGTGACTTGGCAGGGGCAGAAAAGTGAATCTGTGAAACAAAGGCCACG
This sequence comes from Ceratothoa steindachneri, assembly GCA_963969495.1. Taxonomy (NCBI): domain Eukaryota; kingdom Metazoa; phylum Arthropoda; class Malacostraca; order Isopoda; family Cymothoidae; genus Ceratothoa; species Ceratothoa steindachneri. Next base: position 54,013,256 of record OZ018332.1, read on the forward strand.
GTGGAAACTCACAAGTGAATCAGAACTTCCAACTAAGCTCGTAAATAGGAACAAATGCTCACAATTACGAACACCCTCCTCCTGCACTAGCAAAGATATTCATGGTTAAGCTTAAGTGGGGCTCAACCGGTGCCCGGCAGGGAAAGGGAGTCAATGATAAACATGATAAGGGGCGAGGTCACCCTGAAAGACATAAATCTACTAGATTTCATTTCCCTAGATCGCGAAGTCCGATGTGGCGTTCTTAAACCCCTTGCTAAGATAAACTTACCAAGAGAAGCGACCTCTTAGAAATCTAAACAATTCAACCCTAAAAAATTACCTCCACTACACCGTTTATCTGATTGCATCCCTTAAATCTCCCTCTAAGTATCTCAACTAACCTGGGACGAAAGGAAGTGAGGGAGAGTTGTATGCCATTCCATTTCATTGTGCTACGTATATTCTCCTTTTTTGTCTATCTTGTCTATGTATCACGCATATATTTCCCCTTACTTCACTATTAAGAAAACTGTTAAAAATGGGAATAAACAAATAAATAAACAAATAAATTTGCTGTGTGGTTGGTTCTTTCCTCTCTTAAATTGAGTGTTCTTCGAGCCCTCGGCGGACAAGAAATGGGCTGCCATTAAAGGCCAGCTATTTTTAATCAATTGGAGTCATTAGAATGCGATTTTTGCGCATTGCACAACCGATTATTGATGGAGAGGTAAAACCTATGTAATTATAATGCGGAGAATTGCTAAGTTTTATTGCCAGAGGTATTTTAATGGCTAGGAATTGACCTTTTCTGTAATTGGCTTTCTTTAATAAATATGATTGCTTTTGATTTAAAAGCGAGTCTTTGAATTCCACTGGGACACACACGGAGAAACGCACACCAGAGAACGCAGATTTAATAGAATTCCACCCGCTAGGATCTACACACATACACACACACACACACAACCCCAAAATACGGTAGAATTTCATACATGTTTATTTTCTTATTGGCATTTGGCTTAAAAGTAGGAGTTTCAAGGGTGTTTAAGACATTTGGTATTATGGGTCGTTCCTAAAAACAAAGAGGTAGGAGTTTGTAATGGTCGGTGTTTGGTAGGCTTCCATATATGAATTGCTATCAGTTTTTATCCTTCATTATGCTTTTCCTATCATTGCACTGTTTTTGCATCCATCATTCTCTTATCTCGACTTTAATCTCTATCCCTCCTGTGATTCCTCTATTTAAATGAGATGACAGAAACGGTATTATACTTGGCCGTTTAACACCTCTTTCACCCGTTGTTGGATCTAAACAATCGTGCAAAAGAGGGGCAGATGACGAGTAGAGAGAGTGCCAGTTTCTCTTTATCTACTGGGGTCAGGAGGGCGAGCTGCTAATGCAGGTTTCAGTTGTAGCGGGAGTATTGCACCTGTTACACGATCCGCCGCCCTTGAGGGGGGGGGGAGAAGTGAGTACAAGCATCAGGGAGTATCAGAAAGACGGGTAAAAATACTAGTAGTAGCTACGTAAGATGAGGAATAGTTAAACGTGGGTGTAGATTCAACCTCCCCTGTAAAAATGAGATAAGAATAACCCCCAAAATGGTGGCTTAGCCCGAAGAAACCCACAAAAAGTTAGTTTAGAATGAACCGCACAAAAGGGTGTTTAGAATGAAAAAAACTCAGGGAAAGTGAGTTGCGAATGAACATCGAAAAGGGGGTTTAGAAAGAACAAACCTCCCAAAAGTGAGTTTAGAATGAACCACCCCCCTAAAAAATGAGATGAGAATGAACCCCGATAAGGGGGCTTAGAATGAACAAACCTCTTAAAAGTGAGTTAGGAATGACCCTCCGCAAAGAAGGGTTAGAATGAACAAACCCCCAAAATGAGTTTGAATGAACATCCCAAAAGGGCGTTTAGAGTGAGCCTCCCTAAAAGGGGTTTAAAATGAACAACCCTCCCAGCAAAAAAAATTACCACCATCTTGATTAGTGTCAAGCTTGTACGCAGCAAAGGCAAGAGTAGTTCTAAAGGTCAAAGGTATCTTATATAATGGTCGCTTTTGAGGTGATCCGAAGCATCAATGTGTAGACCATTTTTATACATTCATCAAGGTATTTGCATTCGACAACCTGAATAAAGATGGATTTATCTCGGGATTTAGACTTAAACAAGGGGTTAAAACTATTCGAAAATTGTCTCGTCGATCATATTTTATGCATTATAATCAAACATGGCACATAATTTCTATTCATGAATATTTTTTATTCTACCCATTTTGTTACAGAGATGAGAATGATTAGGTGGACACAGCCCTCACAGCTAACGCTCGTATCATAAAATACCAGTTAATTTTTACGAACTTTATGCTTTCAGGCTGCTTAATACGCTCTCCCACCACCACCAATTAGAGAAGTCAAGGATTGGCAGGGCGATGCTCTCTATAAATATAGAAAAATATTACGGCATTTTATGTATGTATAATCGACACCTGTTCGTTAACAGCTTCGTGCTGCTGTTTAAGCTATGGAACGAAGCCTTTACAGGGCGATGTGCATTAATGCATGCGCCACATCTACACTAAGTTGGGGTTGCCAACAGGTTCATAAAACAGGCTGCAAATGAAGAGTTCCAAGTATATCTTTTCACTCGAAATCATTGCCACTACATTACGTGTTTACTCGCTCATGTGTGTCAGCTGCACACAGCTGTGGTGTGTAGTTTGTATAACAAAGAGTACACAGTCACATTGTCAATTGGAATTGCATCATATTGTATTATATATTATTTTAAAGGGATTTTTCTGAATTGCAATATGATATGGACATTTAATATTACCCAATTGTAAAAAGAATATGATTGATTTAAATAGCATTCGTGGGCAGGGCTTAAATTCGAACATAATGCTAGGCTTTCGAATTGTGTATACTACTAGTTTATTACAAATGACGAAGAGATGGGGGAAAACCCCAATATTAAAGAGGGTATGTTGGGCGAAGGTCTCATTTCGATATAATCACATTTAAGTTCGAATTCAAATGCGATTGCCAGACGTCGTCAGGTGTTTCGATGTCTCTTGTTTTTATGGAGTGCTTCGCCCCTTCGGCGAGGATCTTTAATGTAGTCACTAAATTTCCTTGAAGTGGGTTCCGGTGTATTAAAAATTTACCAACTTTACTATGTGGAGTCTCCAGAAACTGTTACGAGTATAAATGAGTTAGAAATAAAGGAGGAAAACCATTATTTTAGGGGTTTTAGATTGGAATTAGGTACAGTTACATGGGATGGATCATGAATCTCCCGCGCATGCACGATGTACTATGAAGGCTGCTAATATCTACTGTAGTACTACATAATCTTTTGTATAGATTGAATGGTAAATGAGCTTACTTACTTGGGTCAGTAACATGTAGTTTGCCTACAAAGCATTTGTTCTAATTCTTGGAGAAGAAGAGTTTCAAAGATACGGCATCAGTTCTACTACTTGGAGAACAAAGGATTTTTAAAGACAAGGCATCAGTTGTAGTTCTTAGAAAATCAGAGAGTTTCAAAAGCATGGCATCAGTTCTACTTCTTGAACAAGAAGAGTGTTTTAAAATGTGCTTCAGAACTCCTATCACTCTTGAGATTTAAACTCACCTTGTATTCCTGAGTAAATGTCTAAAATTCCCCTGTCCCTAATTTATTTCTAGGATGACTAAACATGAAAATAACACTCTACTTATTTTCTCAATTAAGAGTGGATATACATCTAACCTTTACTAATTAGAAAAATTGAGGCCAGGTAGGCTTTGCGAGTTGTTCCTTCTCCACAAATGTATTTCAAGAACTCTTTATGTTTATTTTTACCTTCTTTTTCTGACAGCACTTTACTTTATACTGTCTTCAATCGGATGCCTTATGATAAAATTTTCCAGTGATTTCAAAGAATAAAATAAGCCTTTACAAACATTGGCTACGGCCCTTGAGTAGATGTATTGGCATTTTATTTCCAATATTTTTTCTAAAATTACTACTTTCAGCGCTATCTCAACCAACATCGCTGCCTTTCAAAGTTGTAATTCGGAATAACAATGGCCTTTGTATGAACGTGTTTGGAAGATCCCATTACTGAACTATTCAATCGCTCAGGTTAACAGAACACATGTGAGCACTCGAGTCTTGATAACTACGAAAAGCTCTTTTCGCAAAGCAGTCGTTCTGTTACTCCGAAGTCGTGGACTATCTAAACACTCTCGCCTGAAAACATCATCTCACTTGATTTATAAAGAGCCGTCTCTTACCACGCAACTCAACCACCAAAAAGCACTACATAATTCTACTGAAGATTGTTCATTCCCCTCTCTAATACCATTAAACAAGTATCAATTCTGACCGATGCAAATATACTGGACGAGTAGATGTAAATGTCCATATTCAATTTTAAAATTTTAACTCAACTACTCCAGTTCTGCATGTAGACTACAATCTGCTTAATTCAACATGACGGTAAAATCAAGCAAGGGCGGTAAGAAAGATCTCAACCGTCAAGTAACTCACTCAAGCTCATAATCAACTAAATAGGAAAAAATCCGTCAATTTATGGCTGCTTGTTGATGCAATCTCTAAACCTGCCTATCTTTAGTCAGTGAAAACACTACAATTTAATTAATGCGAAAATCAAAGCTTGAAAATCACTAACATTCATCATAAAAGAACATATTTTGTGTGTACCTTTATGGTAGATAATTCAGATCAGTATCAAACTAATGATTCTTTTTATATATTATATCTAATGCACACTGCAACTTAATTCAGATGAGTGTAGCATCCAGTTTGTTTACGTTTGGTATTTGAGCAAACCCTCTTTGAATGCACATAATGATCAAATCAGGTTTGTTTTCAGTCTTTTTGGAGGGAACTCCTCTGCTCTTATAATTAAAATGCTTATTAAGCTTAATATATATATATATATATATATATATATATATATATATATATATATATATATATATATATATATATATATGCAAGGGTTGGACAAAATAATTGGAACATGTGTTAAATTCAATGAATATTTATTTTATCCGGAGTTGGTCCTCCTTTTGCTTTCTGAACAGCGTCGATGCGTCTTGGAATTCACTCATACAGCGTCCCTACTTCATTGAGAGGAATCTTGATCCATTCTTCTTGCAATTCCTGCTTCAGCTGTTTCAGACATAACGGTGGAGTGTAACGACTTCTAACTTGTCGCTCCAAGACACACCACAAATGCTCAATAATATAAAGATCTGGAGATTGTGGGGGCCAGTCCATGTTTTGTAGCTCACTCCTATGTTCTTTATAGTAATTCTGAAGCACATGAGCGGTGTGTATTTGGGTATTGTCAACTTGAAAAAAGCACTCACCATCAGAGAATAATGTCTGCACAATGGGATCGACTTGATCTTTCAAGATATTTAGATATTCGTTGCTGTTGATCCTACCATGCAGGGCAACGATTTGACCAAGAGAATTCCAATATATGGCTGCACAAACCATCACTGACCTTCCACCATGCTTCACTGTAAGAAGAAGGCAGTCAGGATTAAAAGCTTTCCCGGGTTGCCTCCACACATAAACTCGCCCTGCAGTGGAGAAAAGAGGAACACTGGACTCGTCGGAGAATATTACTTGCTTCCATTGGTCAGTCAACCAGCCCTTGTGATATTTTTGAATGTTTTGATGAGAAAGCAAAGGTTTCTTGATGGCAGCTCTTCTATGATATTCGGCCTAATTGAGCTCACGGCGAAAGGCTTTGGGCGAAACTGGGCAAGTGAGATGTTGATTTAACTCTGAAGTAACTTTAATAGCAGTTGTCCGGGGATTTTTCATCCCAATGCGTTTCAGTACTCGTCGATCTCTTTCAGTGAGCTTCGAAGTCCTGTAGGAATTATTTCTTCTGTTGTAAATTTTGCCCTGCTTCCTAAATTCTGTCATGGTCCTTGATATCGTAGTTCTGCAAAAAAAAATGGAGTTTATCTGTTCTGGTAAAGGAAGCTCCTGCAATTCAATCTCCAACAATTTGCCATTTTATGAACTCAGTGAGGGCAAGCATCTTAGCATCAACCACGATCTGATACAGAAATACATATAATCATTAAAGTTGATAAATAAAACGATGTATCTACAATAAAAAAAACAACACTCACAATGAAATTTGGATGGATATTTGTAATATAATGGCTCATTGAAATATTGATGTTAAATTTCTACGCTTCCAATTATTTTGTCCAACTAAGCCCTGTATATAAATATATATATAGCAACGTCTAAAAAGTTGGTAAGACCAGTATTTCCTTCACAAAATCAAAGTAGTTTACGATAACCTACAGGTATAAACTACATATGGGTAAGGGGTAGGAAAGTTTGATGAAGGTTAAGAGCAGATAATCAATTAAAAAAAAACATTGAAGTGTTTAAAATGATCCGAATTATAGTGGAAACAAATTTCTATTGAAATAAACGATTAAATTATCACTGGAAAACATTTGTTTAAAGTTATAAGTAATTACTGTTGATGCTTTGTTTTCTCCTGCCCCACAAAAGTTGTTCCGTTTGCCCTGAAGAATTTCCCATAGTTCTCTAACTGTCTTCGGATTCCTCTCTTTACACTTTTCTCCGAGTGTCCTACAAACATTCTAAATGGAATTTAGGTCCGAACTATCTGTAGGCCAGTTTATAGCAGGGATTCGGTGGATTCGATGAATGTTTTCACCAATTTGGCAGTGTGGTAGGTGGCATTATCCTGCATGACCATTCATGTTAAACTTTGTAGGCTCATAGGTGGTGGAAAAGCACGATGTTGCAGCAATTCCCTGTACACTTGTGTATTTATTGTGCCTCGTGAGCGCATAACTGGCCCAGTGCCTTCTATCTAAATCACGCGGCAGACCGTGAAACTTCTTTGTGCCAAACTTCACACTCTTTCTGATGCAATTGGTTAACAATCATTTGCCTGCTCTGCAACGAACGAAGCTTCTGCCATCAGACTCGAACAAATATAACTTTGATTGGCCAATGAAGTGGACTTAGCTTCTTTGGTTATCCACCCATGTAACGTCTCATTGGCGAATATAAGATGAGCCGGCTATTTATCCTGACTGATCAATGGGTAGACCGCGGATGTGCAAGGCTTTAAGAGTGTCTTCACTAGCAACGTGACACAGTTTTCCTAGAAACAATGATAGAAAAATTTCACTAATCTCTCAATAAACAGAGGTAGCCGTCATAAAACGATCCTTCTTCAATATTTAAGTAATGGCTGAGTCTTTACTGGCCTACCGATTGATTGACAAGCCTCATGTAAAACTGTTGTGTCATATGCTAAGAGAATATTATGGCTTATTCTTTTGGGGTGGGTGGCAGTCTCTGCAATGGCTCTAATTGAAAGACCATCTTAGTGGCAAGCCTTTATATTCAGCTAGCAGACAGCGAGAGGCGTGAGAACTCCCTTATGTATGCCACCTGCACGACAGCCCGGAAAAAAATGGACCTAAAGTACACGAGAATGAAATGAAGTTAATTGCTATGCAAACAATATGACGTCTCTCTACAATGAAACTAAGCATTCAATCATTTTGTATTCTCCAATTTCTCTCGTAAATTGCTCATCCACTGGATAAAATTCGTTTTATTCATCTGAATTTCTATAAACTTTGCTAATACGTAGTTTATATTTCTACTTTATCTGACACCAATGTTTAAAAGCTTGAAATTTCTCTGGACAAAGTTAAGGAAGATGTTGTTATAGAAATACAAGCGTTCTGATATTTTCGGACGGTACCGTATATACATCAGTGGCTAAACGTTTTCGAACACCTAGAATTTTTCAGATTTTTTTTGGGGGGGGAGGTATGTCTGTGACTATGTTGAGGAAGGTTTGCATGCATGTGTCCAATACAGCTCGGAAGCAAAAAATTACTAGATTCCTTATTACTTCTTGGTAATATCTAAAATGGCTATGCTAGTGAATTAATGAAATCATGGTATCAGTATGTTGCAGTCAAAATATCTTCGTATAACACATCCTATTTATTGATTAATATCATAGTCCAAGTCGAAAGTATCTGATAATACTAGGATAATGGCGAAAACATGTATCTACATAAACTGCAGAAGAAAGAAGTCTATTGGCCCATCTGCACAAGGGGGGTTTCAGCAGTCAATAAATCTCCAGGAAGTTTGGCGGATCACATTATGGTGTTAGATATGTGTTGAAGAGGATCAGAAAGAATGGAAACAGCTAAAATCGACGTCCTTCTGGACAACCCAAGTCACTACCTAGCGTGATGATAAGTCTTTACGTCATATTAAATTTAAAGATCGTAAGAAAACACCAGGAATAAACAGAACGTGGCCAGGGTATTGCATCTGTCAGAGCAGCCCTTTAATAGGGACTAAAGACATGAAAATCACGCCAGAATCCTTTGGATCGCATCTGTTTCATGCGTCCGTTGAGAGGGGTCTTAGGGTCCGATGAGTCCGCGTTCCAGATATTCTTGACCACTGGCAAATTTAGGGTCCGCAAAAGGCAGAGAAACCGTGGAATCTAACTACATAGTGCCAACAATAAAGCATGGTGGCCAAACTGTAATGGTATGGGCCTGCATGCAAATTTCTGGGTCTGATTGTCTCATCATTTGTGATGACACCATGAAATCAGAGGAGTACTAAGCTGTTTTGATAGATTGCATGCTTCTCTCAGCTCAAAATCTCTCGAGAAATGCTCGGAAGGTAATTTTCCAGCAGGACAATGTCTTATGCACCAGTCTTCGTTCACTACACTGCGGTTCAGGAACAGCAATACTCGTATCACGGTGATGAAATGACCACCTCCTTCTCCTAATAGGATTACACATGAAGACCTCTGGCAGGATCTTAAATAGGAAATAATATATCGTCAACCAGCCTCCAATTAGCAACTGAAAGCAGTCAGTACGCAGTAGTGGGTAATCATCACAGCCTTCAGCTGTCACACCTTCGTGGAGACCATGCCTTAAAGAATAAAAACACTTCTCACTGCCTAGAGTCTTTTGACACTCTGCTCAGCTACCAGTGTCAATTTTAGTTGGCTGTAGTTTTCACAGAGACTCCTCTGCTAATCTGTTTTATGTTGTTGTGTTACATGTTTTGTTAAAATTTGTATTTTGTTAATTATCGTTGATTCTTTTGGCATATATAACTTATTGCTATTGATTTTTCCATATGTTACTGTTATTGTCATATTGATATGCAAATAAAAACTTTACGACCGTGAATTTATCTAATTTTTGCAAATTTCAGAGATGTTCAAAAACTTTGGGACACGGGTCTGTATATTGTTGAGTGTCGTCGACAACAAACAGAGAGTCACAAGGAGTCACAAGGAAAAGTAGTACCTCAAGGTACATTGCTGACCACACAGTAGAGGTACTTATTTGGGAAGGCCCTAACCTATAGCATAAGAGAAAGCTCTCCCAACTCACTTATCCCATTCGCCTTTGCGGGCCAGAAAGCAGAAAATATATCAGATTGTGCTATGAAAGGAACACAATCAGGAATATTTTATAGAAAAGTTAAACCTATCTACTTGCTTCTAAACCATACGCATATTATAATCTATATCAAAGTGGTGCTATCTAAGTGAAGTTGTGGATTATCTCTTCAAGTCGAGATTTGAACTGTTTGACTGACGAACTGTTCACCATTTATGGTTGTAGACGGTTCCACGTTCCACAGATTTTGTGCGAGAAGTTGCCGCAAATGCTAGTATGGAATTGCAATAATTCCAGTTTGTAACTGTGGTTACGTGTAGCATTTGCGTTTAACGCGGAAAGCATCCTGTGATCTACGTTTTCAACTCCGTATTATTTTAAAAGTTTCAAACAGCTGGCCTCTTGAACCAAAGCGTCTCCAGGGAGAACATTCCCAGTTGTCGAAGCCTATGCTGATAACTTTTATATCTAAGGGAGAGGATCAGTTTTGTGGCTCTGGCCTGTACCCTTTCCAGCCATTCAATGTCCTGCCGCAGGGTTGACGACCAAAATTGAACGGCGTATTCAAGGTGTTACCGGACTAAAGAGTTGTACAAGGAGAGAACAATTTGCTTAGTTCGGAAGCAAAAATTGCCCCTTTATGTACCCCAGAATTATCTGGGCCCTCTTTTCTACCTGGAGCCACTGCTTGGAAAACCACAGGTCACTACTAATTAGTACGTCTAAATTTTTCTCACGATCAGTGGTATCTAGCTGTTTGTCTAGCAAGGAGTAGTTTTCCCGAGGATAGCTTGGCTAATCTGCACTATCTTGCACTTTTCAAGGTCAAATGGGATCTTCCACCTATCGAACCACTCACCTATGCTGAAAAGGTTATTTATGAGGTGTTTCACTTCTTTTTACGAACTCACACTACCTCCAAACTTGCTTTCGGTGGCGAAATTGGCTATCGAGCAGAGTAGTCCCTTGTCTATGTCATTGATTTAGACGATAAACAATAGAGACCCGAGTACTGATCTCTGCGCCACCTCGCTACTGACCGGCTCCCATTGCGAGGCTACTACGTTGACCTTCACTCCTTGACTGCGTCCCGTTTGCTAGTTTTCTATCCATTCGGCTTCCTTACCAGTAATTCCGAGGTCCTGGAGCTTGTTCATCAACCTGCGGTATGGTACCTCATCGAAAGCTTTATGAAAGTTCAGATATAATATATTCACAGCTCGACTATGGTCATACTTACTCAAAATAATTTGGAAAAACTCTATTAGATTAGTGAGACAAGAACGATTCTTGTAAAATACATGCTGGAAATCCCAGATCAGATTGCCTGAATCTTATTGCTGCACTTTTCGGTCTGCGATTATTCCCTCGAGCGGTTTGCGCAAGATGGATGTCAGACTAATAGGCCGATAATTTTCCGGGCATTCTTGGTCCCCCTTCTTGTAGATTGGGCTTACATCTGCTATTCTTCAGTCTTCCGGCCCCCCACTAGTTTTCAAAGACACGTTAAAAATTGTGGTGAGGTGTGTAGAGACCTCTTTGCTAACTTCTTGGAGGACTCTAGGAAGAAAGCCATCCGGACCTGGAGACTTATACGGGTTAAGATTTCCAAATCTGACTGCTACTTATTTCTATCTAAGACTATTTTGCAAAGGTTTTCTTTTCTTCGAGATGCCCCCCCAGCCTTGGAGCTAGACCATCTGCTTTCCTTGTAAATACGGAAACGTATTAGTCGTTCAAATGGTTGGCGATGTCTGGTTCTGACTTACTTAATACGCCATTGCCATCTCTTAGCGGTCCTATGCTATGAAGAATCGGTTTGCGGATATTGACATGCAGGCAAAATTCTTTCGGGGTCTCTTTACTGAGTGAGGTCACTCAAACTTCATCAGTGCGCTTAGCTCTGCGTACCAGTGCTTTAACTTGCCTACACTTTTCCCTATATTAATGAAGCCTTTCTTAATTACGGTTGGTTTTCCAGTTGTTGAATGCAGTTTTTCTGTTCTTTATCGCCTCGGCGATGCCACGATTAAACCACTTCGTTTGGAGAGGCTCGTCGCTCATTATCCTTGTTGTTACCAACACAGAGAGTTGGCCATAAAGTTTTCTTTAAATGCCAACCATTTCCGCGAGCCTCAGTTTTATGTTGCAGATCAAGCCGAGCTATCGCATCCCGTATACCTACAAAGTTCGTGCGTTGGAAATCGGGTTTAAAGATAGCGACGCTAGAGCTTCGGTCACATGAAATGTGGACGGAAAACGTTACTGTGCGGTGATCGATCCCGCCTAGACACAGAGGGTGGCGGTGTGATGTTGTATGTCAAGGATACTCCCAACTCGATGGATTGCAATATGGTATCCGACCATGAACTACTAGGTGTTGACCTAGAGATAGGTCCTGCCAAATACAGGACCATGGTGCTTTATAGACCTCCTGCCCAACTCGTTGAAAAAAACAGAGATCTGTACCAGCTACTAGGAGAACGTGTCGAAGACAGAGTGTTTATCGTCATGGGAGATTTCAATACACAAGTTGACTGGGAAACCAGAGAACCCTGTGGCGAGAACGCACTACTCCTGGAGTTCGCGAACAACTAGTTCCTCACTTAATGGGTGAGAGAGCTAACGAGAGAAGACAATATCCTTGACTTGGTTTTCACCTCTGAGGATGACATTGTTGAGGACCTCTCTGTTGGCGAAGGGGTCGGTGGCAGTGACCACCGAATAATTAGATTTGTAGTCAAAGTCCTGAAGGCAGGGCCTGCAACTAGTAAATCGAGGAAACTCGATTTAAAAAGAGAAGACTTTGCAGGTCTTCGTGCTGGACTGACTGACGCGAGGCTAGAAGTGTGCGATGTTGTTGAAGACTCGTGGAACAGTTTTAAAAATAAGTTCATAGGTCTTCAATCACGTTTCATTCCTCTGAAATGTCCCCGTCGGTCTTCTGTTCAACCAAACTGGTTTAATCGAGAAATCAGCCAACTGCTTAGGGAGGTGAGAACTGTGTACCGGCAATCGAAGATCTCGGGCGACTTTGACGAATACCGGAGGCTAGCCAGGAGAGTGAAGTCCAGCATAAGGGCTGCTTAGCGGTCTGAGGAACTCCGAGTGGCGAGACGCTGTAAAGAGAATCACAAGGAGTTTTTTGATATGTGAACAGCTGTAAACCAATCCGTCGGACGATTGGCCCTTTGAGAAATGAGGAGGGGGCATTAAAGCATTCAGATGCAGAAAATGCAAACCTCCTCAACGACTACTTCTCTTCAGTGTTTACTGAAGAGTGTGGTCCCATCTCCCAGCCAATGGATTCCTACTCGGGGTAAAAGCTAGAAGATATGGACTTCACCGAAGAAGAAATAAATAAGAAGATCAGTGACCTAATGACGATCAAGTCACCTGGCCCGGATGGGTTTCTACCTAAAGTGTTGAAAGAAGTGCGCGAGCAAGTGTCACAACACCTGAGCGAAATCTTCAGCATGTCAATCAGGACCGACTGCGTTCCTAGAGACTGGCGTGAAGTGGAGGTGACTCCTATCTTCAAGAAAGTAAACCGAAGCCAACCGTCAAACTACCGACCTATCAGTCTGACTTCGATAGTCGGTAAACTCATGGAAAGTATGATGGTGGACAAAATGACGTGGTATTTAGAGTCAAACCTGCAACGGTCATGCCTGACGAACTTGTGGAATTCTTCCACTTCGTCTTCAGTGAGCACGATCGGGACAAGGCGGTGGATGTGGTGTACTTAGACTTTCAGAAAGCCTTTGATAAAATACCACACCGCCGCTTTCTCCGGAAAGTGTAAGCGCTGGGCATAGACGGAAAAGTAGCCATATGGATCGACAACTGGCTAAGTGGCAGACGGCAACGGGTGGTGGTGAATGAACAGGCTTCTGAGTGGGTGCCCGTTACTAGCGGGGTGCATCAAGGTTCTGTCCTGGGACCACTACTATTCATCATCTACGTCAACGACATTGACGGTGACATGGTTGCCAAGATTTGCAGATTTTTCGACGATACCAAGCTTGGTATGAACGTTGAAAAGGATGGAAATACTTCCCGCCTGCAGGAAGATCTTGGGAAGAGTGGGGAGTGGTCGGACACGTGACAAATGCCTTTTAACGTGAAAAAATGCAAAGTAATGCATATCGGCCACAGAAACCCCCAATCACAGTATATCCTTAAGGGCACTGCTCTTGAATAGAGTGACACTGAGAAAGACTTGGGTCTAACTATTACTAGCGACCTCAAGTTCTCGAAACAGTGCATCGAGGCAGAGAAGAAAACCCAAAGGATGTTAGGCTACATAAAGCGCCAGTTTCGATACCGTAACAATGAGATAGTACTTTGTCTGTACAACTCCCTCGCTTGGCCGCACCTGGAGTATGCCGTACAATTTTGGAGTCCTTTGTTTTGAAAGGATATCGCAAGGTTGAAACGCGTACAAGCCAGGGCAACCAAACTGATTCCCTCTATCCGACATAAAAGTTATAAGGATAAATTAAAGGAATTAGATCTGTTCTCGCTGGAAACCCGTAGACTGCGTGGTCAGCTCATCGAAGTTTTCAAAATACTTAGAGGGTTGGACAATGTTGACTACCGGGATATTTTAACACTGAGTGAGAACAGAACGCGCAATCACGGCTTCAAACTTTAACTGAAGCGTTACAACCGCAATCTGTGTGAAAAAATTTCACTTACAGTATCTGCGGTAAGTGGAACGCACTTCCAGTGGAAGTTTTCAACAGTGAATTTGTTGACCAGTTCAAGTCAAGACTAGACAAAGTCTTGAAAAGTGGCCTATTAGGGACGCAAAACAATTGAGCAGCCTTGTGCCTGCTCTATTGTTAGTCCAAAGGTACCCTCTTTGAATGGACCATAAGGTCTCCTAGGGTACTTCCTTCCCTTGTTACTCCTTGTTACTCTCTCACGCTGAGGCCAGAAACCATGTCGTCCTCAGTGGCAAAGTTTTTAAAAAATAAAACTTTTAGGGAACGCTGGCTATTCCGTACGTTCCATACGCTAATGTGTATACCGACTACTCGGTTGTAGTCTTGTTTTCAGATTAAGACGCATCACCATGAACGCCTTCTTAGTTGCCTGGGTCTTTTTCACCCGGGACCGGGTCATGGTCATAGGCAAGGCTTCAATTACTCCTTTTGGTTTGCGGTTTAGCATGGCCTCCTGCAGCAAGATGCTCCACATTGACCTCTTCTCGCGGCTCGTCTTGAGTCTTATGGTCATTGTTACCCGTCGTGTTGCCAACTTGCTCGTCCTGTGCGACCCATCAAAAACCAGAAGACATCCCTGTCGATGAAATCGGCAAGAAACTTCCTTCCTCGGTTGTTTACGTAGACCCCATCCTCCATGTATAGGTCAGCTCGTCCGAAGAACGAGTCAAACGGGTCTACAAACTTAACTCCTGTCAAGACACAAAAGTGACCTAGACGTTTGTTAATGCCAAGAAGTTTTCTATGTGAGTGCGTTGTAGCAAACTTTCTGGGTAGCATCGCCATGAGCATGGCCTTGCTGGTCTTTGAAAAAAGATCTTCTGCAATCTTCATCGATGTCTTAAAATTATATGTTCAGTTTGCCCGCCTCTACACCCTCCAAGGACAAAATCGTTTCCACTGACCATTAAGGCAAATAGGAAGCTTGTGAAGAAATTACGTTCTTCTTAACTTCGTCTCAAAGTGCCTCGTTATACCACCCGGGGAGGCATGGTAACTCCTATCGGTAGCCCCTCCCCACACCCAGGTGGTACTAAAGGTCTCTCATCTGTGAGTCTTCCTCCACGTTTTCGTCCGACAGGATCGCAAAGTGAGTTGGTGTCCTCTAAGGATCCTCTAGGGCAAGGGAGGTCGTCATCTCCTGCTTCTTCTTCTTCTTACTGCTTCCTTCCTTCTTAATTCCTGGAACTGTCCTTCATTCGAGATATCACTCCTAACCTCCAGTGAACCTCCACTGACGGTGCTGTTACGCTCGTATTGGCCGCTTCACTGCTGTGGACTGGTGATCCTCTCGCAGTTGCTACTTGCCCTTTCCTCATTCTTCTTCGCTTCTTTATTTTCGTCTTTTTCAGAAGATTTACTGCGGCAACTTTAATACGAACTCCTGCACCCAAATGTTATCGTTCTCGATATTCTGGGAGTTCGTTTAAGGTGCGTCCAACACAGAAGGTCTCGCCGTCTTGAAGGTTGCTGTGTATCTAGCGAGGTCAGCCTAACTTTACTCTGTTCCTTGACTCCCAGTCTTAGCTCTACCCAGAGGCTAAAAAAAAATAATTGTGGTACGAGATTTGTTTTTAATGAAGTTTTGCTCCTCGGGAGCTTCTTCAAAGTAAGAAGAAACTAAGAGAAGAAAGCTCAAAGTATTGAAGTGAGTGAGGGTGGAGAGAGATGTGTATAGAGAATTTCAAGAAAAGGGCAAAAAACAGCTATTATTTATAAGGTAGGATGAGAAGAGAAAGAACTAAGAGTACATAAGAATGCAAGGAGACTGGAGACCAGAGTATGCTTTTGAGTTTTGTTTTGTGTTTGTTTTCTAGTTGTCTCTTCTTTTGCAGTATTCTTACCAAGAAAAATGGCAATGCAAGCAGCGATGGTATGGGGTTAGTATAGGGCTGTTAGATTGGTGTATTGGATAGTCACTCGCTTGGCGTGGATGAAAAGCTTCCTTCAAGCATGCCCGATGTACTATGAAAGTGGCTACTCATTGCTATACTACAGTTTATACTTGGTTTATGTTATTGTTAAGTTTGAAATTTTAGCGTTTTTATTTTTTTTTTCTTGCGTTCCATAATGGATGTGTGTATGGGTTTAGAGTGCTTTTATTAATGTATGTGACTGTAGATAGATTGCGTTAGGTGCTTAGGTGTTCCATCTTTAATTAAGGTTTGTGGATTTTAATATTTTGGTTGAAATAAGGTTATTAGGTCGTAGTCGGTAATATTAAGCTCAAATTTGGTGGCTTTTCGTATCAGGTGGTTTGGAGGGCACAAGATCTCGCCGTTTTTAAATTCAAAATTCCTTAATTTTAGTTTTCTTCGTTGAGTGTCTTCATATGTGAAAATTTCCTCTTTCCTTTGTCTGTTTCTTAGACAGTGAAATATTTTGGGAAGAAGCAGTCAAAACCACTATCTGCAATAGGTCTAAGCTGTCTCTTGGCGTCCTCATCAAGCTCATTCTCCATTTTTCCCTGAAGTTTTCTCCGCACTTTTTCGCAGTATTATTTGGATTGGATCTTTTTTGCCAGTTTATAGATTGTCGATGTTATACCGTACTTGCCCTGCGTCTTTTCCTTAAAAAATACAGTAGCTTATTTTGTAGTCATTGCCACTTGATATTGCTGGTCTTATTATTGGCATTCACTCACCTGACTCAGTAAAGCGCCTTTAAGGCCGAATTGTTTTTCCAACTCTTTCATTTATGTAATTTTTGAGATTATCCTGTTGATCTAAGTGTTTTGGGCCTAAGATCTTCCCTTTATTGAAGATATTGTTCTATGTTTCCTGAACTATATTTCTCCTTTTTTCTGTTCTGATTACGTCAAAACTTTTTCTAAGGAGATGGATCTCAGTATATTCGTCGTTATTAGTTTGGATTTTCCTCTTTCTCTAGTAATCGTTGATGTTTTAGATTACATGGTATTAGAGTAATTTGAGTTACATTGTGTGAAAATTGCAAGTAGACTAATTATCGTAAATGGTTCTGTGGCATATTTGCTGTGAATATCGAGTACAGCGTTGGGTATAGGCAGCCGATATGGAGCAACAAGCTGGCTCTGAAGTTGGCTATTTTTTCTTGAATCGCTGCAATCACCACCTCAGTACTTCTTCCTTTTATAGATCAAAACTGCATGGATTTTGTTTATTATTTTCTTACAGTTTTTTCCGTTAATCTCCTACTTAAGATCTTTTCAAGCACTTTGCTCAATACTTCCAATAGGGATGTTGGGCGAAAATTCCTAACTCAATTTTGAGTCTTTCCGCCTATAGGGATGAATTTCATTTGTGCTTTGTTGGAGCTGTTTAGAAAGTAGCCAGTATTCGGGCTTACATTGAGGACATTTCTATTTCCTTTGAGAATATTGAGGGAGGTGGGGGGGCCTCCTTCTAATAATTCGCCTTAGTTAACCCAAAGTAGGCAGGAACTCGTTATTTAAAAGAGTGGAAGGCTTCTATCTCAGGTTTAGTTATAATCGTCCCCATTCCTACTTGCTCTTGTTTCTCGGGATCAAATTGATGGTATGGTTGGTTTCTATGAATTTCTTCGTAAGTTCGTCTAGAATAAATATACTTTCGTGATCTAGGTCGAAGTTTATGTTTCCTTTGAGACCTCTATTGAAGATATCCCCGAAATGTTTCCTGAACTTTATTTGCATCTACCTAGGCTCTTTAATAGGGTGTGCACTTTCGTCTCTTAGCTCAATTTGTTTTAAGAGGTATCCCTCTTAGGTTCTTAATCATTTTGCAGTATTCTTTTGATGATTTTTATTCAACAAACGAAATATTTTGTTGTTCCAGGTTTCCTCTTACTGGTGGCTGAGACCTTTGGTGAATTCCGTTTTCAGTTTTCTGATTGGCGGGTAAAGTCCCCTAGTCGCCATAGCAATGTCTATGGAGTTGTGGGCTTTTGGTCTTAATTTTATATGGCCATCTCGTATGACGCATGTTTCTGAACGTTGTCAATGGAACAGATTCTTTGTCTGGCGGTAGCAATGCATTTTGAATCGCAATTAGCTGGGCGTCTATTTTCTCCAAAGTGCTATCTTTGGGGCAAAGGAAGCGTATTTCCGCAGTTTGGTCTGGTATGAGTCACAGTCTCCTCGTTTCTAGTTTTTGCTAAGCGTATTCGGGATCTTAATAAGGTTCTGACGGATTTTTAGGAGTATCCTTACCTGATCGCCTCATGAGATTACAACTGGAGCCATCTGGTAGTTGAATGGCACCCTTGCGTTTTTGCAAGACATATATCATGCTTCGTGGCGTAGCTTGGAGTAATGTAGGTAGGGAACTCTTTCCCTATAATTTGAATGCTATTTCTTTGGAGCAGGAGGTCTAATTTCCTGCTTATTTCGATGAATGGTGCTCTCTATCTTGATTCCTGTTGGGGTCGCCCATTAATATTAATGCCTTCTGTTGCTGAAGAGAGTCGATAGAATTAAGAAGGATAGTCGATTTCGCATATATCTTTGTTACACTGTGGCTATGATGTTATTTTTTACTTTCATTTCAACACCAAGAGCGAAATATGATTTATCGTAATTTTGCATTTTTTTAATCGTATTTATCTGATGATGGAGATTGATATCCACCATAGCGTCCACGGTAATGGTTTTGCTCTTTGTCTTTGTAGTTTGAAATTTTTATCGGTGTCCGTGTTGGCTCCTTGTTCTAGTATCATTAGAAAATCAATCAGGCCTATTTTTCTGAAGGTATCGTTGTAAATTTTCTTTTAGACATCGTATTCCTCGGTGTTCATATGAAGAATTTTAAGTTTGAGTTTAATTAGCAGACCAATCCATATGGAGAGATGGTGGGGGGAGAGTTCAACCTACGCTTGGCGTATTTTGGGGGCCCTTCTTCCGAGAGAGGGAAGATGGACTCTCCTCCTGTCCTATAGTTCTTCTCGTTTTTATTTCGCTTCTAAGTTTTTCGACAGTTGGCGAAATTCATTCATTTTTTTCGCGTGTCATAATTTCCTCAATACAGCATGAAGCCTCGTCAGACTGGTGTCTTCTTCTTTTTCCTAGATTTTTCCTCATTAGAGTTTACACCAGAGTCGTTTTG
This sequence comes from Ceratothoa steindachneri, assembly GCA_963969495.1. Taxonomy (NCBI): domain Eukaryota; kingdom Metazoa; phylum Arthropoda; class Malacostraca; order Isopoda; family Cymothoidae; genus Ceratothoa; species Ceratothoa steindachneri. The sequence continues at coordinate 54,032,523 of OZ018332.1, forward strand.
TTCTTCGGAGTTGCTGTCTTCGTTTTCGTATCCGCCTTTTCCTTTGTTTTAATCCTCTCTATTTCTCTTTCATTTTTTTTCGTTCTTGTTTGTGGTTAGCTTTCTTTACTTTATTTCCTTCTTAATCACAGCAACAGCGGAAGTATTCACTTCAATGTTGAATATTCCTGCCAATTCTGGATTAGAGGGAAAAAAGAATGGATTCGAACCCATTTTGTTTCAAAACCGCTCTGGTTTCTCATTTGGGTGAATAGTTACTGTTTGGTTGCTTGGGAGTATGAAGTAGTTCTTCTTCTCTTTTCTTGTTTCTTTTTGTTCTCTTTCTTTTATTTCAATTGCTTTCCTTCTTTCTGGCATGCGAGTTCCTGGCCCTATGATTACCACTCTATTTGAGGCGAAATTTCTGTTTTGCGCTCAAGAGCGCAAACTGTGCTCCCCATATGCTCCCCATTCGGAGCACATCACCATGTCTTTCCTTGGGCCGTTTGACGTCGTATGTTCTTCCATCTTGTAGCAATGTAAGTGAATTTGTGCCTGAGTAAATCTTTCTCGTTCCAGATTCGATGAGGGAATCATCATGTAATAGAGCAGCAATCTCTTATGGAGGGTCTTTGAACCATGGTCGGTTGCTTTTTAATTCGTTTTTTGCCAGTTCTTAGAATGTGCACCGATCTAGTTCTCGATCTCCTCCATATAATAATTTTAATTGCCGAAATCTGCTGTAGAGATTCGCCTTCCAAGTCGAACTTCTTCAGTGCGTCTGTTCCGCTATGGACCAGGGTTCGTTCGACATCGGAGTTTCCGGGTCATTTGGGAACTATCCAGTGGGGACGTCATACATTTGATAAGGGACACATTAGCTAAACAAGAATCATTGCCTTCACCTCCTGAAGTGTTGGTGACCATTATCGATGGTTCTTATGGAAAGCCTTTAAGTACCCGTATTATCTATTCTGAAGGAAGGTGGGTTCGGCCTTCCTAATCATCGTTGATCTTAGTGAGATTCTCTTCACGTTATTGATACTTGTTTTTACTGGATAATTATTCGTATTTTAGTTTTTAATATACATATATGAAATTAAATTACCCCTCCCCCCTCTGCTTACAATTGGATGAATGCAAATGGATGGATGAGGTTTGGTGGGACCATGTTTTGGTGTTAAATGTGGCGTACTTGATGAGGGGATGTAATAGAATCAAGTGCTACTTCCCGGGGTCTTGTCCCCTCAGGGGTTTGGATATCGAGGCTACTTACAGCCTACACAGAGACAGTTGCATGTCATTCTGATCTTTATATTTTAGAGGAAAATAATCAGAGAAATGGATCAAAAAGCATAGCCTCAAAAAGGGTAAAAAAAGAAAATAGATAAATATTAATTCCATTTCTTCACTTAAGTTTTCACATAGTTCTCAATTCTGGTATCTCGGAAACACATACCTGAAGCCTTCATCGAAAGTTTATTCTAAAGTTTTTTCCAACTTGAATCAGCTTATATCGGAGGGGTTTCAAATACTTGGGGAATAATTTACAATTAGGTAAATGAAGACAAAGCGCTTACTCGAAAAACCAACATGAAATGTCTAACAAAATTAGCTATTTACCCAAATTCATTAATTATTTAAGTTCTATATAAAGCAGTAATTTTATAGTAAAACTCAGCGTATTTAAATTTCTTATAATACTAAATTATTATTTCCTCATGTTATCTTCCTCATAATTGTTATTTTCCTCATGGGATACTTTCGATTACGAAAGGCCTTAGCTAATTCTAGATAAGTGGAAGCCGTTCTATTTCTTGTGCAAACAAAGCCTACCATTTTCCTAAAAAGGGTGAGTAAAAAAGAGGCACAGTTGTATTGTAGTAACCAGAAAATAACAATAGGCGCTTAAGTACAAATAAAATAGCTCATTATGGGGTAAAGGCAAGTGTATTTGAGATGGAATCTGTGAAACTCAAAATAATTTAAAAGTCTTATAAACTTGATTTCCTTTCTTGGTTATAGGTACCACACCTCTTTGTATGAAGTAGTTCGTGGATTCCTAAAAAATGCCATTTTGCTACAGAAAAAGAATGGGTGGTAAAGACGTACCATGAGGAAATTCTATTCGTGACAAAACCTTAAGATATTTTTTGTTGCTAAGGACAACTTCTACAGAAGAAATACAGCAAAAGTAAACTATGCAATCTTACAATGTTCAAACATTTAAAAGAATTTAGCTCTTGCAGTAATCTGCGAGGGATTACTAAGATCTATTTTAATATGGCTGCATCTTAAATATTACAAAGTTCCAGGAAAATACAGAGCAAAGAATCTTTGCTCATACATATTATATTTTCTATTTTTAAGGAATCCTATGCTGACTGTAACAGTGTCCTTTGAAACAAAAGTAAGAGTTACGTTAAGCAAAAGAAGTTAGAGGGAGAAGAGAATGTAAAAGAAAATAAAATACTAATAGTAATAGATAAATTAAAAATAAAAAGAAAGGAAACTGATGTAAGGAACTAGAATTTTCTCATTCAGTAGATTCCGTAGATATATTCAGAGGAGATAAGAGATAAATGATGGGATTGAAACAGAGGGAAAAATAGATAAAATAAAATAAATTTAGAACAAAAAAGACTAATGGCAAACCATATTACATTTGACAATTGTAACTGCGAAATCGTACTATAAGTCTAGCACATAAAAATAACAGGCCCTTTATATATTCAAACTTGTGCCCCTTTTGCAGAAACAAAACACAAATATGTCAGAATGATGGTGAAAAGAATAAATAACCTCACTGTAGATCTAGGGCTAGAAAAGATTCAAAATACTTCAAATTGTAAGCTAAATCGGCCTCTTAATTATTTTCACATATCTCCCATATTAATAAACTATGAAATATACCTATGAAACTGGGTTAATATGATAAACTCAGCTCAGACTAAAATTCTGCCTATAGATAGACGGAGAAATGATAGATGAATAAGTGAACTCCCTAACTCTCCAAATAGGTTCTATGGAAATATAAGAAAATATCAATTCTTTCTGGGACACGACGTGACTCCGAATTATCTGTTAAGTTATATTGTTTTTTCCATCTTTAACTGAGGCTTTACAAGCTCTCTTAGCATTCATGGATTATTGCCTTTACTGAAGTCTTTTGCTTAGGATACTTTGAAGATTGTTTGAATGCCTGAAATAACGGGTTAGTCCTCATCAATACTCGCGCTTAAACTTACTTAATTTTATTGCAATATCGATATATAGTTTTTTAACTATCTTATTCTCATATGATTTTAAGAAAATACTTTATAAGGAGGTAGTTTTGCCATACAAAGGGACCCTTTGATTCTAAGTGTTTGGTCAGACTTTTGAGATCGTATTTGTGTAAATTAAAAGAATTATTCAATATCTTGCCTGAGATTATCATCTTACTATATTACTCCCGTTTCATATGCATGAGTTTACTACAGGTGGAAGTTAGGTGAAAATCTTGTATATCTTCATCTCCACACTAAAACCTTTTGTTCCTTTCGCCATTATTTTTACACTGTTGAATTTTTTCTTGGACAAAGGAAAATTTTGAACTTATAGGAACAGCTTTTTGGTACCAAGTTTATTAAACGGTATCCCTGTTTTAATATCAAAACTTAACTTTGGTTTTCATTAGTCTTTATCTTCTGAGAACTATTTCTCTATTTTATCTTTATCCATTGTTCATCCCTCTCTTTTATCTGTCTTTCTGGTAGAAAACTCTCGTTAGTATCATATTTCTTTTCTTAATTGACAAATATACGTTCTAACTATGTTTAAATTATCCACTATTATCGATAGTTGCTGTCACGTAAGGTTTCTGATGGTTTTCAAATTTCCTTTCTTATCTTGGCATTCAAAACAGACGAGTTTTCCTTTACAAATGTATCTTCCTGATATCCGAAACAAGAGATACCACACCTTTCTTTGTTGACATTTCAGCTTGTTTCAATTCATTTTTATCCCAAGGTATTTTTCAAAGGATACTAATACTCGCTTGGTAGGATTCTTTAAAAATCGAAATAAATTATGAACAAAATTCGTTTGTTTTTGTATTTTCCTGGAATCTTGTAATATTTTAAATGCAGTCGTAGTGAGTGAATCTTATTTCTATGCACCATATTTTCTGCAGAAGCTAGAAACGATTCTGAAGACTTTAGGATTACACAATTTATTTTGAGGTATTTGATTCTGAATAGATTGGATGCAACAACTTGAACTACCTTATCTTTATGAAACAAAATCAAAGCGAGGTTATTTAGTATTAAATATAGTTAAGATTAATTTTATAGATCAGTCAAAAACATTATAAAAGAACAAATTAATAAGAAATTGAATCAAAGAAACCTAAGTAAATAAATTTATCAAAAAACTAGATTAAGGAAAATCTAGCACAAACCAGGAAATAATTGTTATAAAGGCAAATCACTAAAAAAAATAAACAAAACTAAAAGATTGACTAAGAGCAAATGATGACAAAACAAAAGGATACACAGTAAACTAAAATAACAAAACAACAAAGAAACGGTTAAAGATTTAACAATTTCTTTCAGAAACCGTATAGATAGAATCGATATATGGCAGCATATACACTTTTTTCAGAAAATAAAGAGAGATTGTAGGCGGCGGTTTCAGACTTGAAATGTTAAAATCGAGATGAGAAAGTATTCCTAATTTATTGCAAATCTGTTTAAACAATCTTTATAAGAAAATATCTTTCCTATTAAATGGCTCAGCTGCATTATTTAACAAACGCTAATGGGAAAGAAATAAAGAAAAACATGTAAATTAGTGTCTTATTAGCAAAATAAAATAATGATCCTTTTTTTGAAAGCTCTCGCCAACAGAAAACATAAGCACATAAGTCCAATCAGCCAACAAAAAGGAAATCTTTAAAAGTATCTATAGTCTATAAAATATTATTTATATTAGAGATAAATAAGGACTAACATATCATTTTCTAGCCGGAATTTCAAGACGATGAAAGATACTTCGATTTAGTAAAGACATTCAATTCTAAGAAAACTACAAAATAAGGAATTAGTAAGATCTACATTCATATATTTTTTAACAGAGAGTCACGCAACATTACCATTTCTGTAGGCTGTATTGAGTCAGTCGAAAACTTTTAAAAATAACAGAGTCAAACAAAGAGATGTTATCTCCCCTAAATTGTTTACAACTATGTTGGAACAGAATTTGAGTGTGAACAAAAGGGAATCAGACTGAATGGAGCATAAATAAGTTACCTTCTATGAACTCAGAAGAGTTACATCCATTAATAACAGACATATGAAAAGACTCTCAGTTAGACTCAGAATGACGTTATCAAAGACAAAATATATTTAATTAAGAGACACCTTGTGACACCTCATGAAAGCAGTTAAAAGGAAATGAGCTGGAGGACAAAACAAGGCTTGAGGCTTGAGGTCTGAGTCCATCTCTAGAAGGAATGTTTTTTTTCTCCCTAAACCTAGATCTGAGAGACTAAATATCAAAAAAGAATTTTCAATGGTCCTGGTCGTCTTAGAAATATTTCTTTACTCACTTTCTATTTTTGTTCATCTCTCCTTTTTTTATACGTTTCTTATCATATTTTGTCTATGGAGTCTACAGAAAGGGAAACTCTATTACCTTACATGTTTCTTTTCTAAATGAACATATTTACGTTCTTTCAACGCTTAATTTACCCCTTATTAATAATAGTGCTAGTTAAATTTCTGAAGCTCTTCACATTTCTTTTCTTATCTTAGGATTAAAAAAAACACACATACAAACAAACAAAGACAACACAAAAAAGCATAATGGATAGAGTTAAAAGAATAAAGTTCGTAATGGGGAAATAGGGAGGACATTCTGCCTAGAGAAACGGATGAAGCAGGACGATAGGTCTCGTAAACCTTATACAATATCAGATAGGGACATATAGGACAAGCATGGGGCAAGAAAGTTCGCTAAATGGCAGAAAAACAAGGAATTTTAAGCTATGGTCTTTGTTTCATTAAAGTTCCTTGTTGAACCTTTTTGCCTGGAGGTTGGCTTTTGCGGTACTGTATCTCTATGTATAGTGGTCTACGACTTTACACTGTAATTCTTTCAACAAACGTATATAGTCATTTTTCAAAATTTTCCCGCTCATCTTATTTGTTTACTATTCCTCTCCTTTTCGTTTTACTATATCCTACAACTTACCATATAACTTACTTAAAACTTAACCTATCTTCTAACTTATCCTATACATATAACCTATTCGTTTTATTATATTGCTTACTTACATTTTAATTGCAGTTACTATAGTAACGAGTAGCCACCTTCACGCGGCATTGGCCAGCCTCTTTATCCACGCCAAGCAGTGGCTCGATCAAATAGACACCTAACAGCTTACTCAAGGCCCTCCCGATACATTGTGAAGGTGTTTACTCATTGCTATACAAACCACATAGCAGAGACCAATTTACTTTGCTTTTTTCGTGGTATGACCGGGTGTACGCCGTTATACGCATACTGCCTACTGACCGACCGAAATTATGGCTCTTCTTGGGGATGGTTCTAAAAGTGTTTTAAATACACAGTTGCTAGGCCAAGGAATATTCAAACACGGTTACAAAAATATACTTTAATAGGAATAAAGATTACATATACATATAGGGCAAGTTAAATGACAATGAAATTAAATATTGATGGTTCACTGCTAAGATGATTAACACTATCAATTAAGTTTGAACCGAGGGATAATTTATTAAGTAATGATTTTACAATTATGCAAGTTCTAGAGCAAAAGGGATCTTTGAGGTTCGACGCGGTAAAGGTGGGAGGAGCATGACAAGCAGGGTTTAAATTCCTTTTACGTTGATGTGCGGCGAGTAAGATCAGGTAGGTAAGTTTGACCTTGAAATTGTGGGCGTCTCACGGGACACTCAATCCAACTTCGAGAGACTGAAGTCGGGGGAGGGGCTCTTATCTTTAATAGGCAAACGGGGGCTGCTTTTCCTATCCTTGAAATCCGAAGACGTGGTGAGAAGGGTTGAAGCGCGCCTCACTATCTCCACGAACAAGATTGAGTGACGACTAGCTATTCCTTGGCTCTTCGACAATTGCTCAATTCTTCTCTGGACGAGAATGTAGTCAATTCCCTTTCACTACGAAGACGTTACGACTGACGTACTGGACAGCGGCTTCAGACTCAATCTGCCTGGGAATTCTGAACTGTCGAATATATACGCCGAAATTATCTAGACGTGGAGAGAGATTCATCGCTAACAGACTTCCTTAATTGCCTTGGGTCGCGATAAAGTTCTATAGCGCGAAGTGGCGAAGCCCACTTAATGGTCTTTCCATTGTTATAATTTTCGCAGTATATAGGGCAGACGAATTTAGAGCGGTCAATGCAAACTGAGAGAAATCAGGAGTGACGGGGGGGGGGGGGAATCCTTCTCTCTCTCATTCTTCCACAGCTGTCATTTTGTAATCAATTTAGTTTACTGCCATTTATGAAACCAATGAAGCTTGCTGTCATTTGTTAGACAAATTGACTTTTCTACCATTTTTCGAGAACAATTGTGTTCGCTGCCATTTTTAAATCAATTGAGTTTTCTGCCATTTTGGAGACTAATTTAGTTTGCTGCCATCCTGGAGAACAATTTAATTTGTTGCCATTTTGGAAAACAATTGAGTTTGCTGCCATTTGGGAGACACAAGATAACGTCTCACTCTTGCATGCCAGATTTCGTATACCAGCTATATCAATTCAGTTTAATCTTGATATTTGTTAAAATTTAATAAATTTATTCAAAATTTTATTATCATCGCTTATTTTGACTACTAATTAAATAACTTTCATGATTAAATAACTTATCAACCTCAACATTTTCACCATCATCGTAATCTATACCAATTTCACATTCTAAGGGTGGAGCAAAATATATAGATGGAAGATGAGATTGAAGCTCAAAGTTAGGCCAAACATTAGAAAACAGAAAACCAACTAATGAAGAAAAGAGGGTTGTGGATCTAATCTTCCTCTCGTTTTTCTACAGACTCTAAATACTACTCAAGTGTTAGCCCTTATAAAAGTACTGCTGATCAATTTGGGTCGTATTCTTTACCCTAAGTGTGATAAAAATACATCACTTAGTTAAGTAAGAAAATAAATAACCAGTAACTATTAAGATAATTGTAAAAGTGATACTCCGTAGGGGGAGTAAGCTACTGTGAAGCGTGAAAATCTTCTAAACCACATACAACCCTTAAGAATGCTCCCTTGCCAGTCCACGTACAGTATTTGAAAAGCAAGGTCATTGCATAATCTCTCATAAGAGATACAGCTGTTGCCAGTAGAACATTATATTTTGTTAATTAAACATCAGTTCACGTTTTTAAAGAATTGTAAGTATTATTCAAATGAATAACCAATAATACTCTACCGCTCTAGCCGCACATACCTAAGAATTATATCCCAAGTGCATAGAAAATGTTGATTCCCCAAATAAACTATATAGCCTAAGATGTAATTTAATCCACGAGATTACGATGGGTCCCAGGCTTATTTAAATACAATCATTAATTCAGATTAATTAATCCTATTTGAATTAATTGTATTTATTATGATAAGCTAAGTTAGAGGGATGTAAAGTTCTTATTTATCAAGAGCTTCCAGAGGGGTCTTCAGAGATAGAGGAGGCTAAATCTTTGCATCAAAGCCATTGGCTATCTAGACTTTAAAAAAAAGAAGAGTTGAGTAGCCAAGTGTAGTGGCTTATGAGCATGACTGAGAGATAAGCTCTTCTTTAATTTTGTGTCAGGATTTGGTAGTTACTCATTGCTATACTCAAAGGATACCCTTATTGCGTACATTGTAGTTTACCTGACTACTGAAGATCAGGAAATTTCTAACACATCCCATTCCGTGTGTTTCATTGTTCTCCAGCTCTGTCGTATTTATTCACACTTCTTTATTTCCCACACCACATTACCCTCATTCTTCTACAACTTGGAGCACCAATGCTCTTCTATTTGTCGCTTTATTTCTTGAAGAGGTTGTGAAAGCTAATGTAATGGAAGGTGGTGGCTCATATAGGCTCCACTAAAGTCAGTAATATAGACCTGAATGATCTTATCAACCTTACAATTAAATAAGGGGGCCGATTTTTATTGTCAGGAAATCGTTTTAAATTTAATAAAGTTACGAGTTCAATATCCTTAAGATTTAACTCTAACGGGGACATCAAGGATGGTAGATATTTTTCTTTATGAAAACGGTGTAGTTAAGAATAGTAGATGCGTGAAAGGTAGATATGGAGCAATAAGAAATAAAGATGAGAGATTACTTAGATTCTATCTTTGGTTTTAGCTTCATTATATTTACTTACAAAATCTCTCTTTTTCTCCCTCTCTTTCTGTCTCTCCTTTTTTCTATATCTCTCCATCTCTCAGCCACTCTCTATCTCTCCCTTCCCCCCTGTCTCTATGTTTCTCTCTCTCTCCATCTTTCTTTCTTTCTGTTTCTATCTCTCTATCCTTATCAATCTACGTTACTCTCGTTAATCTTTTCTTTTCACATATTAAATTATTAACTAAATTTTCCCATTAGACAATATACATTCCTAAGTACAACATACCATTAGAACTGTATGACGTGTATGTCTGTGCTTCTCTTACTTCACTTAAGAGGACAAAGCGTTCCTGTCTTCGTTGGTGGGCGACAGACCTCAAGAAAAGAAGGTTGACGCTTAATCTGCAGTAACAAGCGTGTATAATAAAAGCTCCGAAAGTATGAAAAGTAAAAGATTCTCACTTCTTGTCGTGGAGGCAAATGAGTATACAAATCGTTTGTAATTGTAGGTGCAGTGTATTATTCCGCAAAGTTACGACGAAAATCTTACAAAAGACAAAGTATAAATATTAGGTATGTAACAAAGAGGCGATCAAACAAAGACTCATTAGAGTTTTACAAGCTTCAAATCTAAGAACAGCGATGATTTAACATAATAATTAGAGCTTTTAGGTCTGCGTGTATGTAAAGGGAGCATACAATTAGAAAAAGAAACACATAGAGAGACTTACACGCAAATAAACACATAATATGCAAAGGGTCAGGCACGAAGAGAAAAAGGAATACAAGAAGTAAGGTAATAAGACCATGAAATGAGAAGTAAAATGAATGGTGTTTAAAAAGAGAAAACGCGATAGCTCTCAAAACCTAAAATGAAGAAAAAAAACTATTTAACCTCAATGTCCCACGAACAAAGACAAATAAAGAAAGAAAGAAACAAGAGACTCATGGAGATAAAGAAATAAACTACCATAAAGAAATAAAGTGGAGTATAACCCCCCACCCCCGATCTCTGAAATCTATCACATTTAAACCACAGACAAAGATAAACACAGAGTGAATAAGGCTTTGAAACCAAGCAAATTTTAATCTTGTTACTTTTTCATATTGCCTCAATAATACCAAGGGAGTGTCCACTTTTCTTATCGCTTCTTCTATCTCTGTACTAGCGAGCGCAGTCGTAGCCTAGTAGTGACGGTATATTGCATCTCTTTCTTTCTGTAGAAGTTATTCAGACTGATATTGAAAGGGTTTTAAGGAACTTGGAACTATTGTGCTTTATAGAATACATCATTTTTATCTCGAAAATATCATTCCTCTGGAAATTTATGCATATAAAAGTGTATTTTCTTCGAGATAAGTTTGTTACGTAGGTAAAACACTCGTTTTATGACAACCTGTAAACCCTGGTAAACGAGGAATGTGTAGTTTCATACGCGTAAACATTAGGCTATATGCATATATGAGAGTATTATTACAGACACCCTCCCATCTGTATATATATACACATATAGGTGTAGAAATACTTCAGAATAGGGTGAATAAATTTGAACATATGAAAACCACCTTTAGGTAAAATCAATTTATTAGAGAACTAGTTTTGGTATCTGCTACTCTCATCAATTTTACAATGAAAAGATGGGACATAGAGGCATTTTATATATATATTTAGTAAACATCGAAGTGGGAATAAGAGGGAGTATAAGGGATGAAGGAGAATAAACTCATAAAAGAAAAGTGATGGAAGTTAAAGAAGTAAATTTTTTACGATTTTTGATGGTGGTTTAAAGGCTAATCAAGTTTGGCTGAAATGTTAAATTTAAAAGTTCACTAATATAATACAATTTTTTGGTTTATTTAAGTAATATAAATTATAATTTAAGTCTTTGATAATTATTATTAAATTTTTTTACGAGCTTGCCATTGTTAAAGTCAATTTGGGGGTTAGAGTTAATTAACTGATTCAATGTACAAAAATCCATAGTCCCTTATCTTTTATGAATCTTTTCCGTTCATTATCTCATTTTATTCCCCGTTTCATTTTTTCCGGTAAGCAAATACTAAATGATCGTGGCACCGATATTTTCTTATATAATGGTCAAGACCAGGCCAAATGGATGCATCGGGTCCGATAGATCACATCGAGAATGGACAGGAGCCTGAGAGTTTGATTTCGGGTCGACGTTATGATGGTTGCCATTCTCTCTAGATATTTATAGTTAGACCCATAAATTAAAGTGTAAGTACCCAATGGGTAATATATGCCCTCAAAATGCGAGCATATATCTTTCTATATATATCTATATATTAGGGTGGGTCACGGATATATAATAAAAATTTCAAAGTGAACTTTTTGTTTCTGTACTCGTGAATTACTCTGAGGCTTCATGAGAAACTCCCAAATCCGGAGTTTCGTCCAAATCAAAGCATGTTGGGGGGTCGCACCGATTGATCGAATGTTTGATTTGCTTTCCCTTAGCATAGCGTACCTACCATGCACTGTGTTGTGGGCGTTATGCTTTAGTAATACTTCTAGGTGATGTCAACTCGTTTTGTGCATACCCGGACGTAGTTTTTGCTGTTATATAGCTCTGTCTTTATACCGTCAGACCCAGAACTAAGCTAAAAACATCCTTGTTTACTCCTGAGGTCTAAATGGTGAGTTCAACTTGGAAACAGACTAAGTTGTTTTTGTTGGGACAGTCCCTCGAAGCTCTTAGCCAGATTTTACTTACAACAGGGAAATATGTTCTGTGGCGACTCTTCTGTCATGGATCGAACAGCAGGGACAATCTAAAAGCTGTCATCGACGAATTCTTCAAAGTTTGGGAACGTGCCCAAATTCCTGTTGTCCTGCTGCGATCAATCATAAAAAAACTGGAAACCCTCGTCGGGAAGTACCAAGTCCGTAAGAAGGCGAAAAAACGTCAATCCGAAGGGGACAAGGTCTCCGACGCCCTCCTCTAGGGACACTTGTCGTCACTGTTCGACATTGGAGCCCCTGCCACTTCTTCCTCCATGATCCAACTCAACCAGGAGGACAAGAAATTCCGCGACGACCAAAGGGGCCAGAGGAAAATGGTCATGAGTACTCTTAACAAAGAGAGCGTGGCAAAAGAGTCTTGGAAACAAAAGAGGTTGGCTGCTGAGAGGAGGAGGAAGGAGAAGGAGTTGGCGGAGACTTTGGAAAGGGAAGAGACGGTTGAGTTGGCGAGCGAGAGTTACACCACCGCTTCTTCATCAACTTCTTCGTCCGTCACCAACTCTCCTGTTCGGTGAAGCGCCGTTGATTCTGCTTCTCCTCCGAAAAGGCTCAAAATCACGAAGGAGCTTGCAGTAGCGGCTGACAAAGTCAAGTTGACCCCTCGTGGAACCCACCACGTATTCTCTGCCATCGATGCAGACCAGAAAATCCTGAGTCCGTCTACCTCGTCCATTCACCGACACCAGAAAGTGTTGCGGAAGGAAACAGTAGAAGCAGCCGTCAAGGATTATCAAAACCAACTACAGGAGCACGAAGTGGTACTCATCCTTCAAGGGGACGGGAAACTCTTGCCCGGATCAGAAAGTTAAGGTCATTTCGATCGCTTAGCCTTTATTCAGTCCGTCCCTCGAAGGAGACAAGCTCCTGGCTATCCATGCCTTGCCATCCGGTACCGGAGAAGCAATGGCCAGCAAAATCGAGGAAACCATCAGACACTGGCCGTTTGAAGACAGAGTTGGGGGTCTCTGCTTCAACACCACCGCTTGAAACACAGGCGTCCATGCTGGCTGTTGCACACTCCTCGAACAGAAGTTGGGTCATCCGTTGTTGAACTTGGCCTACCGCCACCACGTTATTCAACTCATCTTGGCCTCAGCCTTCGAGGCCACCTTCGGCGACGCTACGTCTGGTCCAGACGTTCAACTATTAAAATGGTTCCACAAGAAGTGGCCCACTCTCGTACATGCCAATGCTACGATCATTAACGACATTCAGTTGGCTGACCATGACGAATGGAAGGAAACGACCCTTGAGGACCTTGCTAAGGCGATCAAAACAACAAGAGACGATAAGAAAGAGTTCGCGAAACTAACAGTGAAGGCCATCAAGGGGGAGGCTCCCACCACCTTCCGCAAACCAAGATCTCACCACTACGTGAAATGGATGGCGAATGCGATCTACACGCTCAAGATCACGATGTTCAAGGACGAGTTCGAACTCACGCCGAGGGAACTGCGTAGCCTCCAGGAGATGAGTGTGTTCATCATCCTAATCTATGCTCGTGCCTGGTTTGAGTCTACCTTCGTCGTTGACCCTCCTTTCAACGTTCTCATTCTCTTCCAGGATCTCCACAAGTACAGAGGCCTCAACTCAATGATCACGGAGGCCACGGTGAAGACCTTCAAGCGGCACTTTTGGTACTTGGGGACGGACTTCGTCGGCCTTACCTTGTTTAGCGACAAACTCACAATCGAGGAGAATAACAAGATGGTGGAGAAGCTGGCCATTGACAAGGACCTCGACAAGAAGCGATCGACGACAGCGCCCCAAGATCCTTCTTCAGTGACATTGAGTGACCTTGTCACCAAGTAGTCACTTTTCTCCTTCACAGGACTGAAGTTGGATGCCTCGTTTCTCCAATCTCTTGTGCTCAGTTGGAATGAAAACGAGGCGCACAACCAGGGGAAGGTGACCTTCCACCATCTAGCAGTGACCAATTATGCAGCGAAACGGGCAATCAAACTGATCACTGATTATTTCCAGATCCTCACCAAGGACGAGAGCAATCGACAAGCTTTCATGCAAGCTGTCGAGCGCCACCGACGGCTAAAGCTGAACCCTAACTGATCTTACAGAAGAAAATACAAATCGTTTCAATCGTTATTTCAGCCATTTTCAGTTTTATTTTGAAGAAAGCCAAGGAAATGTGCCATTCCTATCGCTGTTTCTAAGTGTTTTTTGTATAGTATCAGAGTAATATTACTCTCATATATACTGTTGTATCGTGAAATGTTCCTAGAATAGTTATTTACCTCACTTCAGAGAAAATAGTTTCGTTTTTGTGTCATTTTAGTTGATGTGAATAAATAAGCTTTAGAAGTCAATACTTGTATGGTCTCGAAAAATCAACTACCTTGTGAGACCCCTAAATCTTAAAAGATTTACATGAAACTTTTTGTTCTTTTTTTCCTTGTTATTCCTCACAATAATTCTTGGGTGCCGTAAGAGATTTCAAACTTATATTTTTTGACCCACCCTAATATATATATATATATATATATATATATATATATATATATATATATATATATATATATATATATATATATATATATGAAAGACTCACAAAGTATCACGTGACCCTACAAAAAGGAATATCATTGAATGTGCTTTTATAAGCCAATGTGATAATTTTAACCTTTCCCCTGGCTTATATAAAATAGATGCTATAATTAAAAGATTAATACTCTAAGAAATTAGTTTTGTCTTTCGTTCCTAGTTTTTTTTTTATATACATTCTTTAGTTATGTGGCCCCTATTTTATTTTAATTTTAATTTTTTATTTTTTAATTGTCACTGCTCTGTTTTGTACATTGTATTTTGCCCCCTTTTGCTCATCCTGTCTTAGAATCTCCCTCGTTAGGCTATCTCCATTTCTTTGAATCTGTTACCCTTTCCTTCGACTTAGTTTGACCTTACTACCTGCTTCTTGTAATTCTTAATGTTTTTTTACCTTCCCCCTTCCCTCTTCCTCATTGGTGATTTCTTGTTTTTGAGGCGGTCTTTCATACTTTCCTTTCGTATATATGCCTCTAATATAATATTATTTCTTGTAGTTATCCTTGATAAGGAACTTAATAAAGTTTGAAAGTACTAGGAAACACCTTTTCATTTTTTCTTGCGGGACATTGCATATATATATAAATATATATATATATATATATATATATATATATATATATATATATATATATATATATATATATATATATGTATATATATATATATATATATATATATATATATATATATATATATATATATATATATATATATATATATATATATATATATATATATATATATATAATATATATATATATATATAATGTTAAAAATAGTGCAAGAGTGTAATATTTAATAACAATACTAGTTTCGGCCTAGTGTTTATCCTACCATCTTCAGTCGTATAATGAGAATAGATACAGACACATCAAACATAAAATATGTAAAATAAATCTGATCAAATTTGCTAAGGGTGTGTGAAGCTCAGGATCAGTTCAGTAAGCATATAATTTAAGATTAAATTTTGGATGACAGGGGATTAATTGCCTTTAGTTACCTAAGTAAGACGGATGGATTTGGAAAAGAAGATTTGTGAATACAGAGGCGATGTTAGGTGTACAGGTAATTCCTTAAATTTAAACCATGCTATAGATTTCCCTAGACCCGAATCCTATATCCTTGTAAGGATTTTCGTAAAAGAAAAGTAAATGAGTTCACCTTAATTAGACACCTCGTAAATTTAAAGATAACGATCAAATAGGGAGGAATAAATTGCAATAAGTTATATACTCGTATACCACAGAAAATAAAAAAGAAGGAACAAAATACAAAATTTGCCATAAAATGTAACATAAACAACATATAAAAGATAAGCAGATAAAGCACTCTGAGAATTAAAGCAATCCCAAGCTAATACAGAAAGCTCAGTAGCGTGGCAAAAGGCTTAGCAATGATGAGTGCATTTATTCTTCAATGTTTTCACGAATTGGGATGTTGGCCCACTCCTTGGTGATGACTGCCTTTAGTTGCTCATTGGAGGCTCGTTAACGACGTCTTACGACTTATTTTAGGTCATGACAGAGCTTTGCTACTGAAGTAGCCAGTCTATCACCTCGATATTTTTGTCCAGAAGTCACCCATAATTGTCAAATGTGGCATTTATTTTACTGTAGAATCACATTCCAAGCTTTTCTGAAATAATTTCTGTAAGCTGCAATTGTGAAAATACTAAGCAGCATTGTTGTAGGTTCGACAATGCGGATTAAGGTTTCATTTCAATATCTCCTAACATGATTATAAAAAGAATTATTATTTGTATTGAAATGATCAAACTTAACAAACAATGCAAAAAGTGAAAAACAAGAAACAGCAATATTTTTTACATAAATCCATGAGTTCAAATAAACCATCGGAATGACTGGTTAACATGTGCAGCCTGCTCACCATACAACTGCCAAATAACTAGAGGAAGAACAATAATGATTGGCAAATAAGTGAATAAAATAGGAAAATATTAAGGTATCCTCTTGGAAACTCACTAGACAACCTTAGGCCTACAATTACATTTGTCCGACCCATTGTTTGAAAATTCAAAACGTTACAGCACAAATAAAAAGCTATGCGAGCCTACCTTAAAGCCAGAGAGGATAGGAAACTAGGTAATTGAAGACTATGGGATAGAGGATATCGCATACTTAAATTCTTTATTCAGACTTTGTTCTCTATCTCAAAGACCAGTTACCTAACAAGATTAAGGAGCCTAATCTACTCGTGGTTTGTGTTCAGAGTATATTTTCTCTTAATTAAGTTCAATGCCACCCAATTCAAACGAAGCTCATCCGCCCTTTTCTATATAATGTTTTTTCCTTTTATATATATATATTAGTTTTTATTCTTTGGTGTGTCTACTTATCATACTTCTTGGAAGAGACACTGATGGTAACAATTTAGTTGCCTACGTTTGAATATGGTTCAAGTAGTACTTATAGCAGAATAGATCTGACCTGATCTCTAAATTCTTAACTGAATGAAATATGGTAAATCAACTGCGACGGATATGGCTAATTTTTCTCGACATGGGATCGTTTTCACCTAATTGATATTTGATTTTAGATTGGTTTATTGAATACAGCCTCTTGCTTGCTTAGTTGAGGAGCGTGTTGCAGGCATGCACGAGACTGTGTCGATGAATCAAATATCGCTAATTTTACATTTCATAGCAGCATAATTGTAGTTTAATTAATTCATAGTATGGATATAAAAATCCCAATAGCAGCACATTTTAAGTGAGCTTAGAATGTAGTAGAAGAGTTTGGAACATAAGAAAAATAAGCTAAGGTGTGAATGAAAAATATAAAGACTAATGTATACTATTGATGACACCTCCACACCACGCCTAAATCAGAATTTCTAGAATAAATTATTATCAATGTGAATTGTGCCTATATTAAAAAATGTGCCCAAATTCAGAGTTATATTTGTTAGAAGATTTCTGGAAAACATCATTATAAAAACAATGAAAAATACGTACACTATTTGACATTAAGTCACACATACATGTGTATCTATGCTAAGGAATCTGGTATAAAATTATCGATATCTTACGCTTTAGGGTGATAAATAGAGCAGTCAATTGGCCTTTGAGTATTAATTCTGGATGAAATATAGCTGCATCTTGAGGTGAGTCATGTTCCCATATTGATAACAGAACTCCAAAAGAAGCTAAATGATTCGATTGTAATCGCTTTTATGTTAAGTTCTTTGTGCTGGCGAGCGCTTGAGCCCGAAAAATAATCCACGCTCTCACGATTCGGACATCCCCCCGCCTCCTCGTCACCCATGACTGAAGGCTGATTTGGGTACTGCACGGGCGCCCTGTTTACTGAGCATCCACTGCAAGAGACAGAATCAAGTGCACAGTGCAAACAGAGATATACGGTGCGCATTAACGAATGATTGCATTAGCCTCTTTTTTCGATATATGCAAAAAAGGTCAATGAGTGAGTGTAAAAGAGAAGAGACGAGGAGAAGGGAAACGTCCTCGAATCTCGTCGATAGAGGTTTAAGAGCAGAAACGTTAGAATGATTGAAAGCGAAAATGTTATGAATCATCAAACAAATGAAGGATCGGGTGGAAAGAAAGAAATAATAGTCCACAGTTGGATTATAAATAGACCTATAATTATGATTATATAAATAACGTAACACAAAAATGTAAAGGAGAGAATAAAAAAGGGATAGGTTTAATAAAAATAAATTATAAGGGGATAAACATAAAAATAAGAAAAAGCAAGATATGGCTACAAATTTGAAAAAGACAATAAGGGTCGAACAAACCTATACCGATGATTTTTTCAGAAGATTGTGAACGTATTTTGCAATCTTCTTAACCATGTTAGTACCAAAGACTAGAAAGCTAAGATCAAAAACCAGCATGTGGAAGAGGATTAACCCTTCGAAGCTCTCTTTACTTCCAGTCTTAATGGTAACAGAAAGTGAGACCAAAGACGTAAATTAATGACCAATAATATGAAAGAAATAAAAATATGGCAAATATGAATTTAAATCGCGAATAAAAAATCAAATGTTTAGGAAAAACGGACAAATTATATAGACTATTTTACCTCTGCAAATTGGTATTCTTAGTAATAATGTAAAAACTTATTTAAATACAATAATAAAGAAAAAGGACATGTTCACCTGAAAAATTATAAGGATTTTCAAAAGTTATTTCCTAGTTTTTAAAGTTGGGATTGTCTTCAATCCTGACCTATGGTCTTCTAGCTTGAAATAATTATTCTAATGCAATCCCTCCCCCCCTACATTAACTTTGAGAGCCTGTGTGTTTTGCTGCAAATTTAGGAAAAAGAAAACATTGGGAAGTTATGGTCAGTGATGAAAAATAATTTACCTGACCAGCGAAGTAAATAAAAAGAATTGCACATATTGGACACGAAAAACCCAATTGATTTTATGATAGCAAGAAACTAAGAGTCAAACGAATTACGGTATGGTGCGGCTTATGGGATACAAATATCATTGACCCTTTCTTCTTTGAGACAGTATGCGTCGAGAATTATCTCAAGTATTGGGTGTTGAAATGTTATCTCCACTTGATTTAATTATAAATCAACCTGATTAGTTCATGAAGATGGTATCTCAAAACATTACGCAACTGCATTGCGTCATTTGCACGAATGAAATTTTCCAAATCAATGGATTGGTAGGAGAAACCCTGCTGAATTGTCTCCCACTCGGCCTGACTTTAAGGATCTAGACTATGCCTTAAACGACAAGTGTACCAAGTTACACCAACAATCTCCATCAACTTATGTAGAGAATAGAAAACTTTTATCTAGCTATAGCTCCAATGATGTTGGAGAACATTATCTCACACATGGTAGAATTCATTCGATTATGTGTTCAGTTAGATTGCGATATATAGAACAGTTGTAAACTAGCGATAATAGTACCATGTTTATCTTTCTTTTTTTATTTGGTTCCAGACACTTTGGACATCCTGTAGAATCTACTGCTGACCGCCCAGCAGCCAGAGAAAGAGCTTGAGACTTTGAAGTGGTTATTTCTTTGTAATAAAATAACTTGTAACAGAAAAAATCTTATTCAACCTATGTTCAAGAGTGGAATCAAGAATTGCTAGTCGAAAACTGCAGAAAATTTCTGATTACATAAAGATAGCAGAACCGGCGTTGTACTTCCTCTCTGCAGATCGGGGACTCCTGACTATAAGTGCTAACGCATTTTCCACATGAGGGACTAAATAGAGTCACATCCAGAAGCCTATCTAATTCCAGAGTAAAATCTTAATGGACAACAAAAAAAAAAGAAATGGATTATCCTTTTCGCTATTTAAAGACACAATGCTTCTAAAATTGAAAGATTTCATAATCAAACTATCATACAAACCACAAACATTTTACCATATTAAGCGAAAAATCATATATGCTACTCGAGATTCGAAGTTTGGAGTAAACAAATGAAAATGCAGTTGAAATTCCTCAACTTAATCCAAATTCAGAACAAATGTGAATAATTGTTTATAAAAAAATCTAAAAAACAAATGTTTTGAGAATGACAAATTTGAAAAGAAAATGAAAAACGAAATAATCTAAATGAGAACATTAATAAATTTAAATTTCTTATTATAAGAATTTTTACCAAAATGTGGTAGCAGCTTACTACCGATGTGATCTGCATTTATTTAAGATGAATTATATTCAGTAATAGAAACTGTAAGTTTCTATTAAAAGATGTAATCTTCTTTCAGGAGATAAAGGATTTGAAGTTTATAGGTACCCGTAATTCGCAAATGGTCCGTGTGATAAATTTTCTTTTGGCTGCTATCAATTTTTGTAAGGACTCCGCCACGAGCCCCTTAACTTAAAGATTATGGAATGGATTAGGTCTTGTATAATACAGATCATTACTTATATTTCTTTAGCATCTTTTCTACTGTACTGCAGGTTATTAGATGCCAACCAAAGAATCCATTAACCACTTTCCTTTTGGTCAATTCAAAACGACCACTAAGAATAACGACCTCCGCTTTGATTAAATGTAAACTGAATCATTTTTTTTCAGGAAAATGAAAATTTGGTTACTGACTTTGCTTCCCGACTTATCGGACACCATGTAAAATAAGATTGTACTCATGGATTTCTTCAGGTTAAAATTATATTGACGAACCAATCCCGCTGCCTTGAGGGAATCGAGCCAGTGTGAAGAGTAAGTCAGAATTAATCTCATTTGATCCAATTAGAGAAGGTAGTTTAGATTGTAGACAGGGCAACTTCATAGGAAGTGCGTGTTTGGTGGAGAGCTAGATTTTGATCTTCTCAGAATACAGTGTATGGTTGTTTTTGTGAGACAGCGTTTATGTGAATTAGTCCTATGTAATCAGATCGAGTTAGAAGATGAGCTTTTACCCAAAAAGAAAAGTTTCCTTTTTAGGTGCTTTGCTTGCCCCAACGAAATAATCATAAAAATGCTCGTTATCTAAAATTTGTCATATAATACATACATACATAGAAAAATGACAAACACAATCCTAACCATTTTCGTGTTTACGTCTTCAAGGACAAAGGGAGAATCTTGGCCCCTGAAGATGCAAACACGATATCGCTTGGCTTTTATGTGCGTTATTTTCATTTTGGATATTTGAAGCATGAAAGTGTATGTATATTATTGTTTTAGTACCAATATTGCTGCAACCATCAATATATTTTTGATCTAATGCCACAAATACTATAATTTTTGCCCCCAAATTCAGAAAATATGTCATCATACATTCCTTCTATAAATTCCTTTACTCCCAACTCAAAGTGTTCCGTACAAATGATATTGAGAAGATTTGGAATAAAGGGAAATAAGTCTGATAATGATTGGGAATACGTTAATTAGTAAATTCTGATAAAACATTAAATTTAACTACTTTCTCTAACATTCAAAATTCGGACATTCCCCATGGTAACATGATATTTAACTAAATCTAGCTCTTTATTTGTATACATAAAGCAGAATTTTAAAAGAAATTGGTACTTGTTTAGTTAAAATACTCTATGACAAGTTTCTTACTGTGTTAAAGATTTGTTGGATGTTCCTCTTTTATCACCAGCCCAAAAAGCACAGTGTTATAAGCTGAAGAATAATCAGTAAGGTCTAGTCAAAAGACACTCAAGATTACTAGTACTGCATATGTCAGTTAATGTTAGGATTTTTGATGAAATAATATTCGCAAAGCTAAAGGCGAAGGCCATTCATCATTCCTCCTAATAACTAAATTTTAATTATTGTAGTCATAAATAATTAAATTTTAAATTCATAAAAAATATTCGGAAAGAACTCACCAGCTTACATTAAACTTTTTACTTCTATCTACGATTGCAACACCTTAAAAAATAATAAGGTTGAATTTATACAGTTCTTAATTATATTTGAATTTTCTCAAAATTCACCACACTATTATTTTGTTCTTTTTTTTAGTAATCGCATTTTTATCAATAATTTATGTTGAGAAATGACAAAGGTTATGAGAGGTGAACACAAACTTTAATTAGGGACTTTTATCGGAGTTATTACTCAAGATATTCAGACATTAATTGCAGGACACGCTATATCTTATCTATATCGTTTCATCAAGACCTCTTAATTAAAACAAAGTGTCTATTGTATAATAATACTATGTAGAACAATGTTTGGTAACTATTACCATGGTATTACCCAGATCTAAAGACCTGTCATACGACAGACCTAAAGAAGGGAGGGACTCCGAGGCTTTTACTCAGCCAAGCAGCCAACATTGCAGTAAAGTTCAGCCACTACGAGTAATTTTCTCTTTTGATTACTCGTTTTGTGTAGTTTTCTCTATTGATTACTCGTTTTATGTAGTTTTCTCTTTTGATTACTCGTTTTAAGTACTTTTCATATAATTCCATGTCTGTTAAATTTATCTTTCCTTCTATGAAAACTTATAAGGGAATCTTCGTAGAGATAATTAAGTTAATTAGGGATTTTTAATGAAATTCTTACTATTGTCAGTTTTTAACATTTTTTAATGAGAAAATAAGATTCCAAAGTAACAAAATTCCCTTTGCTAGCATTTTTTTAAGTGATCGAGTTCGAAATTAAATTTCAAGACTTCCAACCAATAAAATTTCTCATATTTAATTCTACCATTTAGTCTACCCCGAATAAACCCTTGTTAGAGTAAAATTATATTGCTATTCAAATCATTCACCTTATCTTACAATACTAAGAAAAAATAAAAATTTCGCTGTAGATACCTTCACACTTCAACCGGCTTTCTGGGGCACGACCTTCATATCTGGTGATCGGTTATGTAATAGGTAGGCTACTCTCACCAAGTTGCAGGATTCCATAGGCTCAGCAAGAAACTCCACAAAATGGACGCACGGTGGTCTCATTAAATTCTAACGCGCGGGAATTACAAAAAGTGCGAACGCGAGAAAATGGATAAAAGGTCAAGATACCTAAGTCAACAAAAGGAAACGAATAAACAAACAATTTACGTCTCAGGATAAAATTATCAGAAGACGGAAGTCTAAGGAACATGTAGTAAACACAAAGTCCAACCAAAGGAAATTATAACACAGTTCTGTAAAATCAGGTCATAGAATAGATAGATTATCTGGAGGATGTAAGCAAATTGTGGTACACAGCCGTGCAAACTTCTGCCCTTAGGGGGTGGATCTAATCAGCCCCGATGACATATTTGACCTGGAGTCAAATCTAGGGCACGCCCCCTGGAAATGAAACTGCATATATAGGCGAGCAACGAGAGGAATAGAGAGTTAAGAATTAAGCATATAATTGTCATTAAGCATTGTCATACCCGTATTAGTGTTTACGAAACCCCTTTTAAATTCACCAATTCTTGTTGCTCCAGAATTAAATACTTCGCGTTGAGTATATATATATATATATATATATATATATATATATATATATATATATAAATATATATATATATATATATATATATACTGATAATCGCACGCAAGGTAACTTCGTGATGTGACGCTTGCCCCGTTATAGGCCAATATTAGATTAAGATATATATTTTTGCAACGTCCTTCTTTACCTTGATTACCCTAAACCATCGGTAAGCCCAGCAAATTTAAAAACACTGCGAAGAATTCATCTTTGGAGTCAGATAATTAATCATTGGAGATCATTCATTTAATTCACCTTCCCTATAAATTAGTTACCCCCATAAACTTTACCCCATATCTGGTAACCGATTCAATTACACCCACAAACTGATGATTTTACCTCATCACATCCACGCCATGCTTGAGACTGTACGCAATAGACCAATATAACACCCCTAAAAAGAAGACCGTCCCATAGACATGTCCAATGTATTGTAAAGGTGGCTACTAATTGCTATACCAACCGCCGTTCCTCATCTTTCTCATAATTTTTCCACTTTTGGGGGGGAGGGGGGAGGGGGGAGGGGGGGGCATGGTGGGAGTAGCAGAGAAAGATTCATTGCTTGCATAGGCTGGTCTCTACTACCTCTCCCAAGGGGTATAGGGGGGTGGATAGTTACCACTAGCGCCCTCCATCAATCTTCCTCCTCCTCCCCAAAGAATACAAGTGAACCCGGATGGGAAAAAATCGCGGAGTCAATCAAGGTAGAGGAGTAGTGAAAAGATAAGTGAGAATAGGAATAAGAGAGTAAAATTTGATCTATCTTAATTTTTTATATAGCGGAAAGGTGGGATAGAATGGCAATACTCCATCATGGGGACCTAATAATTTTATCGTGGAATCCGAACCACGCCTTCTCCATCGCTCGGCTCTTTCTATCTCTTTTAGTTCTTTTATTCCACTTTTGAAACTTTATTCAGGTAGGTGGTAAACTGCCTTATCTGTTATCTTTTACAGCTTCGTTTTTATTCATGTGTGTAAGCTCTGAACTATATAAGTTTATTTGTTGTTGATGTCCACTATTAGGGTGTTGATTTGTATGTTTTTATTTGTTGTTTATTTATTTACTTTTCTTGGCTTACTTTCATTTTTGGTATTGTTTCATTTTGAGTTTTTAGTTTTCCTATTTCACTTACTTCGCTTAGGATATATCACTTAACTTTTGTTTATCACTGTTCACTACACTATTTTGTATTACACATATTTATTCACTTACACTTAAGTTCACTTGTTAATCACTTCACTTCACTTTGGTTTGTTGGATTTTTCAGTTCCCTTTGGGTATTTTGGGGTTGTTTTACAAATATGTTGCTCTTTAGGTGGTTGTTTTGTTCGATTCGGTGGTCATATTCGAGTATCCTTTTTGTAATTTTGGTTAACCTTATTAAGTCTGTTGTTAATGTTCGAGAAAAAGTCCTTGTCGATTCTTTCTTAGATTTTTTGGTTGAAGATTTCATTTAAGTAAACAAGGGTGCTTCCTCAATTCTGAGTTGATATCTTCCGCTGGGGAATTGATTATTAAAAGGGTTTCCTGCTCTGATGTTCGTATGCTCTTCAAATATTAGCGGTAGTAGACAATTTCGTCCATCATTTCTCCGTTTTTTTCTTGATTTGGACATTGAGCGCTTCTATTACTACCTTTTAACGCAGACTACGGTGACTTCTTCTCATCTTCTCTAAGTGTAAGTAATTAGAGAGTGAGCTATATTTAAAATTATTTAGAGTTTCAATTTTTTAGTTTTTAATTCGCTATTGATTGGTTGGGAGACTACAGGAGGGCCTCTCTTCATACTGCCAAATATGTTTTCTTTTTGTATAGTAAGTTTAGCATTAGTGTTGCATTATTCTTCCTTTTATTATATGATGTTTATAGCCTCTTGATGTTGTCTTTATTAACAAGACTATTGGAATTATTTTAATTTTTTTCCTATTGGTTCTAGCTTCTAATCTCTTTCAAAATTTTCGCTGATTCCTAATGTTGTATTCATTACCTGAAAGCGGTTGTTCCTCTACGGGGTAATGAGGAGATGGCTTGTGTCGTGCGCGATCTTTATGTTAAACCGCTACCTGGGTTTCCGGTTCGGTGTAAATATTAAATACAGCCTGGAACTTAGTCAATCTCCTTGTGGGAGTCCAACTTCCAATTTGGATTCTGGTCCTAAATCACCACGTATGCTTTTCTGTCCGTCATGTAATCACAGCGAATTATTTCCAGATTGGAGATTTAAAATCTTATATTGTATTTATCTTACCCAGGCTTCATTAAGTGCTTACTATACATCTCTTAGGACCAGATCGATGAAGGTTTTCTCTGCTTTTGCCTTGACTATTTTCTCTGTAATTATACCAAGTGCCCTTGTGGTGACTTTGCCTCTTTTGAATCTGAAATGGTAATCACTACAAAGGTTATTTTCGTCAAGATTTTCTTTTAGTCCTTGATTTGAAAACTTTTAAAGGAATCTTCGTAGAGATAATTAAGTTAATTAGGGAATTTCTTACCCCTTTCATTTCTTCTGTTGTTATATAAACCATGTGCTTAGAATTTCTTGTCTTTCTTTCGCTACTGTGGATGCTAAGGTTATCTTAGCGATGTTTTCTTGCAGGTAAGTGTGGATCATTTCATCTATCTCTGGATTGAACTGTTCGTTCTTGTTTGATGTTATCGAGAACACAAAATTGCAGTGAACGCAAAAATAGTTTTTCGGTGGTCCTGTCTTCTTGCATTTTTCTTCCCGCTCGAGGTTTATTAATCCCTAGGTTTCTATAGGTCTTCTTTCTACATAGATTTTTTTCTACTGAAGTATCTCATATAGGGCGTTGCTGCTCCTCTATGAGATGCCTTATTTGTTACTTTTGACTTCTGAGCACATTGTATCTTTCTCTTGTTGGTCCAAGGAGCTTTATTTGATCGGATTGTGGTTGAATATCGATTTTTTTCTCTTCATATTTATCGTCATCTGACGGTGGGGAAGAGTACGTAATTTCGTATTTGGGATTGTTCTTTCGTCCAGGGCGTTGATTGTTCTTCTTATCTTAAGTTTTCTTCCTTTAGATTTTTTAGGTTTGTTTCTGAGATCGTTAGGGATCAAGTTACTGAGTTCGTGTTTATAACTTTTTTCAGATGGGTCTTCTGTATTTTCCACTCTTAGGTTCTGGTACCTGTATTGGATAGTGATTCATGAACAGTAATTTTTCAAAATGGTGACTACATGCAATGGTAATCGGTTGCATGTGGATGTTAAATGACATAATGGAGCTACTTAGAGTAACATCTGGCTTCGATCCGGCATAGCCTGTGACGTATTTGGGTAAGTCCGATCCAAATCTCATGAAAATGTTCCTTTCTAAAATAATTTTTAAATTGGCTCCTCTGTTGTTCGCTATACGGTAGCCGATTGTTCAGACCAGGCATTTAGGTTTTCCATAAATATTGTAGGGTGACCTGTTCCAAATATTGTTAATAGGTTGTACAGATTGTTGATTTCAGTGTATTTTAGGTTTCTTTTAATTGCAATGGCAACCCCAGCACATTTCAAGCCTGAAGGGTTTGCGTTAATGAAGGTTAAATTGAACAGCTGCATTGGTCTTTGTTGTGTTATGACATTACATTATATCAATACCATATTATATCTATGGGAGAGGGACCAATGACGGAAAAGAAAACCGAAAAGGAAGTGAACGCCGCGAGTTTCGACGCGCGGAACAACGAGATATGAGTTCAACGAGGTCAAGTAAAATATGGGCAATGGCAAAGATCAAGGTTATTTAAAGAGGCATGTACAAAAATAAAATTTTATTTACATAAAAATAAGAGAATTAATGGGCCAAATTCTATCAGAGAATTAATGGGCAAAATTACATCGGTAAGTGAGGGAAAGGGGGAATTGTAGTTATGCATCAGATTCTGAAGTTAAAATTTAATGTATTGCAGAAGAAAACTATTCAAATCGGGAGGATTAACTCAAATGGGTTGCTGAAGGGGGAGAGGGGTTGGCTCACGTAGGATTTCGGTTGAGACGTCAGGGTAAGGTTTCACGGATGTCTTCTGCAGGCAATAAACGTGATGGCGAGGGCGCTCGGAGCTTCTGAGCGTGAAGTTAACGTGATGACGGTTCTCCAAAAGGGGGGGGGCTGTGGTAACGTCCGGTCCAATCGAGAGTATTTCGGTCACCCGAAAACAAGGGGCGAACGAGGAGGGCTTCGACAGGAGTTGATGAGTGGAGTTGGAAAAATCGCTCGGTGGCGATCGTCAAATGGGGCTGATTCCAACACACAAAAAGTTCAGCCGTCAATTTGCTTTGTTGTTAGCACCTGACTTGGGACTAGGGGAATCTTCTGGGGTCCAGGCAAGACTCCTCAACTCTATGTCTGCCACATAGAAGACGAGTCCTATATATATCCGAGGCTCTCCCCGCGTGGGGGGGGGGGGGCAGCGCTACTCTCAAAAAGCCTCGAATCTTCACGCCGAGGAGATTCGAACCCCCGTAAAGGTGGTTCGTGGTGGACGCGGTTCGAAGCCACCGCTTGTGGATCGGGCAGGGAGAGGCTTACCAATTTAAGCCTAAACAAATTCTAGAATCTTCTCCAGCGCATGGACTTTACTTCCGTGCTGGAAAAGAAATTCCACGTGTAATTCCCCCACAGTTTTGTTTATGGATTCACTCCAACTACTTCAGATATTAATAGAAGTTCTGTATTGTTCCCTCCGAATATATTTCTGAGTGTTGCAGTTTTACCTATCCAATCTTGTGTGTTTATTTTGCAGTAAACTTAGCTTTATTTTACTTTACTTTCCATAGATTTATTAAGTTGAAGTTCTTTGTTTCTTTGATGTTCTGTTGATTGGATCTCTGGAAACGTTAATGTGTTGAAAGTAATGCACTTCACACGAGAGACACGTGTTCTATGCTGAAATGTTGTTTTCCCCCACTTCTTTCTCATCCTCTTCTCCTGTCTTATCTTTAAATGCCCATTTGTATTTACGTCTTTGAGTGCTTTCATCACCTCATCTTGCCTTTTTCTCTTAGTTATGATGTAGGGTCTGAGTCAGTTATGTTATTTTCTGTTGCTTCCCTAGTTGGCTTCTTCGCTGCTTCATCTATCTTCTTCAGTGTTATCTTCTTGGGTGTTTATTGCTGTTGTTGTTGGGGCTATGTTTACTTTTAGTATTTCGAATGAAGCGGGATTCACATGAAACCAAATTTTTTTCATTCTGTCCTTCTCAAGCATTCTTTTATTGTATGATATTTGCGAAGGCTCCTGGTTTCCCTATGATCGTAACATGTGAATATGCGATGCACATCAAAGGTACCGTCGATGTTTCCCGTTGAACCCCACGTGTATTTGGGCTTCCTTCATCTGTTGCATGGTTTATTTTGCCACTACTGCATACGTTGTATTTCTTTCTTTTCTTTTCTTATTCTTCTGTTGATTCTTTTTTCTCGATTACATTATTTAATTCCTTTTGCAATCTCTACAGAAATCTTCTAGTAAGAGATTCAAGTGGTCCGCAAAAACTTAAAAAGGGAGAGGAAGAGTTAAAGGTCGGTGGCTAGACACCGTTGCGTGGTGCTTTTGCTATGTTTTGGGGTAGTGGTCTTAGACTGGGGCGGCAAGGAGGAAGGACTGGAAAGGATGAAGCGCTAGTAAAAGGAACGCGATATTGATTTTGCTGTTAAATTACGTATAGAAAGATGTTGGTGTATGTACTCTCTGGCGGCTAGATGTCTTAAAATATGCGCAGCGAGTTGCTTAGTATGGCATTTGGGTGTATGTGGGGTTTCTTACGAGTTTCCTCAGCTGTCGTTTTAAGCGGGTGTAGATGTATGTATTAAATGATATAAGTTTGTTGTTTTTGCGTAGTATGATCATGAGTGTGTCAGGAAGAGAGAGACATGCGCGTCTTAGAGCCGAGTTCTGAATGCGCTGTGCTTTAGTCCCACATGGGTGACTCGCGTTTGTTAGTTTGATTGGTGCTTATGTAGAGCTAGCTAGTGCTTTTCTGTAAGTATAGATATATTTTTCAGCGCAGAAATTTGTTGGTGTTTTGAGCTATTGCTTTTGTAAGGTTTTGGTGTAAGATCAAGCATAGATATTTGTCAAATGTGGCCCCGAGTATTTAGTGTAAGTTTTATATGTAAGTCTTGTGTGGCCTGGGTAGTTTAAGTCTGGTGTGTGTATATATTTGTATATTGTGCATGTAGTGATCACGTAAACATTAGTGTCGTCTGTGTCATCAGAGGACTCATGGCAATAAACCACTTGTTTTCATATTCTGTCTTGTCATTGAGTATCATCTATGCACGAAATGCAATCCTGTCTGGGCCCTGGCCACAGACGAGAACATTCTCGTCATCCTTGTAGTGCAATGTGTGCATATGTGTAAAGTTTTCTGGTGGTGGGGTGTCGTTGGTGTACATTACGTATATTGTAGGCGCCAGTACACTACCCTGGGTTACGCCAGCGCATGGTGTGAATGGTTGTGTATTGTGTTGTAATTTATGTGACAAGTCTTGTCGGTAACGTAAGGTTAGAGAAGCCTTCTGGTGCAGAGAGGGAGCTTCGTGTTTTTGGCTAGTTTCCAAGGAAGTCCGTAAAGCCACCCATTGTCGAATGACTTCCAGACTTCTTTGCTGATAAAGGGTTTTATTTCGTAATTGTCACGCCTTTTGTATTATGTGATGAACGATACTCACAGCTGGTTGAGTAAACCAACCTCTCCTGAAGCCATATTGGCAGGGGGAGTACCAGTTACTCTCCTCCATAAAATTCCGCTGCTTTAATATTTCAATAAACTTTTGCTTGTTTGGTTTTGCTTATGAATTACTATCTTGTTAGAAGTTTGAAATAGTTTTCTGAAGTGTCCAGAGGTGAGTGAAGCGTTGAATAGATGTGTTAGTGTAGGGAAAATGTTTTCAAAAAGATGGATTATTGTGGTTGAGAGCGCGGAAGAATCGGGGTGGCATTTGTTGTTTTTTTCATGTAGTGTTTGGTTTCCTTAATGGTGTTATTAGTGGTTAGTGCTAATAGACTTGTCGAGTACGTCCATTTTTATCAAAGGGCGAGCTAAAGTTTATCGGCGTGGAGCCAACGCTACTCCCGGAATTCTTAGAAGTGTTTTTTTGTGCGTGGTTTGTGTGCGTTGTGTGTATGTTCCATACCACAATGAGACCTGAATGCGTGGAGGATGTCACTAGTATTATTGAGTGTGTTGTTGTGTTGTAGGGTGATAGAATCAGTTCAGTGACCTCCATCCCTGATGCAGATCACTTCGCTCCACTTGCCGGTTCGATCCAATTACACGCATTGTAGGATTCTGGCACGTAAAAGGGTTATGTTTTGTTGCCGAGGTTCTCTGCGGTATTGGTTGTTCTACATTGGTATGACCCTTTCCGTGTGTATGGAAATGTTAAGTGCTTAATGCATTTGTGTGTCTTACCTGGTGTGTACATTTTATGTGCAGTGTTTATGGTATTCCCGAGTGTCTCTAGTGGTTGTCAAACTGTGTAGAGTTGGTTTCGTGGAGATTGATGTTGTATGGTTTGTTAATGGTGACGTGTTTCTTGAAATCCTCCCAGATCGTGTTAGTGTAGTTGTAGAAGGGTGGTTTAGCTACTATATGATGTGAAGAAAATTGCAGGAGGCATACATGGATGTTGTCAGATAATACATGTGGACGTGGGGCTATGTCGGTGTATACACGGCTGGCGTGGTCATTGAGGAAGACTAAGTTAGGGAACCTAGTCTCTCCGTGATACCCGAAGAATGTAACGAAGGCCAGGCTGATTTGCTCAAAACGAAATTGCCGCAATGCATTAGCCAGATACCTACTCGTATTATTTGTGGTGTTTGAAAGCACTGTAGGAAGGTGTGCGTTTAAGTCTCCAAGAAAAAATAGAGAAAGGTGGTAATTATAATGAGTCAGAAGTGGTACGTGTATGTGTAGCTGGTGCCATGGTGGACTGTAGTAGGTAGCTACTAAAATTGTAACAGAGTCAGTGTGTTTTTTGCAGGCTAGAAAAGAGTCCTCATGTGTGTTCATGAGTAGGTGGTATATTAAGTGCGTAGTTAGGGTCGCTGATCACAGGTGTGGCACCTTTCTGGCGAGATTTAGGTGATAGCCTGCAAGGCAAAGGCTAGTGTTATGAGGGTGTAGTATGGGAGAGTTCAAAGTTAAGATATCAGGTCTTTGAGTGTTTAGTGCCCAATTAGAAATAGTGTGGCATACGCTGTTAAATGCGTAAGTTTAATTGTACCACACAAGCCGTCCTATGGGCGGGAATGAAGTGCACGTGATGTGGTGTTAGCCAGAGCCGCTTTCCTTTCCTTTATCTCTTGGCATTGCACCAAGAGAGTAAGGGAGAGGAGACCTTTACACGTGTTGGTTGTGGTAGGGAGGGTTGGGTTAAAAAGAGGAGGGTTTTGTACTGGTGGGCTTGGAGAAAGACGCCTTAGGGGCCTGAGACGGAGTCAGTGGATTAAGAGTCTAGAGGCAGATGCAGTGGAAATAGTGGAAATGGGGATAGGGACAGTGGAAGGATGCGTGAGGACAAGGTAAGGAGGAGTAAAACAGCAGAAGGGGTGGGTGCAGCGAGAGGGTGTGTGAGGACAATGTAAGGAGGGGTGATGACATTGGAAAATGGTGGAAACAGTGGAATAATGGGTTGGTCAAAGAGGAAGGTTGGTTCCAGGGCCGATGCTAAAGCTAGTGGAGTGGAAAGAGGATGGTAGGAGGTAGGGTGAGCAGTGATGAAGGAAGGGAGGAGATCTAGAGAAGAATTAAGTAGGTGGGAGCGGATTTGGACACACTGGTGTAGGGAGAAGCACTGGTTTTCTGTCTTTATGTTTTTGTATTAGGTCAAACACAGTCCAGGGAAAAAAGATGTGTCCCATTCAATTTGCCGTGTAAAGCAGTTAAAGGACATTGGCGTATATGCGGGGAGGAGGGGGGGCTCTACCCGAGATGTCTGTAGCCACCATAGCAAAAACGGCAGCAAGGTGGGCTTTTAGAGTAGCAATGTGGTTAATGTCTAGTTTTGTGAAGGTGTGTGCGTGTGTATCGGTCTACAGGTTAGGGTGTCCCCTGCGGCCCCGGCAACAACGGCGAATATTTGCATGAGAGGAAGACTTCAGATGTGATTAATGGATGAATGTGAATATGGTCATGTATGGGGTCCATAGAAGGGGGTAAAAACATGGTAAAATTAATAATGGATGAGGGTCTACTAAAGGACTCTCAACCAAACGGTGCCGCCCCATCAACGGGTTTTGGTCATTAAAGTTTACATCCAACATGCACATGTACAGGTTTTAGTTCCTCTGTGGTCTTGTTTTGACCTACATTTAGGGTGATTTACACCTCCCTATTTGCAGCTTGTAACTGAGAGCCATTCAAGGATGCTTCTGATTTCGTTCCGTACTGGGCTAGACCGCAAAACTCATTTCCTCGAATTCTACAGTTATGCCCTTTCTAAGGAAAGGCATAGTTGTAAAGAGGTCATGCGTGTAGTCTTGATTCATGGAGCTATCACGAAAGGTCCGAGGGTAACGAGATTTTAGGATGTCATATTAAAATTCACGCCTGAAAAATCTCTATTTTAAGTACCTACCTCAATGGGGAGGAAGTAGTTTAGTTGAGAGGGAAGACTGGACGGGGCTGGTGGGGCCACTTTGCGGGTGCTTGGGGTGAACGTATCCTTGAAAAGAGTGCCTCAAAAATGCCGTCCGTTGACGTTATCTTCGAACTTCTACCGCGGATCGCTTTCTCCTTTAACAAGCGGTGAGCAAAAGTGATTGTACTGACTTACGACTCCGACGAATTGAGTGAAAACAAAAGTTGGAGAAAAAAAACACCTTGGTCGGGGTGGAGAGGTGAGCGAGGATCGATATCCTTTGTAGTCTTCCGCATCATTTTTCATTTACTTTCATTTGAATTCTTCTACCGATTAAAGCCTATTTTTCTAAAGCCTTAAGTATGATTGTTTCATATGCCGTGTTTTTATTTTCTTTAATCCTTACTACCTTTGAAGTTACAAACCTTCAGAATTTTCCTTACATTTTTTTAACTCAATTTCCTGTTCTCCATTCTGTTTCATTTTTCGTAAAGGTGAATGGAGCTACCACTCCATTCACCTTTACTTATAGGCTTCAATTTTTATTACTCGTCAAGTCCAAAAACGGAAAGATTGATTATCTTTTGAGAACCTAATTAAAATTGCCATAATTGCAATTTTTAAAGATATGAAATCATTCCTCCTCACATTTTTATTCATCCACCAATCATTCTAAATTTAAGCTTTAAATCGCATTCATCTACACATCTGTACGTATGTAACGCATACCTAAAAGCCTCCCTTCTTACACGCATTCTCTCAAAGCGCCGCATATTCGAAGCCATATAGAGAAATCTGTCTCAAGGCAGCGGACAAATTTTTACGAGTAGCAATTTAGAGGCTACAGGTAACGCTCTTAAAACACCTAATATAGGTTTGAGGGTTTGAGGTTAGTTAATACTGAAATTACGATGACAGACACTAATTAATTTGTTAAAACATCACTAGACATTTGCAATAAACAAAAGGAAGAACGTTAGAGGTAGAAGCTAGCTGGAAATAAATGCAAAATAGAAAAAAAATCAGAAACCTTTACTTATAAATTAAATATTTTACCCATGACCAGTTTTTTTAGGGACTTGTGTTTTTCTATACAGTATGATAACTTGTTCTGATGCATATTATACTACTTTTGTAGGAAAATAACTAATGGTTGGAAATATATTTTTCAACCATTACTAGACTCCATTGTTCTCTATTCTCCATGTTCAGTGTCATCTTCTTGCTAGCTTCACATTAGCTTGTGCTTATTTGATTTAACATCCAAAATGATACCTCTTATGGTAGCATCTTTTTTTTTTAATGGCCTACAAAATAGCTTATATATGGTACATTTGTGGTCTAAAATAATAATTATATTGTGTTTTGAAATATAGCTCTGATATGTTAGATAATTAATGGTAACATTCAAAGCATTTGGTACACGAGTTCTTTAATCTATTTCTGAGTGTTCACATACAAAACTTCCACTGCCTCTGGCATGAAAGACCCCTTCCACGTACCCCACACTGCTTTTTGGTATATTTTAATATAAAATACAAAATTGCAACGATATTCCCTCTACTCCTGGATATGACAGAGACAAATTAATGTTCCACAAAACGATGTTCATTAAATATCTTGAACTCAATGACCCCTTGCTTTAAAGAAAATTACCTAACTCAAACTTATGACGACCCATATCCTGGATAAAAAAAATAATGTGACATACATAAAAACGTGAATAGTAATATCAGGAAGAAAGAAACTTAGATAATTATGAAACCACAAATATGATGTATTAAGAAGAGTCGGGGAAAAAGCAACGTAAACCGGGTGAGAAGGATCGCAACTCTCCTGAATCTACTTATGTTTTACGACGAAATGATGCTAAACACTAAAGATTAGTAATTTTAAGCGATTAGGATAATTTGCGTAAAAATATAAGAAACGTAAAAAATCTCGTCTGAAAGAACTCTGACGTTGACCAAACATCACCACTCACTAAATTTTGATTGATGGATGGTGCAATGAATCCCGTATATAGAAGTCTGTACATAGAGCAACATAGAGCTGCAAGACGTCGATGCAACGATTTTAGTTTTCTTCATTGTTTGGTCATATTTACAAATTTTTATTATTGGAAGATTTTAAGAGACCCCCAAACTATCCCTTTACGAATGATCATGTGATGTACTCCATGTGGATAAGGCAAAGGCAACTGATTTTATGCATGTATTTATAAGCTACAACGAAATATAGCAGAAAAATTATAATAAACCTCCAGCAGATATTTATAAATACCCAATTTCCTCTTAGAAGTCGATGAAGAGACCGAAGTACTTGTATATAACCGCAATATATCTGCAAATAATAAAATAAAAATCCATTAGCATTAAAAAGTTGAAATTTAAATGCAATGGAATAGAAATATTTGATGCAACACAAATAATTTTTGACTTAATAAGCAATTCATCCTCTGTGCTTATTGGCCCTTTTTATTTGCTGGTTAGCGCCTCACTTAATGTTCTGCTCATGAATATATCCAAAGGATGAATAACTGTCATATATGATTAGGTTTGTTTACACAAATAAACACCACGGAATAATTTGCCTCTCACATCTCGGAGAAAGGGTCATGCAAGGTGTAATCAGGTTTACACTCACATGATGATGGCTGGGTAAAAGTGTGAGAATTTGTACTCTGGCTTTTAAGGGTTTCTAAGAGAGAGTCGAATAAAAAATAAAATGAAACCAACATCGCTATTTATAATCAGTAGAAAAGGGGAGAGGAAAAAAAACAGATGAAGGTCTAATAAAATAATCTAGATTTAGGATGAGATTTAATAAGATCCTTAAAATGATGGATTTTAAACATATAATTTATTTATGGAAGCGCTAGAGAGTTTCGGAGACCTATATAAATTCTATTTAAAGAAGAATATTTAATTAACTTTAAATTTATCAGTAATTTGCTTAAAAATTAATTCATGATAAATAGCATTGTAAGCACGATTAATTAGTCATGAGAGCAATGCAAGTTTGATAAAATCTGGTATGGTAAATTTCGTGAGAACAATATTGCAATTGCGGTCATGATAACATTGCAAGCTTGACCAATTTTGTGATGACAGCATTATAAGCTCGATCCCAGAAAGTCAGTGATTTCGACAGACAGGGACAGGGGCATATTAGTTTTTTAGCAAACAGTAAGTGCATCAGGAATCCACTACTACTCATCCAAGATAAGGAAGGGCCAGGAGGTATGGCAGAAGATGAAGGACAAGGGGAAAGAACGCGCTGAAAAGCTTGTGAAAAAACTGAAGCATCCCCCTCAAGCCTGACATGATTTTGATTGTTCTTAGACGAGAAGAAATCCTGCCGAGACCAGGTGGGGACCTTGCAAAATAACCTTGTGACCCTCATAGATGTTTTGAGAGGTCACCAAGACCAAGTTCCAGGTCTAAAACATGGTATTTTGGATGGTCAGAAGCAAAGGGCACGTTATGCACGAGTTTATCTTCCCGCAAGGAATATTAGGTGCCTAGAGGAGTTTGTGTTGTCCTGAATCTAGGAGGTTGCCCCTGAAGGCCATACATATGGTAGCAGGACCTTGCACTATACCCCCCGATTAGGAAGATTCATTCTTGGCTCTCATACAATTTCTTTCACCACATCACTCCGAACATCTGTCCTCACAGCTCCCCAGCCTCCAGTCCCCTAGAAGATATTGTATAGGGCATGATCGAGAGAGAAAGAGAAACCAGCAAGTTCTTTTTCACCACGAAGGTGGAGTATAGGTCCAAGATCACCACAACATTCACCGAATTAAAAAGAAGCACCGTCTAAAAGGCCTGTAGCAGGTTCCGCCTCCGCCTCGAATCCATAGTTGAGGCTGACGGCGATTTCAGTAGATAAAATAAATAGTAAGTCCTTTAAGTCTTTAGCATATACAATGGGTAAATATAAATGAACTATGTGATATTTTCTTTTAGAGTGAATTAGTTGATAAATTATTAACCACCACACCCCGACAAATTGCACTGCCCGCTGAACCCGCTTTAGTTATCCCAATTTCGTTTAATTTGTCAATTCATAAAGGATACCTTCTTGACAGAATCATAAATTATTCAACCGAGATCTTCTCCGGGGATTTTGAGAAGTTTATATTTTTGAGTTTATATTTATGTCTCTTGGCGTTGGGACAGTTCGGTACGTGACAGTTCGGTACGTGACAATTTGGTACGTGACAATTTGGTACGTGAAAATTCGCTACCGGACAATTCGGTACGTGACAATTCACTACCGGACAATTCGGTACGACTTCAATCCTGACCTCGCGACCTTATCGTCTTGCGATGCTAATTAAATATCAAATTCCTCTAGCCATTACTCCTCTTTATATTTAAGGATTATTCTAAGTATTTTTCTTTTCGTCTTGTTTTCTTATGCCTCGAATATTTCTCTTTGTTATTATTTTATCTACGATGTTTTTTCTCTTAATTCTTACTTCTTTATCAACCGCTTATCGTAAAATAAAACACAATTTTTCCTTTTGAGGTTGTTTCTCTCTATTCTTCTTTATTACCCCTTTTGATTTTCCGTTTCATGCGTTAGTAATAATTTTCTTTTCATATATTTAAAAATTTACCCATATGAAAATAATCCTGCTACTCATTATATAAATAGATTAATGGTCAATTTAATGTAAAGAAGCATTACCACATAATGCTTCCTCCACTACACCTTCAAGCACATTAGCATATTCACTGGACCTCAAACAGAAACATACTAATGCATTTTCCCAATGTGGTTCAATCATAACGAAAGTAAATTCAATTTCGCTTCGCTTGTGTGCGAATATTGAATGCAAAGCGCATTGCAATAGCCAAAATTGAACTGTATTTTCTATAACGTGATGCCACCAAACTAATTTCTGTTAAAAATTTCTAGAGTGCATTTTTAAACACAAGGAACCAACATCAAGAATCACCTTAGTGAAATGTGTGGCTTACTATAAACGTAAATAACTAACACCTTTAATTTAAAGTTTCCTCTTTAATAAAAATGCATCCAATAAAACTTGAGTTTTTTCCAAGTCTCTTCAGAATTTGGAGCGATCCAAGAAGATATGGCAATCTCTATTATAAGTAATTATGTAAATGGCTCAGAATCTTTTAATATACTGCACCTGGGGTGACTTAGAAATCCGGCGTCTAGACTTAAGTGAAATATTTATGATAGAGGTATTCAAATGAGATCTCCAAAGTAGCTTAAATTGCCTACTACTTCCTCGAGATACACACGTAAATGGTTTAAATAAATAACAAACATTTCGCCACACACACGAGTTGGCACACTAAAAGAAAAATGAAATTAAAAAAAGAAGAAATGGATGTGACTATCGAGTAAAAGTTACTTGGTTGAGAAAGGAGAAGGGAAGAAAGGATGACAGTAAAAAGTTAATAAATAGAGATAATAAAGAGGGTAAAAAATGTTTTGGATGATATAGTAAAACAATTTTCATGAAAGAGTTTTTATCTAGGGTGGGGAGCGAGGGGGATCTTTAAAAATAAATCCGCACAAAGAATATAGAGGCTTATAGATACGAACTTGGAATCAAGTTGAGGGGGCACTCTCAAGAGAAAGAAGGATAGAGATAGATAGATAGATAGAGAAAGAAGGATAGAGATAGATAGATAGATAGAGAAAGATAGAAATAAATAGGTAGAGAGATAGGAAGATGTATGTATGGATGGATTGATCGATAAATGGATGGATGAATCGATAAATGGTTGGAAGGATAAATATTTAGTGATGGAAGAGTGCTTATTTTGTAATTATCATTACTAGGTGAATTTGAGGTTAGATTAAGTAAGATATAAAACTAAAACCAACACCCTACCTAATCCAACAAAATAACTAGTCAAAAAATAGCTCTAACATCCCAAACGCTTATATTTAATTGTTCGCTCATCCTTACTTGGTCAATTCGGTGAATGCTTAACTTTTGATGTTGTCTGGCAAAAGATATAAAAGGTATTGTTTTAGAAATACAGGCGTTCTTATCATTTAGGGTGGTACTGTATGTTATGTTATGTTGCAGGCCGTATGCTAATAATTGAATGTGTCTGAAAAACAGACTAAAAGAGCACCATTTTGGTTATAAAAATTATCCTCTCCTACTAACATATTCTAATTTAATGAATTTCATGACATAACCTTTAGGTTAGTTTCACGTGGATGACTAGAAAATGACCTGTCCAGCAAACTTTACACAGGAGATTTTTACATTGGTATATACCGAAAACCTAATGGAATAGGATGTTAAAATTACTTTGTTTTTAAGGATTAGTGGTTTCTTATATGAATCAATATTATACGAGCGCAAAAATATAGCTAACATGGATAGCTATTGAGCTTCAATGATTACAGTTATTATTTTCTATAACTGACACCCTCTATGTTTTTAAAACCTTTTCGAAAAGATTCTAGAGAAAACTAAAACGTTTGGAAGGAATAGGTTAGCTGCTAATTTACGTGCAAGATTTATCAATCGTTGTTACCATTTTACCGATGAAATATTTGCAAGAATTTAATGGTGAAAAATGCCGAGCATTCAGAATAGGCAAGAAACCATATTGTTAAACTGCACAAGGCCTGGCTTCTATATGAATAATTTTCTTTTTGTTAACATTCCAATTTCTTCTGAAAAGAAAAATATTGGGAAGTATAAACCTAATGCCATCATAATAGATCGTCCGCATAAAGGTCGAGCAAAAAACATCCCTAGAGATGTTAGAAACAACCCAAAGACTTATTTAAATCAGTTGTAAGCAAATCTTGCATCACACCGCTTAGATGTACGCACTTCAACAGTACAAAGTTATTTACACCGGAGAGGAATTCAGGCATTTGCCTAAAAAGGAAACCTTTATTGAAGAGAGCTCATAAAAATAGTCCGTTTAGTGTTTGTAAATGGGCTTAAGACGATAGCGAAACAGAATTAGATAAAATAGAATGGTCAAATGTGAAGAAAACCGAGCTCATTGCTAGAAAAGACGAACGGGAGATCTCCCCAATCCATCGTAGAAAAGAGCACCGTTCCTCTTGTCAAATGTGGAAATGTTCCACTATTTTGTGGAGATTTACGCTTTTGCTTGTACTGGGGCATTTAAAGTGACAACAGGGACCATGAATTTTGAAAACTATTGGAACATACTTAATGAAACTGGGAAGCAATCGGCAAGGAAACTGAGACTTAGTCATTCATTTACAACAAGGCAATGATCCCAAACATTAAAGCAATTCTACTCAGGAATGCATACCACAACACTACATTACTGTATTCAAGGGGACTTCTCAATGTCCAGATTTGAAATCCATCGAAAATCTCTATAGGAAGCTGAAAAAGCGTGTGCTCCAGAGAAGCCCTCGTAACATTGTTGAATTGGAAAAGATTTCTGATAAACAGTGAAATAAAATCCTCCCCCAGAAACGTACACGAATCTTATACATTCTTCTAAGAAACGTCTTACGGCTTTTATGGAGGTTAAAGAGGGCCAAGAAGATATTAATTCAATATTACGGTTATTTATATTTTTCCTGTTATTAGATAAATATATCTTTGTTATTGTTATACACGCTTATATTTTACCATTTGAAAATGCTATAGTCGGAATAGAGTAGGAAGGTTAATTAATACTTATACATTATGCGAGTGCTGAATATATATATATATATATATATATATATATATATATATATATATATATATATATATTCACAATTATTAATGTTAATGCCGTGATAACGTAAACAGCTCTCATATACACATTTATTCCATTGACATTATGTGCTTTGTAACTAGCTTGCCCAATAGGTCAGAATCTTTGCTAATCAATAATATGACTTATGGATACTATAAAACATAGGCAACATCGAGAGAGAGGATTAAATATATAGGTTACTTTTTTATCTACAGTTAATTTTACACTTAGCTCTATGACCTTAAATGATTTGTACAATTTCATAACTCTTT
This sequence comes from Ceratothoa steindachneri, assembly GCA_963969495.1. NCBI lineage: Eukaryota > Metazoa > Arthropoda > Malacostraca > Isopoda > Cymothoidae > Ceratothoa > Ceratothoa steindachneri. The sequence continues at coordinate 54,073,748 of OZ018332.1, forward strand.
TACCTATTAAAAAATATGTGCAATAGAAGGACAACATTATCATCTCCTTTCTATACCAATATTAATATCCTTATTCGTGATTTCTATCAATATTTCAATAACAGCTTTACTCAGGTTTTTTTTTCATAATTTATTGGCTTATACTTTCCTTCTTATAAGGAAATAATTCTCAGGCCCGCCCTTTGGATGAAAGAGGGTGCGTCTTGTTGTAAACTATCACGAAGAGGCGTTTGCACCGGGCGGTGTATATATCATTATGAAACGCAATATCGCGTGTATGACCGTATACTTATAAATGTGGTATTGCATTTTTAAATGACTTATGATAGAGAGATTTTCCACACATTCAAAGTAGAGGCTAAGGCAAAGCCATATTTTCCTAACCTTTTACGAGGTAAGTTTGGCTTTCGTATATTTTCTTACGCCTAATGAAACCGGATTTGGCTCGAGTTAATGAAGAAGGATTTGGTTGGAACTAATTTAGAGGGTGTAAATGGGAGAAATTTAATTTTTGAAGCCCAGAGAAGGTTTTTAGGCAAGAATTTATTGGGAAAAGTCAAAAAAAGTTTGAGTAAAATGATATATGATATCTGGTGCTAATATCGGAATTTATTTTTAATAGTGCTAAAATGAGGTTGAGGGAAGATGTATTTTGGCTAAATGAGAACACGTTCGAAGCTATCTCAGGAAACACTCATTTAAGCTTTGAAATTCCCATAGATTTTGTTCTCCCTAAGTGAGAGGTTTCCCTCAAAATGTTAGTGACTTTGTGAACGAATAATCTAGAATGGAAAAAAGAACAGTGAAAAAATACAAAATTGGGAAAATATTAATAATTAAATATTTTCAATAACTTGATTATCAAGACTTTTTTATACCGTGATAGGCAATATATCTTAGCAGACCATGTTTGCCAACCGCCATTTAAGCGGAAAAGCAATTTGATAGGGTCATGAGAACCCTGGGTGGGGAGGAAATGCCCCACTTGACCTCACTTGAACACCACCGGTCATTGTCTCTCCTCAATGAGCGCATGAGTGTTCATATTTAAGGGCTCTAGGTATGCCTGCTTTAGCTAAGGCGGATAAGTAGTTCTACCAACGGTATCCTTGAAGTGGATTTACTGAATTATAGCCATAGTTTTGTGTCCAACATTCCTGAATTCAGCCACTTCTCTTCTGCTGGGTCACACAGCCCTGCATCTCTTGTTTTCCTTACTTTCTTAAACTTTATTCTATCTTAATTCATTTTATCGAAATATGAGAGCACTACATTTAACCATAGACCCCAGTCCCCAGCAGGAGGCCTTCAGTGGTCAGGGGGTGCTAAGAATCTCTGGATTGGTAGTTAATAGTTGTTTTTGTTATCTAGCTTGTTGTTTGTTGTTACTTTCTGAGAATTTCTGTTTATCGGTTTTTTTTCATGCCTTATTCTTATCTTGTTTGGTGACATTGGGTCTAACCCTGGCCCTATCCGTCGTAAATTCTGCAATGTATTCTACTGCAACATCCGTGGTCTCTATGGCAACTTGAGAGAGCTTTCTGTCGCCTCAACTAAATATGATATTATTCGCTGCTCTGAGACTCTTGTATCAAATACGAGACATACCTCAGAACTCCTTTTGATAAATTTTAATAAGCCTATGCAATTTTTGAGGAACTCCTTACCTAAAGTGCAAGGCTTGTGTATATAAACTGGAGCGAGATTTAGTGCTTCACGTTTTAGTAAGTATGAATTTGGATGTCATGAGATCATGATTATTAGAGTATGCACCCGTTTTATTAATTTTTTATATTTTTAACCTTTATAGAAACCCCGACTTACATGACAGTATTTAGGATTGCCTTCTTAAAACCTATATTAATATTCAAAAGGAGGACAAGAAATGTTGCTTCACTTTTAGTGGTGATCTGAATGCTTCTCACAGAGACTAGCTGAGTTCAGTTTCCCCAACCAATCAACATGGTAGTACTTCTCTTGATTTTTCTGATATTACTGGTTGTGAGCAGTTAGTTACTGATGAAACTCACACATCCGGCAATCGTCTTGATCTTTTACTTACTGATGTGGGAGGGGTTGTTGAGGGTCAAACCATTGTACCAATTGCTTCCTTGGATCATCGAGGTTTGGCTTGTAAAATCCAGTTAGATTTCCTTATTCCAGACTTTACCATTTCAAAGGAGTTAGTTATCAAATCTAGAAATAACTGGGATGAGATGAACCGTGCTTTTAATAGTATTGTCTGGAAGAATATCTATGATGCTCCTTGTCCCATTATCGCATTGAATTTAAGGTTATTAGACTTAAAAAGTAGGTTTATACCAATGAAAAATCTTAAAGCTCGATCTAACGATAAAGTATGGTTTAATGACCAGTCTCGTCTGGCCTATCGTGATAAGTATGCTGCCTATAATCTTTAGTCTAATAAGCGCTCTCAGATTTGTTGGGAGAACTATGTTGCGATGAGGAACACGGCAAATAATGTTTATAAAAAGGCTGAAGCTCAACATAATGCCCATTTGAAGAATGTCCTCACAGGTGCGGCTAAGTCGCATATTTTGTGGTCAGCACTTAAATCTGCTTTGTTTAGTATGAGATTTCTATTCCTCCCTTAATGAAGCTTGATGGTAGCGTTACATATCATCCTCTTGATAAAGGCAGCATTCTTGTTGACAGTTTTAATTACAAGCAAAGTAGGCAAGATGTTCAGCTGCTTTTAGGCTGTTACCCACTACCAAGTTTTAATATATTTGCCTTCAGATTCTCTGAAATAAAGATTCTTTTATATAACTTGGACGAATATGGAGCAACTGATCCTATTGGTCTGTTTCCATTGATTTTAAAAATATCTAGCAGTCAGCTAACTCCAAAACTGGCTGTTATATTTTTTATTTTAGCTCGTTGGGGGTAATTTCCTGAATGCTTGCGTTCAGGTAAAACTACCTCAATTTTCAAAGGAACATCATCATCTCCATCTCCCAGTGATTATAGGCCCATTTCTATCACACGGATTTTATCTAAGACTTTTGAACGTCTGCTGTCCGAACGTCTTACTGTATATTCGAGGAAGTTTCTTCCAGTGACTCAGTTTGGATTTAGAAAGAGGTTAGGCACTGCTGATGCACTCTTATTGCTAGGACATGGAATTTAGTCTTCTTTAGACAATAATTGTGAGTCTAGGTTTGTCTCTCTTAAATTAGTGCCGCCTTTGACATTGTCAACCATAATGGTTTTATTTTTAAATTAAAGTCTGTTGGCATTGGTGGTACAGTCTTAAGTATTTTAACAGAGTTTTTAACTAATAGACAACAACGTGTTGTGGTCGATGGGTGCTTTAGTCTTCATTTTAGAGTATATTTTGGAATTCCTCAAGGTAGCGTTCTTGGGCCTTTGCTTTTTATATTATATTATATTCTAGTGACATGTGGTTTAATATCACTAATAAAATTCTAGCATATGCTGATGACAACTCTCTCTATGCTCATGTTCCTTCTCCTGCAAAGAGACTGAGTGTTGCAGACAACCTCATTGAGGATTTGAATAAAATTCATGCATGGTGTCTTCCGTGAGGTATGAAATTAAACCCTATTAAGTCAAAAGAAATAATTGTGAGTCGTTATAGATCTCTCTTACCTGAATACCCCAAGTGGTTAATAAATGGAACTCTGATTAACAAGGCTGACCACCTCTAGCAATTGGGATTAACTCTAGATTCGAAACTCAATTTTTAAACGCATCTAAATACATGTCCCTGTATATCTCGCAGAAATTGGGCATTCTTCGAAATCTAAGAAGATTTATGAGAAGGAGGATGTTCTTCGTGAGTGTTTCTTTTTTTTTATTCTACCTCATTTTGAATATTGCTCTGCTGTATGGAGTTCTGCTGCAGACTCTCATCTGAGATTGCTCGATCGTGCATTTAATTCTGTAAAGTTTTACTATCAGATTTGGATTTAGACATTGGGCATCGTAGAGATGTTGAGCTCTTTGTATTTTATTTAACGTAGTATTGATGTGAATTTTCATCTGCCTAAACTTTTTACGTGATTTTCTCAACCAGCCAGAGTTACTAGGTATCCTGAAACTGTAAATTCCATGGAATTCGAAAATTGGTCGTCATTCTACATCTCAGATTTCTAAATGCTTTTTACCGAGTATATTTAGATTGTGGAATACTTGTCCACAAATATTCTGACTGCTCCTACGCTTGATAAGTTTAAAAGATTGGCTAATGGTTTTTGGTTGCGTAACTGTGGGGCAGTTTAATTCTTTTTCTTTTCTTTCTTGCTGGGCTTTGACTTACACCGATACATCTTGATGGTATAATTTCCTAAATTTCCAGTGTGGCTCTTTGCAAAGCCTATATAATAATAATCATTTATCAATCCTACAAACTGGTTGAAAACCGAAAAAAAAAGAGAGCACCTCCATTTCCGCGAATTTTGATAGACCATTAGTACGTACTTGGGATCATGTCAATAAATACGACTCCCAAAGTTTAGATGTGAAGAATAGCGACCCAAAACGTTCACATGTCAAGAATAACGACTAAAAACGTTCAGATGTCAAAAATAGCAACCACAATATCAATATTATGTAAAGGAAAAATTAGACATAAGTGATCTTCACTTTAATAACAATTAATTGGTATATTAATTTGTTAAAAAAGAAAATTAAGTGGCAATTGCATTACATAAAATAATCTCTTTACTTTATTTATTTCCAGCCAAACGAATTCGCAAATAACCTTAAGAATTTCGCGTTTGTAGCTTCGTATGTTGTTAAAATATTTCCCTAATGTGTGCCCATGACTCTATGAGTTTAAAAAAGCCCACACCTTATTGCGTTGTGTCTTCTCCAATAGGTTGTGTATGGAAGCCTGTCAGCGGATTAACGAATTGCAAATAGTGGTTGATTGTTCTGTGGGGGTAATTTCGATTATTGGCAAAAGTTTTTCTTAGTCTTTCTATTCAACAACTTCTAAATACCTAATTGCTAGTGAATAACTAATAACTACCATGCCAAATACCCAAACCTGACTTCTCGCGCCCCATTTTAATGGTATTTGGATTCCTTATTCTTGTAATAATATCATATATATATATATATATATATACGAGGGGCGGTCCATAAGTTTTACAATTTGGATATAAGGAAACGAGACATGAGGAAAAGTGTTTTATCATTTTTCAATAAATCTACCCTCGACTTCAATGCACTTGCGCCACTTGTCCCTGAGGCTTCGAATTCCCGACAACCAGAAATCTCCCGACTGATGTTCAATCCACTTCTAGACGGCGAGCTGGACATCTTCATCATCCCCAAGCCGGCGTCCACGCAGTGCAGCCTTGAGCTGGCGGAATAAAAAGTAGTTGCTAGGTGCCAGATCTGGACTGTAGGGGGATGGTTGAGCTCTTCGAATCCGCACTCGCACAAAGCAGCTTGTGCAACTCTGGCCTTGTGGACTTTGACGACGTTGAAGTTGATCATGGGGCGTGAGGTTTCTAGGGACCCAACAGGCAGAGACCTTGATCATGGCCAAATTATCGTGGATGATGTTGATAACACTTCCCTGTGATATTCCAAGTTCTCGCTTGAATTCTTCGACCTTCACCCGTCGATTTTCAAGGATCATCCTCTCCACACGAGTCACATTGTCCCCGTTGGTCACGACTGACGGGCGTCCTGGGCGGGGGTCATCTTCAATGGACTCACGAACATGACGGAACTCCCTATTCCAGCGAGCAATGGTTGCATAGGAAGGGGCGGTATCGGTGTACACTGCAACGATGGGTTCATGTACCTCTTTTGCATTCTTGCCTTCCTTGCTCAAAAATTTGATCACTGTGCGGTGCTCAACCTTCTTCATTGTTTAAAAATTTGTGACGGACGATCTGCGATCAGCTACTGCTTCTTAAATAGACGAGAGAGGAGCGTGCAGCTGCAGGTCCTGACTTGTCATAACTTGTCCTAGCACCCCCACAAACAGCTATCCCCCTTCCTCTGTTTCGCCCTAACGATTCGCAAAACTTATTTACTGCCCCTCGTGTATATATATATATATATATATATATATATATATATATATATATGCAGTGTCACAAAAGTCTGGCTCCATAGGGAATATATTAAAGAAACTAACTGGCACTTTTCATCATCATTATTTAAGAAGGGGATTTTTTTTCAGTATTTGAATAAAAATTGCATCTTAGTTTGGTTATGACTTATGTTTTTTATCAAAGTTATTTCTAATAATTCTTTTATAATATGAAAAAACAAAATGGTGAAGGTCAGAAATAAATATAAGTATCAAAATTTTTTGAATTTTTAAAACCCAAGGAATTACAAATGGTAAAGTTCAGAAAATTTATTTTTGTATATATTCTTCTATAACTCATCCAATTTATTCATCTCCAAACTTTTCTTGTAGAAATTCGCGCACAATCTTTGCAAAATGTGTCGGAGCTCCATCTTGCTGAAACTATATAATTCTCCGATCATATAAGGATATTTCATCGAAGTTTGCCAGCATATGCAGATATGACTCAGCAGTCAGAGTATCAGGGAATAAATATAGGTCCAATTACCGTATCGCCAAACATACCTAGCTTCCTATCCCATAACTCTTAGATTGAATGGCGCGCGTTCTTCCTCTGCCCAATGTGGATTATCAGTAGCCCAATATCGGGCATTATATCTATTCACATCACCGTTTAGGTAGAAAATTGCTTCATCACTAAACATGATAGGTTTTTCCAGCTGCCTTCGCTGCATAAGCCATTCATAATATTCTTTATACGGTGGTAATGATTAGTGGCTAGAATGCGCTGAAACAAACTCTTAGATACACCTGTTTTCTGGGATAATTTTCGTATTACTTATGGGGCTTTGCTTCACACATTCTCTTACCAGTGAAGATGTTCTTGTGGCATTTAGAAGTTCTTTTTCGACCATTTCGTGATCGATGACAGACTTCCCGCTACATTTAAACGGGAGAAAATTTACTGACAGTTTTCTGTAGTTGATTGGAAACCATTCAGGGTACTTGGTATTAAAATTATCTGCAACCAAACGTTAAGTGATACTATCCTTTGTGTATAAAAGAATCATCTCTATTCTTTCTGCTCTGGTTAGCTTAGTGACCATCATGTAACGATCTGAAAAATCTAAAATAAATTAATTTTCAATCTAAAATTTTAAATTTATTATAATCTAATATCTAAAATCAAAGATCTGCAAAATTATAATATACATAATATAAAATAAATTAATAAATCCATATTAAACCTTTAATTTACTGTATATTTCCTATGGGGCCAGAGTTTTGGGACACCATATATATATATATATATATACAGTTAGCTGCTGCAAAGAAATTTAATAAATCTATTTCTAGTTGCTGCCTGAAGTGCGGAGCAATGTTTAAAAACAATGAACATTGAATCGCCAAACAACGTCTGGCAATCACACTTGAAATCGAACACTAAAGTGATATTTTAGAAATGTGGAGGGTTTCTCCTCCATCCCCCCCTTTAATGGTAGGGAGTGGACCACCACACCGCTATTTGTAATCAGCTAGTAGTATACATAATTTGAAAGCATAGCATTAGATTCAAATTCAAAGGCGATTGCAGACGTCATTAGGCGCTTTATTGTCCATTATTTTTATGTCATGCTTCTTGACTTTAGACATATGTATAAGCCCCCCCCGATTACTAATCGAATCAATCATATTTTCTTCAATATCTACTACTACAAAATATTCATATCATATTTTAATTAAAGATAATCTCCTCAAAATGAGATATAGTACAATATAATGCTATTCTAATTAAAAATGTGACTATGTGTTCCATATTTAGCAGCTATTATTTTCCTTCCTTTTCATTTCCTCTATTCACTACTCTAACTAACATAAGCTTACACGAAAATTTAGACTGTCAGATGACGGGAGACTGAAACAAATAAACAATAAAAATAGCGCAGGTATCTTAAAAAAAAATCGAAGCAGAATACAATGGGGGTATCGGCTCCCAGAAAGAGTTTAAAGAGATAGAAAAAAAAGGGAACCTTAAAAGTAATAAGGGTGCACCTTTCCTCATTGGGCAAAGAGGATAGGTTCCATGCACGTCTCAAAAGTAATTTTAATTATTATGTATATTCAGGGATATAAATGATTTCACAAGAAGCTGGAATTATTCTCTTAGGCCGACTTACATTTTAAATGAATTTAATATTAAATTAAATATAAATAAACTGGTTTGGTTAACTTTTGGGTAAGACTGGATCTCCTCAGCACGTTCAAAATCGCCAATAGGTTAATCTTTTTATTGGCCCAAGATCGCAATGATATATGAGGATTGAATTTTTTTAATTTCATTTCTAAACTCATCTTTTAACATTAAAATTCTTGAGGAATTTTATACATCTGTAGCATAAGTTATGGGTGCGTGGATCTCGGTTCTGCATGTGTGAATGCATCTATGTAATGTGCGATAGAACACCTACCTGGTGATAGAGAAATTCTGTATCAGGTATATTAATATATATATAAATATATATATATATATATATATATATATATATATATATATATTTATATATATATATATATATATTTATATATATATATATATATATATATATATATATATATATATATATATATATATACATATATATATATATATATATATATATATATATATATATATATAGGTGATAGAGTTGTTTCTAGAGAACCCGATCGGTAGTAGGAATATGAAGATCCAAAGAAATTTTGAAAACCTTCTATTTTACGGACGTTTCGGTGCTCAACAAACACCATATCCATCGAGGCAAAAGTATTCAAAGGAGTAAATTTATACTAAACTGAACAATAAGCTAAAAATATATGACATTTAAACAAAAAAGCTAAAAAATATATTAAAATTGATAAATATGCTCGTGAATAAAGTATAAGATATAAATAAATACAAGCGAGATAATGTAAAAAAGAGAAAACTAGCAACAGAAATTGACTTTTACTATTGGAGTTTAGACAACTCTGAATTTTGTAGAGAAATAGCCAAGAAGAAAGTCGTTTGAGGGAGTTTTGTTGGTTGGTTGAATGTGGCCGGGTTTATGTGGTAAATAATTCAACAGAACATAAGTAATCTTTTATTTCTGTTGACATATAATGAGTTCAAAGCCAGTTTCCAATGGTAAAAACAAAACGATATTGTCACATTGAGAAAATGTTTAAAGAAACGGCAAATACAGATGACTATTCCAAAGTTATTAAGATTTTTTCAATTAAATAATAGATATTTGCATTCAAGAAATGAGACATCAGTATAACACTGTAAAACAGCCTTTATTGAGTGCCTTTAATTAATGTTGTATAGGAAAGAACTAGGACAAAATTAATAAAGCAAACTGGGCGAGTACTTTTCATTTTTGATGATATAAATTTAAATTTAGGTGATTAAAGTTAAATACTTTTTATTTCACTTGAAATTCAAATCCTAGATAATATAAGTCAAATGAAATATTAAATATTCATCAAAACATTTCAAAATGGCTTTAGTTTATTGGGTAGTTTGGTGAAAATTTTCGATAATTTATTTGCTAAACTATTAATTTGTGAAATTTAAAAGTGAGGTTTGTAAAAAACTTAAAGTACTAGGAAGTTTTAATTAACAAAAACGTCTAAAGGGCTAACGATATCCCATTCTTATTATCTAAACTATAGGATAGATTACCGCATCGCCTTCAAAACATAGTTCAACATTTTGGACGAGGCAAACCCCCCAAAAGAGAAGGAATTATAGAGGCAAAGAATTTTAAAAGTTTTATCAAGAGCTTTAGCAATTAATATTTTATCATATAGCATATAGTTTAATAAAAAGTTATAACATGGAATCTATTTATTATAACGAATATCCGGCATCTTAGTCGCATGATAAGAGAAAAATTATAATAAATTTAAAATGACAAACGCCTCTACATAAATTGATCTAAATCCAAGGTTTTTCATCATGTAGTAGAAATGTACTTGGTGAAAATAATATGAATGAAAAGTTTGTTTAGAAATGGTATTTATGCATATTTTGAAGATGAAACACCGTTTCCAAATGCATTTTAGTGTTTATCCATCGAAGAAATTAATGGCTTAAAGAAACAGAAACCTGCCTTTTAAGGACTACCTAAATATAACCCTCTTAACTTTCTCAAAATTATATGTATTAAATAGCAATAAGATTATAAAGGAAATTCATTAAATCAGCATAAATTTCTGAGTTAAACAGTAAAGGCAATAAATTACTTATCTTCTTCATGTCAATTCTTTTCATTTCATTAGTAATCAAACTAGAAGGACGGTTGACATTAACTGACTTCAAAACTGACTAATCCTTTTCTGGTCAGTCTGACATAATTTAATATCTAATTTTTCCTTTAACTTTGCGTCTTGAATCAATCACAGTCACCTTAAATTTCTTTCATTTATTGAAGGAGACATCTTGGTATAAATCAGATCCGCGTGACAGGTCTCTGTCAATTAACGACGATAACTCCAGCCTGGCATTTACGTGATCTTACCATGAATCAATTCCCGAAGAATATACCTTTTCAAAATTTAAAATATCATCAACTCACTTCAACTCAATATTTTTTTCCCCTTTTCATAAAATCGCATCTTTAACCTTTTTAAATCTGACTATGAATTTATTTAGACGAACATAATTCAAATTGTAATCATTTAGGTGATGTTTTGATGTTCTTAGAAGACCATAACTAACAATAATTAACTTTATAAAAATTCAATGAAATTTCCCCCAAGTTTCTGAGCTTTTTTATTTTAAAATAGGACTAAAATCAATCAGCGCCTGTCTGAAGACACTCTTTTTACAAAAGGTGGCTTATAAAAAGTGGTAAATTTAGCCTACGCAAACATGTATCAAGGGTAGTTAATCTGATTGAACTTGGTAACAGACACTAAGCAAACATTTCAACAACCTTAGAGAAAGTACAGAAAAATCAAAGAAAGAGCCTTGAGACATCAAATACCCGTACAAAAACGTCGAAATGTGATTTCTTTAAATCCCTAAGATTATTTGATGCAAGTGAAATGTTCGATCATTAAAAATGGTGGGATTCATTGAAAATATACTCAGTGACAAAAGTAAGAGAACAGAATGTCATTGAAAAAAAAATTAAATAAATAAAACAAATAAGCAATGAAAAAAGATATAGCTTAAATAGGTTGACATAGTAAATAAACCTCGTTTAGCTTTCAAGGCACTGAAAATTGAGGAGTGAAAAGGGATATTCCAAATTTTAAAAGCAAAACCTAGCGACAAAATTCCTACCAAAATGACCAGATTATTACCCCGAATCGTACTCTGGAAGAAAGGAATACACGTGGTTTGGTAACCAACACCATATGATCTATAATTGAGCAATTTTCAAGTACTTTTTATTTTATCCTGGTAGCTTCAAGCCTAATCATTCATAGCCGTTCAAATCCTGACCCCTTTTAAGGAAGGAAGTAAAAGAAATTACAACCAGCACTCATTCTCAAGTGATGAACAGGCATTAACACTGAACAAGGGTGATCTCTAAAAATAACCTTTATCTTGGCAAATCTGAGGCTAAAGGTTTTCTCCACGTTTTCTTGTCCACACTTGGGTAATGGTGTAACGTCTGTCTTGAAAGAGCATAAGTCGCCGTAACGGGCAAGGAAAGAGTAGATAGGAAAGAATAGGGGAAAATTATGTAGAGCATATATAAATATTAATAAATTAACTGTAGTACAATGATGTTTGTGTAGTGAATGGAGTTTAAATAGATTAGGGAAAAGGTGCATGATTGTGTTATGGCAAGAGAAAAGCTGACCGGTTATTGGATGCGGGAACCGAATCTTTGAGGAAGTATTTAGAGAGAGGGTGTCATTTGAACAAGAAGACAAAATTGAGACTGAATGCTGAACTTCGAAGAGATTGATATAATAAATAATTGAAATCACGAGACTCAATAAATTAAACTCTAAGAACAGATCCTGGGTAATGAGTAGAATTTTATATTCCTAAATGAACCAGTACGCTAGTGTGGTCAAGTTTTTTTTATCGTTCACAAGGCGAATGTAAGGTCTTATTTAAATCCGTCGAGATACTTGAGTGCGTTTCTGTATCCTTACGAATTATTATTGCATATATCAAAGTGCTTTTGGTATGTTAGGATTTTTTTTTTTAAATTTGAGTCCTCAATTTTCAGTCATTAAAGACCTAATTCCCTGGTTGTTATGCAATCAATTTTTAGTCATGAAAGTTGCATGAGTTTTGATGAATACAACAGGATTTTAACATAGGCTTCCATTTAAAATAGCCGAGTAGAATCACATTTTATCTCATAAAGACGGCAACGTATTCCCTAGTAGGCTGGAAGATAACAACATTGACTACGGCAAGGGACTGAATAGTGTTTCTATTGGGGCTACCTTATGGCGACTGCAATATGCAGTGGTAACTCATATCTAGAATATAAGACCAATTGTATCTTTCCTTTGAGAGAGGTAACAGGCGTGGTAAAGCTGTTGCCCAAAAAATCCGCATTCTATTTAAGTTAAATCATAAAAATAACTCTAATTTAAGAATAATTTTATTCATAACTAACAAATAGGCTTAAAAATAGCTTGAATAGACGAAAGGTATTCTTAATACCACCCTGAACAGAATACTCAGTATGGGTGATGCCAAACTCTGTAAAATTTCCCGACATTATTATAGGGTATTTCAATTTTAACATTTTTCAAAAACTCCTCCCTTAGCAAAATATTTAATAGTCATTTAATAGTCATGTAAACAGGCAGAATTAGAAAACAAAAAATAGCCTAAATATGCAAATATCGAAATAATGTAAATTATCCTCACTAGATTTTAGACTCCATACCTGGCTGTATCCAAAGGTAAAAAAACTCACTCCAGGACTGCATTACTTAAGACCGAAGCTTCTAGATTTTTTTCTTGAATAGAAACAAGTTTTAATGCGAGTCCAGGCACTAAAATAAATGTAAAGTTGAGATAGGCTTTCATTTAGCGTTCAAAAAACGCTTCGGGAATACATTTCCTAGAAGTTTCTTACTTTTTATCCATAACGGTAGTCGAACCAATGTAAATTTAAACAAACACATTCTGTTGCTAAACCATTGTTATTACCACTATAAAAAGACTGAGTTACAGGGGAATTTTTATGGCGAAGATTTCGAAGAGGCACAAGGTAACATAAGATTTATTAGTGTCAGAAGATATAATACCATTTAACCGTTTCGACCCTCTATCTTCTTTTATTCGTGCCGCTTGTTCATGAAACCAAAACATCGCTCAGTAATGATTAAAACTTGAAAAATAAAAAAGCTATCAGTTATCCATACGTTAAAATTCCCAGCTCAATTCAATGGTCTATTTTTTTAGCCCGGGTTGAGATTTGACACGTGCGAAAACTTTATACACCGGGTATTGTTCGTGTTCCCTTAAATACCAATGCCCAAATTAGAGATCAAAAGGGTATATTTTGTGCATTGCATGACAAAAAGAATTAAATTGTGAATCATGCACATTTATGTTTTTATCCCTTTTATTATATATGGCCGCATACTTCGTACCACGACCAAATTGGGCAGTACGGGTAGATCAAAGTTTCTAAGGGATATGGAACATATTAGCTCTTCTGTCGTTGTTTCAAAAAGGATTACAGACAAATCAGTTAAGGGTAACCTGGCTAATAAAATTAATAATAATTATCTTAACTTCTACCACTTTCTCACACAGATGGACCAACGAATATCAACGCTGCTAAGAACTACGTGCCCCCCCCATTTTCATCCAGTGAATGCCCCTTCTTAAGGAAGAGGTATTATGTTTTGTACCATCTCAGCCATGCAGAGTTAAGCCGAGGGGGTAGAGTCCCAGGCACGCACCCCGCGGAAGCAAATTAATTCAAATCTATCATGCCACATATAACCCTCCCAATCCACACACATACTTAATTAAATTAATAAACTGGATTAATCGGCATGACAGTTTTGAGAACGCGGCACTCCCGCCTATTAATACCATTGAATATTGCAAAGGCATGACAAAACTATTGGATGGGCAGGTTCGCACGGTAGAGTCCTCTTATCCAGGTTTAGCCGCCTTTAACGACACAAATAGGAGAAGATATGGGTAGCATTTCTGTCTCACGTAAGAAATAATATTAATAATGATAAATATATATATATATATATATATATATATATATATGAATATGTACCACGGAAGGAAACTAAATAAAAGACGGATAGAGTTAGTACTTTCGTCTATTTGACATTTTCAACTTTGAAATGTCGAATAGACGAAAGTACTAACTCCATCAGCCTTTGATTCAGTTTCCGTCCGTGGTACATATTCATATTTATAGTTTTTACGCGCTTACTTTGGTGATATTTCCCATATATATATATATATATATATATATATATATATATATATATATATATATATATATATATATGTCCTACATCTCTTTCCGCAAAACAAATAGACGACGCTCACAGACACCTCTCTCTCTCCAACCGCTTCATAATGTTTGTTCTGCTCGTTTACATTGTTCTATCAATTTCCCAAAACTCTCTAATCGTTTTTCGAAATAAAAATATGTCTCTCTGTCTATCAGGATATATTCTCAATTGTACCTCCACTTTCCCATGCAGACCCAAGTGCTTCTATTAACAGGAAACCATACTGTAGTGCTGTAGTTGCATTTCGGCATTAGAATTTGTGGCAGCGTTTGTGCAGGTGTCAGTTTGAGTGTTTGTCATTGCTTCGATTTCATGGCTCTCTTTATGGAAGCAGCTGCAGGATTTCACCGACATCATGGTCCTAAGAAATGCCTTTTCGGCTATTTGTCCTCTGGCTCTCCTCCACACTTTCACATCCCATCACTTCATGCATTTTAAACAACACTTTTCCAAATTGGAGTCATCCTGGTTATTTTTACTGCTTTCTCTTAGTCTATCCATCCCATTTTCTTCCATCAGAATTAAACTAGTAAGGAATGTTAGAAGAGCTAAGGATAATGATAAAATAAAAATTCGCAGCATTTTCTCCAAAGAAAATTGTGTTTTTCTCTGAGTCTCGCAAACCTTCAAAATAAATTACCCCGTTATTTATAGTCAGTTAAACTGACCCGTATTAACACAATTTTTATTATTATAACTTCTTGTACTCCTTACTAAGACCTGCTAAGTAGGAATCGCCACCCTTGACTTATAACCTTTGGACAAATAGGCATAAACTCTATTTTAATGTTGGCTCCTTTTATCCTTAACAGCGAAATTGCTCTCCCTTTTACGATGGCACTTAATAAATAAATAATTTTCTGTGACTTTTAAAAACTATGTCTCCTCTCTCTATCGTGTGAGGTATTAGCCAAATAAGGGAATAGGTTATTATGGTATAAAGTGAAATAATAATATAAGCGGGTCATAATTCTATCCTTATTTATATATCTAATGAGAATAAAGCGCAAGTTGTATAGGTATCTTGAGATATTCTTTGAAAAAACCGGTTCCACTTGACTAAATATAAATGTATACTCAATATTAGAGCTATACATATTTAAAGTTGTTATCTTTCATGAACACTGCGAAGAGTTATATACTCATTCATTATTTTTCTGTCTTATTCAAACATGTATGTAGAATTTTGTAGAATAAACTTTACACCAAAACTTTCGCCCATGACTTTCTCTCAAGAAAATACCTTTCTTGAACTCATATTTAAGAGAACCATAAATCGCTGCTAAACGGAGGAGGCCTTCGAGATTTTCTCGTGCCAGAAGTACCAAACATTCTAATTGGTCTAATTCTGGCTACATATCTAGCATCAGATATTTCCATACGCTCTATCTAAACCATTTTGCAAATCATTTTCTAAATAATTGCCACATAAATATTCAAGTTCACTAAGTACTTAAAAGAAATTCAACTGTTATTCCACGAGATTCGTCTGTGCCTCAGCCAGTGTACCACTATGACATAATTCTTCTACTCCTCAACCAATGGAACACCTTTAAATTAAATGTAATCACCAGACCGAATAAGCTATACAAGCGTTGCCGTCCTTTTAGCATCTCGCTATCCTCCTCTATCATCAACTGCATCTAAATTCACATTCTTACAGCAGTCATAATTTATTAGTCCTATCCACTAATAGTTATTTGGCTTGCACCATAAAACCATTCATATGTTTCCCTTTAAAAACATACAATAGACAGCTTTTCGAATTACACATCACCTTCTTTTAACTTCACTATTGCTCTACGTTCCCTTTCTTATCCTTAATATTCTCGCAGCCTTTACTTCTTTAGGTTTCTCATATTTCTCACTACTCTTTTGAAAAAAAGATTTTTACCATTCCCGATCATCATTGATGGTGAAAAGCTCCGAATTACAATATGAGATGTCAAATTTTAAACCGATTTGACATGGAAAAGGATGCAATACGCTGCAGCTCCACAAATGGCTAATAGGGTCCTACGATACATAGATATAAATTGCAATTAAATCAAAATATATATTTCTTCCTTTATGTAAAGCGCTTGTAATACATCATTTGGAGTATGCGGTACAATTCTTTTCTGGATATTTGGGAAAGGACATTGCAGTATTGGAACGTGTTCATCATTTAGCGGCGAAATTAATTCCTGAACGTAGAAATAGATCGTACGAAGTCAGGCTGAGGCACCTCAATTTATTTTCAATGGAAGTCATTAAATTACTAAGTGGATCATGACTATAAATTATGACAATATTTGAGCTAGATGACGGAGGTAGTAAACAAAGTTTCTTTTGTCATAAAATAACAAAGATATGGAATGCTTGCACAGAAATATCGGTAGAAAGCAATTGATGAAACTATACTTTAACATGTGGATTTTCCCTCTTCGATCTATCTATCCTAATTTAGTATGTAAACCCTCTTTGTATGTCTACCAGATCGCTCATCTATAGTTAGTGAGTCTATTTTCTTCTTCTCTAGCTGGCTGGCCATTTTTATTATTATATTTTTTAATTTAAACCATGAAATAAGTTCTTTTTAACGGCATTGGTCATTGAGAAACTAATCAAACCTTGTTTTCTTCGAGTAAGTGGATGCACCTTTTAAAACATAAGACCAGTAATGGTGTTCTTCAATCGATCATGGGCTTTCCCTCCACTCTCCGGGTATGCTGGTAGCGTATGATACCGTTTCCTTCTGTTAAAGTGCGGAATCAGACGCTGCATAGAGTGAGTCCGAACATTCTCCCTCTTTCAGGGAAATTTCTTTCGCTACCTACGTCCGATTTTGGTCTGTCTAAATACTCTGAGTTGAATTTGTATTAGTGGTAAATGCGTCCAAAGAAGAGGTGGGTACTTGAGGTATCAGTATAATTCAAGAAGGGAGTGTCCGTATTTATATTTTCTTTGTAGAGGGGATTCATTCAAATATTTTTCTAGCATCGAACCCCTTTGTTATTTCTTTCTTGCTGTACATATCATAACTAGATTCAGGACACCAGTTATATTTCGAAGTCGTTTGGAGAGGTTTTAATTCCTTCCAAACATGCCAAAATCTATTATCTATCTCAATTACATTCATTTTGCACCTTACTTTTTAGAAATAGAAACTACATTAAATGTGTTTAAGCATAAACTCTATAAATATTAATTTAAAATATAACGTTACGTAAGGTAAAACCCGAGACAAACGGTGTGATTACTATATATTTTTTTTTACAATAAACACTGCTTCAAGCACTCTTATTATAATATACATCTGTGACAACAGAAGCATTTATATATAAAGATTATTTTGAAACATTTCCTTTTGCAAATGTTAGAGAAGTCCTTAAAACATCCCTTTTCTGCCAAGGACGAGGCCTGTCTTTCATGGGGCTTGAACCAATGTTGTTTGGTAAACTTTGCTGTATACTAACCAACCTTACAGAGATAGAAGCTTGAAACGAATTATTTACCCAAAAGTGAGCATAGATAATCATTACTTCGTTATAAATCTAACGGAATTTAACGCTAGAGTGATAACGTTGATTACAATTCTATTATTATAAACAAACCAGACAAACCATTTTGCTCTAAAACTATTTCAAAACTGCCCAATCTATAAAATATAATAATTACCAAAATTCTAAAGGACCCAAAACTGCCTATTAATAGAAGACTTTTAACGAATTGACGAAATAACGATTAACTCTGCTCACCTCTGCCATTATCTATATTCTCCCTTCTTTTTACATGTCTTTCAACCCAGACTTTCACTCTTTTCCTTTGTGAAATTAAATAGATTCGAGAAGATCTTGGCGTTTTGCAGACCCATAATTCTGTAAAATCTTCCTTATATACTAACACCTTATCTTCATTTAATTTTTATTCAGTTCCTTACTAAGACACTCCCAATCAAAGAGTTTAATAAGCATGTTCACCATCTACTGCAAATAGCCATTAAACCTTTTCCTTAGCGCCTTTTATATAGAGACAGTCATGCAATTCCAGTAGATCCATAAAACCAGCATACATCTTATAAGTCTTACTCCTGCTTTCTCAACCAGCAACCTCAGCAACAACGCGATTCAAAGATTCTTACATACACCAACCCTTGTTCTTCATCTCCACTATTTCATCATGCTATGTTTCTTACACCGCCAAATAAAACCTTTACATACACCATGTAAATCAAACACAAAAACATACATATTTACTCTTAGTTCTAATTTCACTTTTCTTCACATCCCCATTATCTAATGATAATACCACAGCATTATTTCACACTTCATACCCCGCTTCACTATCCAAAGCCTTACAACAGGGCCCTACCATATGACCAGCAATAACTAGGCTGTCGGCAACTATGTCATCTTATCCATGTTCTTTTCCGAATTTCATACCTCCCAGAGCAAAAATAACCTAATACAGACCTATTTTAAACTTCTCCAGAGCTCACATTTTTTTATCCATTATCTCCTTAATCCTCTGAATGGTCATTTATTGTTTATTCCTTCCTAAATTACTTGTAAATTAATATCCCGTTGATATCCTTTTTCTTTAACTTTCTTCGAAGTGATCCACTAAAATTTTGTCACTCCGATAAATCATTTGCCCCAGTGCTCTTTTTGTCTCATTGAATACATTCATGCGAATCGCCCGGACATAGTAAGCTCGACTCTTAAGCGTCTGAAAGCATTCCTTCCGCTTCATTTCCATTGAACGCCTTACGCGATCCATCCTAGATTAAACACTGCAACTTCTCTTTCTATTTCTACCACACAACAATCTATTGAATTAATCCCTTTTAATAAAGTAAATTGTTCCTAATTTGTTCTTTTCCAAAGTTCACACTGAAATCGTATCTAAAGAGTGTCCCAAAGGTAGGATGCGGGACTCTTTGTATATACCGACCACTTCTTTAGTTAGAGAATAATTTAAATTATAGATCTTAGTTCAATCATCATAGTGGTTAAAAAACATTAAATGGATACAAATTAATTTTCTCCTTACTATCTTCAATCATCTTTACATAGCTTCCCCTCTATCCCTTCCACCTATAATTTTCCATTCCTTGCAACCTTTCTCGCATCTACTCCATCCACCAACCAGTTTAATTATATAGATCACCACAATGCAATCGCAGAGGCCTATACGCATCTCTTAATTTTTTCACATCAAGCAATTCCTTCAGCATAATAGAACACATTCTTTTGTAAAAGAAATTTCTTACTCCAACCAATTTTCTCTCACCCAATATTCTTACTAACATTTCTATCCATACCATCTGTTATCAAAATTACATCTGCCATTCAATTATCCGTTCATATTCTCTATAACCATCAACCAGTTAGTTTTTCAATCAACTCCAATAGTTTCATGTCATTCCTGGGTCTTTCCTTCTTAATCTCAATTGTATTATTGCAGTATCCATACAATATAATCACACATTTGAAAATTTCAACTTTAGCCATATCATTTATGATATCTTACATACATACACAAATGGTGAGTGTCTCATGCTATTACCCACTCAATAGTAAACCACAACTAGGAATATTGAGTCTAATGATATTTCCCCCTCTAAGAATAAAATAAATTAAATTTTCTAAACATATTTATTTTGTTAAAATTAAATATGTTAAAAGTTCTAGTTAAAGGTAATCAATCCCTTTTGACAAAGTAAAATTTGGAGTTATAAATCTTAACCAAATTGAAAAAACTATTGGCATAAACTTTATACATTTATGCAATTATTTGTTTTTGAATATTACTAAACTGTGAAGAAGGGATACAATATTTGATTTGATTACTTACTTTTGATTATTGAAATGATTTTCCAGATATTCCAAAGGCAAAATCCTCTACTTGTTAAATTACTTCTATGCCCTGATTGGGTCAAGTTATTTGTTCTAGGATTCGTATCATTTACTCCAGTTTGTATTACAAATAGAGCGACTTTTTTCTGTTGCTAAATTTTAGTCAAAATAACTTTTCTTTGGACTATACGCTAGTTAGGTTGGGTTTGGATATTTTAGATTACATACGATTTCTTGTAATTTATAAATTTAAGCAACTATATCTTCAAAGTAATCAATAAGTGGTAAGATCGAAGAGCCATTAATTTTATATAAATTTTATAAAGCTACTTCAATTTCTGTTTTGGAAACAAATGCTAACGCAGTGAACATCCTCTTACCATAAGAAAATAAGATTTTGATGTCTCTAGTAGTCTTTAAACTTGTATTGTTCTAAGAATATTTATGGTCATATTAAAAATCATACTTGATCATAATTTCAAGACTTATCTCTCTCTAATCAAAATCTGCTATTATGACGACGGATTTATCTTTTATCAAAAATATTTAATTCTTGTAATAAAGTTGGCATATATTACATTGTATCAGGAAGAGCGGCATAACTCCAGGGTATCTTCGTATTATATCAATTTGAAATAAAAACTAAGGGTCTTTGAAGGCAGTCTAAAAACTAGTGAAAAGAAGAAATAATTTTTATATTCTTGTGTATGAAGAAAAAGTTAAATAATTCAAAGTGTATTTATTGTTTTTTGTTGTGAAATAGAAAATTAATCTCCTTTTGGTTACTTTATAGCCATCTTTTAAAGCCAATTCTTACGCAGTTAAAAGCAAAATGTGCGCAGGTTCCCTCATTGGGATCACTGGAACATCGGTATTCATTAATCTTTATTTAGGGTCTAAAACCGAACCTAGTCTAACGAAACTTAGGATTTGGTTCTGTTGCAAACCATACACTAGAGATATAGTAAATATGTTTGTCGATCACACACTAACGTACCACCTTTTAATCAAATAATACCCCCTACTACATAAGGGTAACGATGTTAAAGAGATCTGATATTAAATTATAAATTAAGCTAATTTAATTAGATTTAGCTGGATAACTTGAACATACTACTCCTTAACAAGATTTAGTGGAGGAGGATGTTTAATAGTAAAAGGCTAGAGGTGAAGATGCACAACGGCAAAATCTTAGGGAGGGAAGATGTTGAAACTGTTAGTGTGATGGGAAAGGATGTTATGGTGGTCCGCTCGCTGTCATTGGTATCTAATGTTATGTATGATTAAAATATGTCAATTTTATGTTTTTCTCATCACTTAAACATATAACTGCACCTGTCTATTAAATATGGCGATATTTCATGCACATTTCAAGCATGCACATATATTTGCTCAACAATTTTCCCAGTCATGGCTATCTAGCAGGGGGAGGTTGTGTATGAGTATGTAGTGGTCTTCAATTTTAATTTTCGAAAACTTTAGCTTTGCATGTTGCATAATAATCATGATGCTCACAGGCATAGGAACTAATGGCCTTTGCTTAATCCTTTGGTTTAACTTAATATAGCTTTCAAACACTAAATTGTTAGGTTCTTTCTCGATAAGCTACATGATGATAAATGATTGGAGGCATAATTGCGAGACTTTCAATAACTTAAACTTCATATCCTTCAACTCCCTTAATAAGCCGCATAGGGGTATTTGGTTGTTTTTTAGTGAAAAATATTGTTAAAAGAATAAATTGTGCTATGGGGGAATTGTTGTACATAAAGTATTGTACTATAATGACACTATTCCTCCTTTGAATACAATAGCTACTTCTATCCTCCTACTCTCATCACATATAGTCTTCGTATTCCATTAAATATTCATTGATAGAAAATGACAGGTAGTGAATAGGGTGGTCCAAAAGTGTTGTCACTTTTGTAAATATTGTTTTAATTTTATATTTAAGATGACCGAAAGTCTTGTCACTTCTCTTAATATTGTTTTTACTTTCGATTTCAGATGGGTGACGCGAGCTCCTACAGTTTGGAAGAGAAGCTGATTGCGAGTGTGTGCGCACATGATCGTCTGCATTCTGGCAAAGTCAAGGAGGATGTGCGAGATGACGTCACTGCAAGAATCGGCAGACTAACCCCTGCGTTGGGACCATAAACTGTTTCTGACAGGATCAGTTAAGGTAGACGATGACAAGAATTGTGGACCACCTTATACATCACACTCAAGCCCAATTCCGTAGACTAGAACAAAACCTTGTTATTAATTGTTCCATAACACGCGCCAGACACCTGCTTCTTATTTTTTCTTAATCATCTTTTTTATTATTGTAAAAGATATGGAAAAAACTATGAATAATATAGATTTACTCTTTCGCTTTTATAGCCTCTTACCTTCGCTAATGATGTGTTTCATTAATATCATGCTGATTGTGGTGGCATACTGATTTAACGTGGCAGTTAAGATGACGTTTCTCCCAAGCCTGTAATTTGTCGCGAGACTCAAAGTCACCTTGTCCTATTAAACTCTAGCTAGTGTGCAATTTAGTGAATATAACTATGTAACTCTGGTAACCGATAGTCTTTACTTATATTTGTGGACACTACTGGAAATATTTAGTGCCCTACTTAGAATAGTCAGCCCCATATTTATTAGAAAGTTTATATATTATTTATACTTAAAGTGGGCATTTGTGTGAATCTTTTCGTGGTGCTTGAGTTTTTTTTAATTTCGTTGTAAAATTTTCTTTCTAGAAACCAAGATGAGCAATGAAATAGACAGGAGTTTATTCTTAGAAGAATATTTGGAACATGAGAGATGGCGTTCTAGAAAGATCCTGACATTGTAATGGAGCTGGGCATGGTATGTTTGCTTGACCAGAAAAGGTTCAAGCTTTTGCGGCGATGAAATTTATAATTACAAACGAGAATTAAGGTTTCTTGACAGAAACTACGCTATAAAATTTCTCAAAACCATGTCCAAATGAAATTGCTAGTAATATTTTTTACCACAAAATGCTCTGGCGGTCTAAGTTTATGCTTTAGATGCATACTCTTATGGTTATCACATAGATCTGTATGATGAATTAGAAATCCCTGAAGTTGATATTGATCTATTTAAGTCTATTCTTTGAAAATTCCCTTCAGATTGCTGGGATATGCAGAGGATGCCTGGGGGCTCCTACATTTTGTTAGCTATGAACGTATGAATTATTTTTCATTGTTCCTCATATTTTCACCGCTAGCAGATGGTATTACTTCCGTGCATATCAGTTTTCAGATCCGCTGATATGTTCTGAATGGTACATATAAGCATACAAGGGTTCCTTTTAAGGGCTCCCTCGGGATGGTAATATTAAGAATGTGGAAGGTGCGGAAAATATCATGATCACCTACTAATAATATATATAAGCCTGCGCTGGTAATGTACGTTAATGCTCGTGATGCCCAGGATTACTGGGAAGTAGTGCTTGTAGACTGAATTGTAGGCAACTTTTAGTCTAATTCCAAAGGACATTGAATCCCGGCCAAATTTGCTATATCTAATAATAATTTCGAATAATTACGTAATTTGTCTTTGAACTAAAGTTTTGCTCTATTTAAGAGGAGAATAATTATTAAGCACCGCTTCAACTTACTTTACGTTCTCTATTAACATAGATCACCTTGCAGGGCTTATCAGTAGAAGGCTTTACACCATGAAACGTTGATTTAGTATATCTGTATCTATTCCCAAATTATTTTAGGATCCTTTAAGTTCGAACTATTCATCTTCGAAAATAGGAGAGTAAAATATGGAGTGACGATATTCAAATTAGAAGACGAGATCAATATGTTCCTAAGCTTACGCTATATAGATCAAAGATTCAAGAAGAGAAACTAGTCTCGTGATTGGTAGAGTTTTCAATATGATCTCAAGATATGCCAAGCGATATTTATAGACGCTTGAAGTTCCTTTTTATGCGTAACGATTAGTTAAGATAAACGAGCTCTGAATTTTTAAAGAAACCTGAATTTTGGGACACCTTGTAATTTAAAAAAACACTTTCCTTAGCTAAAAGGTGACGTTTTCTGTTGAGACAAAAGTTCTGCCAATATAGTTTCAATAATTACGTGGGTCTTCATATTTCTTCTATAAATCTATATAATAAATGATTCTATCTAGAGATCTGCTATTAAAAAATATCCTATTTCTAGAAATATCCTTTCATATACTGAGCTATAGTAGTTTCATTTTTCCACTTGGAACTGACGATATCAAAATTCAGTGGTTAAAATGGGATAAAATAAATACAGTATAAGGGCTTAGTTTGGAAAAACGACACCATGTATATATGAAATATATTCTCGCCTGATAATGATGAAGTACTCATTTTGAGGCAGAGGCTAAAAATAGTAGAAAGGACAGCCGCGCATATAGAGGTAAGAGAAGAAAATACGTTGATTATATTATATGGGGAAAAATTACACTCAAAATGCTAAATATTTTAATCGCGAAATTCTTCGACATAAATGAAATATTCTGTTTAATACATTCCTGTTTGTTAAGAACGAGACAATATTCCCAATTTTTTAATGCATTGTGATGCCTGGTGGTCGTTCCATACTGGTGAGGGATATTTTCTCAGGTTTAAACACAATTATCGGTTGACTACAATTAGGAGAAAAGGGCGTTTTTCTTATCATTACTTAATGATTTCACATCTTTTATCATGTTTTAATCACCAGAATCTTTTTAATTTCCATGTTTTACAAAACTGACACACCTTACACTGCAGGATGGTGCTGGTTCCATACTGGTGAGGGGTATTTTCTTAAGTCTAAACTCAAATAACTAGTGGCTACATTGAGGAGACGTTTTTTTATCATTATCAAAAGGATTTTCACAACTTCGTTTAAGCTATCGACCATGCTATAACACGCTTAGAAAAGGATCGATACCCCATGGCAAATTGTGAGTCAAATCTTTTTTCTCCGCTGTTTCACTCCGTCTCTCGGTAGGAATTTTCTTCGATTTACTGATTAGCCCTTCGCATCTGATAGCGAAAGGACCTTATAAGGATGATGAAAAAATGCAGTTTGATTCAGTGAGTCTCCGTGTAAGGGATGCGACCCCAATTAGGCAAAGTTAATGAAAGTGAGCTTCTCTTCACAGTTATAATGGTACCGAGTGATGATGTAATTTTGGAGATAGAGGAGTAGTTGTCTTTAATTAGGCTTGAAATGCATGGTATGAGCAAGCGATTTGCCGTGGAAATTCATAGATGCGTGTTTTGAGTCTTTTTGTCTTCAGCTAGAAATTGCTAGGCATGCATTCATTGAATATCAGATGAAGATAAAATTTTTTCTAATAATTCTTTTACAAGTTTGTCTCGGCTGTTATGGTTTATATTTTCAGCTTTAAGACTTTTGCCTAAAGTTAATGAAACTTTGAGAGAAATTACAGTCACTAAAACGAATAGAAACACATAGAGGACGATGTTCGAGCATTTACTCCTTCAAGTATGGAATGATGCTTTTAGCAACATTTTCTTAGGAATTCTAAGGAGGAGATTTATAATGGCTCTTCCTTTAATAATCAGATAATTCCATTTTTCTCTTTTTTCTTCCTGATTTTGGTTTTCTTTCTTCTTTTTGGTTTCCTATTATGATTGTTTTTCGGGTCTTAGCGAAATGATGCAAGGGAAGAAAAGGGTGGGCCTATGAGGGAGAGGTTCTTGACTTTCTCTTCAAGTGTAAGTGTGTGTTGTGAGATGTATTACAATATGTTACCGTAAAATTTTGGGTGTAATTTCGTACCTTAATTTCCACTCATAAAGGTATTGGTCTCAAACCCTTGATTTGCAAATCATTTTAAAATCTTTAAATAAAAAAGTTGAGATATTTTTTTATAACATTCAATTTTAAATTTATTTTACAAATATTTTGAAATAAAAATGTTTGTTTAAATAATCGCATATTTATACAATAATTGTCAAACGCGAGAAATGGATTATTAATTATGTCGCAATTGATTTGATATAAGAACATTAAAAAGATCGATTTCAATGGAGTAGAAAATTATACCAATACACCACAGAAAAGGTAAAAGTATAATTAAGGTGGTAATTGTACTTTACATTCTTCTTGTATGCCTTAGTTGATATACGCGATGTTTTGTATCATTTAGAAAGGATTATTTGGACCAATAAGGAAGAAATTAGTAGATAGAGGGCAGTGCTGTCATTTTTTAGGATCCCTGTCTATTATTAATTGACCAATTATAAGGACAGAAACAGTTGCTTTACAGCCAATAAAATCAAAGATCAGGGAGTCGTGTGACCTCGACATACATTTATAATAACTCGTCTGTTATTAGTTGCCTATTGTTCTATTTCCTGGTATTTTTCTATCTTGTTTTTTTGTGTTTTTTTTATTGGTTTGTACTATGCGATGGAAGTTCCCTTCCTATCGTTGTACCCTATATAAGGTGCTTTCTCCATTTTCATGCTATTCCTTGAAAATGAACTTACAAATATAGTTCGAAAGTGCTTGGATTCATCTTTTTATTTAACCTGTGAGCTAATTTTTCATATATATATATATATATATATATATATATATATATATATATAAGTTTGGTTGATAACTTTTAGTTGGTAATGAGAGATAATAAGTTCTTTACACGAGAAATTCTACAAAATCCACAAAATGACGTTGTCTATGGTCATGGTTTAAATGAGATGTCCCCCAACTATATGATGAGAAATTGCAATTTTTCAAAAAATAAGAGATCAGGTGTTTCTTGCAAAGGAAAATCTGACATTCATTTTACTGATACGAAAACGATGAATCTGAAATTCACCATTTATAGAACGCTTTCCTATCTATCCAGTATATAATTCTTGTTTTCAACAAGGTTGGATTTCGTCACATACAGGCAAAAACATTGTTGCTAAAATGAATTATCTCCCGATCTTCATCCCTTCATACAACATCAGCTTCAGCATATTCGAGTCTCGCCTTCTGGTTCTTCTTATTAGTGATTGGTTTGGTTGCTAGAGGACAAGTTTTTAAACCAGATGCAGTCTAGAAGAAATCTTTGGTAGACAAGCGCATACTATCTCAGTTTCTTGAACGCTGATTATGCAGGATTGACCGACTTTGGCCCGATATTTATAGGTTTTTTTTGCATTGAATAACTTCAGAACACTCGAAATAACGCTCTTAAACATTCCTACTTCTCTTGAAATTGCAAAATGTGTCCTCGATGAAGTTTTCAAATCTTTCAAGAAACGATTTCTTGGTCGAAAAAGTCACAAATCCGGAATCCATCGGGTCTTCCGTATTGGTTAGGATTGGTGCTCCTTCGACCAAGAAATTGTTTCCTGAAACAGTTTTTTCACTACAATTGCTATCCCATTGCTACCTTCAATAAACTAATTTTGATTTTCATAAATAAAATTTTCATTCCCAAACCGGTTATTCTAACTTGTTCGAACCATAAAGTTTTCATTAGATTACCTTTTTTGGACAACTTGACTTATAAGCTTAAGAAACACATCAGATCAATTTTCTACAAACATGATTCCTAATGCAATTATTTCACCATTAATGAAAATCCTTACAATTTCTTATCTTTCTTCAACTATAATGATCACATCCCTAAGCTTATGAGGTCTTTGGTGGTGTATTAATATACGGGCGCGACCTGCAATTGTCGTTACATGCGTTTAAACTGCCTTAAAGAGAATCTGAGAACTGGTCGCCCTATTTATAAACGAGAGCACTCCCATATACTTTCACATATTATCAAAAGTGGTCATTTCATTGATACAGTTGATTTTGCTGTAATTCAGACTGCATGAAATTCTATCGACTTAAAATTTCTTGAATCTCTTTTTATTAGAAATTAAACCCCGAATTAAATGACAACGCTTCATCTATCATATTAATGTCCCAGTAAAAATCTTTGAAAATTACAATTCTCTGAGATCTCAACCAACACAACTCACTTTGCTCTCAATTTTAGTCATAAAATTAGTTGCTCCTACAACTCCAACAGTTAAGCTTAGTAAATATAGTGTTTTGCTATTAATTCACATTTTCCTCCTTTTTACTTAAAATGCAGTCAGAATAAATAATCTTATTTCATTTTTATATGTGTACACATTTTACTTTTTTACTATGTATACTAGAACCCTCAACAAACTTTTAAATGCCATGCTTGTAAAATTCTTCAGGCTTTGATGCAAAACCTGAATCCAAATCTTCGCTTATTTCTATTAGTGTCAACCTAGGATCATCCAAATAGTTCTTCAAACCACTAAACAACCAATAATCAGAAGAATTTAAGACATCAGCGGATGGAAGATGAATCAATATTTCTCACTAGAGCTGTGTGAAGACCGGTATTATCATTATAGAAGAAGAAAACTCTTGTTGCTTAAGGAGGATTGTCATTCGTTCAAAGTAGCTTTCAAACGAAGATCTTGATTACAGTAGAGTTTAAGATCAATTGTTTGATTGATGTCTAACAGTTTGTGATGGATAAGTTCTTCAATATCCTACCATACACGCAACATGGTCTTTTTGGGGATGAAGTCTTGATCTGTCATTGAGAAATTTTAGTTCCTCGACTAATTCACGGACGGCGGCATTTATGATAAATAATTCACTTTCCATCATCAGTAACAGGTCTGACCAAAAATGGTACCAAAAGGTCTCGGGAAAGCAATGAATGACAGCAAGCATCACGCTATTGCAGATCCGTAGAACCCATTTTACTTTAGCGACATCATAATTACAAGAATATCTCCGTTACTTCACGAATAAAGTTTGGTTTAGTATCTTGTAATATTTTTAGTCATTAGAGTCGTTAAAACTATTATTGTGCTATTTTTAGATTGCAAAATTTCTCGGGCCATTAGAGCCATTCAATGAAATAGAAATATTCCTGAGCCTTTAAAGGAAATTGAACTATTGATGGACATTTACAGGAGCTACAACTATTCTTGGGCCATAATAGGGACTAAAACCTTTCTTGCCACATAGCATGGACTACAACTATTCTTAAGACATTTGATGGGCTATTAGACGGACTACAGGTATTCTCGGGCGGAGAGACTACAACTATTATCGGGACAATAGATGGATTACAACCAGTCTCGGTCGGATGAACTACAACTATTCTAGGGCCATTAAAGCGGCTGAAAATATTAGTGTGCCATTAGAGGGACTAAAACTATCCTCAGGCCATTAGAGGGACCTTGAATAATCTTGGGCATCAGAGGGACTAGAAATATTCTTGAGTGGTCAGAGAGACATCATATACTACAAGGATTATTAGACCATTAGTCGGACTACAACTATTTTGGTGTCATTAAAAGAACTACAGCTATTCTTGTCCATTAGAGGAAATTGAAGTATTCTTAGGCCATCAGATGGAATACAGATATTCTTAGGATATTAGAGAGAGTATACGAGGCGTGGTAAGTAATTTATCGCCTAATTTTGATATAAAAGAAAATAACGCACAGAGTTCATTTATACGAATATATTTACCAAAGTTACATGTTAAAGACGGCCTCCAGGCCGCGTCGAAACCTGTGGAAGAACCAAAGAATGCCAGGCTAAGAGTAACGCTGCAGTTCGTTCGCACGCGTCGAATAACTTTCCTTACGCATGTCTTTCATCTCCTTCAATAAAAGCTGGTCCTTCCTCATCTGTTATGAGTAGTAGCGGATGTCCTCATACACTAGCTGCATGACGAGAGACTCCGACATTCCCTTGTCCCTGGCTATGGACCTCACTGACTCATTGGAATCGTTGTCAATGATGGTTTAGATCTCCGCAACATATTCGTTTTTTTCGTATCAGAAAGATAATTCTGAGATTTAATAGCCTTTGAATCTTTATAATCACTACCTGACTCATCCTCTCTTTCATGATCCTCTGTACCGTCCTCCGATTGACACTCAAGCATTTCGAGATGTTTCCATTGGAGCTTCAAGCCTGAATACTAAGCAACACACCTTCACCTTGCCTTTTATAAATTTTCAGAGTATTGAGTTCTCCTTTATATTGCCTCTTTTACATACCATGTAAAACTGAATCTACTATGAGAGAATGAAAGAAGAACCAACATCAGAAATATGGCATGTGCGAAATTCAGTTGCCAACGGTAACAAATTACTTCCTAATTGGCCTTCTGAAATTCATACTTGTTAAATAAGGTGCCTACAAAAAATAGTAAAACCTCTACTCCTCTACCCACCATGAGGAACACGGTTGTTTCCTAGGACATTGATATCTTCAATATGTATAAATATATATAAGGATCCATGAGGAGAGAAAAAGACAAAGGATATATTTTGGAAGCGTGGTTTGTAAAAATAGAACAAAGAGATAAAAACAAATTCAACTTCAAGACTTAAAATGCAACCACATTTTAATAATTAATGTCGGTGCGCATCAACACTGCTGATAAATATTAGCACCGTACCACATCTTTTATCATACGAAGTCAGAATATTTTTGTCTACACCCTATGGCTCTTTTGCTGTAAAACCTCCTCTGAAGTTTTCCCAATGGAAATACACGATTTCATAACATTGAGAAATACGAAGAAAAACCTCGTTAACGGAGTGTTTTAATTGATATTGGGTGTGTTACGGAGAAGAAGGATCATTATTAGGAATGACCAGGTGTGATATCTAGAGTTGAAACTAAATCCCTGGGTAACTCACTTTAAATAGTATCCGTGTTTTCTTTCAATATCAGAACAGAATTGTATTTTCTCCCACGTTATTTTTGATATTTTCTTTCATGTTGTCAACCGCTGGGGAGTAAAGTTGTGAAATTTTGCATTTCCCTTAGCCCAGAGAAAATTTTTGAACGTCAAGTTTGGGCTTCAAAGATGGCATACTATATGGGATCTATGTCCAATCCCTCATTCACTAAATTCCCTTTCCATGAATTCGCGTACTTTCAGGGCAAAATGTGCTAGCGCTATATTTCATTGAATAATTCCTTAAAACTTAAGTCTCCTCCTACGGAGCCATTGAATTAATAATTCTTGAATCATAGTCAAATAAGCAATGTCTTTAACTTTTGTATGAAAAAATATGGGTCGATAAAATCTTTTACAGAAATCGTTGCCCATATCATTAAGTATGTAGGGTGTTGTATGATTTCTTCACAACAATGAATTTATTCCTGTTTTGATTATTCAGATATTTGCACACTCATCCGAACATAATAAGTTCTTTCATGACTCAACATTTGCAATTTTTTGCAAAAGAGATGTTCTACAGTATCTTCAGGATCGTCCATATCGATATCGGAGAGCTCATTTACTCATGAAGGTTTAAGTGATTTTAATCCAAAATCTTTTTTTAGAATTTTTTTTACTGTGAACCGAAAAAATATTTAGCTCAAGATCTCTATCTAGAAGATTTGTTAGACTATCGGGTGCATGATGTCTCCACATGACGCTGTCGTGTTGCTGGACGGCCAAAATGCTTTGGATCAAGAACACTTCCAGTACTAAAAGCCTTCTTCTTCCAAGCATACAGTGCGTCCCGATTCGGAAGAGCCTTTTTGAAACTCTGTAAAAATACACCCTTTTATACCTTCTCTATCACGTCAATGCACCCATACACTAGCTATAATTTATCATTCTATAGTATAGATACATATCAATCATGACAATCAATCTATCTGAAATAGAAAAAGCATGAGAGTTAAAAATATCAAATATATTGTTGGCCATGGACTTTCTGCCCACCCTGTAGGTCGTGGGGAAATAATCACATTTAATTAAAAATCGCCTTTTTACCTAGTTTAACTAGTTTTGGAAAGTTTGCAAGTTTTTCTTGCTAACTCCCTAACTTCGTTGGATTAAGAGAAGAAGGAGACTTGTTAGTTATCCATCTCACCTAAACCTTGAATAATTTGTCAACGTTAGGTCCAGTTTATACATGTTTCATTCTTCTAATCTCACCGCTTTCTTTACACATCTCATTGTGTAAATGTTCCTTTAGAGTCCCACTATATTTTTTAAACATAAACATCCACAATATTTGCATTCTTTCCTGATGCTTGATGCCGCAGTACTTAGAAAATTCTTTTTTTCACACATTTTTTTCTCCCAACTAAAAACATTCATTTATACAGAACTTTTCATTCCAGAATTTCTAGCAGGATGCAATCATTGGTGTAGATTTTTTATAGAAATAATTAAAATGTAAAATTTTACCAATTTGAAAGAATTCAAAGATTCAGAACATTTTTAGGCGCGTGTGACTCTATACCTCACTATGTAGGTCCGTCGGTCCCAGTTTTGCTCATTTTTTGTTTTGGTAATAACATTGTAACTATTCGCCTGATTCTAATGAGATTTGAAATGCTTATGTTGTTTTACATTCTATTTCGAAGGATATAATTGCCAAGGTCCTCCTGGGAACTACTAAAATTTTTAAACTCGTAAGGTCATAAATCAGAATAAGTGAGAGCACGCGACTTTGGTTAGCAGACCTTGTTAATGTTATCTCAGCCATTTAAGTCTTCTTACCCTGCAAATGCATTTCCACAACCAAACGATTTCAACCTAAAGTATCATCTTAACATTTCACATCACTTCCGTACTTTTATCTGTAGGTCCATCCTCCGTTGTCTGTAACCTGACCTTGGCCCCACCACATCTCACGCGTTTGGAATTTGTGTAGGTGAGTTCAGAGCTTTCAGTATCGTTAGAGAGAATGGGTTATATTGCCCACTTCCTTTGTTAATCTTTTTCAGGATTCATGTTTCCATCCCAGTCTGAGAGTGGCTATTGTAGATTACTACCAACACATCTCGTACCATTGTATCCATGTTAATCAGTCTACCAGCTCTAATATCTGTAAACATAGACATATACATATAAAATTCTATATTATACATATTTATTCAACATTTGTCTATGTAAATTTGGGTCTTTTCTCGAGGTGTACTTTGGGTGGGTCTTCACTTTTGCATGTTAATCATATTACTCTGTCTATATTTGAGTGTTTGCTCTTCTTTTTATTTGTGTCCCGTTACAATCTTCATTGTTAATAGCCTCCACTCGCTCCTAAAATTGCTGAACCTTTATATATTCTAGCATAAATAACCCTTTTTTAATTTATACCTGGTATCATTTCCCCCCTCCTTTGATTTAACTTACACCAATTTGTTCCAAACTTGTCTTCCCTCTTCGTCTCTAGTTCTCAGTTTGTACTTTCTCTTGTGATTTTCTTAATCTCCTTATTCATCTTGATTTCGCAACCGAATAGACCTCCTGTCGATTGTCTTTAAAATGCAAAAGAATCGATGGTCCCCTGGAAATTAATCGTAGCCAGATGATAAATTGTCTTTCAACGCATACTAATACATTTGATTTAGTTAGGGAAGGAGAGTATTACTTTGCATATGGTAAGGAAGAAAGTATTCAAGAGTAGAATGTATTGGCTATTCTTTATTTTTTTTTGTGTGTTTGCCTGTGTTATAGATTAACTGGTAATTGTGCTTCGGTCAACCTGCTTCTCCAATTCCAGGTTTGCTGGCTCTTTTTATAAATACTTTTTACTTTTTCGCCATAATTATTTGCCATTTTGGAGATATCGGATTATGTACCTACCACAATTCTACACATCTTCAATATTTCTTTTCGTTATATACCCTTTCCAGGAAATTTCAGAGTGCGAACTCTTTATATATTTAAAAACATAAACAAACAATAACCCTACAACCTCTTACTCTCACCCACGGATTAATTCTCACCCACACCTTGACCCGAAAGGGATCCACAATTCGTGAACCTAAGATTGATTTAAGCCACCTGAGCTCCCCTAAAAATAATTATCTCACTTTAATTACTCATGTAAAACTTACCAAAAGTTTAATTCTGTCCAGACGCGCTGATTTGTCCTCGTTTTTGCGAAAATTTAAACCCCGCTTAATATTGAGTTGAGGATGGAATGGAAAGGTGAAAGTGAACTCCAGTATTATATTTGTCGATGCAGCGTATTGGACTGTTGATGACTCAGATGATATTTGATAGGCCCTTGCGACTTTTGTTACTTTTGTTACCTGTTAAATCGTTGTGTACCCCGTAGCCATGTTAATATGGTGACATTTTTCAAATTCATAATGTATAAATATATATGATGCGCTTAGTATATTGCAAATATTTACAACCGATGACGCCCGTATCTTAGGGTGCTCGAAGCAGTGTCGTTGTAAATTTTTGCTATTTACTAACTGCACCACTTGTCTTATACATATATATATATATATATATATATGATGTAGAGAGAGAGGAGGTGAAAGGGGAAAGCACCTTCAAGAATTTGAACAATAACAACATGAAATGTACCAATCATCATAGAGTTTCGACTGTGAAATTCATATACACTCTGGAGAGTATTTAAATCATTTACTTCTAATACCATCAGCGAAAATACCAATGAGAAGACGAGAGGAAACAGACAGAAAATGAAATGCTACGTAAGCAGTGGTTGCAAAAGCAACCGTACACATGTTAAAAGAAGCCAAGACAACACTAATAGCACCTATCTGAGCTTCTATGGAAGTTCTGACGAGGATACTATAAGCATATGTTTTCACCATAGTGATACCCGCCACATTTGGCTATACTCTAAGCACAATGTAGGACAAGAAATAGAGGACGATGTTATTCTAAGAGAAGTCACCCTCCTCAGAAAAAGTAAACGTCAGCTTGGCGAAAATGATTGGAAAGAATAAACAGTAAGATAAAACAACAACAAACGTGTGCAACAACGATAACAAAGAAAGGAACAGCAAAATGTGATCATCAAATTCACAGATTAAAAGCAATTAAAGCCACACAGATCAGCCTTAAAAGCTATACTAGAGAGAGCTTCACTTTCTCTAGAGGGAAGAAATAGGAAGGCATCATTAAAGGCCTTCGATAAGGCAAATAAAAATGGGCTTAACATGATAAGACTGTATAAAGGATGAGTAAGATAGTGAGAAGCTACGCTTCCACTAAAATTTAAAGGAGGGACCGATAAAGACAAGCAGTTCATCAGGCAAAAAGCCTAGGAGAACTACATCTCAGATTATTTAAAATGAAGAAAAATGAAGAAGAAGAAAGCTTAAATTCTGGAATTTAATATAGGTAACTGGATCGAAAAAACGTCCACTCTAGTAACCTATTTTTAGAGGTAGCGTTTTAAGCATACATATTACTAATATGAGGACACTCAGTAGAACCCGAAAAAGAAGAATGAAACTCTGTTATTACTCTGTATTAAATGTCAGCCCATCATGAGAGCTATTTGGCGAACATGCCATATAGCTATAAGAAATCGACTTTATTACAACAAAATGAGTATCGACGAAGCCTACATAGCCATAAAAAATAAAATGAATTTATACGTTGTGATCCCAGTCAAAGAATATCAACTCTCAAAATGAATTACATTCTAATGCACAACTTTTGAAGATCTACGCTACAGGCCACCCAGAAGTATTCATGGGAGAACTGAATGCACAATGCAGAGGAAAGCCAAAGACGTAACGGGATTAGAGAAACCATCAACATATTGCTTAAAATGATGATCTTCAAGCGGATAGGTGCAGATTTTACGAATATACCAGCTGAAATACTGCCCCTACGTCTGAGATTGCCTTAACAACCATTAAAACCTCTATACCGTCCACATGCAGCCTCTCCTATTGCATTATGTGATCACATTGTAACCCGTATGTGCATTAATCAGTACCTGATACAAGTACCACTACCAGAGAGGACAAAGGGTAATATAGCTAAGTAGATCAGATACAAAGAAATACTGTAGAGTATTAGTAGCGCCAGTCGTTGAACAACAGAGGGAAAAATCCTAAAATTCGAGGTCACGATAACATCAGAAGAAATAAAAGTATCCATCCAATCATTCAAATAGTAAACACCAGTTTCCTAATGAATGAACTGCATTACTCTCAGTAAGGGCCCAGAAAATTAATATAGGTTCCTTTAAAAAGTAATTTTAATGCTTGCGTAAACGCAGGTTATTTTTCAAGAGAACTACAGACTCATCACTTGATCTATATGATGAAATTCAACAAACTAAAGAAAACCTCACACACTGCTTGCCTATATTATTCCTTAACTTCATTGGAAATGTTTTCCAAAAAATTCTGAAGGGATCAGACAGCGCAATGGCAATTGGTATCATTGCTGAAAATATTGACTAGCCCAAATAAGAAAATAATTACATCGATCTAGTATTAATAAATGTTAAAAAGGCTTTTGATAAAGTATGGACCAAAACAAAATGTAACAGTAATTCTTAATACCTCTAGGTGAAGGATAACATGGAGTGAATCTTTTGCTCTCCTTTCCCATAAATATGGTGACCTAAATCAAATAGGCGTCAGCCAGTATAGAAAATAAGAATTTCAGCCAGAGACAAGAGAGATGAAAATCGGTAACACAAACCAATTCGAGAGGGCGTATAAAATAAGAACTTGAAGACAGAAGTTTATAATAGTTCCGATGTCAAGAAAAGAGTATCAGATATAGAGGTAGAATACCAAATCTACAGGTAGCTTCCTGATTTCGAAGGACTAGGCTTAAAGATAACATAGACTGGCTTCAAAAATAATATTGTCGAAAGGAGAAATAAAGCAATTACACTTTTATGCCTCATTACACCTTAAGAGGCTTAAAAATAAAGAATAGGTTGAAGGTTTATCTAGCACTAAGAAGAAATGTGCTCATCTACCCGAACATCCTACAAAATAGTGTATCTATAACAAGGAACGAAGACTCCACAGAACTCAAATTACAGCTTTCTACATTCTGACCAAAACAAGTAGTAGAGAGGTGAAGAGACAAAATGACCTGCATGAAGAAGTAGAAATTGAACCGCTGAATATAACGAAAAAAGGCATAAATATCTGGAAGAAGATTGTTTCTCTCTGAGCACTTTTTGCAGAAAAAACTGCCAGTATGCCTGACGTCACTTTCACTTCTTAATAAATCAGCAGAGGAAACCAACCTAGAATCATGGAGCAACGATTCTTTGCATGATACAATGAGTATTTAGCCAAATATATGAGACAGGAAATAGCTTCAAAGGCACACAACCCTGAAATGACGCTAAAATAGTGAAACCTTATATACCTGATAGTCAAACTCAACTGAATCTGACGCAAACACACCAATATAAGTCTTCTCAAGATTAAGTGAAAGTGATATGAAGAGTGCAAACTAAGTGAGGTGAGGTATAAAATAAAATTTCGTTAAGAGTAAACAAAGAAGTTATCTCTAAAATACGACAAAAGTAACTAACAAGATACATGCAAAAAATCAGTACATAAAAATAAACAATAATGCACAGGAAAGAATATCTTAGTACAAAAATGCTGAAAACGGCATAAATGCTACCATACACGAATAAATTAACGAGTACAAGTTGAAGGAGAATAAACTGTTCTATCGTCATATATAATGGAAGTTGTTCGATCAACGCATAATGATCAACTAAAGGTAATTAAATATACAAATGATACCAATGCTATGTGTTACAACTTATTCCATTTCATTTGTATGTACTCTAAATATTCCCCTAAATATTCCCTTTCTCAACTCCAGCTCTTTCTCCTTCCCTAAGCTCCCTTGGGCATGGTGAAGATTTTGGAGAAAGACATAGGAGGGCTTCCTTCCTGCCCACACCTGCAGGGATGGGGTAATGGGACTCAGCGGTCGATATCTATATCTCTCCAACAATCAAAATTTTTTTTTTAAGAAGTTTCAGACGAGGGAAACGTGAAATAAAGAACCTAGTACTATCTCAATATTTTCTCCTATCCTCACCTCTCACTCATTACTACCCCCTTTATTTATTTTCCCATCATTTGTCTTTGAAAATTAGCTTCCCTCAAGTCTTCGAGTTTTAATTTTCTGTCAACAACAGGGTTTTCTCCAAATCACCATATATAGAACAAAATTTAAAGGGCCAAAAGGCTTGAAACTTACTCTAAATAAAAAATAAGTTATCATAGATCAATGAACATCACAGACCATACATTGATACTAGAGTGAAAAATCTACCAAACCGGAAACCATCGTTGCTCTTGTTGAAATTATTAGCTACAGTTCGTGCCTTTACAATAATTTACAATAGTTAACAAGCCTTATTAGTTTTATATCTTCCTTCCTACTTCAAAAACTTTCTTTCGCATTTCTTGTTTTATAGAATTAACGATGAAAAATTCAAGAATTCATATGAAAATATTATTGGAGATATAATATCTTCATAGAGTACAGTGAGATAAATTCTAACAGAGAAAATATGTCTGGGAAATTACATAAAAGAGGAGCTATAGTACTAAAAATCTACCGCCCATATATATCTATTCGCTCTCTAGGTAAGTTTTCCCTTTACCGATGTGTCGTTTTCTGATTTTTAACCCATTTTACATTATAATCTTAACTCTGGCAAGGTTTTCTTAAGATATTTATTTATTTTTTTTAAATAGAACCAGTCAAAGGCCCCAGGAAAGAAATGATGACTAGCTTGTAATAAAACGTTAAAGTTAGAAGAACTGAAACTATCTCTAAGAAAGAGAGCCCGAGAATACCAAAGAGGGTCTTGGATGATTTTCCCATTAACACTTTGTGGAGTAAAATCCACACTTAAACCTCATTCTCTTTTTGATCTTTCTTCATTGTATAAAGCTTGCCATGCTCTTCTTACCTACCAAATCGTGCACCAGACCTTTTTTACTAAGTCATACCTGATGTTCTAGTAAGTCCTACTAACCAAGTACTGATTCCTCCCATGATTGGAGCAGAAAATTAATAAGGGACATTAAATGGTGGCAAAAGTCACTTCCAACCTGTTTATTGGATTATAGGATTGATTTTTTATGTAGCGTTGACATCGCTACAATGCATCTTGCCTTGAGGATTGATAGGAAACAAGCAAATAAAAGGGAAAATGGGATTCACATATATGTTTACCGTTACTGAAATCATGAGAGAAAAACGTTGACGCAAAACGCACACCCTCTAAATCCTTATACGTTGATGCTCCTATATACATTAACATAGGTTATCTTGAAGAAAATCTTAAAATTGTTATAGTACTGGTATGAACCTAGCCTTAAAATGTGGTAGTTATAAACATTTTAAAAACACGTAATTGTCAATGGACAGAATTGTCTGTGATGGAAAATATCTGCAAAAATAATAAAGACGCAGAATAGTCTTGCGCTAAACAGTCGAGTGAGGTCATACAAATTAGGATCCATTCAGTCCTCGATTTCTAGGTATTATATTTTTTGATATATTAGTAATTATACACAAAGAGTAGACAAAGGAACCAAACTCCTATATACTTACAATCACAACACATCAAGATAATATACAGGTTGAGATGCAATAAAGATATAAGATACTTTCCCTTTCAATTTATTAGACGCGAAAAAAGTCTTAATAAGAATTCGCCATAAAATTGTTGCTATAATGGATAGAAATTACGGTAAAGTTTAGTTAATTGATTCCTTTCTTTCTGCACTGTCCTCGATGTTGCTTAAGTACATACACAAAAGTATATATGTACACCTTACTTTGGACTTCAGAGTAATTTTCATTGCACTCTTCAGTTTTTGTTTTAGGATCATATTTTCATTTCTTCCTTTCAATCTCTTTCTCTCTCTCTCCATTTCTCTTCTGCCAGTGAAAGCGGCTGGATAGGGGCTGCAAAGAAAAAGGATCTTTCTCTTTTCTCAGTGTTTTATTCATTATTTAAATAACTGGTTTTTAAGGGTTGTGTACTTTTCATTTTTCATTGTGTATCCCACTGTACGACAGAAATCACGCTACTCAGAAATAAAATTGGGTTAAGATAGCCTAATTGTTTATTCCCGTACAAGACTTTAGCGCAATTACTAAAATTGAATATAATAGAATCATTTAAATAATTTTATAAATAAAGCGACAATGTTTTATAGAATCTTTCTTCGTCAAATTTTTCTCTGTTTTACCATATTTATTCATCCAATTAATCGCGTTCATCTTAGAAAGGAGACAATGGCAAGAATATAAAGAACTCTGTGCTCTCCCGTATAAAAAATACCTTACTGGATTTTTCAGCATTTGAAAAATAAAAAATAATAAATTTTTCAATATATAGTTTCTGATTATATGCGATAAATGTATAGCCGTAATTTTTCGGTCTAATGACGGTCTAAAAATAATCAGGAACTAAAAAATACTTAATATACTTCTCTATTCACTATAATCCATCCTTATTAGGCAGTGTCACCATCTTATATGGGAGCAAGTCTGATTTTTTCAGACCATGAATTGGTGAGTTGGATTTCTTCTAGAGAATTCTAAATCTTACGCATATATTTACCACTACAACGACTTATTTGTTTTCTCTACATCCTTAATTGTTTTACCTCAACTCATATTTTCTCTTTTTCTATTTTAATCCTATTAACTTAAATAATCTCATAACAAGTGAGTTAGGGTCATTTGATCGAATTTTGCTCAATTTAGTTCCGTTTAATCCATGTTTTTAAGTAGAGATTAGCCTTTTTATACTGCTGCTAACTTCTATACCTAATTTTCTTGTTTTTTATATTTATTTATCATAAATATAAGTGGGTGTTTTTTTTTCCTGGCCATTCATTTTAATCACAAAACAAATGGAAAAATATGTC
Source organism: Ceratothoa steindachneri (assembly GCA_963969495.1). Taxonomy (NCBI): domain Eukaryota; kingdom Metazoa; phylum Arthropoda; class Malacostraca; order Isopoda; family Cymothoidae; genus Ceratothoa; species Ceratothoa steindachneri. The sequence continues at coordinate 54,114,850 of OZ018332.1, forward strand.
CTAGAATCCTTAGTTGTTTCAACAAACGTAATCTTTATTAGTATATATTTTATTGTATTTATTATTTTAAATGCTCTATTTGTTTGAAGGATATTAATTTATTTATATTTGGGTTTATTAGGCCAGCTTAAAATTTTTAAGCCGGTTTCGTATAAAATATTTGAACAGAAATGCAATTTATTCCAAGCGTCATTGAAAGTAGGTTTATTAATGTGATCTATGCTTCATGTGTTCAGTGTAAAACACCCCTCCCATTTTCAAAGGGTATTTTACCCATAATTTAACGGGATATGTTCAGCAGAATTGAATTACTTAGTTTGTTTCTATGACTTTTTGTTTTGCTTACTCATTTAGGAATTTTTCCCTCGGTTCTTTTTTACTTATAAGATTTAAAGAAAAAGTTTTAATATAAAATAATACACTCTCCTCAAAATTCGAGCAATGCCTTACTCAGTGAAATACATTGATATAATATATTTTCCCAAATTCAAATAATAATGCTAGGTCTGACCTGGGAGATATATCACTAATGTTTCTTCAATTAAAAGTATTCAAAAATTTCAAATTATCCAATATATATTTAGTAAAAGTATTTACTAAATCTGAAATGTTAGATAGATTTCTAACCGTAGTTTCCTAAAGCATTAATATATCTTCCTATAATAATTGCTTTCTATTAAGGATTAACACAACTCTCAGTTTTTCAGAAGTCGTTTATTTGTGAAATAAAAAGGGCTAAATTAACTTTTGATCCTTAAAAACTATATTAAATATATTAAATAAAATATAACACCTAAATTGCCACAGCAATTTCAACAAATTCTAGGTAATTTTTTTAAAGTTTAATTACAAACGATTTTCACTGATAAAAATCATTCCGCCAAGTTTACTTGTTCGAAGCTTCTGTAACTAAAATTCTTCACAGTTTTGTTTGTAATTTTACAACACAGAAGACATCAATGAGAAATTAAATGCAGAGCAATATATAATACAGATTTCAACAGGGTATCTATTAAATAAACTTTTGTATGATTATTCAGATGTACAAATATTTACATTCAGGACTAGACGCATACATAGGCTACATTCAGTAGCAACTAAATTAAGTTAAATGGAATTATATATATATATATATATATATATATATATATATATATATATATATATATATATATATATTAAATGGGAAAGACAAAATGAGGAAAGTAGGAAGCATCTTTTAATTTCCAACGTTTCGATTATTCTACCATCAACAGGAGCTGTAATTCAAATAATTCGACTTTTATATTCATATATTTTATTTGAATTATAGCTCCTGATGATGGGTCAATAACCCAAACGTTATTTAACGGCCTTAACTGGTAAAACTCCTCTTCTGCTCTGAGCGAAGTTGAGCCAAAGTGGGTTTGCCTCGAGCCGATTTCACGCCGTGTCCCATACGTAATCTATATCCCTGGTTCGGATACCACGTTAAAATGTAGGCTTTAAACTCCCGTTTTTAATTCCATTATTAAAGTACCCATCAATTTTCCTTAATTAAAATAGCATTACTCGATATATAAACATATACACTTTATAGTTATTGAGAGTTAAACAATTTGTGAATCCATTACTTCCCGCCTGTCGTAAGAGTATCTTGAGTAAAAAATAACTCCATATGTAAACAGAATATACAACAGTAACTTTTACATCATTTAAATTAATGAAAAAACGGAATAATGTTGATCTGGTTGAAGGATATTTGAGGCATGTAAAATTAATGGAACTTTATGCATGAGTATTTTTTTTCTTTAATTAAGAGTACACATTTAAAATTATTTAATTCAATGTCTTGTAAATTGTTTTAGTGTGGGAGTTTAATTGAGCAGAGATATTTACAAATAAATATATAATCAAAAACAACTCAAGCATATCATTCGTTACGATAATATGTACATTACGTTGTGGATAATAATTATTATTGATACACGAGTGTATTATTATATAATTTAACTATGCAGTATTTTGAGCCATTTTGTTTTCGTATTCCGGGAAAAATATTGAAAAATAAAATGTATGTACGGATAAAAGATAATATAAAAATTTGATTTTAGTTAATGTAAGGCAAAATACAAATCCTCCAAGGCCTTGTAATCCACCAATGAAGACAAGCTACTGTCAATATCCGAGGATTGAGTCGAATCGTCTTCGAGAAGTGAAATGAAATCTCTGTCACACTGAGTTGGGCGTGCAACGTCCCAAGAGTTTCTCGCCAAAGGATCTCTTTGGGATTCGGCCATCGAAGTGGGATCGGGAGTTAAAGGGATTCGGTAATCTAATCGGAAGATTTTGGATGTAGGATCCTCATTCATCCGCATCCCATCTGAAGCCAAATTTCCTACAACTGTTCGTCCACCGTCCTCTCCACCTCCCTCTTTCTTAAGGGAGTTCTTACTCCGTTGTCGCTTTGCCTTGTGTCCGCAAGATGCGTGGAAGTTGTTGGTGGAGTTGGTTTTAGCTACCTGGATTTTGTGAAGTAAATAGGACTCGGAGTAGTGCTGGAGGCTGATGCTGGAGTTTAATGTTGAGAGGTCAGGTTTCATTCTACCGGCGTCTGTTTCCTGCAGGAGGTCGGACAGCGCTTGGATGTAAGAGGCCGCCAGCCGCAAAGTTCGGATTTTCGTCATCGAGACTTGGGAAGATTTGCGGTTATTTAGAGGGGGCAGAATCCCCCTTAAAGTCGAAAAAGCAGCGTTGATCTCACGCATTCGATGACGCTCTCTAGCGTTCGCCGTTCGTCTCCGGTATTTGGACATGAGAGAGCCCCGGTTCTGTCCCCTGGGTCGACGAACTATCTCAATGGGGGGTTCTTTCTCTTCGAAATCGCAGTCGTAGCTCGGTTTCCGTAGCTCGGTACGGGGACGTAAACCGTAAGTTCTGTTCGATGGGTGATTTGGGGAGAAGTCTGCTCCAGCAAATGCATTATTACTTTCGTCGTTATTACAAAGAGATACATTTTTAGTACCATTTATATTATCATCTGTATTATTGTTAGTATCAAAATCTTCTCCAAAATTTTCGCTTATAATTTCACTTGCATAATTTGCTCCAATTGGGGGGGTTGTTGTCCCTCCTGAAACAATAATATCTTTTTCAGAAAATTGGGATTCTTGGATCCCACTTTCATATTTGATTGAGTTTGAGGAGGTAAACGGCTTTTCTTTGGGAGTAGAGCTAATCATTTTATCACTAGAGAGTAGAGAATAGACGAGATTATCAATCACACCGAGAAAACTAATGAGTCAACTACTTTTTAAATACCTTCATTACGAGTGTTTTCTTCAATTAACGCGATATTTTCAAGAAAATTACCGTACTCGTAGCATTAACCCAAAAAGTAACCATATTTAGTTAGTTGGAAGGAGTTCAACACAGTTTATTTTAAAATTACCCCTAAATATTCGCCATCATTACGAAGGCCGGAGAAAGAAAAATGAATGGACGTTAAAATTAACACAGCCTCCCTCTTTGCAATCTTGCAAGACACTGACTGCATTCTTGCATTCTCAAGATCTGCAAAAGTCTCTATAATCCCGAGTTAGTCTCCCTCAACCCTCTCTCTGTCTCTCTCTGACCTGTAGCCTCTAGGAGATAATATTTTTTACTCTCTCCTAAAAGACACCTGTTAAACTTAACAGCCTAAAAATGCCTGAAATAAACAAAATAGACTTTTGAAAAATATAGAAAAATAATTTTCGCAAAATACTTCATTTGTATACAAATTTTTAATAAAATTGACCGATTTTTAAACTATTTATACATGCCATATTTTACACCTAAGTTCATTTCAGTACAAGAACAATTTTAAGATTTCCTTCAAGGTAGCCCATATTTATGTGTATAGAAGTATGAACGTATGTGGACGTAATGCATGTGCGTTTTGTGTCAACATTTTCCTCTCAAGATTCCAGTAACGTTAAACATATGTGTGAATCCGATTTTGCCATTTTATTTACTTGTCCCCAATTAACCCTCAAGGCAGGACTGCATTGCAGCGATTTCAACGCTACATAAAGAAGAAATCCAATAAACGAATTAAAAGGGACTTCGGGCTGCATTTAATGTCCTTTATATACTCGTATTTTCAGCACGCATCTAGGAAAAAGAGGTAGCTGGTCAGTAGGAATTAGTGGAACGGAAATCGTGTTCTATGTAGTCACTATGACCCGGTGCAGGATTTGTTGCGAACGAGGGGCATGGCAAACCGTAGAGGAAGAGAAAAAATCAAGAAGGAATGATATTTAAGTTTGAATTCTACTAAAAAATTCTTAAAGTAAACATTATAAAAGATCCTTACCACAAAGAAAGAGTTTCATTTATCCAAATCGCTCTAGTCTTTGTTTTTTTATGGATATCTTTCTTGAAAAAAAATTCACCTCTAAATTTAAGTTTATTTACAAACTGATCCTTAACAATGTATGTTGACTAAAATCGCGTGTTCTCACATATTCTGATTTATGATCTTACCACCTTCAAAACTTTCAATAATTCCCGGACTAACCTTGGTACAAACTTGGTTTTAAATTTCGTTAGAATCGGAAGAATAGTTATGATGTTATTGCCAAAACTAAGTAATTCCCGGTCTAACCTTGGGATGACTGCGTCGCTTATTTGATTCGAGAGAGAATGTAAAACAAAATGAGGCTTTCAAATTTCGTTAGAATTGGAAGAATACTTACATTGTTATTACCAAAACAAAAAAGAAGCAAAATGGGAACCGACCGACCGGCGACATAGTGAGATATAAAGTCGCACGCGACGAAAAATGGTCTTTCCGATTTTTCTTCAGCGGAAAGGGTTCTGTTTTTATAAATAAAAGTTAGAAATAACCTTATTGGATCTAACGTCATTAAATGAAAATCAATTGTGTTTGAAGTAATAAAACGGAAAGCATTTATTGTTAACCTGTCATAGAAGTTCAATGCCCATTGCCCGATACCCATTGCCCGAATCTACATATCTTTTGCGTTCGAAATCTTTAGAAATTGCATTCCTCACTTCCTTGCATTGCTATTCATGTCTATCTTTGTTCAACTCATTCATTACTTTTCCTTTTCTCTGAATTGTATCTCTACTCATTCTTTCTTCTTTTATCACTAATTATATATTGATTCTTCTCCATTTTAAACCTGCAGGTGTGTTCTGTCTTGGCAGGAGTGTACCAGTCTCGGCTTGACTCCCAATTAACAGGCATTGTAGAGTCCGTAGCGTTATTCGAGGGACGTCATGTAACGAATCACCCGCCTGAAAAAAGTGAAAGTTACCTCAAGATTTTGCTTAGAGAACCGACGGTATGCGATAAAATTCGCTACCCAATTTATATAGCATTGAAATAAGAGAGAAATAACATAATATTTTTTTAATATGAGATTAAAATAAAGATGTAAATAATAGCCAAAAAGAGATTAGTAGTGAGTGCTCGACTCTAAAGTACTAACAAAGAACTAGATAGAAAGACGGATAATATATATATATATATATATATATATATATATATATATACAGTACTGCCGTTATTATTATAAATGCCAGTGAAACCAATTTCATTAATATCAAATGGATTTATTCTGTGCACCAACAACGAGCAACTATTTAACTTTTATTTTCAAGAACACTGAAGGAACAGCACTGCATTGGACTATTTCAATAAAGTGACATCCTGTTGTGTGAGTCAGTTGGTATCTTGGCTTTAGCGTGCAAATAGGATGGTTACTCTTATTTATTGACTGTGATTAGTGTTTTTCTAGGTTCCAGATAGTTTATTAGTTATTTTAATAATTTGATTTTGTGTGTTTCAGATATTTTTTTAGCTATGAATTAATTGAACCAAAATAGGAAAACAAAGTGATTTGAGTCCTCGAAAAATTGTAAAAATAAACGTTTTACTGAAAGAAACTAAATTAAAACAGAAAAAAATAGTCAAAACCTAATTGTTTAACTCAGTCAGTGTTATTTAAAAAAATAATTAATACGGTCGAGATTTAAACTAAAAAAACGTTGGGAAATTTAGTAGAAAACGAAAAAGAACACCAAGAACAGATAGAAAAGTAATACAAGAGGCTCTTAAGAACAGAAAAACATCTTGCAGGAATATGAACTGGCAGCAGAGGGTGTTATCCTTGCCCAAAGAACAGGTCTTGAGGGCTAGGCAATGGAGAATTAACAAATGGGAGATACATAGGCAGAGCGAGCGCGGGAAAGAGACGTGGAGAATCAGGCACTGATGTTTCGTCGATGTTTATTAAGGCGCAATAGCAACGAAGGCGTATCATGCAGAAAGTTTGTAAGGATAGCTCTGCAAAGAAAGTGATGAAGCTAAATGCAATAGAAATTTATGAAAGATGTATGGACGCATAACTTGCTACAATATTTGTGGTCGAAAGGGCGAAATGCAAGTGTTGGTCTCCAATTCTTACAAATAACGTCACGTAAGTAAGGCGAGAGTCTAAGGTAGGTCGAAAGAGAGACCGTCTGTGGTGAGCCCAAAATAAAAGGGAGAAACCAATTAAGATAATGACAAGGGATAGACCACTTAATCAACTACAATTTATCTGAAGCGGGGAAATAACACTCGAACTAAAAATAATAATAATGAGTTCCCTGTACGTACGTTCATCATTAAAAGAAAACTTAACCAAAATCCCCAAATTACATATACATATCAGGGACGTACATATATTGGAAAATATGTTAGATTAATGTGGATGGTATTTTACATTTTATGCTCCCTTGCAAGATCGCTTGCGACCATTAGTAATTATTCGTGTTTTAGTCTAGATATAACGATTATACATTAGGCATTTCTAATTACCTATCACCATATATTAAATACTCAAACTACACACATACATGCTGTTTCCAAATACATTCTCTCTCTTTAAATTCACGATTTCCTCTTTGAAAATAAATGTTTGGCGTAATTAGTTCGTTGTTTTCAGCCTTTTAATAAATAAATAAATAAAACCAATCGTATGTTTTTTCATCACAATCAGCTACGATTATGTTGGGTCTAAATGGCTCGACCTTGTTTGAATGGGTCAAAAACAATGGACAAGTGGTCATCATCCGTTCTTAATTGCTTAAACAAGTAATCATGAGCCGTTCTTATTTTTTTACGCACGTGATCATAAGATATTCCTATTTACCTGTACACGTGATCCTTAGCTGTTCTAATTTCTTTACACACATTAGCAATTGTAATTTATTTACACACAAGTCATTATTATTTCTTTACAGGCAAGTGATAACGAGCCGTTCACAGGGATTTACATACAATTGACCACCAGTCGTTCTTATTTCTTAAGAAAACATGTGATCACCTGACGTTCTTATTTCTTCACCCACGCGAGATCATCAGCAGTTATTATTCTTTTCTACACAAGTGATCATCAGCTGTTCTTTATTTTTCAAACACCGGTGATTATCAGTCGTTCTTTATTTGTACAGAAGTGTTCATCAGTCAACCTTTCTTATTTCTTAAATCACAAGTAATCATTAAACGTTCATTCAATATCATTAATTTTTCACGGTTAAATATATTTATTATGTGAAAATTACACGAAACTTAATAAGATCCTTCAGGTTTAATATTCAAATCAATAAAAAAAATGGGAATCACAACCTCTGAAAGAAGAAGAAAAGCAGTTTTGTAAAGCGAGACGTTCTAGGCAAGGAAAGTTTGTGCTATTTGCATAGCCCGAGTAACCGATGGAAGAGACTACTTGTAGTGATCTGGCTATAAAGGGCGCACAAGTCTCCTAAAGATGTTAACCTTTGAAATAAAAAATATGGTCCTGAAGAGGAGAAAAGCAATTAAAAATCGTCAAGCAGGACCTCATCAATGACCCTTGAATGGTACCTGCCTTCGTTGCAGACCCAGAAGAGTTGTGTGGACTTCAGCCCTGGACGAGCCAATTGGTTTCTTGTATTTCAGATTGCATATTTTTCTTTACCCTAATTTCACAACATTTCACAACTCTTGTTAGTTCATTGTAATGGCGATACCCTCGAGTGACGTAAACAAATGCGTGTGGCCCAGTCGGAATCCCGGTTGCCGTCTTACGACACCTATCGTAAAAGGTAACTAAGCCGTGATATAGGCCACTAGGGGCAGGGAAAACCCACAGTGAAAAGGATTTGTCCCTGCGAAACGAATAGAAAATAACAGTAATGGGCATGAATTACACTGACCCCGTCCAGTAATGCAACTAGCAGGATAAGCTATAAATTTTATAGTTTATAAAAGGAATGACAAAAAAAAACCCCAAACCATAAAAACTTAAACAAAACAGAGATACCCTTTCACCAGGGACCTATTTATTCTGTCTCCCACACCCCTTTTATTCTTTAACCTCGCACAATTTTCACCACTTTACTCGCTCTCTAATTTTCACCAACCCTTTATGTCCAAGTCCAAGCATCATTGATGCAAGCCCTCCTTACGTGGTAGGAAAGGAGATGATGAGGATGACGAAACATAGGTTCCTCGCGATTTCATCGTGGAATTCAGAGGAGATTACTCGGAGTTGTCCAAGTGTGGGTTTAAGAGTAGAAAAGAGAGTATAGGATAGTAGAGGAGAGAGTATAGGCGAGTCTATAGTTACGTATAGAAGGGAATAGGATAAAATATAGGAGAGTTTCTAGTAGAGTTTAAGAGAGAGGACAGGCGAGTGTATAGTTGTGTATAGGAGATAGCATAGAAGAGAATAGGATAGAGTATATGAGGGTGTATAGTTGAGTATAGAAGATATTATAGAAGATAATAGGATAGGGTATAGAAGTGTATATTAGACTATATGAGAGAGTATTGGCGAATGTATAGTTTAGTATAGAATATAGTATAGAAGAGAATAGGATAGAGTATAGGAGAGTGTATAGTAGAGTATGAGATAATATAGCGAAGTATAGAAAAGTGTATAGGAAGAGTAAAGGCGAGTGTATAGTTTAGTATAGAAGATAGTATAGGAGAAAATATGATTAAGTATAGGAGGTAATATAAGGAGGAGTATAGAAGAAAGTATAGGAGAGAGTATTGGCAAGTGTATAGTTGGTAAGTATAGAAGATAGTATTGGAGGGAGTATAGGAGAGACTATTGGAGAAAGCATAGGAGAATGTATAGTAGGGTATAAAAAATAGTATAGTATAATATCTGTCAGAACGACTCGTTGTTTGTCACGTGATACCCTAAAGTAAAGAGTAATTAATATTATTCCGTAAAACTTAATGATTCTCTGCTTCGTCTTCTCTCACTCAAGAATGTATGTTTTAAAAGCGCGAGAGGAAAGAGATGTAACAGAACGGTATGTTTACATTCATAGAGAAAGGCTGGTAAATGCTCCGAGAGAAGAAGACGTGTGGGAAAAGGTTATGAATGATACGGAATAAACTCAATCTTTACTACTGAGATCCCGATTAAATCAAAGAGGCAATACGTATAAAGACTTAGAACACTTTAAAGGGATGACGAATCAGGGCATCGCAACACAAGAGATGTAGTCTTGTAGCAGAGAAAACTATGAGCCATTTTATCTCTGATATCCAGTATTTTTTTTATACCTCAAAAATTCTATTCTGACCAACGAGGGCATTTTCTTCAGTGTACTAAAAATAATAAATATGACTAATGTGGATGGAAATAAAATGGATAGTGTAAGAGTTAATATGACAATCATACAAACAAAGAGGGAATCATATATTGATAATGAGCTCTGGATGGAGAGAGGTAAACCAGCAAAACTCAGAAGACATGGGAACTCTATATTCTCCACATCACAGCCTACTACACCATACCACCAGCTATGCTAGGTTACCTTTAGCTTTTATTATTGATAAATACTTAAGATCCTCCAGTCTAAGTGACGATCATTAATCGAAAATGGAGAATTCTAACTCTATGGCTTTCTAAAAGTGGGTATCTTTTTCGTTGCATTCCTCTCCAATTTAGGTAGTAATTTAAATTATATCTACATTTTAATTAATGGATGATTACTGTCACTGATTTATTATTTAACGGCAGCAACTATTTCTCAAATAAACGCTTAACGTTTTTTAATTTAACTATACAACAGATGTTTAATTATCTATCATGTCTCGTATTTTCAGAGTTTGAACTAGGATTAATATGACTTGAAATCAGTTCCCAAAGCACATAGAAAATTATTTTCAACATCAGGAATACTTCTCATTCACAGAGGTCGCTACATATCTGCGCCAATTGACATCTTAGATGAGATTCTTCCACACCAAATATGGCGGATGATATTGAGAGTAAACTGCTTACTGAAGCGTTTAATCTTAATTGAATTGCAACTGCCCTTGGAGGGGAGAGAGAGAGAGAGAGAGAAAGAAAGAGAAAGAGGGAGAGAGAGAGGGAGAGAGAAAGAGAGAGAAGGAGAGAGAGAGAGACAGCATGGAAACCTGTGGATGGCATCTAACAACTTCAAATTTAAGGTATCTACTACAAGTCAATTGTCCCTTCAACTGTAATGTATCTCAACCATGGTATGAGGTTACTATGGCATTTGATAGCTACCTTTAGCCTGCAACCCTGAGAGCTACCTGATACAGTTATTAAAACAAACCATTGCTGCAGCAATTGCATACTCATAGGCATTCAAAAGGTGACATCATTATGTTGCCTTACAGGGTGATAAACCTCACCCAACGCAGGGAACATCAGAAATCTTACGCATCTTGCACGTATTGAACTTACTCTATATATCATACCATTAAATCCTTAACAATTTATTTACCACTCGCTTTAAAAGTGTAAATTATATTCTTTCTAGAAATGTAATGCGGTACTCGTGTTCCGGGTTATGAATGTGTCTCCTTTTCATACTAACCCCCAACCCCTCGGCTTATAAGATCCTGCAAATGGATTCCTTATTACATCGTGGAACAAGGAGGGGGGTAGGATCCTTAATGATATGCGCTCTCACGCGTTCGTTATTTTCTCCACTTCGATAATGGTACGATATGATGCTAACGATAGGATGGTAACGATACGATGATACGATATGACGGTACGAAATTATAGTACGATAAAATGGTACATTATAATGGTATTATATAATGGTAAGTTATGATGGTACGATATGGTGGTAGGATATAATGGTACGATATAATAGCACGATATGATGATAGGATATGATTGTACGATATAACGGTACGATATGATTTTACGAAATTATGGTAAAATATAATGGTACAAAGTAATGGTAAAATATGATGGGACGATATAATGGTACGATATGATGATACAATATAATGGTGTGATATACTGGAAGGATATGATGTTACGATATAATGGTACGATTTGATGGTACAGTATATTGGTACGACATGGTAGTACAATATAATGGTACAATATGGTGGTACGATATAATGATAAGATTTAATGGTATGATATGATGATAGAATATGATGGTACGATATAATGTTACTATATGATGGTGCGATATAATGGTACGATTTGATGGTACGAAATGTTGGTACAATATATTGGTACGATATGTTGGTGCAAAATAATGGTACGATATTGAGGTGCTTGGGTGCTTGGTGCTTGGTGCTTGTTGAGGTGCTTGGCGAAGACTGAGAGCCTCTGACCAATGTGGTCCTGGCGTAACTATATATTTCCAGTGCCTAGTAACTTTTAGGACACCTTGTACCTGAGGACTCCGGATCATTAATCCCAATAGCATCGTCTGAAAGAGAGTAAAACCTTATCGTTAGGTATTTATCAAAAGCAATAAGAAAAGATTCGATAAGAATAACAATAAATAAGGTACAACTCACTGGTATTGTTACAGTTCTGGCGTTAAATAAAGTGGTTGAGTTGGGAGTAGTAAAAAATATGACGTACCTAGCCCGAGTAGCAAAAGGAACACTAAGGGTTATGAGCATCCAACTCTCCTTCTTAAAGAAAGGTTATTAATAACAAAAATAAAAAAGGGAGATACTTTTGTTGCCTCCCTTGAAGGCAACAGATTTGACAGAGCGTGTGACTACCAACAAAAAGAAGGCCAGAGGGAAGTAGATCTTTAAGACACTAATGGTATTCAAGGCACTGTAGGCTTTCAAGGCACTGACGGTATTCAAGGCAATATAGAAAGGTCCAAGGTGTAGGACCAGCCTATTGATTACTCTTTTGGAGACTGATTTCTCTCTTCTCCTTATTTCAGGCGGCGGATCATTCATTTTACATGGTCATACACTGACCCTAGCCCCTGGGGTAATTTCTTCAACCTAACTTTCATACTTTCACTTCCTGAATTCTTTCTGAACCTACTTCGCCAATTTGGTGGAAATTCTTTCGTTTTTTCGATAAATGCTAAAAGTATTGAGAAATAAGTGAACAGGTAAAAAAAATCAATCAACTTGGAATTAAACGAAAACGTAATTGTAGCAAGAGATTTAAGTGTGCAATTCTCTAGTAGTTTACACAATTACACTTATGTGTATGTTAAAATGTTCTTCTTAGATGGCCAGTCACCAATTGATTTGGCATTGATATTAAGAAAATAAATTACATCTCAGAAAGCGGAAAATTGTGGTTAGGATTTAAAGTGCCAATTACTCCTCCTCACACACATCCAACTCTCTTATTAAATAACGCATTTGCTGAAGGAGATGAAATAAACTAGATTTCCTAAACAAGAGATGGTAATAATTTAATGTAAAAAAAAAAAAGAAAGTTCATGCAACGTTTCAAAATCTCAAATTCTGGCTGCTAAATTCGTCCTCAGACATCGTGTTTTTTGCGCCTGAGACTTTGGGCGATTATTTACGACCATCAAGGCCATAATATTAGTTTTTCGTTCCCTTAGTAATCTCAACTAGTCCTTTTGTCTCCTTCAATTTGACCCTGACTTCACTCGTACAATTTGATTGAATAATTTGGCATACATATCGATTTCACCTCCCAAAATTACGTACACGCTGTCGCTGTTGTAGAAATAAAAACAAATTTCTAACAAAATTATGATATTTTTTAGCTTTTCTTTAGGTACTTTATGAACGTTAATTTGGATTTGCATCATTTAAATTAGTTCTGAAATATTCCATTGAATTTTTTCCCAATATTGATTTAAGGAATTCAATGATTTTCGCTCTGGTTTTATTTATACTTATTATGTAAAATTTTATCATGGATTCGCCCCAGGTTTTCACGGGTTTTCATGGTTTAGGACTAAGTTAACCGAAAAAGCTACTCTATACCATTTGGCTGCTCTCATACTTTCACCGTTTCTATGTCAAATTAAGCTCAATATTCCCCGAACAAGAGGTTTCTATCGATTTATCGACCTATTAATGCCTTATGCCTTTCTTTATATATACGACTGCACTTTTACCGACAAAACCACCTTTTCTTATACTAGAACAAACTGATCGCTAAACCACAAAAAATACACCGCCACGTTTGGGTAGGAGAACAAGAAAAGATGAGGAAAGGTAAGTAAAGGTAAGTACTTATTGTTGCTGAATTTGGAGTGTCCTTAATTTTAATAATGATCATTGAGAGTATTTATCTTTAGCATGCTAAGTTAGGTAAATAAATGAATAACTGAAACAACTTTCAAAAATGGTTACAATAAGAATGGTCAATTTTCTTTGAAACTCCAGGGAGATGCTCCCTATCAACAGCAAGCAGGTGTTTGTATAAAATAGAGCAAAATATCACCCCTAAAATGAAATGTGTCAATTGGCTATTTTAACATTCCCTCGCACTTTCACAGGACACAGGTTGCTTTCATCTACTATAGTTCTAGACAAATTGCTATAGCCATTTTAACTGCATTCCATAGTTTCTCCTGTATTAACAACATGACTGCAGATACAAAAGTTAGGAAGAAGTGAATTGTACTAATCCTTGAAAATCAATTGACATGGGTTTAGTTTCTATTCCCTTGAAACGTGAGCATTAGTGTCGTTATGACATAGTTACATTAGCTCGTAAGGCATATATCCCTCTTTTTACTCATGCTCAGGCATTTGTATGGATTATTTCTAACTCTAAATTGGTCTGACCATGTATGGTCATCTATTATATTCCATTATCCTGCAATCTAAACATTTCCTTCTCCTTTGAGCTCTCCATAATTTTTAATAATAAGCCTCTGCTGAAAAAAATTCAATAAAGGATATTTTCCATAAAAAATTGAAACCTTGTACATAAGAGCATCACAGATTTAAAGGTAAAATTCAACATGACAAAGCCAATTCATTCCTACCCTCCAAAAATGGACCTATACTAATATAGTCAGGAAGGGAGTATCTGACAGCACTAAAGGTGAGGAAATATCAAGGAGCAATTTTGAAGAATATATAGATAATAAGGAAGATTAAATTAAAACTGATGGGGGAAATTTGTGTCATTAATTTCAGCATTGTTTTAATAGATATAACTAAGCAACTAAGAGAGCAATCAAAGAGTTATTAAAACAGGGACCAAATATGTGAGGAAAAAAAATCGAACGAAGAATAATCTTAACACTACTTACCAAAAACGTCGTATACGTGAATAAAGTCTTGTTGAATAGAAAACACTTAATATCACATCTAATAACGATCATAAGAACTTATGATCAGGTGAAACAAAAATTTTAAATTCCGAGAAGAGGAAATAAAATAAATATTTGTGTACAAAAGCAACACAGTATTCAGTACTCTATGTTTACTATTCTGAATAGATTCTTGCCTTTCAATATTCTGGAATGCAATGGGATGTGTTTTTGATGATCCACTCAAGGTGCCGGCGATACACCCGGGGCATTCGTTTCTGTATACGCCTTTGTAGTAACAAAGATAATTCGTATTGCCCTTGTTGGGAAATGGCTTCTTTAACTTTGTTGGATTAGCAAATATGATACAATGGTTTGATGGCTGAGAAGAATGCATCGTCATTGATCTTAGCCTTTTGTGGAGATGACCCTCAAGAAAGAATTCTGTCGTACACGACGTGGCTTTGAAATACGTCTACTTTTGAAGTGGATTTATTGAAAAGAAGATAACTTTCTATCATTTGGCGGGTTAAAAACAATGAAAATTATCTTTAGTACTATATGAATATTTTTCAGATCTTTGTAAAGCGGTGAGGTTAGGAAAAATAAAGATGTATAGCTGGCTGCAGATATTTATGATCTCCAAATATGTAGATTAATCGGTAAAGGCAATTTTATTTCAAGAGCTATTGTTAATTTCAAAAGTTTTAGAATCCATATCATAAAAAAGATAAAATGCTTTGACGAAGGCTGTCCATACTTCCTTCCTTCAACGGTATTCCAACCAAGTTGTTTCTTGTGTCCCATAACAACTGTTTTTCCATATATCATGCTGGAATGTGAATGGATCATCACCAAAATATATATGGATTGGTCTTAAAAGTTGCTTAAGGGATAATTTATACCATTCTCTAACTCCTGGTGGGCTTGAGGCGAAACTTTCATTGACCAAGCCTTTTAGCCACGAAAGTAGTAAGTACTTTGTCCTTGACCAAAAGAAGAAAAAATGATTAGGTTGTTAGCGAGGCGTCCGACTCCTCTAAACTTGCTCCCTTTGTTCAGATTGAGACTCACTCTGGATGAGTGCTCAAGAATTAAAATCGATTCGTTATACTTTGGAATATCCTTCCTAATTTACTTTCAAATCCCGAACTACTTAAATTAATTTTTTCTTAAGGACTTGGCTCTTACTCCGTAGAGTTTGTGTGCTTGGCAAGGAAAAATACTCGGTAAAACAGAAACAGGAATAAACAAGAGAAAATTGATTATGTTAAAAGGCAACGCAAAACATGATCGCTTATAAATTTGTAACCTTGGATAAAGTGGATAAAAGGTGAATTTTATCTGAAATCTACGTCAATAGTCCCACACCTAGAATAACTAAATGCCTAAAAGTTATATGCTTAATGTCAGTGACTTTTATCAATTCGAGAAATCTTTTGCTCCGAGTTAGTAAGAGAAAGCGGAAATCATAATAAAACACCTTTAGTGACTTCCCTCAATAATTAATAAAATGGCCTAATCTGCCATATATGTGATCCCACATAATATATACAAATTGGAATCAAATGGTTACTATCTAAGAAAAAACTAAGTAGCAACAATCCAGAAACATCAGAGTTTAAAACACGAATATGGCTAATCTCTCTATCTGACTTAAGGAATGGGATTTGTGTCTATCAAGTAGGAAATCAGTCCGGAAGGAGTATAAGAATTATAATTGCCTTATAAGTCAAAATGATGATTTTAGATTAGTATTTGAGTTCTTTCGCTGAAACGGTAGCTTAAATTAGCACCTTTTTACCTATTCTTATGGTATTTAGACAAAGTTCTTGTTTCTAGAGAACTTTTAAATCACTCTTCAGGCACTAAGGTGTTAGAATTCCACAAGCTTTTATAAAGTATAAACTTTAGCTCTAAACTGAAGAAGGTTGGGGTTCTAAAGGAGTACAAAACCTGCATTTTCAACACAATTCTGGGGCACAGATCAATTAAAAGACAAAAAATAAAATGCTGTCGAGGGAAAAAATTTAAATTGTCTTATAAGGAAATTGCAGCTAAGGCTAATCTGATCGTAGAAAGGTCATTCTTTAAAATTGTTTTAAAATTCAATATATATTTACCACCGCAGGAGTCTCAATCATACTAATTAATACTCACTCATCATATTTTTATATCACGTCATTTCTAGTCCTTTTGCCCGTAGTCATATCAATTATAGTGTTTTCTGTTTTTCTCTTGTCTGTTGTTTAGTCATATGGAGTTCCTGCACATGTAGTCACGTTACCGGTAACTTCCTTTTCCATAGTCTTGTTAACTCTAGTTTAGTTATCGTAGTCCCATCTCTTGTAGCTACATCTGTAAGTACAGTCATTCGTATCCCATGTTATTAACATCACTCCATTTGGTGACATTACTAAAATATTGTACCAAGGTATTGTGTATCATTGATCAACTGATTGTTGACTTTCGTGCTTACCCAGACAGACCTAAAGATTCTCATTAACACACGCTGGACTACGTAATAATTTGGTGAAAATACAGCTTTTCAAGGTACTTACAGTCAAGTCACATTGGGTTACTTAGTTGTCAAGTAGGACCTACTTCGAGATCGTCTTTGTTTATCGAATACAAAAGAACGAAGTGATTCGCCAAATCGTATATTCTCATTGAGTTGTTCAATAATATTTCATCTCTGAATCATAAGATTATTCCCAAAAAGAGAATATTAAGTTAGCGTAGAAGAAAAATATTGATGCATCCAAGAAGGAAAATATTGATTTAAGGAAGGGTAATATTTAGTAACCGAAGAAGGAAAATATTTTGAATTACGGAAGCACTTACTTCATACCTGTAAATATCTTCACAATTAGAACTTTTATATGAAACCCTTGAATAAAATATCCTTCATTAGTCAACCAAAAGGTTAGACTCCTGTTTCATCATAAAGAATGCTGCCACTTAACAGGTTTTACATAAGAAAAAAATCTTGTCAGGTTGGAGAATTCTTCTTCATCCTCCATATTTACCGACTATCATTTATTTAATTTGTTGCAACATTACATAGAGGGTAAATTTTGATATAATATGTGTGGTAAAGGAGATGAAATCATATAATTCATTAAAACCAAATGAATTCTTCAAGAGAAGGAATCCAATACTGATGTAAAAGATAGTAGACTACTAATGATGAAAACTGGTTAAAGAATGTATTCTTTGCATATTAATATGATTTTATGTAATTTTAAAACTGCATTCATTATTGTATAACCTAATATTTGCTTATTGTATGAATTGACTGCACCCATATATGATTGCAGAATCCTTTAATCTTTCTGTTAAAATTCTTAACTCACCACACCCATTCTCTATTTCCTACTCAGTACATACTGTATATACTAACATATATAAGCCTACAGATTTAATACAAATTAATCAGAAAAGATAACTTCTGTTAAATATTAAGCTTCCAATCTTTTTTTACAAATGATAATAAAAGTAGAAGGTCAAATGCTAGTGGGGAAAAAACAGAAAAAAAGGGTCTATTGAATGTTACTTTGGCGATTCACGAAGTGTCTTAAAGCTCCGCCCATAATCTAGCCTTTGCGGCAAGACTCCACCCATCTTTGATGATCTTTCACGTTAAGTTCAAGTGCATATGTTTTCAGTCAATTTTCTGATGATAGAGATGATTTAAGTTAGATTAGATTTAACCATTTGTAATACTTATAACTATGAAGATTAATTATACTCCTTTCTAAAGCACCATCAATCTATCTATCAGTTTAATTATCTATCTATCTATACTTTTATCTAAGAAAAATTTGGGTATGCAATTCAAACAAATATGCGGTTATTTTACGCAATATTAAAAGACCATTGTACAGTCGGAGCAAAAGATAATAGCAAAGTATCTATGTAAAACTTGATTATATGAAGATATTTGCTTCACCCTGTAGATGAGTGCATTAATATTAATATTTTGATCATTAAACTAGCTTTTTTTATTCAAATATCCATTATACCATGATTCTCTAAAGCATCGTCTTGGTTGCCATTTGAATTGCCTTGGGTTACAGTCCAATCTATTGGCCTCAACCAGAGCCAGCGAAGGCAAAATTGGAATTCATATTCGCTGAGACGGAACAGAATAGTGGTAATTGTGGTAGGAATATGTATGTTGGATTTATTCTGAGGAATTTGAAAGTTTAATACTATTTGAGGGCTGGAACAGTGCAGTAGGAGTACGGTTATTTTAGGATTAATAGGGGAAAAGTGAATGAAAAAACTAAGTAAAAGGTATGTGTGTATAATAAGGATATTTAAGAGGCTAGGGGTAAACAAGGGGTGTTTCAAGGGCGTATAGATTTTTTGATCGAGTATTTGAACTGGAACAGCTAAAAAAGACAAATCACAAGAAAAGTAAAGTGTACGATGGGTTCATGGAACTGTACAAAGCTTATGATCGTCCATATAAAAAGCATTGTAGCAGTTGCTATAATGTGTTGACTGAGTGGTAAATTATTGGATAGTGTGAAGAATATGTTGGGTAAAAGATAGCCGGAGTGTGAGCTGACAGATGAAAGGGAAGGATGGGGTTAATTGAGAGAAAATTGTGTGAAGTCACCATGGCTGCTTAAATTATCGTTATGAATGGAGTATGAGTAAAATATGTTGTGAATTAGGAAATTGGTGTAAGATTTATGACAAGTTAAGATTAAAGGGCTCAATTTAGCTACTGTGGAATATGGAGATGACCTGTTTATCCCAGGCCGTTGCAATAATGATTTGAAAAAGGCGCTCGAAGCTTGAGACAGGAGGTGCAAATGGAAGAGGCTAAAGTTAATCTCAAAACGAGTAAGGTATATGGAGGTGAGAATAGAGTGAAGTGCAGTATCAGCATACGAGGTGTCACATTTGAACAACCGCAAATTTATAAGTGTGTAAGATGAAGTGTTAAGGATAGTAGTACAGATGAAGTTTTAAACGTTAGGTCTCTCTGCGACGATTGGACTGTGAATGAGTGCTAATGGTTTGAGTGTGAAATGTGCCAGGATGCAGCATGAGTGCAGGCTGGAGCTAAGCCTGGTGTATTGGAGTATGAGTATAATATGGCATGAGAAGGAAAGATCTCGAACGAGAGCAGTGGAAATAGACAACTTGCGATGGATATTTGATGTGCAAAAGGTGAATAGATTGATGAAGACAACATAAAGATGTTTATGATGTAATTAAGGGTGTGACTGCGGATTGTTAGGTTGAGAAAAAGGGTTGTAAGACAGGTCAAAAGTGAGGTATATAAATTTAGTGTTTGAGAGAGAAAGAGATCACTGGATATAAAGTGACTCATATTGTCTATGATAACTGTGCAGGAAAGCTGTGTATGAAAGGACGTGCATTAGGCCTTATGCCGGTAAATGAACAAGGACTAGGTGAGAAACTACAGTAAATAGCTCTTTATTACTACACATGGCCTTAGGTGTGGATAAAATAGTGGGTGGACTTGTCCTCAAACCTGCATAAATGTGGATGAGGTGGGGTTTTGTTAGTTATAGTGACGTTGAAGCACCCCAACTCCAATTTGTGGTAAATTGGTAGATGTTGAAGTCTTTTATTTTAGAAGTTCCTATTAGAGAACCTAATTGCTTTCTAATCCAGCAGGAGCAGGTTGATAGACCAGGTTGCATAGCTCCACCTTAACCTCAGACGGTGGGGAGACCATGTTTACCATTGGGGAGATCCAGCTGAGGTTGCCAATACCTAGGTTGGTTAATTGCACTCTAGTAGGCTATCCCTAGAAGAGAGTGTTTTATGGTTTTAGACAATGGAACACATAAGCAAATAATCCCTACCCTTTACATGGCCCCAAAGGATTCTCCGAATCATAATTATTGACCGAAAAAAGTGGCCTCGACCATTTTACTTCAAAAAGCATCAGTGTGGAGGAATGCATATAACGAGGAGAATCAGACGCTTGTTTGTTTATACAGCGTCAACCGTTACGTCCCACTTGGGCCAAAACTTTCCCCCTCCCATTTTGCCGCTGCCCTAAGACCCTTCGTAGTCGCTCGCAAAGAAGGATTTCTATCAGAAGATTTCGTAATTTACGAAATGGATGGTGTAGTCCGTTAATCTGAACATAGGAGAGTGAGAGAGCCTTTAGAATGAAAGTCTGGCTGCCTAAGGCTTCATCAGTAGAAAAGCTAGGTACAGGATCACTGTTTAACTGTTCATTTTAATTGTTTATATCAAGTTTTCGCCAAATAGTCAAAATCTCACCTTTCCCGTGCGTAAAGCTGAAAGGGCAAAGTGTCATAGCGTTGAAAATTTATGCCCTAGCAGAGAGGCTTAACTGTGGGCTAGTGAGGGTTCGCCCCTACAAACTCGCTCGTCTCCACTCCCCCGTCCCCCATGAGATAATCGACGTATATATAGTTCGATCTTGAGAAATTTAGAGAAGAATCCGTGTAGTCCTAGAGAAAAGAAGACGAGTCCCTGACTCAAACAGGGAATAAAGAAAAGAATTGGAACCAACCTGGAATAACACTCCCGATGCTGTTCCTTTGGTCACTTAGGAGAGCAGACCAGTGGTATCGATACCAACTCTCTTACCATTCTCGTCCCCAAAAAATGCCGTATCTCACTTGGCTGAAAAAGCAGAGATACCCCTCACCATTGAAGAAGAACAAAGTGAATTCCCATTCCAAGAAAGAGTCACATCTTAGTTAAGTCTCAGCGTAGAAAAGCCAGGATTGGTAACACAGGGATCGTGATAACTTCCATTCATTCAAGATCCCCTCAAATATGTACATCTTTAAGTCAAGAGAAAAGCCTCTTCACTCGCCTCAACTAACCCAGTGAGAATTATCAGCTCTTTTCTCGAATCAACTCACCACGCTCGCCGCACCTCAGTGAGGAGGTTCACTTTCAAGGTCATCCAACTTTAACAAATACAAAATTTATTCATTTTTGTTATTTCCCATTCCGTGCGAAAGTGTATTCGTAACAAAACTATTTTAATCTGGTAGTTTTAACCAATATATTTCAATTTCAAATGACTTAATAACTAGTATTAATTGAGCTTAAATCTCGTGTATTAGAAGTGAATTTTGCGTCAACCATCTCGTATTACTCATTTGTAGTGTTAATTTTTATAAGACTCTCTTTCTATAGAATTAGTGTATATAAAGACTTAATATTTTGTTATTTTATGTGATTAAAGGTATATTTTGTCTAAATTGTTTAATTAGATCCTCGAACGCAGCAAATGGCCAAAGATATATCACAATATGAAGCCTCCCTGGTTAAAGAATTAAATTAAAGCACTCTTAGAGAAAAGTGGAACAGATTTACTCATGTACGTATCAAACGTACATACGTACTCGGCCGTAAGCCACGACATAGAATTGGTGACAGGTTTATAGGTATTTAGAAGAAATCAATAATAGTTGATTGTGTTGCATCTCCTTGTTTAGTAACAAATTTGTACCTAAGCGTTCCAGGAAAATTGAATATAATTTAAAATAAATTCTGGCTATAAATTTTTTAATTGATTGTGGTTAGCCCGTTAATGGTGTTAATAATTGGGGGGGGGGTTAGTGGTATTCCAAGTGAGAAAAAGTTTTGGTGGTAAGGTTGTGGTAGGCAAAGCGCTACTTGTTTCGTGGTTGCATAAGTACCATTAGCATATATCGGTGGGTTTTGTACGGACATAGTTAAAATCTCGTCTTTTGAAAGGAGTCTCCAACAAGACCAAATTCTTGGACTAGTAGGCAAAGAACTAATTGCCTACGTCCAGGAAAAAGAAATGACGGAAAGAGACGAAAAGAGAGAACAGGCGCAGGCGGAAATAGAAGTAAAAGAAATACGAATACAAATGGAAAGAGAACATGCGCAAGCGGAAAGAGAAGCCAAAGAAAGAAGAATACAGATAGAAGCAGAAGAGAGAGAACGAAAACGCGCACCTGAAATGGCATTGAGCAAGGATCAAGTGAAAGTTAATTTCTTTGGATCCCTGCCTGGATCTAGGCAAGTAACTACGATGAAACTCACAGCATATAAAGATAACGAAGACATGTGTTAGTACCTCACACATTTTGAGAAAATCTTTGAGGTGAATCATTGGGACATAGAAACAGAGGGAATCGCCAGATTACTGCCTCTGTTTAGTACTCTTCCTTGTGATATATTCATCACGCTACCAACAGAGGCATCTGTGGATTATTAGACCCTTAACTTCGAGATACTGACCGCCATTAATCTAAATCCCGAGGGGTATAGGATGAAATTCAGACATGCTAGAATTCAGCCTTGTCAAACATACCGTTAATTTGGCTTTATCCTTCGAAGATTTCTCCAATTCTAGCTGGATTCAGCACAAGTGGGGAATGAGTTCGACTCTCTTGTTGACTTCATTCTTAGGAACAATTATTTTGCACCGTGCCACCAGAGATACGAGTATTCATCAAGGACAGGAGAGCCACTACGTTCAATGAGTGCGTGGAGGAAGCGGATCTACATGCTTCCACTTACAAACTATATCTGTGAGAGTTTAAAAAGAACCAGCCCTCGTCTCCAAAGAAAATTGAGTATCCCCAGAAGCCCCAGCAAAAGAACCACCCTAAATTTTTCAAGACCTCGGACCCTCCAAACCCTTCAAACCCAAATTATTTTTCATCTAAGGATCAGAGAGAAATTAAGCCCCTAAGTAATCTAAAACCCTCGTCCTCGCCATACTGCAGAAACCCCGTTGCGTGTTTTAATCGTGGCATCCTAGGTCACATTAGCTTCCATTGCACCCCAAATTCTAGGCTTAGGTCCTCCTAGAGTCAACAAGTGCACAACATCACGGCATCTCTCCCCCAAGAACAACTTCCTGCTTCAACGCCTCCTTCATCCACATCGAATTTCCCTGACCAACAGGTGAACTTTTTTTTTAACAAGAGTTCACACGGAGGACTAAAGTTCGAGAATGGATCAGTAAATTGTTGCCGAGTCTCAAAATTGGTACGCGATACGGGGTGCACCTGTATCAGTATCCGAAAATTGCTTCCGCCAGTTAGCCTCCAGCACAAGAGGTTTGCGGTCGTCCAGGACTTTTTGGGTAGATCGAAAAAGTTCCCCTTAGTCAGATGCCACATGCAGTGTCAGTTCTTCACTGGCTGGACCGAAGTAGTGGCAGCGCCTATCAAATTCTGTTTTGTCTTAATAGGCTAAAGCACGCAGCTCTCTCCAAATTTAGTGGCTCAGCCAGTTGTCATTTGGATTCAAGCAAGTAAGATGGCAGCGACCCCGACATCTTTATCTCCTCTTGAGAACCCGGAATACGAATAACTTAATTCTCAAGCTTTCGCTACACCGGAAGGACTGTCCAGCTCTCCAACAGCTGTGGAAGGAGGGAGCAATAAATGAAATATAATCTGTTCACGGCAACAAACAAATAAGAAACGTGGTAGAAAATTAAGTACTATTGCGGACTATGGCTGAAGTTACCGCCCCGTCAGATAAGGTTTTGTGCATTCCCCGGTGTTACTCCCAACGGGTATTAAAAATTGCACGTGATGGCTTATTGGCTGGACAGTTCAGTCACAACAAAACATTTCTACGGATTTATAAATACTTCTTTTTGCCCGGCACCACTAAAGAGATCGCCGTATACTGCCAATCAGGCGAACTGTACCAGAAGGCCACCGCTAAAGGCCGGGTACCGCCGGCTCCCTGCAGAAAATCCCCGTCATTTCCGAACCTTTCTTCAGAGTGGCCATAGACTTGGTGGGGGCCATCCATTCCCCGTCTAGTGAAGGGCACTCTTATATCCTTACTTTGGTAGACTGCGCCACTCGTTTCCCTGGGGCAGTTGCCTTCAGGAAAATTGACAGTATTTCCTGTGCGGAGGCCCTCATCTCCATTTTTTCCTGAGTCGGCATCCCTAAATAAATCCTATCAGATCGAGGCCATCAGTTTACGTCAGAACTGATGGAATACTTGGGCACGTTATTCCTCATCAAACCCCTCTTTACGACCCCTTTTCCCTCCTCTACAAACGGGATGTGTGAGAAATTAAATGCTACCATAAAGGCAGCGTTAAGAAAGCTCTGTCACTCTCAGCCTCGAGAATGGCATCGGTACCTACCAGTCGCCCTCTTCGCGCGCCGTTAGATTCCTCACAGAACTCTGGTTTTCGCCCCCTTCGAATTGCCGTAAGGACGTGACGTCCGAGGACCTATGAACATCCTTAAGGAGCTCTTCACAAATCCACAATTAGATAAGAAAGTTAAATCCTCATACGCATATGTGATTGAGCTGTGGGAACGCTTGGAGAAATGTGCAGAGTTTGCCCATTCAAACGCAGAGTGCAACCTAGAAAAATACTGAAGTTATTTCGACTTATAAGCAAAAGCTCTCAAATTAATCACTGACGACGAAGTGTTCTTATTACTACCTACAAAGACAACTAAGTTGCTCTCCCAATGGAGGGGTCCCTTCCCGGTCATAGAAGCTCGTGACCCCGTGGATTACTTGATTTAAACTCTCTCAGGCCATAGAATGTATGACATAAACATGCTCAAGAAAAATCACCCCCGAGCGTGTATTAATAATATTGTGACGCTGGATGAAGAAGAAACCATTGAAGCTTTATTCCATACCCATGTGAACCTCTTCAGGTGGAAACACGGTGTGCGTAGAGTCGGATAACGAATATCTTCTAACCTCATTATCCTTACACCAGGACGATCCATCCACGGAGTTAGATTTGAACCTCGCCTTGGCCCGCTCAGAAATTCCCAATTATCCGCCCTATTGAAGGAATCCCCGCTTATGTAATTTCTGAGAAACCAGGGTGCTCCAAACAGTTTGTTCATGAGATCAAAATGAAGATACAAGAAACCATTAGATCTAAACCTTATCCCCTCCCAATGCATCTTCGATTCGCCTTTAACGCAGAAGTGAAGAATCTGCTACAGTTGGGAATTCTCGAGCCTTTGACCTCCGATTATTGCTCACCGATAGTGAGGGTCCGAAAACCTGACCATACTTTTCAAGGGTGTGTAGATTTTAGGAAACTTAGCTCGGTTACCGTTTTGGAGCCGAGCCTATACCACGCATTTACCAAAGCCTAAACCTGTTTGAAGACGCCAAATACCTCTTCGAAATGGATTTGTGCACAGCCTATCACTAAATCCCGTTATTCGACGCTTCAAAGAGGCTAATCCCTTTTGTAACGGATAAAGGCTTGATGCAATTCGCCCAATTGCCATTTGACTTGGTCACGGCTGGGAGCAATTATATTCGGATGAGGCGTCGAATAGTGGATGGTTTGAGTGACGTGTTGTTCTATTTCGACAATGTGTACGTGGCTACACTTGCATGGGCACGGCACATACATACACTCACTCCGAGCTTTGTTAGATCGTCGCCGCGAGCGCGGATTAACTGTCACTTCGCCTATGAGTCAATCTCGGATTTGGGATTTGAAATAGGTAAAAATCGTTTAACCACCCAACAGGAAAAGTTCGAGGCCATTGCTAAGATGCCTCTACCACGGGCAAAGAAGCAGTTGCGTTCTTTCTTGGTTGCTGCATCGTTCTACAGAAAATTTGTCGAACAATTTGCCCTGATCGCCGGGCCCATTAATGATCTCTTAAAGAAAAAATCCCCCGACCCTGTTAGATGGAATCATAACGCTATGTCCCAGTTTAACTTGCTGAAAGAAAAATTAATTTCAGCACCCATCTTTCGACTACCTAATCTCGCCCAAAAAATTTGGAATGAGCACCGATGCCTGTGGTGCGGGAATCGTTTGTGTCCTAGGGTAATGTGAAGATGCTGATACTCTTTTTCCCATAGCTTATGCGAGCCAAAAACTATCAAATCAAGAAAGAGCTTATGCAAGTATAGAACAGGAAGCGCTGCCATAATTTGGGGCATAAAAAAATTCAGGGTTCTATTTAATAGGTCGTGAGTTTAACGTCCAATCCGATCACCGGCCTCTGTCATATTTGGGTAACAGCAAAAGCCAGGATTGGCAGACTCATGCGATGGAGTCTATTGTTAATGGAGTCCCAATTTAACATAACCTGTATATTAAGGCCCCGATAATTGTATAGCCGATAACTTGAGCCGAAACCCCAAAGAGGGCTAATTGAACTCCCCTTAGTCTTAAGACCAATTTTTTTGTATATATTAATGTGTTAAGTGTTTAGTTGGTAAAAAGATTAACTGCACAATTGCAGATTAATAGTCAGCTTCTTTTTCTTATTATTTTTTGTAATTGATTTTTTTTAGTTTAAATTAGGTTGTCTGTTTCGGACTGCTTGGCATTACGAGGCAAGGTTAAAGTCTGCCTTTTATCTGTATATGTACATGCGCGCGTTTGCGTACCATTTCATTAAGTCTTATTTTATTATGCTGGTTGACCACTGTATTTTCACTGTAACAGTCGGACTTGGAATTGCGTTCCTAGACATGTGTTTTTTTGTGTTGTCGGTTAGTTTTTTGTTGCCTTTTACCCACTACTGCACCAAGACTATTAGAAGTGGCTAGCAAAGAAGGATTTAGATCAGTAGATTTCGTCAATATAAACATAGGAGGGTGTGAGAGCGTTTAAAATGAAAATCTGTTGCCTAAAGCTTCATCAGCAGGTACGGGTTCACTGTCCCCTCCGATTGTTAATGTCTATTTTTTGCCAGATAGACGAAACTTCACCTTCCCCGTGCGTAAAGCTGAAGGGGCGAAGTGTCATAGCGTTGGAAATTTATGCCCTAAGAGAGAAGCTTAACTATGGGCTAGTGAGGGTTCACCCCTACAAAACTCGCTTGTCTCCACTCACCTACAGGGGATAATCGACGTATATATAGTTCGATCTTGAGAAATTTAGAGCAGAATCCATGTAGTCCTAGAGAGACGAAGACGAGTCCCTTAGTCAAACGGGGAATAAAGAAGATAGTTGGAACCAACCTGGAATCACACTCCCGGGCTGTTCCTTTCGTCGCTTAGGAGAGCAGACCAATAGTATCGAGACCAACTCTCTTACTATTTTCGTTCCGAAAAAATGTCGTATCTCAGTTTGCTGAAAAAGCTGAGATACCCCTCACCATTGAGGAAGAACAAAGTGAATTCTGATTCGAGAAAAGTGTCACATCTTGGTTAAGTCTCATCGCCGAGAAGCCAGAATTGGCATCTTAGGGATCGTGATAACTTCCATTCATTCAAGATCCCCTCAAATATGTACATCTTCAAGTCGAGAGAAAAACATCGTCACTCGCCTCAACTAACCCAGTGAGAATCATCAGCTGTTTCCATGAATCAACTCACCACGCTCGCCGCACCTCAACGAGAAGGATCCCTTTCAAGGTCACCCCACTGTTGGCACACTTTGCACTAAAAGGTAAAACGAATACAAAATTTATTCATTATTGTTATTTCCCATTCCGTGCGTAAGTGTATTTGTAACAAAACTATTTTAGTCTGGTAGTTGTAACCAGACTTTTTTAATTTCAAATGACTTAAGAACTAGCATTAATTGAAAATAAATCTCTTGTATTAGAAGCTCATATTACTCATTTATAGTATTAATTTTTATTAGGCCCTCTTGGTATATAATTAGTGTATTTAAAGACTTAATATTTCGTTCTTTTATAAGATTAAAAGTATATTTTGTCGGAGTTGTCTAATTAGATCCTCGAACACAGCAAATGGCAATAGATATATCATAATACGAAGCCTCCCTGGTTAAAGAATTAAATTAGAGCACTCTTGGAGAAAAGTGGAACGGATTTACTCATGTACGTATCAAACGTACATACGTACTCGCCCATAAACCAGGACAATCAGCTCTTTCTTAAAATATATTGGTATAGTCAAGAACGTCACTTTACACCAGGAGAAGATATCTCGAAGCCAGTGGTTAATAAATGGTTCCAAGTTTGATGTGGAATTGCAGGTATCGCCTTTTGAGGAACTTTTGAGATTCAAGATTGTTGATTTATTGGAGCAATGGTATGCTTGATGGTAACAGGGAGTGTTGTAGTTCATCTGCAATATTCCTATGTGTTCAAGTCTGATTCTTGCACTCAAACGTACCTTGAAAAATATGTCAGGTAATTCTATTATTTGTTACTACCATACCATTGGGTTTAGTATATAAAAACCCCCTGTTGTTATGGATAACAATCAATGCCAGAGTTGTTGTAGCGTGAGATTGTTTTCAGACTAACAATAGTCCTGAGTTTGTTAGGTTATGAGTTTGGTGGTTAGTACTTTTCTCTTTTTCCAAGAACCAAGGATTAAGTAATATTGTCCTCCCTTTATTGCCCTGCATGAAATTGGGAAATTATATTGGCTGAACTGAACAATATTCCAACAGAATAGAATTTTTTCACATTTTTAATAGATTTGACTAAGGTTAGCTTAAAATATTTCTAAAATGTGTAAATGGTTTCCCCATCTACACATTTACTCCTTTTAAACAAATATTTTGTGTGGCGATAAATGGTCCAATAGCTTCAATAAAGAAATATAAAATTATAATTATTATCTGTCAGATATGAAGAAAATTCTCGGGTTAAAAGCAATCTAACGTGCTGAGAACAATTAGCGTGTTAATACCGGGGTTATTTAATTGAGACCAAATGATTAAAATCTTGACGATATTAACCCGTTCAAAAGCGTTAAATTTAAAAATTTTATAAAAGTTATAATGATAACATAAGGCAATTAGAAAATTAGTGAATAATGCTCCTTTCAGAATTAATTCTCCAACGTCATTATTCCATAAATACCTGCTCCTTAGCTATGTATCAATTAGAGCGTCTGTTAACTCTTGCCATGCTATGCATGTGTCTGGTAATTACGAAGAAGTGTGCATAATTGTGTTCACAGAAACAAAACTCTTGAAGTTATAGAGAGAATTATACCCCACTAATATCCACCCAAAACCATGTTAAATTAATTAAAAAATAATTACTTTTAAATTTAGGGGTTTAAAAGTCTTAATAGTGCTAGAATATTCCTTTTCCAGGACTTTGATTCATCTTAATCCTATCTCAATAAAATTAAGCAATCGTTTTATTCTCCAAAATAGACGCAGATAATGAGATAGGGTTAACAATATTCTACGAGAAGCCAATTAGAAGAAAAATCACCGAATTAAACCAAAATAAATTTTTGTTACCATTAACATAACACAGATACTCAGACACACACACACATATATATATATATATATATATATATATATATATATATATATATATATATATATATATATATATATATATATATATATATATATATATTGGAGGCCATTTTTATGCAGGATTCATTGAAGTCGACAGCAACGGCTGTATTGTTTACTTTTAGCTACAACTATACATTATCAGTTTTTTTATAATGAATACATAAGTTTGGTTTTAGAGTTTTAGTTATACAAACTTATAATAATTTTTAGGAGTCCTTTTTCATTATATTGAATTTTAATGTGTTCACCATTTCTTAGTGTTTTTTTCTTCTTATGTTGTTTACAATTTGTTTTGTTGAGTTTTTTTTTAATTTAATCTTAACTAGTAGTTGTTACTTGCACTAAGAGCGTCTACTATTTCTGTTAATTGCCTTAGTATCGTTACTTTCATAATTTAGTTTACATTTTATACTTTATTTTATTATTTCATTTTAGAGCATTCGTTAATAACCTGCTCTGAGCACTTATTGTTTCAGATATAAGGTAGATACTTTAATCACTTTGATATCTATATTTATTTACTTCTTTTATTGATTTTTTACACCTATTCGATATTTATTCGCTTTCGTTATTAATTTTCTATATTTATTCACTTTTTATTATTTATATTCTACCCTTATTCGATATTAATTCACCTTTATTTGCCATTTGGTTCCTTTTCGTTATCGTTGTTTATTTTTCACTGTTCGTTATTATTTTCACATTTGGCCGCACTTAATTTATTCACTTTTCATTACTTATTTTCTACCTTTATACGATATTTATTCACCTTTATTTGCTATTTGTTCACTTCTCATTATCACTTTGATTTTTCTCTGTTCGTTATTATTTACACCTTCGGTCGCACTTTGGCTTATCTATCACTAACTCTTTGTCTCATGGCCACTTTTTATTTTCCTGAAGATGGACGTACTGGTGGTGTGAATGCAGTTGTCCGGAATGAATACCCCGCGGTCCATCAGTAGTTTTCTTAATTCCTTCAGCGACCACGGTCCACTAAAGGTCCATTTGTAGTCACCTCGTTGAATTCCTGCCAGTATTTGTTCCAGCTTTCCCTTTGGTGCCCTACAGTCAGGAGTGCCGTAGACATTGATGTCCAGTTCCTCGCCGTCGAAGAAGAATCCTTGAAGTAGTATGTCCTTTTTCTCCGTTAGGGGTAGCTCAGGACAATTCAGGTAATCTTCTACTTCTTCTTACTAATTTTGGGTTCTCTCTTCTTCTTTCCGTGTAAAATTCATAATTTTTCCAGATTTCGTTGGTGTTGCCATCTTAGCTTAGAATCGTTCTTGTCTTGTTTATTGTTCTGTTTGTACTAATTTCTTCTTTTTTTGTTTCTTATTCTTCTTCTTTGGGGTAACACAGCCTGCCTCATTGTGTTCTGACAACTGTTCTTCCTCCGTACTTACTCCGTGTTGGACTGGATGTGGTTCTTTATTTCTTTCTTCTTTTTTGTTCGTGTCCTTTTGTTCTCTCTTGTCGAGAAATTGGATTTTTAACATCTCCTGCGATGCGGGGTTGGGCGGAAACCATAGTTTTTTTTTCTTAATCCCGTTCTTTTGCAGGAGAAGATTTAGCTCGTCAGCAAAAGTGCCGGGGATTGCTGAGTTCCTAAGGTGGGCAAAGACGACCATCGTCATTATCTCCTTGCATTCACTTGGCAACACGAGTTTCGGGGCTGTGGTTCCAAAGGCGTTCGGTGCGGTCGTCGTCGCAGCCTCTACGTCTGTTCTCGTTTTTGCCTCCTTTCGCTGCTTTTTTGCTTCCAGTTTTGTTTTAAGGGCTTCCTTGCGGACAGGGCATCTAATGGCGAAAGCCATGAGATCTCCTACGCAATTTAAGCATCTTGGTTTCTCCCACAAAAAATCTTTCCATCTGTGCCCAGTTTTTGAGCTGACGCAGCAAGTGTTGTCGGTCGCTGTACATTCCTTCGTGGTGTGTTTTTCCAAGGCAAGACATCGGAAGCAGCTCACGAGGCTAATAAATTCTTTGGCTTCGACCGCTCAGGGGCTATTTGAAAGTAGAATCCAAGGAGTCCCTCCTTCATGGCTCCCTGTGCCATCTCGACTTTCTCGAATTTTTTCCCTTTTGAGATTTTCGCCCATTTTTGTTGTTTTGTTAGCTCCCCTTTTCCGAATTTTTGCTCGTTTGAGATTTTCGCCCATGTTTGTTGTTTTGACGGCTCAGCCTTGATATCTTCGCAACTGTTATCACTGAAGAACGGGTCGAGCCTCCTTCGGATTATTGTGCGTCGTACGAGGATTTCTTGAGGTGAGGTCGCCTCAAGCCCAATTTTTCGAAAGGGCTCTTTGGCTTCTTCTGAAACTATTTTCCCATTGTCATCGTCCGTCCAGTATACCATCGCGTAACCGTACGGAGTCTCAATAGGCCTGGTGAGAGCTATATTTAGGGCTCCGATGAAGGTTTGAACGACAATATTTCTTGTTGGTTTTCTTGGCCCTCTGATGGTACGGAGGGGGACCCGCTTAAAGTCGCGGTTGGGAGGCCCCATGGGCAACCTTAGGGGCAGGGTTGCCTCTCTTACTTCTTGCTTTTATTCACTTTCTTCTTCGTTAGTAAATTGTTTTTCTTCCGAAAGGCGGTATCTGGGTAGGTGGCTGTCTGGAGCGGGTGTTTTAGAATTTGCCCTTAACCAAGAATGGTGAAATTTTACGAAATTAATGTAAGTGTGTGTGTGTGAGAGAGAGGGGACAAAAGAGATGTGTGGATAGACAGAAGAAAATAAGTAAGTGGTGAAGGAAAAGAAGTGGAGGAGAATTGCAAAGGGATGCAAGAGCATGGTGATCAGGCCTATCGCTTTCAATAATTTTAATTATTGTGTGTTTACTTTGTTATTTTCATTAATAAGTATGACTTATTATGGCGTTTAATCCATTTGTCTTAAAAGCTTAATTTTCTTTTGTATGTTAAGTGCATTGCTGATGTTGTGTTTTTTAACTTATGTGCTAATTTTATTTAGTTTTGGTTTGCTTTGTAGTGAGTGGATTTTGTGTCTTTGGTCTCTTCTTTCTTGAGATCTTGTTAGTTGTTTCTCTGATCTTCATCGGTGAATTCCCTGTCGTTAATGGGTCATTTTTCGTTAATCTGGATTTGATTTTCACGATTGGTGTGCGTCGTTATCAGTTTGTAAATACAATTCTTTTTTATGCGTAGAACGGCACTTCAACCCTGCCGTCCAGTAGTCTGACGGTGCTCGGAAATCTGGTGTGGCTTGGAGCTAGCTCTTCTGTTTTGGTTAATCATTTGAACAATTTCCTCGTTCAATTCCTGATTAACCAGCGTGTGCATGTTCCTTATCCGTTCTTCCATAACACCGTTCATTGAAGTTATTCCCGCTTCTTCTTTCTCACCTGCGTGTACCAATAATTAGGTACACGCATTTATTCTGCACAGTTTGTAGTCTCCTCTTTTGCGTCTTCGAGAGGCAAGAGAGGGCGAAAGCAGGGTATATATACGTAGATCTTACAATTGCATTGTAGATCTTTTTCTTCTTGCTCTTACGAAGATTTCTAAACATATATAGAGTCTGGGCTGCAGCTGAGGCCTTAGAACTTCGTTCTGCGACGTACATCCTGTACCCGAAAGAATTAATTTTCATTCCAAATACATTGCACTCTGTGGTGTAGGGATAGCGCCTATCCCCCACCCTGACATGAGAAAGTAGTGTCGTGCCAATAGGAAGTATTTTGAATTTCTCCTGGTTAGTTATTATTTTCCATTGGGCCTCGTAGATGTTTATTTTTTCAATCTCTGCTGCTTTCATTCGAGCCTGCATAGGAACATTCCTCCAAGGACATATTATTATCTGGCTAAAATCATCGGCGTATTAAATTTTAAGGCAAGTGGGGTTTGCAGGTGCTGGGAAATCTGCAGTGTAAGTCGAGTCGAGAGTAGGGGACACACACCCCTCCTGCAGGAGGCCTGCAGTGAACGGAAACTTCAGTCCATCCGTGCACCTTAAACTCACATACGCCGCCCATTCCATGTAATAGTAACAGAGAGTTCTCTATAAGTTTTCACTTAGGCTCAGCAGTAATATCTTGGACTGAATTCCCCGTTGCCACACTTTACCAAACGCCTTTGATACATCTTCTTTGATCTCTTTACTTCGTCGTGATAAGTCATATGATGGATTCCTGATGTTAATCTCATACAATAATTTCAGTTCATGTTAAAGTTCCTTCATGTACTCAGTCCACCTATAGGTTTAGATGGTTTTGTACTCGGACTTAGGGATATGAGCTCTATTTGCGTTAATAAGCTCGTCGAGTGCCTCGTCGATCTCCTCAAGAATTGCCTCAACCAGATAAGTCGGATTATATGTCTTAAGAAGCGCGATTACCGTGCCCAGTCCGCTCTCCTGGAGTTATTCTTTACCGCAGTTGCAACTAAACAGGGTTCCTGTTGATGGTAAGTAGGATCCCATTGTGATCACTACGTGGTACCTGAACTGGTTCCATGTAGTAATTGAACGGCTGATGACAATTAACTAAACATTTCTGGTTTTGTAGCACTTGCTCCTCTGACATAAGTGGGGAAGTCAGAACCTATCCGCTGGACTATATTCCTTTCCAGCAGGATTTTTAGGCTTCTTCCAATTCATTAAAGGTCCTGCAGCCGGATTCATGGCATATGACGTCCAGATCCCCTATAAATATAGTGGAGGTTCTTCTGCCAAATAGGCCAGTGAGAGAGTGTATAGGTAAAACATCTCTCCTTGGCGGCTGATACTCAGCTACAAAGACCACGTTGCCTATGTCGAGTTCGACCTCAATTAAGAGATAGGATTCTTCGAAGTTTCCTATTTATTGTATTTAATCCCTTTCTTTATTGCAAGGGCGGCACCGTCGTACCGTTCCTGTGAATAATTTGTGATCAATCCTTCATAATTCCAGATCTTCATTTCCGAATTACGTGTGTCGACTCCGTGTTTCGAAATCAGTATGATGTCTGCATCAATTTCTCTGATTAAATTTCAATAAAGAGTCCTTTTCATATTCCATCCGTTGGTGTTTATTTCTAATGTTTTCAGTGCGTTCCGTAGCATGGTGAATTGTTTTTACCAGTGTTTTTTTTGTTTTTCCTTTTCTTTGGGGCTGCCTGGGGGGTTTTGCTGTACCCAGGATTTTCCTTCTTCGGGAGGGGACTTTGGGTTTTGGACCTGCTCTTCGTAGCTCGTGTACGGGTGCAGGGGGCCTCGTCGTTGTCTGAAGAGGTGGATGACTTCTCATTTTGAGCTTATTTTTCTTCTTCTTCGTCTTCGTCCTCTTCGGATTCCTTTGATCAGGGAGCTTCGATGATTTTCTCCAGTCCAGATTTAACATTAGTGTTATTTCTTATAACTGACACCTTGAATGCCTTGGAGCATTAAGGGTCCTCGGGCATGATCACTGAAGGAAGATGGTTTGCCTTTAAGATTACATTGAGGACCTGGTTGTAACAGCCAGGCTTCAGTGAGTTAGCCATATTTGCGTGAGTAATGCAGATCAGAATCTTTGCACTCAAATCTCCTGTGATGCTCATCTGTGCAGGTGTTGTCTTCCCTTTTTCATTCTTCTTGGCGGCGCTCGCGTATGTCATCTCCTTAGCTTTCTTCTCTTCTTCTTCCTCCTCTTTTATTATTTCTCGGCGCTTTAGGCAGTTCAGTGCCATGTTCCGGTGTTTCCCTTTGCACTTGAGATATTTCATCAAAGTGCTCTCGCACTTATCGAACCGATGTCCTTTTGTGTTGCATTCACTGCACTACAGTATGTTCTTCTCCGGGCAGGTCGTGCTTGTGTGTTGTCTAGTTTATAGCATACAAAGCACATCTGTATGCTATTAAACATCTGCTGAATGTTCTCTCATATTTAAGACTAAGATCCCGTTCGTCGTCGCTTTCCTGGCCATGTCGGTAGTAGAAGTTACTTTGAACACGTGGGTGTGTTCGCGGAATATGATTATTTCGCGGACTTTCGCCAACGGGTTGATCCTCATAATCTTTTCTTTTAGTTCTTCAATTGTGTTTTCGCTGACCCTACTATCCACTTTGCTGCAAATGACACTGCGCTTTGCTGCCATTTGTGGGGAGGGAGCTTGCTTCCAGTCCGATGCTCTTTAATGTGGAAGCTTCTTCTTTAGACAGGAGCTGTTCCACAGCTTTGGTCTCCGCGCAGATGGCTATAAGACCTAATGAAACTTCATTTAATTTCACCAGGGCCACCTTGAGTTCGATGTAGAGGGTTTCACATAGCTTCCTCTTTTCCTGGGACTTTTCTCTTTGTATGGTCCTGAGGGGTCCCTCTTAGTAAGGGGCACCATGGTCTGTTTGTTCCTTACTATGTCCTGTGAAACCAAGGTGTTATTATTTTTTTATTTTGTGGGTTAAAAAGAATGTGAGATGGGTGGTAACGGCAGTAGTGGTTTGTGAAAGTGAGTTCATACACGTCAGTGAGAGCGTTTCCACCCATTCTCCAGTTGGTCCCACGTTCAGCTGCTGCCAGGAAGATGGATGATGATGGATGGGATAGGTCTTGAGTAGAAACCTCAGAAGGAATGAATCATGGCGTACTTGATGCATTAGCGGCTGAATTAACGACTGCTAAAGTTTTGCCTCTTTCTTCCGGGTACATACGCCATAAACGCTTCCAACTACATAGAGACGGGTGTTACTTCCCTCTATGATGCTAGCCGGGTCCTCCAGATGATGAGGATTGCTCCACCCTCCGGGACTTGCAATTAAGTCCCAGTTAGAGAGAATTTCTGACTTATGCTTCCACTGTGGGCTAGTTCTCAAACAAGCTTTCACATAATCCCTTAATTATGTCAGTCCAAGTAGCCGGCATAGTTATGACGAAATTAATGAAGGGTAGGCATCCGAAGCAGGTTCTTACGCAGGAGAATGGACGGGAGCAGTGAGATGCTATAGCCCTCATTTATTTACAATACAGTTTATGCAGACAATACACATTCTTTTTCTGAAGTGTGAAGCGAAATTCACCTAAAAGACTTCTAGGATAGGCTGTTGTTTTTCTTGTTCACTAGTGCTCCACTCCAATACTAAACAAAATGAAAAGCTGCTTTATCTAAATGTACGTCAGCAATGCTTGAAAGTCGAATGCTCAGCCATCTATATCAAGAATGGCGTACGTGAAATTAGGTTAAAATATATTGAATATGTTTGAACATTACTGTAAGAAAGTGGACCAATCAACTAAATCGAAAAATACATGGATAGATTTATGTTTAAAAATATTTTGAACATTATTGTAAGGAAACGGACCGATCAACTACATCACACTAGCTATAACTACATATAATGGGAAGAGATAAGCCTGACCTCCAGGCAACTAGCATCTCATTACAAACCTCTTACTTTCTTCAGCCTTCAACATCTATTCATTTTTTTACTATCACATTCGCACACGGGACTCTCGATAGATACGTGGGACAGGGGTCACGATAAACTGCAAAGTTATAGTTAGAGACAAGCTATACATCGTGGTTCGGATTTCACGTTAAGCTCTAGGCCCTATGACTAACTAAGTGCACTTTTGTCTCCTACTATTTTCTTCGTTGTCCTATCCTAAAAATTTCTTCTTTCTTTCCCTCTGACTTCTATGCGCCGTACTCACAGTGCTTTGAGCCTAATTTGGCTCTAGACAGTGTGACTATGAGGTTCTACAAAGGAGTACCGGAACTCACCTCCTCACTCTTTGGCCGCTCTTTGAGGGCCAAGGGGGAGGGGTGAGGGTCGGAAGAGCTGTTCTTTGTCTCCCACTTCTCTTTTGATTTCAGTTCATTTTATCAACTAACATGAAAATACATGAATATGTTTAAAAAATATGTTCGAGAAAAAAATTGATGCTGTGTATAAACAAAAGGAGGAAAAGGTTTAGGGACATTATGGTTCCATGCGGCGGCATTGCATATTCTGGCGGTGTGTCATTGGGAGGATAGTCTCTGTCTGAAGTTGTTAATTGATTGAAGGTCTGTGCTGGTAGATCATAACTGCATCGGCTCTTCGGAGTCTTAGGCGCTCAGGATCACAGAAGTTGATGGAGGCGTTTTGGGTGAGCGTTTCTCTTGTAATGACGTATGCTGCGTTGCAACATGTTGCTTGATAGCCCCCTCCTGGAGGTGCAGCGTCCAGCTGAGTGACAAGGTTGTAAAGTCATCCCTATGTATTTAGAGTTGTGGTGAACGCAGTCACCAACATTGAACGAGTATTCACACAATAAGTTGGATTCTTGTAGGGGGTTCGTGGTGGGAAAACAACTGTTATTTATGACGAGGGATCGTGTTTTTCTGGTCTTGTAATATATGACAAAGTTTATTTTATGCTCGAGGTCTGCTGTGGAAACGTTGCGGTGTAAAATGGCTTTGAAAATCTTCTCGTCTTCCATGTAGCCTGTGTTTATTGTTGCGTGGTAGTATATGTCTATTAATGTGAGGGTTTCTGGTCTGTCCGTCGGAAGGATGGTAGATTTTATCTTCCGCTTAACGATTGAGTCGAATAAGGTTTGTGAATAGGCATTGTTCACAAAGAGCTGGTTCACTCGCTTAAGTTCAGCATCAATCTTTAAGCGATTGGAAGAGTGCGATGATGCTCTGTTTACAAGGGCGCTAATCACTGATCTCTTATACATATTATGCAAACCCTAGATTTGTACTCGTGATGTCTACCTATGTCACAAAGGGCTCTTGAGAAGAACGAACGAAAATACCAAGGAATGTGAGTGCAGACTGCTCTTTGTTCTCGTGAGTAAAGTTGAGTTACGAGTTATCTTTTAAGGTCTGGATAAACGTAGGTAGATCTTCGGGGCGCTGCATGTCCAGGAAAATATCGTCAATATATCAGACGTAGATGGGAGGAACGTAAGACAAATCGAGAGACTTGAAAAACAAACAATTAACAATAAGTTAGCTGTCGCCTCTTAATAAAACATGTTACGAAGAAAATTTACTGCCCAACTATAGGAATATATACATATATATATATATATATATATATATATATATATATATATATATATATATATATACATATATATATATATATATATATATATATATATATATATATATATATATATATATATATATATATATCTGTGTGTGTATTTGTGTGCATATATGTATAGATATAGGGAATATTAAAATAAATAGCTTATAGATTAGTTGCAAAGAGGAGAGAAACCAGAGGACAAGGGTTGGCCATACTAAGGAGATAGAAATGGAGATATAATCAGAACATGGGAAAATCTTCAACAGGTCTTTATAGGTACGATTATAATGAATGAATATAAGGAACAAAAATAATGGGTGGAGTAATATATCCTAATTAAAATAATTTTACAATACCTAATTCATGATTGAACATGTAGACAAATAGAGAAATATTGTTAATATTGTGTTCATAAATACACTTTAAATATCATAAACTTTTATCTGTTGATGTATAAATTACCTTCTAATATAGCATGGATAATTATATCTAGCGACATATCTCAGATAACTCAGGATTCTGAAAATACATCATATGAAGATTTGTTACTTTATTTCAATGTATTTGGTATTAATGTGTTCATTTTTGCTTCAATTTAATACACTTATTTTTTATCATTATGATAAAATCTTTCTTATTTTGATTAAAAGCTGGCTCAAAAATCATTTTGCTTTGGTAAAATAAATCATTAATTTATATGCATAAAGGAAATTTGGTTACGTTCCAAACAGATCAGAACGACTGTAATTCAATCACAACATCTTTCGTATATTTTGCCAAAGAAAATCCAAGGTTTCCAAAATTGATGTTCAATAAGCTTTATGTATACACTATGCATGATTGAAGTTTCTGCTAATTTAAATAACAATAACTAAAATTATCGGCATATGCAATTTACTATAAAATTTCAAGTGTCCAATATGATCCGAACGAAACAAATATCTGTGTAATATAATGATTATATTATTAGTGGAAATGTGGAGGAGCACTTGATCACTGTTAAAACATTTGCTTATTAATCTTACTGCATTCATCTTGAAGAATTTCTCAGAGTTCAACAACTGTTTTACGATTTCTCGCTTTAAGCTTCTCCTCCAGTGTCTTCCAAACTTTTTCATTGGCAATCAGGTCCAGAACTGTGATGTGTTCCTTGTCTAAGATGGTCTTCACTGACTTGGTCTTTTGGCAGGGGCATTATTCTGCATGAAGCTTGCAGCTTAGGTAGGTTTCGGATGTTCGTAGATCTGGCAAAGAATGCTGTCGAAGAAATTCTCTCTACACTTGGGCATTCAATGTGCCTCATTAGCGCACAAGTGGCGAGAACCTTTTTACTGAAATCACGCTCCAAATCTTGACACTTCGCTGCCAAAGTTCCCAGGCCTTCTGGTCATCCATATCTGTAACTTGCTCATTGGCAAATGCAAAACGAGCCTTTTTGTTCTACGGACTGATCAATGGCTCGACCGCATAGTTGAGAGCGTGAAGATTGTTTTCCTCCAGCTGTAACGACGTCTGCCTGGAGACATTGATGGCCCAAATCTTTCTACTCTCTCACTAAACTGCTGCAACTCTCTTGAAACGAGCCTCTTTCTCAATTTTGGTAAAAGCTCAGCCTTCCTTTTTGGGGATCTTCCTTTACCTATGTAAAAGGAGGCCACCTTACATAGATCTATTCTGTCAGAGGTTGACAGAATATTATGAACAATACATTTTGAGCGTTAGCCAATCTCTGCACTGGTTCAATTGAAGGACTCTCTTGCTGGCACAGATTTACAATCAGCTTGAGGACAGAGAAGAACATGACATATTTTTAGGCATGAAACCTTCAATACAGCAAGCAAGAGAATGACCTAACGTGAACGAGATTGAACTGAATTTAGTTTTTATGCAAACAATGACGCGTTTTACTACAAGAAACTCAAGAGTTTTTCTGACAAAGTTTATGAAAAATGTTGTGTTAGAAATACAAGAGTTTTGATAATTTGGTTAGTACTATATTTTTCCTTCTTTTCTATTATATACGTAATATTTGATGTATATTGCTCTCATTTCATTAACATTTAAAGTATTAGAAGAGCAATGGTTTCAATCGAGCTTTGCTTATGGTAGTATCCACTCCGACCTAAAAAACGTTCCCATGGCAGTGTTGTCTGTAGCCATCTTTACACTAGAAAGACCTCCTTGCGGCTCGAGCCATTGAGACCTGGCCTGTTTGGGGCTGCATTAGATTACATTACTCGGCACCCCTTCTCTGTAATGCACCGTCAACCTAGCACTTTAGGAGTGCAGAAACATGCAATGAACCACAACAAATTGTTTCAGTCTCAAACAAGGGTAGAACGAGTACTCTAGTAGGTGTACATGTAGCAACACCTCTGGTATTGAGCCCTTGACTTAGGAAGAGAAAGGAGGCCAACCCTAGTTTTGGAAGAGAGGCACTCGGGGTTGTCTCCTGGATGATTTGGAATGGTAGAATGAAATCTTCCTATTGGGCTAAGATAGTAAAGGTGAAGCGCTTTCATCATGAAGAAATTTTTAATCACTGTATATGCCTGTATTTCCTCTTTCGAGGAAGAGCGGAGAGCTCAAAATTTTTGAAATATACCTAGATAAAACAATTTTTCTTCATGGTTAGTCAAGTGTTATTGCCAACTCGTTTTATTGCAAAACAAGAGAAAATAGCCATTATTTGTTTTAAACATTAGTTTTTCGCTTATATGATGAATAATTTAATGAAAATGGAAAAGTTAGTTTATGCATCCGTTGTAGGTCTAAAACTCCCCTAAAATAGATTAAATTTACACAATTGTCCTGCAAATTCTACAAGGAAAATATAAAAAAAGTAAAAAGGTGAGAAGAGAACAGATTTCCTCGACTTCCGTTTATAATGTAAATAATTGCCCGTAAAAGTCCTCAAACATAGTATCTCATCATGTTTTTATTGTATACTCCTAGGTACCAATGTTTAGAATTCAGTATATCTAGATGGAAGTGCTCCCTTGCTCTTGTGATTATGCTACCCTATTCTTCTCGAACTTTTCAAGATTCGCAACAAGGATGTACATCTTCAGAGATATTCTGCAGCCCATTTGGTCATAGTTCTTCGCTAATTTCCCAACAAGTTCCACATAATTGTTGACCTTAAGGTTGCTTAAAAAGCTCTGACACTGACAACAAATATTCCTGGCTTCTTTTTTCTTTTTGATAATCTTTTCAGGGAATTCTGAACAACATGATTGTCCTGATTTTTAGTCTAACAAAACTACCAGCACAGACCTCTGCCTCAGAAAGATCGGGAAATAGATTTTGAAAATACTTGAAGGCTGTAGACTCTTTCTAAAAAAGCTCTCAAAAAAATGATTCATGAGAGTTAGTTTTAAATCAAATGAAGGAACAACGTCTTTTGACGATCAATCAATTGAGGATGGTTGACATTATTGCATCTAACAAAGAACTCACTCCATTCTGGCCAGTGCTTCTTGTGTCAATAAGCTGCGGTATCTCTACTGTCCCAAAGACAAAGATAAGATGAAACTTGGTAAAACTTCCTTGGAGACCTATCAAATATGCTAAAACTTTGAAGTCTCCAATCACTTCATAGCCATACTCCTTATAATTCAAAACTTGTATCAGGAAAGAATGGATGCTTTTCCAATATTGGAGAAGTACAGCTGGATTACATTTATTTCCATTTGCATTAAACAGACCAGATATATAATTGCAGTAACATAGGCAAGTGGATAATTAAAGATGCTTGAAAAATGTTTATGGCGTTTCCTTTGGCTTGTCAGTTGCACACTTTGATCCAGAAAGTCCCACTCCTTGAACCTGGAAATCAAAAAAACAGAATTTGACTTTGACAAGCCAAGATCTTGGAAAAGGTCCTTGAACACTCT
Organism: Ceratothoa steindachneri; assembly: GCA_963969495.1. NCBI lineage: Eukaryota > Metazoa > Arthropoda > Malacostraca > Isopoda > Cymothoidae > Ceratothoa > Ceratothoa steindachneri. The sequence goes on from OZ018332.1 coordinate 54,157,529, forward strand.
TTGGTTTGGATACTATGGATTTCTCTTAACGGCCATATCTCTGCCACAGTACATAGTATACAACTTCATTGATATTTTAAGCTTCTTAATTTTTGCTTTCTTCTAAGGGTGGCTTATTTTTTTCTGGATGGGTAGGTACAAGAATATCAACACTGTGTGATACTGGCTGAATAGTGGATGGAAGTCCTGAATACGAAATAGTAGGTGCATTTTCGCAACTTCAACGTTTGGAAGGGTCTACCATGCAAAAGTAAAAGTAGCTCGCCTAATTCCGGGAATGAGAAACTTCATGGCTCTTCTTTTCCCTCTATCGCCTTCTGTGAAAGTAAAAACATATAATTTATTGCTCTTTGACTTAAAAAATTTTGACATTTCATATTAACTTTTAACAACAAACAATTTTCTTACCTTTCAAAGTTTTCTTGTAGTGTTCACAAGCAAAATGAGGTTGCCAGAGCTTGTCTTGGTCTCCAACTGGCTTGCCATAGCATACTTTGTAAGCTTCACACATTCTCATAGATGCTCTCACACCGAACAACTTTGCTATTGCTTTAATAAACTGTCTGTAGATATAAAAGAATGCATTTGGAGAATAATAGCAGCCTTTTGATGGAATTTCTTTTATGGTGTGTTCACTATGGTAGCTAGAGCTGAAATAATAGCAGATATGTGAATCCCTGTATAGATATTTCTGAAATAATATGCCTCAATATTCCAGAAGGTTGTAAAAGTTTCGAGGGGTGGGTTCTGGCAAGTTTTGAATGATTCTTGAAACTTCATAAAATTCTACGAGAATCTAGAAATTTTTCATTAAATCTTGAAAAGTGGAAGGCTTCCGAAAAACAAATATTATTCTACAACATAGCAATTTTGGGGGCAAAATATGATTTACAATTTTCTACAATGATTTAAAAAAAAGATCCTACTTCCTTTTATATTTTCTCAAGATTTTTCAGAAATTAATAATATCCTAGCATTATTTATCAAATGAACAAAGTTAGAAGTTCAGTACCCTACCTACACACAACTTAGAAATAACTCTTGTAAACCAGGAACTAAAAAAAGTAAAAATTTGTTGCAAAGGTAATTGTACTTTGCACTAGAGAAAAAGAGCAAAGAAAGTTTTATTTCATCCTATTCTTTTTGAAAAATTTCCTAAATTTACACTTGTCAACTCTGCCTTGCGCAGAGAAGGTACGGATCCCCCAAAATGTAGCACCCTGCAGACGTATTTCTGTACAACAAATTGTTATTGCATTAATTGTTTCCCATGGTTCAAATCACTTACAAGAGCCTTTGAAAGGTTAAATAGCTAAATGAGGCTTTTGCCACTAGATGGTGACACCCAACGCCAAATCCGATGGTAGATTTGAAATCTCCAGGGTGAATAACTATATGTCATGGTCATATAACTAATTTCATGGCTTTAAATGGGTATAATTGAACTTTACTCCTTTTGAACAAAAACCGACGCCTTAACCTGGCTCCTCACCGCAGGTAAAAAAAAAACGGACTAGTAGTCACACATTAGTAAGTCCAACAGCAAATTATGCCACTGCTAACATGAAATAGAGAGGTGAACGGCTCAGGAGAAGAATCCGTTTGGTGGCCTATTAGTTTTGAAGGTAAAACTAAGATCTAAAGAATTCATCTCGTATACTGAATAACTGACCGACGAGGAAGAAGAATTCAATGATTTTAGTAAAATTCATTAGAGAAAATTGGCGTACTGATCAGATAATCGCCTTTAATCTAAATAATTCTAAAATTGTTATTAGGTAGCTGGTAAAGAAAAGATTAGTCTCCCACCACTAAGGCAAAATGAACGAAACAACGGGAACTTTTTTAAGAGTTCCAAGGAAAAATATGCATTTGTGGATTTAAATTCGGTGGAGAATGTTATTTCATCATTGGCGAGGAGAGGTATTATGCTTTATTTAATTCATACGAGAGTGTTAGTGCTAAACAGGATCCTTTAGAATCGAATTGGAACCCACCACCCGACTGTGGACAGAAAGTCGTGTAAAATACCCTAGTCAATTGTATTGCTGTTTTTCTAAGTAGTTCGCAAACTAGCTCAGGTTTAATTTTTTGTTACCCATCGTATCTCAGTGGTTAACGACCTTTTCCACACACATGAAGGCGCCAGTTTGAATGTGGTAGAGGCTGATTTTATATATATATGTCGAGGAATAGGTCACTTCCCTAGAAAATATGCATATACATATATATATATATATATATATATATTAGTTGGTAGGAAAAAGATAAAAGCCAAGAAAATATGTATATAAAAGTTAAAGCACTGAAATCATCACCGTCCTTAAATGCTGGGAGCATTAAAGCGGGGATCTGGGGAGGCTTCTTTCCTGGAACTAACAGAGAGGATTTATAAGTTATTCCTATTTAACTCTCTTTCATGGTGCCTCACCCTTTCTCTTTTTTCAGCTTCTGGTAAGAGGGGGGGGGTAGAAGACGAAGTCACGATCCTCCTTGAAGACGGACGATGGCAGCTCTGCTTCAGAGAAGTGCAACCTCTAAAATTCGAGACTCGGACGCGGTTCAGCGCCAAGTATCACAGGAAAACTGAAGATCATTGAGAAGGGGTTCAAAATGAGACGAGAGGAATCCCAGCCAATCCTTCGGGGACGGCAACGATTAAAGGCTTGCTCTGAACAGAATAAGGCATTAAAAAAGAGATGAGTGAGAGCCAACCTCGATAGTATAAGCGAATACCAGCGACTATGGGAAACAGACGCACGATCTGAACCGAAATCAACGGGTTCTCAAACTCAATCTGGAGATATTCGAAAACCCAGTGTATTTATACAACGGCCATTTGGGGGGTTTCTACTCGTGAGCAGACTCATACGCCTGGCTGAACACTTCCGGCGGCCAGAAGGATTGGCATTTGTCACCTGACTCAAGTCTTAATGGCTTTTGCGACGTGGGTGGAAAACTTTCGGCTAGCAGCCTCCAGACTACGGAGATTAGCGTATTCTCGGTGGGATAAAAGCTTTTTGCACATCCAACTTAATTAACTGCGCCTGTGAGGTAGCTGACTGGTATTCAAACTCTGTCTTCTTCTTTTTCCTTGGGTTGCGAGGATACTCGACGTGGAGTTATACTTAAAAGACAGAGAGAGGGAAGGAGTCCATAGAACAAATTAAGGGGATATTCTTCTTTGGCTTCCCTTTCCCCTACAAAATGATTCAAGGTGAAATTATATATATATATATATATATATATATATATATATATATATATATATATATATATATATATATATATATATATATATGGAGAGAGAGAGAGAGTGGGGGTTGAAATAATATTCGTACACCTTCAATTTATTCGACTTCCAACCGATCAAACTTCATGAAATTTACACCATAGATTAACACTAAAACGTTTTTGCGGTCAATTTGACTGCATTTTGATTTTTAAATGCACCTATCTCATATATTTTATCCTCAACAAAATTGAGATTAACTGACTTTTCCTGATATATAATGAAGTGTACTGAGTTGAAATATTTAAAAAAATTACTCCAATAGCTCTTGTTATTTGACATGCTATACCTGAAACGACTGAGCAGTCAATTTGACCACATGTTTTTTTTGGTACAGAGACTTGTAAGAACATGCTAATTTCTGTTGGAACGCGTCAAAGCTGATACAAAGGGTCACGTGACAGCTTCTCAGCCATTGCTTGCTCTACTGTCGTGCTGCAAACATGTCTAATAAAAAACTTTTTCTGATGGTGAAATTCTGAATGTTTTGAAAACAATTCCTCAATCTGACCCTGAAGCTGATAATTTATCTCACATCCGTGAGAAGGAGTATATTACATATATTATTTAAAGTTCATCGTCTTAGTCTGAAGATGATGCAATGCCAAATAGTGAAAGTTTGGAAAAACGTGGAATATTTTCAAATACGCCTGTCCAAGTAGGACCTTCATCACTGGTTACTGATGTTTTGGGTGAGCAAAATATATTCGATTCAATAGCAGCTCACACCTATACATAATGGAGCAAATATTTGTTTGTCTGTCTGTTCGCCTTTTGCCATATAAACAAACTTATGTGTAAATATGCGTGTATTTAGTAATATATAGGTACCTATATATACAGGAAGATCCAGTCAAGCATATACAGTATATAGGTATATATATATAGTGTATATAATATAATATACGGTACGTATATATTATATAATAGAGCATTATCACTAAGCTAGCAGATCGGGCCAGTAAGACAGCATCGAATAGTTATTATAATTGATAGTAATAAACTCTATTTTATGAAAATAAGATTTATTCGTTTGTTTCTATATTTTATTCGTATACAGTTCTGAAAACTTGATTTTTCATATATTTTAATGCTATTATTACAGCTTCTCTTTTACTATAATATAGAAATATTCTGAATTATAATTTTAGACTGATAGAATCATTTCCATGTTACTTTCAGAGAAGAAAGGAGGACGTGGAACGAATGAAAGCATTCATTGTACTCCAACAGTAGGATTAGGAGAAATTGGGACAGTTCTTACCGGCAAGGATGGTACACAGTGGGAAAGAAATTATTGAACCAAATAAAAATGACACAGGGAGATTTGGAGCTCAAAATATCCTTCGGGAATTATCTGGGCCTACACCACCTGCAAAACGACAAATTATTCAAGGTAATGTTCTGAGTTCTTTTAGGTTGATGATTGATGATTTCATTTTCAAGCACATACAAAACTGTTCTGAAACTGAAGCTCGCAGACAATTGCAATGTGACTCTTGGACTATATCATGTGCAGAAGTTTATGCTACTATAGGCATCATGATTGCACGAGGAGTTATAGCTAAAGGACAATCAGTGGAACATCTCCATACTTCCGCAAATCAATGACACGAATGCGTTTCAAACAAATCATGAAATTCATCAGATTCGATATAAGATCAACACGATCTGCTCGATTGAAAACAGATACATTTGCTATGGTATCCCAAATTTGGGAAAGATTCTTTAGGAACTGCATTGCTTACTATAAACCAAGCGGCAATATAGTAGTGGATGAGCAATTGTTCCCATGTAAGACTAGGTGCCCATTCACACAATATATTGCCAGCAAACCTGATAAGTTTGGTATCAAATTTTGGTTAGCAGCCGATGTAAAGTGTAACTACTTAGTGATCGGATTCCCGTACATTACTAAAGATCAAGCTCGTCCTCCAAATCAACCACTCTCTGAATACGTGGTTATCCGTTCAATAGAACCATACATGGGAAAAGGTAGAAATATGACGACTGATAGCTTTTTCACGTCAGTAAAACTAGCTTAAAAAATTCAGGCAAAAAGTACTATTATCGTAGGTATAGTAAATCGTATTAGAAGAGAAATTCTAGAGACCATTAGAAAAACTCGGGAAACCGGTATTATTCTCACATACTGAAGAACAATCAATGCACACTTACAGTGTATCAAGGTAAACCTACCAAAAAAGTACTCTTACTGAGCTCCATTCATAAAACTGTTGCAATTGGGGATGATAGAAAGAAAATTCCGGAAACTGTGAAGTTTTATAACTCTACAAAATATGGCGTAGATATAGTAGATCAAATGGCTTGAAAGTACAGCACAAAATGTGCTTCGCTGAGATGGCCAGTGCAAGTTTTTTACAACACTTTAGATCTAGCTGGCATCAATGCAGTAGTTCTGTACAGAGAAGTTACTGGACAGAAAATTCCCCGCCGCAGATTCCTCTTTACAATTAGCTGAAGAACTGCAGATAAACTTAAAGAATAGCGATGCTGTAGATAATAGTGTCGATGACCATGAATCGTTAGAGACTTCTAGGAAGAGAAAACAATTCCAAGTAGGAAGTTGCAATAAAAATAAAACATCTGAAACTTGTTACAAATGTAAGAGACCTGTATGTGGCAAATGTACAAGCAAAGTGATGAAGAAAGTAGTTTGCACTAATTGTAACAATTAACTATCTATAGAAAAATTATTTTATGTTTAAGAATGTTTGAATCATAAAGTTATTGACCTACTCTGAAAGAAAAGGAATAGCATTTCTTGAAATTAAATGAATTGCATTTAGTGTTTTTATTAAATACATTTTTCCTTACTTTATAATTATATCAATGATTTATGGAATGTATCATTAAAATTTGATTAAAAATATATTATTTTCTTATCCCATATTGCATATATGAGTTTTATATGACAACAGAGATATAAATATGAGCGTATTAAAAAAAAGAGAAAGTGCGGTCAAAGTGAACGCTCGGTCGTCCTAGGTGGTGCAACTTTCCGGACGTTCTAGTGTTAATCCTAAGAAAAAGTTTAAAGTTCTGTTAACAAAAACGCATAAAACAGCATTGATATTCAGTAAAATCGAAATTAATGAGAAAACGGGGGGAAAAGTATTCGAAAAGAAACATAAACCTAGCGACATTCATTTTTAGTCGCGTGTGTCCCCATTTTTCATTATGTTAGTCTGTCGGCCTGTGACCGTTTTGTTTTTCTTTGTTTTTCTAATAGCATTATAACTATTCGGCCTATTCTAACGAAATTTTAAACCCTCTTGGTGTTTTACATTTTCTTCTGGATGATTAAATTTTCAAAGCCATCTCAAGCTTAGCCCAGAAATTACTTTGTTTTGGCAATAACATCATAAGTATTCGGCCAATTCTAACGAAATTTGAAACCCCTTATGTTGTTTCATATTCTAGATTCAGTAAGGAATGCGCTGTTTTTTTTTTTTCAAAGCCTCACTTTTTAATAAAGCTTCAATAATTTAACTATTAGAACAATTATTTCTATCACGTAAATTTTATAAACGAATGAAGAGTTTCACCAAGGGCTTTTTATAGGTCAATTATCCTATTCTCCTAAGGTGCTTTATCATTTTTAATGCTATAAAGTGTGTGCAAAATTTCGTTTTTCTTCAGTGGTGATAGTTTTACTTCATTTATTAAGATTTTATCTGATGTATAGGCCTTATGTTATTTTTTTACACTATTACCTGACTTTTTCCGTATTTGATTTTATTTTCTGGTTTACCATAGTTAGTTAATGTTTAATTTCTTTTAGTCATTTTTTTAGCAATTGGTAGGTTTCAATCGATTTGTTGTACATGTTCTATGTTCATTTCAGTGCTTATTTAACCTATTGAGTTTAGTATATTGATCATTTCTTTAATTGTTCAATATATTTCATTTATTGCCTTTTAATATCTTTTAGTGGACTCACTGAAAGAAATTTCTCTCGGGATGAAAAGAATGTTCAAAATAAACACCCTAAAATAATAGAAAAATGCAAATTGTGGAGGGATAAAAAAACTATGATCTAACTCCTGAAGAATAGGTCGAGTAGAAAAGTAATTTTGTAGGTAAATCGATAGGATATCTATGTAATGCAAGGTAGCTTTATTAATTTGAAAAATAGATTTTAGATAAATCTATCACGTTATAGATTGAAAATATACATTTTAGATCTTTATAAGGTCTCAACATGCACTTTATATTTAAGTAAAAAACTTGATTTAATTTATATATAACAAAAGAGCTCAAACTATAAGTGATTTAATAATATCATTATAGGCTTATCAATCCACATTAAGAACCAATATATATGTTCATTATACTTTACATAAGTAAGTTACTATAACCCCCTCCCCGCCCCATAAAATGATCAAAATTGTAAAGCCAGAGCCAAGCATGTAAAGATAAACGAGTCTAAAATATTTTTTAACGTTAGGTGACCTGAAGTACACTGGAGCTACTGCTCTTAACAATTTGCCGTTAAATTTTTATATTTATCTGATACCAGGTACATGTGAATTCAGGAGTGATCATGAACTCGGTAAATCACTTTTTTACATGTAAATCCGAAAGTGATCATCTACCAGATTGCTCACATTATCGTTACATGTTAATTTGCGAGTGATCATGTATTCGGTAGATGACTTCTTTCTCCTTAGATGACCTTCTTAGCGATAGTTCTTTCTGGTAGAATACTACAGCAGCGTCCAAAAACCTTTCGGGCACCTCGTAACTTTTAGGAAATATGATAACTGCCCAGTTGTTAAGTTTGTATTTGCATATCGATATGAATATTCATATCAATAAGCTATATATGCCCCAGCCAATCATCATGAATGAATACAATAGAAAATTTTGGAAAATATTTTACATCGGTAACATATAACAGGTAAACAAATGAAGCTCTGAAAGTTACAGCAACACCAAACTAAAACACACTTCTGCAATACCCGAAATGATCCGCCGACTCTCCTGCGATAAGTCGACTCCCGAGACCTTTCTCTTTCAGTTTGCGTTTTTGACTTCTTTTATCTACGTTATAGTTACATGCTTTAACATGTAACTATTAGTTGAAATGGAATATCATATTATTCAATAAAAATGATGTCTTATATGAAGACATTTTCATTTTAACATACCGCTGACCAATACTAGGATTTCATACATTTCAATAACATCACCAATTGAGATAATCCCCCAAAAGCTATAAGGAAGCTTGTACCTTACTTTTAATTTACAAATGTATTAGACACGTGTACGCAAACCTACACCAACATAGTCACAGACATTTTCAAGGAATAAGAAAAAGTCCTGGTGTCCATTCTTTTGGCTGCGGTTGTACTTCATCAAGAATCCCTACACACTCGTGAGCTGAGTGAAAATAGAAAAGCCATTTATACCCATCCTCTTTAATCCTGCCACCTTTTTCTCTTTATTTACATATTTTTCCAGGGAAGTACTAATGACACCTTTTTCTCACGTATTTATTGATTTTAGAGGTAATATTCAGTGTTATATCCAACGTACTTTAGAGTCCTCATTTTGTTTAAAAGTAATGTATGAACACACATAACATTCATACATGACCATGTTTCATATAGAATGAGACGATTATTTGGATTTTGTGAGGTATTTTTTAAAATATAATAACACTTCGCATTAAATATAATTTGTTTTTATTTTTGTATAAATGAACAATAAATTATTTTTTTATAGAGGGCGAAGATCCACGGCTAAAATTCACGTTTTCTCCGTTTTCCTTTGAAGTTAAACGTTAGCTTATACAAATAGCCTCTTGAAATTTCCTTTGTGGAGGGGAAGAGGATGCTTGCATTTTCGTATATGTAACGCTCCTGAAGAGAGATAGTGAACTCCAGGAGACTTCTCTAATGATTAAGGAGCCTTATTATTACCCTTACATAACCGCACCTTAAGTATAAATAATATCATTTAGATCACAAGAATTGACCTTAAGTAATCTGACATGACCCGATCCTATGAGGAGTAATTATGGCTAACAAATTTTGTTGGCCATAAGCTGTTTAAATTCTATTTTATTCTTAATGTTATGTGTGCTGAATTTTTAGTTGCGTGCACGCAGTCGTGGGTGAGTCTATATCTCACTATGTCGGTCACACATTCCCCGTTTTGCTTTTTTTTGGTTTTGGTAATAACATTGTAACTATTTAGCTGATTCTAACGAAATTTGAAACCTTAATGTTGTTTTACGTTTTCTTTTGAATTATATAATTGCCAAATTCCTCACAAGGTTAGCCGGGAAATATTTTGGCAATAACATCATAACTATTTGTCCGATTCTAACGAAATTTGAAACCCTTATGTTGATTTACATTTTCTTTCGAATGATATAATTTTCAAGGTCCTCTCAAGGTGAGGCGGGCAATTATTTGGTCAGCAGACCTTCTATAATACGTTACAACTAGCCTTTTGCCCATATACACGCACATACTTATTTATTTATGGCAATTATTTTACGAGAATTATAATAATTAAAAACTAACCGAATCTATCATTTAAACTGAGGCTATTCGTAAAGATAAAAGTGCCAAAAATGCCTAATTTAACACTTCCAACTTATATTCCTAACCAATCATATCATATGCTAAACTCAGCCATAGAATTTAACCATTTTAACCCTGCATATAGCATAAATAGCCGAAATAAATCACTTATTTTTCACACAAATTCATTCACCTTTCATTTTGCTAAGTTTTTGAAGGCCAAACGCTGCTGTTGTTGCTTTGGAATAAGAAGTGTCTTTGATGCAAGCTTATATGCTCTTATTCCTCTGCCTTTCTTCTTTTCATGGTACCGAAGTTAGTTTGAAGAATTAACTGAACTTAACTATCAATTGCAGTTGACTTTGGTCTCTAACATGAAGTTCACTCATGGAAGCATCATGTTCAGAAGTTATACTTTTCCTTGCTCCACGCCTATGATGACTTGCAAGGTAGCTTCATAATTGTGTCTGTTAATCTATTTTTCAACCATATGGTGAATGAGGCCAAACACGCTTACAATTTGAGAGCAATTTCATATCAAATTTTGCAGTACAGCAATTATTTTTCGTCATTCAACGAGCTTTACTTTAGGCGGCGTTGAGGAGTGGATCTTATCTGCCCTTTTCACAACAAAGGGGGAAGCTCAACCAGTAATGAGCTTTCAAAGTTGATTTGCCCACATGCTGAATATAAAAAGTAAAGAGGTTATAATTGAATTGCTCGATACAATCGAGTATAGCGTGAAATTTTATGATCAAATTCTTTTGCCTAAAATAACGGGAGCACTTTACAAAGGCTATTCAATTATGTATTTTCATTAAGCGTAATTTTGCGAAAATTGAAACACATAAAAACTATAAAAATGTACATATAATCTAATTAAAAAATAGCTATTTTGCTTAATTATAGATAATTATTTAGATAAATACACCTAAGAATTTACAGAACGACCTGGTACCTAGTTTATCTGTCTACAACAATTTGTGTGCGACAATTCGTCTTCAATTTCAATTCTTTCAAAATATCTTATGTACGAATGCATTAAACTATTAAATTAAAATACATAATTTAAAGGCATTATGTAATAAAATTTAAGGTAAGATATTATACTGTAAAAATTATTAAAGTTTTATGGTTTTAGGTTAGTTTTGGATAGTGTTTTCCAACCGGGGTCTATATCATCACTAAGGGACCCTGGCATATTTGTAAAAGGCCAAAGAAAATTATAAGATTTAGAGGAGCCAAAGACTCCATGAAGGTGAAACATGACTCAACCTATTAAGGCCTAAATTATAGTTAGCCCAAAATATTATTTTAATTTATGTATTTGAATTACATTTTAAAAATAATTAATTGATATATTTTCTTTTTTAAGATATTTTATAAAATTTTGAATTTAGCCCGTGTGAGATTGATGCAGCTGATGTTGATATCATTTTACAAAAAAATCTCATGCATTCGGTTACAGAGTAATCAAAGCATTGGCTCAGTAATTCTTGGAAGGTAGGGAAATTGCTATGAAATATCCATTTCTTTGTTACAAAGTAAAATGGTATTTTATTGCCTTTCCTACTTCTTATCTAATTGAGTCCGGTTTTAGTAGTGTTACACCTACTATAAAAACCTCGCAACATTTTAGAATTACTAGGGAGAGGTGATCTTCGTTAGTCTCTGACGACCATAGTTCCTAATATTGAAATATTTGCCAAACGGCATCAGTTACAAAAATCGCATTCTATGAATAGGAAGTTAATTATATATTTATTTGACTTTGTTGAAGGATTATCTTTTTCTGTAGAAATATGTATTTATTTGAAAAGATTATGAATTATTTGTTAGTCACTATTTAGTTTTTGTTCTGTTTATAATCCAATGAGGCAAATACATATTGTACGGAAATAAAAATAGCTATTTCAATATCCTTTATACGAGGGGCAGTCAATAAGTTTTGCGAATCGGTAGGGCAAAACAGAGGAAGAGGGGTGGCTGTTTGTGGGGGTGTTAGGATAAGTTATGAAAAGTCAGGACCTGCAACCGCACGCTCTTGCCTCGTCTATTTAAGAAATAGCAGCTGATCGCAGATTATCAATCAAAATTTTTTCAACAATGGAGAAGGTTGAGCACTGGGCAGTAATCAAACTTTTGACCAAGGAAGGCAAAAATGCAAAATAGATCCATGAACGCATGGTTGCAGTGTACACCGACACCGCCCCTTCCTATGCAACCATTGCTCGCTGGAATAGGGAGTTCCGCCATGGCTGTAAGTCCCTTGAAGATGACCCCCGTCCAGGACGCCCGTCAGACGTGACCAACGAGGACAATGTCGCCCGTGCGGAGAGGGTGTTCCTCGAAAATCAACGGGTAAAGGTCGAAAAAATCGAGCGAGAACTTGGAATATCACATGGAATTGTTATCAACATCATCCACGATAATTTGGCCATGACCAACGTCTGTTGGGTCCCTAGAAACCTGACGCCCCATGATCGACTTCAACGTCATCAAAGTCCACAAGGCCAGAGTTGCACAAGCTGCCCTGCGCGAGTTCGGATTCGAGGAGCTCAACCATCCCCCCTACAGTCTAGGTCTGGCCCCTAGCGACTCCTTTTTGTTCCACCAGCTCAAGGCTGCACTGCGTGGACGCCGGTTTGAGGACGATAAAGATGTCCAAGTTGCCGTCCAGGAGTGGATTGAACAGCAGTCGGGAGATTTCTGGTTGTCGGGAATTCGAAGCCTCAGGGACAAGTGGCGCAAGTACATTGAAGTCGAGGGTAGTTTTATTGAAAAATAATAAACCATTTTTCCTCATATCTCGTTTCCTTATATCCAAATTGCAAAACTTATTGACCACTCCTTGTATATATTACTTACCTTATCTACTGAAAATAATGCTTACATATGAGCAGAGGAAAAGGAGGGGGTCTTAAGGGGACCATAAGCCAAAATAATTTGAGAACAACTGGGTTAGGACACAATTCTTTTGTCCACTGCCGTTACTAGGACACTGCTATGAGTTTTGTTATTGCTATCACATTTAAAAGAAATTTATTTCCATTTTCTCTACTTTTATAATAAGAATAACCATCATTCACTAACTTTTTGTGTCCTTTTACTGTTCAAATATACCAAAAAATCATTATTGCTTGCGAGAGACTTTTAGAAAAGCTGAAATTTAATCAAAGAAACTTAAAGACACTGATATAAGGGTGAATGTCTCACATTTAATCATCATTTTAATTTTTAGTCGGCTTAGGTTAACTTGGCCTAACCTACCTACACCATTGGATTGTGAGAACAGCGGCTTTGGAAGTTGTATAAATAACGTATTTAAACACTCAAATGTGGCCCTAAAAGTGTGGGGATTCTGCTACTTCAGAGAATTCTCTCATTACTTTTTATCTACTGCTCCTGCTGGGACTGCTCCTCTTGCTACTTCAGGCAATGCTCGTAAGAGAGCGTTCCTGTTTGCGCGAAAATCCGAGGTGATATCGGAGAGGGATGAAAATATTAGAAGAAATAGGTAGGAATGGATGGTGTGAGATACCACCACTACTATTTTTATTGCTTTTTCCTTCGTCCAATTCTAGCCTGAATTACAAATTAATCAATTAATCCGGTACGATAATTACTTTTCACAACACTCCTTCCTGTGCTTTACATTGATACAGGCGGAAGAAGTTTAATGATAATCTTCGTCCCTCCTTGATGATAAGGTGTGCCACAATAGCAATAAATCGTTGTATATAGAAGAAGCTTCATTCCCATCACCTTAGCCCGGTAGAGGATGATCTCCTCCGCTCTCTTCAACCATACCAGAGCCACATCTTAGTGATTCCCTTCCTAGACTACAGCTAGGCTGCCTTCCCTCTCTAAGTCTTTGGCACTCCCACCCCCCACACAATGGGGTACCTATGGTTCGCTTCAGCCCTGCGCAATTGATTAAAAATGCCCCTGACGTGGATTAGAGCGAGTTATGTGGGTCCTTACGAGTTCTTTGGGGCTGGCAAACTTTCCACCATTTTGTTGAAAATAACGATTTTGCGCAGCCCGGTAGGGTTGGTACTGCATCAAACATACCGAACTATCCTTGGTTGCGACCCAAAGGTAGCAGCACCCTCTGATCTAATGAAGACGAATAAAAGGGCCACTACCGTAGAAATACACGGCAGAGTTGAGAGGATAGCAATCACATTGTAATTGGTTCTCCACCACAAAATGGAAAGCAAAAAAGGAAAAAAAAGAAGAGGATAGAAATAGAGTTTCGTGGGTTGGTCCTCTACATTGCGGGTCATCTGGATCGGACAAGGAATATTTACGACCCGCCTGTGACTTAGCAGAGGAAGAGTCATTTGGCCTTGTGGCTTCCCTTGACCGTTCGGCCAACGGAGCTCATAATAAATTGGATAAATAATCGAGAGGAGTGAGACTTAATAGAAGCATGAGAGCACAAATCATATCTAATAACTCGTTTTCACTTGTTTTTGGCTAAGAAAAACTGCCCTTGTTATTTATTTTTTTCTCAGTTTGAAATACTTTGCTTTGCAGGACCATAAATAAATTTCGCAAAGCGAAATTCTTCTCTAAATTTATTACGTTCAGAACAGCAAAACATGGAAGTAACCAGTTGGGCAAAAACATGTGAAGTTAAGTATCATTGTGATATAATAAATAATACCCACTAATTCCTACTGAGTAATATAGTAGAATGGGATACTGATTTATTTTGTTTAAGGTATGAGTTAGATATATTTTCTACAATTACATTTAAAACAACCTGTTTTGTAATTTTAAAGCTAGTTTCGCCCATGCTTCCCCTACCTCTACGTAAGGGAGAGACTCCTTTATATACTTGTTTTACAAATTAACAAAGTAATCAGGAGAGAAATATTGAGATAGGTACTCATATATTTCAAAATTTGCGCAGAATAGAAAGCCGAATGGGCGACCCTGGACGCGATGGTACTCACGTTAGTCAAAGCAGCACCAAGAAATTAAAAGCTTATTTATTATAGACAGTGGTTATTTAATGTTCCAGGGGGACTAAGATGAGAATAAGAGCAAAGAGAGATAGAGAGATTAGATGGAAAGAGGGCGAAAGTAGGGGGGGTAGAGAGAAAATTTCCAAGAGCTGCATCAGTTTCTTGTTTCTTGTCATACCTAAAACAATAAAAATTTACATTTAATTTCCAACCCCTTTCAGGATTGTCCCATTTATGACGAATAAAGCAAATGAGCGCTAATTAATAATAAATTGCAAATATGGGAATTACTACTTACTATATAAATGTATTTATATTAGAAATTAGATTATATTCTTAGCGAATGCAATCGAGAGCAAAGATTTTCTAACTTTATGTAATTAGGTTGAATACTTTCTTTCTCTTCAAATGTTGATACTAAAAATTATGATACCTAAAAATATCATGTTATTAAAACTAATTTTATATTTGAAATTTAATTTAAAAAAAAAATAGAATATAATAGAAATTTAAATGGTACTGATAAATACCTGTAATGTAATATTTTTGACTTATAAAATACTAAGTTCATTTATTTCAATAGACTCTCTGATGTAAACCTACTCCATTACAGGCAAGGCTTCTCTCCAATTTTTGTAAATTTTATAAATATTTTGAACCCATTCTTTTCTAATATTGATCCTTCCTTTGATATTTTCTTATCTTTTTTTTGCGTTTAAGATCTTTCTTTGAACTGACTCCAAGTCGGTAATTTCACATGGATCCAACCTTTTGACGCTAATCTTTCATGTAAGAGCTTTCTTCTATCGGGATCTGAAAAGTCAAGGACTTAACTATTTATGATTTTCATAATGTATTAAAACTCTAAATTTATTATATGACACAAAGACATATAAGGATAAATTTATATCTTCATCATAATATATGATAATGTTCTTTTAATAACTAAACAAAAATAATATTTACTTTGATTCCTTGTGAGCAACTGCAAAAAATGTGAACCTCTTTACAGTCCTTCTTTGAATACTAAATACTTTATGTGTTCATTCAACTTCTTCTAGTTTGCAAGAACAGGCAGTAATACCATACGAGTCCAAACCATTTTAAATGCAGTTTTGACATTTTTGTCGGACCTTTACCGAGAAATTTCCTTAACTCAAAAAACGTCCTTGACAATTTGTGAATAATTCTGGCAATATCACTTAATGTTGATAAATCATCTTCTGTGAGGTTTTTAGGGCCGACCAACCGCACTTTCTACCTTAGGACGAAATTTAGGGAACATGTTATCATGGAATTTAGATTCCACACATAATTCCAATTTTATAAATTGAGACTATACAAAGTCTATAGTTTGTATGTTGTTAATTAGAGTATATAATATTTCCCTGGGAAAATCTCGTTTTTGCCCGATTTTTAAATTGAAATATATTTGGAGCGCAGCTCATTTCTCAGAAATATTTCATTATGAAAGTATGTTTAATTTCATAAGAAATATATTTGTACACTAAATCAGATTGAAGTTTTTTAAAAGTTTATCAACAACCAAGCCTAATGTGCACTGTCTTCTCTTCATTCTTATTCAAGTGAAGATATTGGGGTTTCCTCAACTGATATATATATATATGCTGGTTTTACTTTTAGTTAGGTAGAATGGCAACTTATTGATTAAGGCCTTCTAAACTAAAAAGCACAAAAGCACATTGAAGTAATTATTTAACTTGAATATTTCACTCACTTTTCTTCCATACCCCAGTTAGACGCTTAGTGTGCTAGTTTTAAACCTAAAATTATTCTTTTTAAGTTGCTTTTACTTTCCTCTTAACTGAACAATGATTAAATATTTCTTTTATAAATGCTTATTTCTAGGCAATTAAACTGAAGGTTAAATAGAATTATTTGGGTGTCTAAAACTTGATAGGGTTGTGAAGAACCAAAAAAAATGAATAGATATTTTCTGGGCTTTTTTGCATTAAAGCTAAATAATACAGACATAGCAGCTCTTTTGTATTAAAATTAAATAATATAGATATCAGAGGGTGTTTTGTATTTAATAAGAATAATATACAAATTAAAGGTCTTTTTGTATTAAAGCTGAGGTATATAGACATCACAGCTATTTTATTATTAATGCTGAATAATCTAATCATCACATATATTTTTGTATTAAAGCTAAATAATATAGACATTAAAGGTCTTTATGTAGTAAAGCTGAATAATGTAGACATAGCAGCTCTTTTGGCATCTTTTCTCCTATTATGGTGCAATTTTGTCTCCTCAGCCAGATGGCTGAACGAACGGTTACTGGAGCGATTAGGCTGTGACATCTTTAGTGTTACGATATCCTTTATTATTTTTAGAAGCATAAAAAACATTGTTTCCACCTTTTAAAAAAGGACAACGTACAAACTTACTACAAAAAGAACAATGTCTATAGGATTTTACCAGTGCAGTGGGTTTTCAGAGGGATTTGCAAGGAAACGTGCGAGTGTTTGATGTATGCAGTTCCTGATAGATCGATAGAAACATTATTATTATCTATAATTAATCCTTGCCAGAGATGCAGTATAAACATTTGACTGTTAACCACTCGCAGAACTTTAAAGATCCAGAAACAAGTGTTCACACAAACCAAATTGACTCGCTTTGGGCCAAGGCGAAAATGGAGAATAATAAAGAATGTAGAAATTCTCGTTCTCTGATTGACACCGATATATGCGAGTTTGCATGGAGGCAACGAAATAAAGGAAAATACTTAGTTGCTCAAATTTACAAAGACATAAATTTTTATCCATTAAATAATGTTTAGGTTTTACTTTTTTTAGTTCCTTAGCTTTTATTTTTTTTTAGATTCCTCTTATTCGTCCCCCAAACCCCCAAATTACTTAAAACATAAGAATATTACAATCCCTCGAATCCCGCGCATGACAAAGGCAGCAGTTCAGCCTCCTCAGCCGGCGGTTTAACCATCTGGCTTAAGAGACCCAATTGCGACAAAATAAGAAAAAAGAAGCTCTCTTTTATATTAAATTTAAATAATATACATTTTGAATTAAAGATAAATAATATAAACATTAAAGGTCTTTATGTATTAAAGCTGAATAATATAAATAACATAGGACTTTACGTATTGTAACTGAATGATATATGTAGACATCACGGGTGTTTTTGTATTAAAGCTAAATATAAAGGCACCATATGGCATTTTAGGTCAAAAAAGGTCTGCTGACCAAAAGTGTAGGCCATGAATGGTCTTTTGCAGTCTCCTTCTTCTCTTAAGTTCTTATGTTCTCACATATTCTAGTTTATGATATTACGACCTTCAAAACTTTATATAATTCTCGGACTATCATTAGAAGAAAGGACCTAGACAATTCTTTCGTTCGAAAGGGAATGTAAAACAACATAAGGGTTTTAAATTTTGTTAGAATAGGGCGAATAATTATGATGTTATGGCTACAACAAAATAATTCCCAGGTTAACCTTGGAATGACTTTAGCAATTATATCTTTCGAAAGAGAATGTAAAACAACATAAGGGATTCAAATTTCGTTAGAATCGGCTAAAGTTATGTATTTATTGCCAAAAAATATAATTCCCGGGTTAACCCTAGGAGGACTTTGTCAATTATATCATTCGAATGTAAAACAACATAACTGTTTTAAATTTCGTTAGAATCAGCCGAATAATTATGATGTTATGGTTAAAACAAAATAATTCACGGACTAACCTTGGGAGGACCTTGACAATTATATCATTCGAAGGAGAATGTAAACTAACATAAGGATTTTCAAACTTCGCTAGAATCGGCCGAATAGTTATGATGTTATTGCCCTCAAAATTCATTCTCGGGCTAACCTTGGGAGGCCTTTGTCTATTATATATTTCAAAAGAGAATGTAAAACAATATAATGGTTTCAAATTTCGTGAGAAGCGGTCGAATAGTTATGATGTTTTGCCAAAACAAAATAATTCCCAGGCTAACCTTGCGAGGACTTTGCCAATTATCTCATTCAAAAGGGATGTTAAAACAACATATAGGTTTCAAATTACGTTAGAATCGGCTAAACCTTTACAATGTTATTACAAAAACAAAAAAAAGGCAAAACGGGGACCGACCGAGATAGTGAGATGTAGTCACCCGCGACTACAAAAAATAATATAGATATCACAGGTTGTTTTGTATTAAAGCTGTTTAATATTTACATTACAGCTCTTTTGATATTAAAATTTCATAGTATAGAGATGAAAAGTTTGTTGTATTAAAGCTGAATAATATAGACATCACATTTCTTTTTGTATTAATGTTGAAAAATATAGATAACAGAGGTCTTTCTTGTATCACAGCTCTTTTGTAATAAAGCTGAATAATAAAGACACCAACTGTATTTTTCTATTAAAACTGAAATATATTTTTCTAACAGGTACTTTTGTATGAAAGTTGAATAAAATAGATATAACAGGTCTTTTTGTACTACAGCTGTATAATAGAAACACCATAGGTCTTCTCGCATCAGTCCTGAATAAGAAAGACCTCACAGGCCTTGAAGTAATAAATTTAAATAATATAGATATCACAGGTATTTTTGTATTAAGATTTAATAATAAGGACATCACAGGTTTTTTTTATATTAAAGCTGACTATTATAGAAATCACAAGTCTTTTTGTCTTCAAGCAGAATAATACACATATATAGTTTTGTATTATATGTGAATATTATAGACATCCAAGTCTTTTTTATTAAGGCTGAATAATATAGACACCATAGTTATTTTATTAAAGCTGAAGAATATAGATATCACAGGTCTTTTTTATAAAAACTAAATAGTATAGACATCACAGGTATATATTTATGTACGAGGGGCGGTCAATAAGTTTTGCGAATCGGTAAGGCAAAACAGAGGAAGGGAATGGCTGTTTGTGGGGGTGTTAAAACAAGTTATGACAAGTCAGGACCTGCAGCCGCACGCTCCTGCCTCGTCTATTTAAGAAGCAGTAGCGGATTGCAGATCGTCAGTCACAAAATTTTCAACAATGGAGAAGGTCGAGCACCGCGCAGTGATCAAACTTTTGACCAAAGAAGGCAAGAATGAAAAAGAGATCCATGAACGCATGGGTGCAGTGTACATCGACACCGGCCCTTCCTATGCCACCATTGATCGCTGGAATAGGGAGTTCCGCCATGGTTGTGAGTCCCTTGAAGATGACCCCCGTCCAGGACGCCCGTCAGACGTGACCAACGAGGACAATGTGGCCCGTGTGGAGAGGATCATCCTCGAAAATCGGCGGGTGAAGGTCGAAGAAATCGAGCGAGAACTTGGAATATCACATGGAATTGTTATCAACATCATCCACGACAATTTGGCCATGACCAATGTCTGTTGGGTCCCTAGAAACCTGACGCCCCATGATCGACTTCAACGTCGTCAAAGTCCACAAGGCCAGAGTTGCACAAGCTGCCCTACGCGAGCGCGAATTCGAGGAGCTTAACCATCCCCTTACAGTACAGATCTGGCCCCTAGCGACTACTTTTTATTCCGCCAGCTCAAGGCTACACTGCGTGGACTCCGGTTCAGGGACGATGAAGATGTCTATCTCGCCGTCCAGGAGTGGATTGAACAGCAGTCGGGAGATTTGTGGTTATCGGGAATTCGAAACCTCAGGGATAAGTGGCGTAAGTGCATTGAAGTTGAGGGTAGTTATATTGAAAAATAATAAAGCACTTTTCCTCATATCTCGTTTCCTTATATCCGAATTGCAAAACTTATTGACCGCCCCTCGTATGTATTAAAATTGAATAATATAGACACCATAGGAATTTTTGCATCAAAGCTGAATAGCATAGACATCACAGGTATTTATGTAATAAATTTTATTAATATAAACATCACAAGTATATTTGTATTAAAATCTAATCATATAGATATCCCATGGGAATAAACCTGCCATTTGGCAAATCTTGGGAAATTCAAGAGTAATTTTAATCACGTGGATGTAAAATTAACCATTTGCTGAACCATAGCCCTTTCTTACCTCTTAATCCATTACTCTTCCAACATCTTACTAAATGATAACCCGCAAGAAGCATGGCAATTTGCCTTCCTGGCCGCTGTGCTGACGGGACTCAGCACCCCGTCAAACCCCAGCTTAGCCTCTTCTCCTTTTTTCATACAGTCTGTATTTCTCCCCTACTTCTTGAATTCCCCTACAACCTCTCACACAACTTTATCTGGTCTACCTCTATTTTTACAGGGTAGATGCTGAACTACCTCTCAGCCAACCGTCCAAGATCGGGGCTGAGGGGGAAGGGGACAATGTTCCCTAACTCCTAAGCTCCGGTCCGGGATGGGGGCTATTTAACAACCTGCTTCATCCCCACCCATACCTTCCTCAGATCCCTTTTCCTTGCCTCTTCACAAACTATCAATTTTACGCCGTGTCTAAGGTGGAGCCGCCATGTCGATCGACTGCCAGGCCACCAGGCAGGAGGGGTGGTCCTGAATGGCGGCACCTGGCTATGCCAGGGATATACGCACCCCTTGCAGTGTAGGCTACTGCGAGGGGTGATGAGCTATTGCTTCCCTTAGAAAATACAGGGTCACCATGCCCAATGATGAACAAATTAAAAAAAAAACAACTTCCCTGCTTCCAGCGGCAGTCCCTTCTTTTCTTTCCAAGGGGACTGCCAAGAAAACCAGGAGGCAGCCCATAGCCCACCGCTCCCCATTGAAGCAGCTCGGTAGGGCAAACCCCCTTAGGAGGGAGAGGAAAGCCAGGCCCCTTAGGTCGCTTCCCTCAAAAGACCTGCTGGCAAGAATATTAAACCTTGCCAAGGTCAAGGCCAGTGCCTCCCCAAACCTGACTAGAGACAATGATGCCAACGGGACCTGCGATGTCCTGGGGTGGATGGCCAACTGGAGGCCTCCCTTGAGATAAACATGGTCCTTGAGGTAACAAAGCTTCAGACGATAGGGCCTTCCATGGGTAGGAATCCGGGCTCAGCACTAACACCGAACCCGAATCCACCCTATGCAAGGTCCTCCTCAAATGGCTGGGGTTTCCGAGGCAGTACAAGGAGGGGAGGGTTCTCCTCGGACCGGTGCCCCTACGACTGCAAGAACCTTCTCCATTTCGGAGAGGGACCTGGCTGAGGCCGGTCCATCTGGCCAGGGGGCTCCTACCGGCGGAGGTGAGAAGCGGGAGTTATTCCTCCCCCCTATTCTCCAAAAATGAAAAAGAACAAAAAAAGACTAAAAAGACTCGGGTCTCCTCTCCATCCACTGGGGCTACGCGGAACGGATGGGTCTGCTGCCACAATGGCATGCGACCAAGCTAAGATCGGCACATCCAACTCCTCTGCCCCCCCTCCCCGGGTACGAAGCCCTCGACTAAGACGAAAAGAGTGCAGGGCGGAGTCTCGATAACATCGGGGCCCCTCATTCAGAGGCTACCTGGCGTTTTCGAGCCCTCTGGATTTAAACGCTCCCTAGTTATTCGCTACACTAATGGCAGCATGTTGGCAAATGGCAACATGATACATCAGAGAAGAGCCGAAGGTGACCCGTTTCTCGGACAGGAGCCTTCTGGTGAATGCGGCGAATCCCACTTCATGGTACCCCGGTGAGTGTGACGCCGCACTCTACCATGAACTTTGTGAAAGGAGTAGTTTATGCGAGGAAACTCGTTGACTACTCCATAGAGGACATCACTTTAGAGCTGGCAGACCATGGGGCGGTCAAGGTCGAAGGCGTGATGAGAAAACAGGGAGGGGCCTCAAGACCCCCCTCTTACACTCTTCGTCACGTTCGACTGTGACAAGCTCCCTGAGTTAGTGCGTGCCGGTAGGTACCGCTAACATGTAAAGACATTCTTGCCACTATTGCCGCGGTAGTGCTATTACTGTCACCGCTTCGGCCATACGAATCGTTCTTATAGACGTGCAAAGTCGAGATCACCCGAAGTCTGTGTAAATTGCTCCAAGGCCGCACACGAAAAGTCTAATTCGTGTGTGGCCAACTGTGTCAATTGCGAAAGGGCGCACCCCGCTTCTTCAAAGCAATGTGGTGCATATCTCCTTGAGAAAGAAATCCTGGACGTTCAGGCCCAGGATCGACTCTCATTCCGCGAGGCTAAGGACTTGGTCCTGTCCTGCCCGGCTCTGCCTGGAAAGTCTTATGCCTCAATAGTTAGAAAGGCACCCTCTGCTCTTGGCCCATCCAGGCCAACGAGCACGGTTGTTTCCGTGCTCATTAGGAGCCCTTCTGTGGGTTATACTCAACCTAGGCGCTACCTTGGTAAAGCTGGTGGTAAAAAGGGTTCACACCCGGCCCCGGCTAAAACCAGGGCTCGTCCCTTTTCCCCCAGCGTGACCATTTGCCGTAAGGCAAAACGGCCACGCGCCTCCACCGAGTCGTTAGAGTCACAGGAGGCAACACCGCTGAAGTTGGTCGCCAGGCCATCTTCCGGGGTTCCTAAAGCTGTCTTTCAAAAGGAGGAAAGCAATGAAGGAGCTTCAGCTCCTTCGCCCACGCCTAGTAGTGGGCTGAGTGGCTCGAAGACGGTGGTTCCTCGAAAAGAGGGCCCTCCGACTCCGAAGCCGCAACGCCAGCCTAAGTTTTCGAGGCGGAGGGAGGAAAAGACCCACATGGCGATCCAAACCTTGCCCAATAAGTCCTTGAGGGCGACAGCGCCTTCAGCGCTTTGTCCCGCCATCAGCGCGCGAGGTTCTGCCTCCGGGAAGCGCACGGCCATTCCCATGAGGGTCTTCTGTTTGAAGAGGGCCCCTGCGTCTCCACCGAGCTAGGCATAGAGGGCATATTCTTTCAATGGAATTGCCGTGGACTCCTGGCCAACTGGGAGGAGCTGCGGAGGCTCGTCTCGTCCCGTTCCCCGTTAGCTATTTTTCTGCAGGAGACCATGCTAGGCGCCTGCCCTTTGCCCGCCCTTCCGGAGTATAAGGGTCTTGCGACCCCACCACCGCGAGATGGTCGGGCTGGGGGATGCGCAGTTTACACACAGCATGGTGTCTCAGTTCTTCCTTTCACATTAGATAACTCCTTTCAGGCAGTGGCTGTGCAGCTTCACCTAGATAAGAGGTATACTGTTATTTCTGCGTAGATTCCAACGTCAGCTGACTTCGACGCGGGGGACTTCCGCCGCGTTGTGGCATGTTTGCCGAGGCCTTTTCTCTTGCTTGGAGATCTGAACGGCAGGCATCCTCTCTGGGGAGATTACTCAATATATCCCAGGGGACAATTCCTTGCCGATCTGATCGAAGAGCCAGATATAGATGTTCTAAATGTGGATGTGTTTACGCATCACTGCCCGAGAACTGCTTGATTTTCTTGCCTTGATCTATCTTTGTGCTCTACGGATCCACAGCCTAAAATTGATTAGGGGGGGGTGGTTGATGACCTACATGGGAGTGATCATTTTCCAATTCAAATATCATTTTTAGGGCAACTGCCGCCTGAGAGCCCACTTTGGTAGTGCTTGGCGCGGGCGTGGTGGCCTTCATTTCAGGAAATTACTAAATTCTTTATCTCAGTCGAGGAGTTTAGGTCGGTAGATGAGGAAGTTGAGTTCTTCTCCGGCAACCTCATCGCCGCGGGCCTAACTACTATTCCCAGAACGTCTGGCCGTTTTGCATGCCGACCACTCCCATGTGGTCGGCCCTCAAACAGAAGCGTTATGCCTACATGCCTAATAAGCGCCGCCCGAACGATTTCACTGACGGTGAATTTCGTCGGGCTAGAGCAAGGTTCCGGTATATTTCGAAGCACGTCCGCTGCTCTTTTTGGCGGGCATACGTGTCTTTACTTAACGATAAGACCCCTCTAGCAGAGGTGTGGAAGCGAGTCAAAAGGATTCGGGGCAAGTTCTCGCAGGACCCCCCTCCCGTTCTCCCGGAGAATGGGACCGCAATCTCGGATCCCGCACCTGTGGCGGAATCATTCGCGACCGCTTTCTCTTTATTCTCTAGCCGGGATGCTGATCCGCCAGCATTCAATGCACGTTGTGATGTCGCGGAAAGCCGCCGGCTGGACATTACCTCCAGAGCGGAGAACCCTTCAACGACAGGTTTAGTGTGAGTGAGTTGCGCTCCGCTCTTGCTTCGTGCGCGGACTCCGCCTATGGTCCGGACGATGTCCCGTACGCCATGCTTCGACACCGGGGTGAGCCAGGCATGGCCTCTCTGTTAGATTTGTTCAACAAGATCTGGGTGGAGGGTCTCCTCCCAGATTAATGGCGGATCACTACGTGGACGCTCTACGTAAACGACCTTTCGATCTCTTTTGGCGCGGCCCAGATGCCAACTCTGGAGCTTCGACTACAACAGGCATTGAACCGCGTCTCTCGCTATGCCTAAGAGCACAGGTTTCGTTTTCTTTGGCCAAGACTAAGATGGTCTACTTCTGCCGCCATCCACGGCTCCAACCCGACCCAGATTTGTTTCTTAAAGGGGGGCGCCTGGAAGTGATTGAATCGCACCGTTTACTTTGTCTTGTATTTGACCGACGCCTCACCTGGGAGGCTCATATTCGTAGCCTTAGGGTCTCTTGTATCCACGCCATGGATATTCTCCGTTCCGTGACGTTCAGCGCTTGGGGCGCTGATAGGGATACTGCCCTACTTTTTTATCAATCCTTTGTCCGTTCGAAACTCGACTACAGATGCAATTTTTATGCATCCGCAGCTGAGCGTTTATTGCGGTAGGTGGACTCGATCCACAACACCGGCCTCCACCTTGCGACTGGTGCATTCCGCACTTTCTCCATTGAGAGCTTGTTGGTCGATGCTGGAGACATGCCACTCGCTCTACGCCGCGTACAGTGCAGGACTCGCATGTCTGCGAAAGCCCCGGGCGTTCCTCAGTTGCCAACAGATCTCACTTTACCCGCAGCAGATCTCCACGGTGCCTATGCCGCCTAGAGACGCCAGTCATATCCTAAGCCCTTTGGGTTTAAGGCCAGGAAACTACTTGGAGAGCTAAGTATAGCTCTCTGGCCGGTGGCCCCCTTGGTTCTGCCCAGGACCCCACCCTGGAGGGTACCACATTTGGCTATTTGTCGTCACGCCTCTGCTTCCAAAGCGTGTACCACGCCGGGAGTATTGCGTTCGACCTTTTTGGAGCACACCTCGTTTCACGCTGGGAGGGTACCAGTGTATACGGATGGCTCCAAGTCCCAAGAGGGGATCGGCTTCCACACCGTATCCCTTCTGTTTGAAGTCAGCGGGGCTCTGCTAGGCGCTGTGTCTGTCTTCACGGCCAAACTGGTGGCAAACAACCCTCGGTACGGGAGATCACTCGACGTGCCCGGTTTGGAGACCGGATTGTGATCTATAGCGACTCACAAAGCGCCCTGAGTGCTTTCGGGGCATTGGAATCTCCGCATCCCCTGGTTCGTGATATCCGTGACGCCACGGTTTTGGCGAGCCGGGCGGATGTCGATATTATCTTCTGCTGGGTTCCTGGACATTTGGGAATTGCGGGGAATGAGCGCGCCGATGAGGGCGCCAAAGATTCCGCGAGGACTCTGCGACCGGACCAGCGTTTTGCTCTTCCTCACACCAACTACATGGCAGGAATACGGGCAGCTCTTCGGACTGCTTGGCAAAGATGATGGGAGACGGTCGAAGGGAACTTAAAGTTGCGTGCCATTGCGCCGCGACTGTTCCCATAGACTTCTGCCCCAATACCGCGATGGCTTCAGGTCGCTTTCTGTCGTCTCTGCATCAGACACACTCGTGTGACGCATCGCTATCTGATGGAGCGCTCGCCTGCGCCCTTTTGTGACAACTGCGTCGTCCCCCAGATTGTTCGGCACATTCTTGTCGAATGTCTTAGTCTGGGTGATCATCACGCACGTTACCTGTCTCGGGAGCGGGATGGGCGGTAACGCTACCGCCTGTCCCTTGTACTCGGGATGGGTGCGTGCCCAGTGACTGGTGGACTTGTTGACTTTTGGGGGGAGGCCGGCCTTCTCCCTATTATTCAAGCAGGTTTTTTTTGGTTTTTTTGGTTTTGTTTTTTTACCTTATAGGTCCTCCCCCCGACGCAGGAGCTTGCTTACTGCTCGCTTCCTTCTCCCTTTTTTGAGGGGGGGGGTTATCTTTTTGGATTTTATTCTTAAGTAGCCTAGTACTAGGCCAGTTTTTAATACGGCGACTAATGCAGGCGTTTGCCAGTTGAGCTCTTTAAAAAAAAAATTACAAAATGATATGTGATACATTCCTAAGAACATGGTGCGGGGTTTATAAAGAGAAAGTAATTCGAACAATTACCAATAATAAAAGAGCAGATTAAACAGAACCTTCATTTGCACAACATGGCCTCTGTTATAATTGAAGAAAACAAATGTAATATTTTAGGTTAATTTTTAATCATCTTTTAATACATCTCTCCCCATAAGGGTACGGTGACTTGTTTTTCTGGCTGCCGTGCTAAGGCAGGAATCCTTCCAAAAATACGTATCGAATATAAGTCCGGACACCCCCATAGGTGAGAAAGATGGCAAGAAGCGTACTACAGTACATCCTCTGATCCTAGAAAAATCAAGAATTAAGCATTCAGAATGCCAGAGGATGTTGCTACTGGCTTCGTCAACCATATAATTGCTACCACGAAGGGCTTTTCGAAACCAAACTTCTTAATAACTAAAACAGAAGCACGAAAATAAATTTTAAAACGGAAATCTCTCTTGACTACAATAACCCATTCTCATTAGCTGAACTCAAAGCATCGTCTAACTGCCCGAACACCGCACCCAGAGAAGAACAAATTACTTAACTTATTCTTTGTTATTCACATACTGACTGTCTAAAATACATACTTGACCAAAATAAACTTCAGTTTCTCAAAGGTGGTTCATTTCCTGACGAATGGCGCTCAGCAATATACTACTATTCTTAAAAACACAGAAAGATCTTGAATTCTCCACCAACTACAGACAAATCGCACTTACATGATGCCTGTGCAAGCTTTTGGAGCGGATAGTAATTGATAGAAAAAAAGAGCACCTCGAGTTGCAGAACATGCTATCAACAAACCAATATGGCTATCGTAAGAATAGATCAACCCTAGACTCACTCACACATCTAGAACATGACATACTGTAGTTTAGTCATTTTCAGAACGAGATTTCTTTAAGACAATCTTCTTCGATATATTTAACAACATACGATACGGTTTGGCAAAGAATATTTCCCCAGTAATTACGCCAGATAACATTCCGAAGACCACTACCAATCTACATCCCAAATTTCTTGCCTAAGAGATCTTCTTGGTGGACCTTCTGGGAGCTCGTTCCCATACCCTGCAACAGAGTAAATGCGTACCTTAGGAAAGCGTCTTTAGTCCACCCCTGTCCAAATTAGCGATAAACTGGCTGGCTTACCATATTCAACCACCACACAAATCTTTTCTTTATGCTGATGACTTTTCCATCTGGCATAAATGGACGAAGCCCAAGAAGTGGCCCATTAATTGCAGAAAACCATGAATATAATAGCAAATTACACCATCTGGAACGTCTTCAAAATTTCAGAAGAAGAAAAAAATACATGTCACATTCACAAGGAGACGACAACAAATCCTAATAATTCAACTATCCATATCAAGGATACCCATAATAAAAACTTGTACCAAAGTTAAATTCCTTGGTCTCATATTCGACCAAAGAACGACGTGGAAATAGTATGTTGACGAACTCCAAAGGAAATCGATCTTGGTTATCAACCTATTAAGCATAATATATCATGAGCACTGGGGCGCAGACCGAAGATACATTATTCAGATACATCAAATGCTCCTTAAGACCATAATGTACTACGGGAGCGCTCTTTATAGAGCAGCACAAACCAGCACGATGAACAGACTAGAACCTATCCACTATCAAGTTTTAATAGCTGGCTGCTGGGCCTTTCAAAAATCCCCATTCATATAATTATGTGCTGAAAGAGGTTTACTTCTTTGACTATTTTGCAGGTATTAATACGCTTTATATTATTACATACTATGTTAATAACAAAGCACCAAACCTCTTCAAACAATCTAAAATGCACGACCAACCGAAGCTAATAGACCTCGTATTTATTAGCCCTCACTAGGCGAATCGTAAGATATTATAGGAACTGTAATTCACACAGATGAAAGTCCTCTCAAAATACTACGCCGTAAACCCTCCCTCAAAGCAAACGAATGTGAAGCTATGTTTACCAAATAATATTTACACTCAAATCATCAATTACCTCTCAGTAACGACATAGCGTTTCGGAGGCCATCGATTACTACATTCAAACTGCATTCAAAGGCGGCTCAAATTCAGAAGAAGGAGTAGGCTGTTTAGCTGTGGTTACGAATGAAAAAAGCATAATACTAGCTACCACTATCAGCATCAGTCCCTTCAACCGCGCCGCTACGAGGGGCGGTCAATACGTTTTGTGAATCGGTAGGGCAAAACAGAGGAAGGGGGACGGCTGTTTGTGAGGGTGTTAAGACAAGTTATGACATGTCAGGACCTGCAACCGCATGCTCCTGCCTCGTCTATTTAAGAAGCAGTAGCTGATCGCAGATCGTCAGTCACAAAATTTTCAACAATAAAGAAGGTTGACCAAGGAAGGAAAGAATGCAAAGAGATTGATAAACGCATGGTTGCAGTGTAAACCGAAACCGCCTCTTCCTATGCAACCATTGCTTGCGCTGAAACAGGGAGTACCGCCATGGCCATGAGTCCTTTGAAGATGACCCCCGTCGAGGACACCCGTCAGACGTGACCAACGACGAAAATGTTGCCCGTGTGGAGAGGATGATCGTCGAAAATCGACGGGTGAATGTCGAAGAAATCGAGCGAGAACTTGTAATATCACATGGAAGTGTTATTAACATTATCCACGACAATTTGGCGGTGACCAAGGTCTCTGCACCTTGGGTCTCTAGAAACCTCACGAAACTTCACGCCCCATGATCGACTTCAATGTCGTCAAAGTTCGGAGGAGCTGCTGCTCCTTTACAACTGAGACCCGGCGGGATTCAAGTCACGCATAGTGACAGGTGATGAAACGTGGGTCCATCACTGGGATCCCGAGACCAAGCTCGAAAGCATGGCCTGGAAGCACAGGGGCTCTCCAACCCTCATCAAGTTCCGGACCCAACCCTCAGCCGGGAAGATCATGGCCACCATCTTCTGGGATTCTAAAGGAGTGTTGATGGTGGACTATACGCCTCGTGGAAGGACCATTAGATGCTAATATTACTCCGAGGAACTTGCTGGGTTAAAGAAGTGCATCCGTCAGAAGTGGCGCGGCAAGTTGACACGTGGTTTCTTGCTCCTCCACAAAAATGCCCCTGTCCGAAAGACCAGAGTTGCACAAGCTGCCCTGCACGAGTGCGAATTCGAGGAGCCCAACCATCCCCACTACAGTCCAGATCTGGCCCCTAGCAACTACTTTTTATTCCGCCAGCTTAAGGCTGCACTGTGTGGACGCCGGTTTGGGGACGATAAAGATGTCCAGTTCTCCGTCCAAGAGCGGATTAAACAGCAGTCGGGAGATTTGTGGTTGTCGGGAATTCGAAGCCTTAGGGAAAAGTGGCGCAAGTGCATTAAACCCGAGGGTAGTTATATTGAAAAATAATAAAACACTTTTCCTCATATCTCGTTTCCTTATATCCGAATTGCAAAACCTATTGAACGCTCCTCGTATCAGTAATTTACATAGTGGGTATCTTCACTATATTCGAACTCTACAAGTGCGCTACTAATTCTACACAGCTAAAAGAAGAGACTCCCCTCCCTCTTCTAATATCCGCTATCATATATAAGAGGAGAGACGCCCCACCTAAAATCGAAAATCTGGTTGTGGCCCGATCATGTGGGTATCAGGTGAAACGAGGAGGCGGACAAAGCAGCCAGAGAAACAGCTTTCAACATTAATATTAAAAAAAGAAACCATTACATAGACTATATATAGATAGGGAAAAAGCGCATACACACGATGTGGAAAAACCTGGGAGAGAAATGTCTATCTTTACCCGAAAAATATAAAGGACGAACCTTCCTTAATGGTCGCCATCATTCCATAAAAAAGGAAAGATGGCGTAGTAATAACGAGATTACGTTTTGAACATATGAACATAACCCATAGTTTCCGGTTCTCAAACTTCAAACTCCCTCACTGTAACCAGAGCACCGCACAATTAACAACAAAAGAATTGTTAAAAGATTGCCTTCTTCATAATCACCATCGAAAGAGATTTCTTGAACCGAACCTAACATTAAAAACAATCCTTCTAGGCAGAAGAATCCAAATTCAAAACCTAATAAAATATCTGAAAGCTAAAAAATTATACAAAACAATTTAAGGAAATAAGATAAAATAAAAAACCCCAAATAATCACATAATAGGTTGAAAGTGGGGTCAAAGCTATTAAAAAAAACAAAACCAAATTACATCTCTACCAATAATTCTTTTGTTTTCATGTTTTACTTTATCATTCAGGTTAAATATACTCGTAGTATAATTTCAACTGTTTTTTCTTCTCTTCTGATCCATAAAATCTCTCTTTATAGACATTCATAGCATGATCGTAGGAGTTTATCTCTCAGAGAACAAAGAATTGAACTTCTATGTTTAGTTTTCGGTTAATTTACATCTTTTTAGATCATTTGGGGATTTGCATCGTACAAAGAGGCAAAAAGGAAATTAATTAATAAGGACGAGAATGCACGTTTTTCGGGGTTCCAAATTCAAACTTTTGCCAAAGGAATAAATTAAAAGTTTATATTTGTATATGTATATACTAAGTAATAAATGTTTTAGAGTGTTTGAAATTAAATACAACAAAAACATCGACCAATAATACAAAATTTAAATGAATTTTTTATGGCTGAAATAAAAACAAACAATAATTCATGATTAATTTGAATAGGGTTATAGGTTAGCGCGGTTTGATTTGAGCATTAAACATAAAACGTTTCAAAATGCCAAATTGTCATAAATTGGGAGAATCTGAGGAAAATAGGGAAAATAATGTAAAATGTAACGAAAAACCGTCCCTGCTGATCGTTATCTCCCGGCCTTTGTCTTTTTTTTACAAACGTTAAATGGTATTCAACCAATTTAAATAATTTTCTTCCGTAAAGTTTACCTATGTTAGTTTTTTCTTTAGACGTAAGTTTTCGATAAGGATTCTAGTTCAGTAAAGTTTAGTTCAAGTGTCCACCAAAGAACGATTTATTGCCAAAAAAAGCGGATAGAATAAAGACGGGAGGTCAACTCACCTGGACGATTGGTATTCAGTGGGTCCAATTGTTGGTCCATCCAGTAATTTAACTTCTAGTGAAAGAATATTCGTTTCATTGGTTAAGGAGTTTATATGAAAATCCTCTCTTAGCCACAAGTTATATGTCTGAATAAATTTCATATGGAAAATTTTCAAGTTATTATGTTGTGTTGAAGCCATGTTCGGATATCAATATATTGTCCAGATCTCCTGTATAATGATGTTTCTATAAATCTAAAATTTTACCAGCCTTTTATATTTATGCACCTAATTTTACGTTTATGTATGAAGTGATTCATAGTTGGTAGAGTAGGGGTATAAAAATAATAGCCTTTCCTTATATTTGCATTTCTTATCCGTTTTAAAAGAAGCTCGAAGAGGTGGTGGAGTGTGGAAGCTGTCGATTCATTGTTTACCAATTCTAGTTTGGCCTTATATCTAAAATTATTTTTGCAATAACTCATTTGTAATTATGCGGTTAAGAAAGCAATGTAATGGCTAACTCAGCCCTTCATCAAGCCCTTATAAGGCCTTATAAGAATGGGTAAATCGATCTTTCCATTCTCTTCGAAAGCACGGATAACAATTTCAAAAGGTTGATTGATAGCAATCTTGTAAATTTCTTAGAATAGCTGGATTATTCGTTCTCCTCTCGCGATGTGCGAAGAGCTCCTTCCAAAGGCTTGATGAAGAGCTGAGTTAGCCATAACATTACCTTCTTAACCGCATAATTACAATTGCGTTATTGCAAAAATAATTTTCGATATATATGTATATAAGAAGACGAATCAACAAAAGGTTTCCAGATGATGAACGACTACCATAGGGCATTTGTCATTTTTCATATCTACCTTTCAAAGTCCCTTTGAAAACAAAAAGAAATGAACAGATGGCTAAGTTGCAGGTTATATATCAATATAATGAAAAAGAGGAAAGATGTGGATGTAATTGAGGTTATGAGACTGGAAACTGGAGTCTTAAAGACAAGAGAAAAGGACATTGAAAGACACTCCTAAAAAAAGAGCACGGGGCAGTTTAATAAAGGTAATGCATATTTAGACGAAACGCTCGAGTTACAGGAAGAAATCGATTGCCTTTATTGATCTGTCTCTTGTTCTTCATGCTATGTTAAAAGTGTGTCAATTGATTCAATATAATTTGACAGAAGAAGAGATAGTTTTGAGTTTTATCATTAATTTTTACATTTTTTTAAATGTGTTCTTTTACATAATGTTTTATTTATTTTCGAAAAAATAATTGCTAACATATATATTTCAAATTCTATCGTAATATTCTAAACAGGTAATAGTATAAGTAATTTATTTACCCAAGTTCATTATTTTTGTAAATGAGCAAACTCCTCTACCATAGCAGTGAAGAAGTAGCAATCTACGCTCGGATATTCAGTGGATTGACAACAAAGAAACTTTACAGACATTAAAATAGAGCAAGTATATATTTTGCGCTAAAAACATCAATACTTGGCGATGAATTAATGGGAAAGATTCCTTTGAATTGATGAGTCCAAATTTCCAAATTTTGATTCCAAGCGTTAAAGTTTTGTACGAAGGGGGAGTGGTAAGCGAATAACACCACAATATGTTTTGCTTAAAGTGAAGCATGGAAGTTATATATTGACAGGTCGGAGATCTTTGGTTGTTGATTCAGTTTGAAATATTTATAAAATTTTAAATAAATTAGTCAAACATAGTTATCATTCAATTTTGCTGCGACATGCTTTTCCATAAGGAACCCTTCTTACCATATTTGTATTTTAAAACAAGACAAAATTCCTAAAAACACGTCCAGAATGTGTCGTAGTATTAAGGATAAGAAAGAACTGGAAGGGGCAGGTTACAATCATGGATTGGCTAACAGTCTCCTGATTACATCCCTTTGATCTTTTATTAGTCGCGGGCGACTCTACATCTCACTATGTCGGTCTGTCCCCGTTTTGTTTTGTTATTGTAATAACATTGTAACTAATTGGCCGATTCTAACAAAATTTGAAACCCTAATGTTGTTTTACATTTTCTTTCGAAAGGTATAACCTCCATGGTCCTTCCAAGGATAGCGCATGAATTATTTTGTTTTGGCAATAACATCATAACTATTCAGACGATTCTAACGAAATTTTATAGCCTTATGTTGTTTTACATTCTCTTTAGAATGATATAACCTCCAGGGTCCTCCTAACGTTAGTCTTTGAATTGAGGAGAGTTTTAAAGGTCGTAAGGTCATAAATCAGTATAAATGAGAGCACGCGACTCTTTGGTCAGCTGACCTTGTTAAATTACCTATACAGATGATTGAAAGTAAAGAAATCAACAAATGCATATATGCTATTGGACTGTTTGCTTGAATGTTGGAATGAGATTTTACAGAAAATACTTGATTTCTTTGCTAAAAAGAATTCCTTGAATATGCAGTGTAGTTTTTAGTCGCGTGCGCTTAGTCACATGCGATTCTATATCAGACTATTTCGGTCGGTCCCCGTTTTGCCTTTATTTGTCTTGCTAATAACATTGTAATTATTCGGCGGATTCTAACTAAATTTGAAACCCTTATGTTGTTTTACATTTATTTTTAAAATATTTCTAATTGTCAAGGTCCTCCAAAGATTAGCCAGGGAATTATATTGTTTTGGCAATAACATCATAACTATTCTGCCGATTCTAACGAAATTTGAAACACTTATGTTGTTTTATATTCTCTTTCAAATTATATAATTGCCAAGGTCCTCCTAAGTTAAGTCCTAAAATTATTGAAAGTTTTGAAGGTCGTTAGGTCATAAATCAGAATAAGTGAGAGCATGTGTTTTTGGTCAGCAGACCTTGTTTAAATTAAAAGGTGGATATTTTGATGAGTCAAAAATGTTATTGGACCCTAAATCTGTATTTCTGATCTCCCCCTTGTTTACATTAGGTTTGTTCTATAATAACTATACTATTTTCTTTATTTTTATTTTAATATTTTAATATTTTGCGTTGTATTAATTGTTTAGTGGCTGCTAGTGCTTAATGGCTCTAATGCAGACTATCATCATCAGCACAATTCATCTCAAATCTGAGCAAAGGCTTCTTCAATAAGCATCCATTAATCACATTCCAACACTCTGATCAGACATTTTACACAAGCTCTTCCGCAATTTCATCCTCTTAATTTTAGGAGGCGAGGTGAAGTCATTTTGAAGCTATCGTTTTGCCCAAATTTGTCCAGTATGGATTTTTGTTTCTTGCAGCCTGTCTCATATCTTCTAAAAACGTGTCCTGTCCACTTTCATAGCAAAACATGGAATTATGTTTTATATGTGTCCTTATCAATGTACTTTTGTTACGGTCCTCCGCGTTATTCCTAACATGTACCGTTCCATCTCTGAAGTTTTCTTTAGTTTCTGCAGAGCTTTTGTGTTCAGTGTCAAAGATTCATTTCCATAACTACCGACTGTCAGGACGTATCGAGACGTATCGGTTAAATCCGTTTGAAAGAAAGTATAAGAAGCACAAAATTAGCCTGGAGATCGGTATTTAAAAAGCTCCGCTACATCACTAAACTATTTTTTAGCTCCATCAGAACTCAAGAGCTGTTGGAATTATACAAATGTTTTTATATATGTTGTGCACTGAATATATGGCTCTAAACACAAATTAAAAATCCATAAAAATTTTACTACACAGAAAAATAGATACAATTATAAAGAGAAATAATTTTGTCTTAGAAGGAAAAATGTCTATAAATACTATAATTTAATATGGAAATATAGCCAACATGAATTGGATCCCCATATAAGCCTTCAGACATCTTCAAGTTGCTATGCAAAGTTCGTAAAAGAACATGGATGATTTAGCTTTGATGCAGGATATTTAAATTATAGATTTTGTTACGTCTAATATATAATATTAAACATAAATCTAAAATCCTTCTAATTATTTAAATGTTTTAATTGTCAAGTCAAATATTTACTTATTATTGAATTCTATTTTGAGGCTTATAGATATACAGTTGATACCCTTTTAGGAAATCCTTTCCCAACATTTCTCTGAAAATTTGCTTAAAAAATGGCCTCTCCATTAGAATAGTTTGACACATAAAATGGTGAAGCTATGTTATGTGAAATATTAGAGAAGGAACAACGCCCAGCATTGACAAAGTCTAGTTCGAGAGCGCCTAAAAACCCTCAATGGAAGCTGCACTTCGTTCGCAGCAAACCCAGGTTTCCTTGATTGAGGTCCCTATGAAAAGTATGTACTGTGCCTTCACGACTAAAGTTTGTACCTGTTCAATTTTTCTATCGGATCATCCACAAACTATGTTAAAAACAGATACTAGACCAAGAAGAGGTAAAAATATTGCCTGTTCTGGAGATAAACAATGACTTCAGTGATAACAGATGTCATTACACTGTCCATTCAGGATATTAACTTGGACCAGAAAAGATAAAAAAAGAGAGATGTATAAGTTGGTTGCCTTTATCTCACATCTTCTCTTCCCTAAATGATAAATAACTTTAGCTATTTATTGATGATAACCTTCAAACGCCCCATGGCTAATTATTCAGAACATCCGATATGTTGAGCTGACAGAGATAGATTCAACATTGCAATCCGAGTGACGCTATAATTAAGACCAACCAAAACATAAATGATGTTTATATAAAGACTGGCATTAATAAAATGTGACAGGCAGGTAGACATATTGACAGTAAGTCAAATGAATGTACGAAGAGAGGAGTAACCACTCGATGTAGAGGAAAGTTAGCCAAGTTTTAAACTAAATTTCAGGTACAACGCTGTAAAAATAATTACCCACTTGCTAGCATCCCAATATGGACATGAGCAAGATTAAAAACGAACAATTACTTCGATCTAATGCTGTTTATATTCTCTAGCAATCTGTCCTTGTTAATAAGGTTTCCGATAAAATCCCTTTTTGGTTTAAATTTCCTTAACTTCAGATTAGCTTTTAAAAATGACCTTTCCACAGATGTCTTGTTCACAATCATTAAAGTGCAGGACTTATTACCAGGATTTCTTTTGGATTTTAAAACCTATCTTCACCCAAATTTATAGAATAAATTTATTATTTATCTAATGCTGCCGAAAAAATAAGCCAACATGCTAAATAACTTTAAATAAAAAAGTTTAAAAACATATACCACCTGTAAATATTGTTGAATCTTTCATGTTATGTCTAAATTTAATATTAATAAATTATTCTCATTAATAAATTATTCACATAAGATTAAGAATTTAAAATGGTAAAAGGGTAAAAAATTTCACTTATATTCGCATTAAATAGAGTTTCATTTTCGTTGTCATAGGAAATTGATTAAGATTAAATGAGAAGGACGTTAATAAATGGTTTGAGTTGAGGTGGTGAAGATTGTGACATGAGTGAAGCATTTGTTTATTTGCTTTTCTCAGTATAATACTTATTTGCGTTTGTCTGTTTAACACTTATTTGCTTTTCCCGGCTTGATACTTATTTACTTGTGTGTGTCTAGACTTATTTGCTTTTTTTGGTCTAATACTTAATTGCTTTTCTCTGTCTCACACATATTTGATATGCTCTGTCAAACACTTATAGTTGCATGATCGTAAATATTGAGTAGAAGGAGTAAGACGCATTTAGTACACCTTTCCAATATTCGGAATGATTAATTTACTTATAATCCATAAGTCAAAATTGCCGTTAATGCTTCAAAGATTCCAAACTAAGGTCTACTATTAATAAAAACCATCAACACACTTTGATACCTGCTAATTTCACCACTTTCGTAAATACCCTTTTAATAGCTTAGGGGTTCAGGAATACCTTGGTTTAAACTGTATTTTTCATAAACTAGGGAGGAAGAAGAAAAAGAAGAAGAAGAAATAAAAAGATTCCAGCGTTCATGATGTAGTGGTACATGGTATTTGAAAATAAAACAGGAACTTCAAATTCATAATACATATAAACAGAAACACACTAAGCCACGTATATAAAATATATATATATGAAAATTAATGCAATATCGCAAGAAAAGATGAGGAATTAAACCACATTCTCTGAAGACAATTTAATTCAGAACAGTTTCGGTGTATCTCACACCCTTTTTCAACTGACACTGGATAGAAAGTATTAGAAAAGTGCTTACAAACATAATACGGGGTCAGGTCGTGAAAGATCCCCTCTTTTTTACACAATCCCCTACTTGTAGCTAATCAGGGGGGAGGGGTAGGCCTAAACATATTGAAGGGCTGACTTTTTACTATTTTGTTTATTTGCTTTCGTATTACAGGATTAAAAGAAAATTGACCCTCAGATAGATTTAAATTAGGAACTGACGATATCAAGCTTGATTCTAGGATTCTTCTCTTAACATAGTTGGCCGATTTAAATAACATTTTACTTCCATTGAAATCGATCGTATGATTCTTGTCTCTAACATGGCAAAAAATTCCACTACTTTCGCTGCCCACTCTAATATCTCTTTTGTGTTCGTACAATCTCTTGTCTAGATTTCTCCCCGTTTTCCCTATATAAACTTTACGTTTCCCCTATATAAACTTTATGGCAATCATTGCATGGTACTGCATATACTCCTATGGTATGATGTTCTTTGGGTTTCCTTGCCATCATCAATTGGTTTAAAGACTTATTATATTTAAAGGCTAGATTAATGCACGCTTTTCCAAATATGTCCTTTAAACTATTTAATTTATTATTAAATGGCAATGTTATACATTTGTTGAAGTCGTTAGTGCGGGAAGGCTTATTACCATAGAATGTTTTCCTAGCTGCAAAATGGGCAGACGATATGAACCATTTGGGGTAATACAAATTAGAAAAAATGGTCCTGATAATGACAATTTCTTCATCTGAAAACGAAGGATGACATATTTTGTATGCTCTAAGGAAAAGGTTAGAAATTACCGATTTTTTAACAGTATTATCGTGAAATGAAAAATAATGTATATAGGCATTCGAGTGGGTTGGTGTACTATACACGTCAAGTTTTAATCCATGGTGATCTTTATTAATGAGGACATCTAAAAAGGGTAATCTATTATCATATTCCCATTCATATTTAAATTTGATGGAGACATGCAAATTATTAAAAAAGGTAACAAAATCATGGCCATTAGGCCATACAGAAAATACATCGTCAATGTACCTTAACCATATAAAGTTAGGGGGAGAAATTGTGGGAAGGAGTTAAGTCTCAAAATATTCGATGAAGAGACATGCCAATATCGGAGATAAACTATTTCCTATGCTAAGGCCAAATATTTGTCTATAAAACTCATTATTTACTCGAAACACATTGTTTACCAAAGTTCCGGTTGACCAAACCATGGGCCTTCTGCGGGAAATCATGCCTATACTTAATTTGGATCTTCCCATTTCTACGAGTAAATTTATAGATTTAGTTGAATTATGTCTCTCTGACAATGTGTTTCGAGTAAATAAGGAGTTTTATAGACAAATATTTGGCCTTAGCATGGGAAATAGTTTATCTCCGATATTGGCATGTCTCTTCATGGAATATTTTGAGACTGAACTCCTTCCCACAATTTCTCCCCCTAATTTTATATGGTTAAGGTACATTGACGATGTATTTTCTGTATGGCCTAATGGCCATGATTTTGATACCTTTTTTAATAATTTGAATAATTTGTATGTCTCCATCAAATTTAAATATGAATGGAAATATGATAATAGATTACCCTTTTTAGATGTCCTCATTAAAAAAGATCACCATGAATTAAAACTTGACGTGTACAGGAAACCATCCCACTCGAATGCCTATATACATTATTTTTCATTTCACGATAATACTGTTTAAAAATCGGTAATTTCTAACCATTTCCTTAGAGC
Organism: Ceratothoa steindachneri; assembly: GCA_963969495.1. Taxonomy (NCBI): domain Eukaryota; kingdom Metazoa; phylum Arthropoda; class Malacostraca; order Isopoda; family Cymothoidae; genus Ceratothoa; species Ceratothoa steindachneri. Next base: position 54,197,496 of record OZ018332.1, read on the forward strand.
ATACAAAATATGTCATCCTTCCTATTTAGATGAAGAAATTGTCATTATCAGGACCATTTTTTCTAATTTGTATTACCCCGATTGGTTCATATCATCTGCCGATTTTGCAACTAGAAAACATTCTATGGTAATAAGCCTTCCCGCACTAACGACTTCAACAAATGTATAACATTGCCATTTAATAATAAATTAAAAAGTTTAAAGGACATATTTGGAAAAGCGGGTATTAATCTAGCCTTTAAATATAATAATTCCTTAAACCAATTGATGATGGCCTGGAAACCCAAAGAACATCATAACATAAGAGTATATGCAGTACCATGCAACGATTGCCATAAAGTTTATATAGGGGAAACGGGGAGAAATCTGCACAAGAGATTGTACGAACACAAAAGAGATATTAGAGTGGGCAGCGAAAGTAGTGGAATTTTTTGCCATGTTAGAGACAAGAATCATACGATCGATTTCAATAGAAGTAAAATGTTATTTAAATCGGCCAACTATGTTAAGAGAAGAATCGTAGAATCGAGCTTGATATCGTCAGTTCCTAATTTAAATCTATCTGAGGGTCAATTTTCTTTTAATCCTGTAACAAGATCGCAAATAAATAAAATAGTAAAATGTCAGCCCTTCAATATGTGTAGGCCTAACCCCGTCCCCAGATTATCCACAAGTAGGGAATTGGGGGGAAAAAGAGGGGATCTTGTGTTATGCTTTTCCTTTTTTTCTGCCCAGTGTCAGTTGAAAAAGGGTGTGAGATAAACCGAAACTGTTCTGAATTAAATTGTCTTCGGAGAATGTGGTTTAATTCCTCATATATATATATATATATATATATATATATATATATATATATATATATATATATACGATTATGGAGGCAATTTTGGCTTACTAGCCCTTTATTAAAGCCCTCGGAAGAAACTCGTCTTACATTCACGAGAAGGGAGGGTATAAAATAAGCTTTTGTAAGACAGGCAAAAACTGTCTTTCAATGGGCCCTTTTAATTGTCACTCCTGCTTGTCCAAGGAATGGAAATTTGGTTTTTATCCACTCAAGCCCTGCTTTGTAAAATGGAGAATTATTTACAATAACGCAATCATAATTATGCGGTTATGAAGGCAATCTTTGGCTTACTAACTCTTAATCAAAACCCTCAATAACGAAACACCCAACTATTCTAAAGAACAAACAAAGAAATATTAATCGGAGTGAAGAGAGATAGCAAACATGATAAAAGCATGAATTCAAACTTCAAAATCACAAAAGTGTCGCAAAATTCAAATTCGGCGCCCTTCATGGAACACCCGTAGTATATATATCTATATATATATATATATAAAGGTTCTTTCAATAAGATCGCTCGATTTTTAAGTGTAAATAAAACAAGTTGTGATATATGCACTCAATTTATTTTACATTTAAAAGTACATTTAATGGCATTAAGTGTGGAATATGACGTCGTTCAAATGACCGCTGCGGCTTCGCTTGGTCAAACTTCTTCGGGAGGCCCAATTTTCGATGACTTTGTCGCATAAAACTGGCTGAATTTGCAGGATGGTGTGCGTTATGTTGACTTTGAGGACATCAACTGTTTGCGGATTATTTGCATAGACCTGCAATTTAAGGTAGCCTTAAAGGAAGTAGTCTAATGGCGTTAAATCACATGATCTTGGTAGCCAATTGACGTCCCTGCCGCGCGAGATGACCCTGCCCTGAAATCCCTGGTGCAAAATGTCTATCGTGGCGTGCGCAGTATGGCACGTAACACCGCCTTGTTGGAACCACTGGTCGTTAGTATCCATATCAGGCATATAATCTGTTGAGGTGACAAGAAGTTGCTTATCATCGATCTGTAGGTCACGCCGTTGACGGTTATGTCAATCACATCTTCGTTACCAAAAAAATACGGACCGATGATTGCGTTAGACGAAAATCTGCACCAAACAGTGACTTTGTTGGGATGCAATTGGTGCTAGTGTATCTCAAGTGGATTGTTTTCGTCCCAAATTCGACAATTTTGCTTGTTCACAAATCTATTCATGCAAAAATGGGCCTCGTCGCTGAAAATGATTTTTGGGGGAAATTTGGGGCAACTTCCAACTGCTCTAGACTCGTTTACCTAAGTTGCTGGGTAAGTTAGATTTTGTACGGGGGCAGACCCAAGTCTCTACGGATAATTCGCCAAACTGAAGTAACAGAAAGGCCAAGTTCTTGTGACCGACGAGAAATTGACTGCCTCGGATTTTCCCCTACACTCTCATTTACGGCAGCGATGTTTTCAGCAGAACTTGCGTTTCGGCGACGTACGGATGTTGGATGATTGTTGGTCGACCCTTTTGCCTCGAATTTGGCCACCAATTGTCAAACAGTGGAATCGGCAGGACGATTGTGGCGAGGATAGAAATCACGTAATGCGCGGAACGTTTGTCGAACGGAGCACACGCTGTTTAATGTTAAAAACTTACATAGTAACTTGCCAAGTACTAAGAAACAATTCTCAGTGAGGTTGCAAGATGTCGCTTTAACAACCATGGCCACTATCGCCTGACAAAGCTCAAGCGTCCTTGTTGAAAGACCCTCTATCTCTCTCTCTCTCTCTTTCTCTCTCTCTCTCTCTCTCTCTCTCTCTCTCTATATATATATATATATATATATATATATATATATATATATATATATATATATTTAAAATCACGTGACACGTGATATATAGATGTATTTAAAAGCCCAATGAAATGGAAATTGGTAACATAACCCGGAAAAACGCTAAGGAGAATATTACATGAACCAATGAAAACTGTCATTGGTTCATGTAATATTCTCCTTAGCGTTTTTCCGGGTTGAATTATCAATTTCTATTTCCTTGGGCCTTTAAATATTTATATATATATATTTATATATATATATATATATATATATATATATATATATATATATATATATATATATATATAGTCATGGTCAAATCCTTTAAGAATACCCTATTTTTTTCATAAAAGAAAGTTAATAGAACTAATCAAGGGATGGATTTTGTTTTACTATGTTTGTATCATAATTTCAAATGAATATTTATAATGATGTCTCTTGTTATCCAAGACTGCTTCAATTTGTTTTACCATGCTGGAGACCAAATTTGTAATGATCTCTTTACTGATAGTGCTCCATTATTGTTCAGTAAGCACTCACAACTGCTCAGAACTAGATGACTTCTGTTTATTTTTCCTAAATTTTTAAAATTTAGGTGATATTTAAGTGATAGGAATAATTATTAGAATAGTTAAATTAATACAAGTTTATTAAAAAGTCAGCATTTAAAAAGTAATACGATAAAACAGCACTCCTTTGCTGAATCCAAAATTACCCTCAGGTCTGGTTCATGTAAGATGAGAGTTTTAGTCCATGGAGCTTTGCTATTCGATCAAAGGGGTAAAATGATACAAAATATAGATAAAATTAATGATATGTAATTATAATCGATTTTGTAATAATTTCTGGAAAAACTAGATGTTTTAAAAAATTTTAAGCCTCAAAATGTTTTTTCCTCCCAAAAAAGCGTACAACATTGTTGCTATACATCAATGTAGCCTGAATTGCAAGGAGATAGTTGTTAAGGAAATGCATCAATGAACATCATTTTTAATGACTTTAAAAGGAATGGTTTTACTTCTGTGAAAGATTCACCATCCACCCTTAGGCGGAGCGATTTCAAAATATATCTCAAGACGAGGATTCCTGCGAAAAAGCGTTATCACAACATGGAAAATATTAAGGATAGGCTACAGTTTTGTATGAAATTAAAAAAAAGACGTGAAAAGTGAAACAAAGTGATATTCACTGATGAAACTCCCTTCGGCTTATTCGAAGCTTCTGTGAAGTCCTCGATAGGAATCCTGTGTCGTGCGCTAGATGAAGCATCAAGACACTCCATCTCTGGGACTGTTTCTCATCTTAGGGAACTGTTGCACTAACTGTTTTGTCCAAGATCACTGGCCATGAACTCAAAATAGTATCAATATGTGCATCGTTAGCATCTTTTTTCTAACAGTTCAGGCCTAATTCATTGATGATAACTATCTTTCACCATAATGGCGCACCTTGGCTTTAAATGAAATTGAACTTTTGGAAATCTGCCCTTAAATTAGCCAGATTTGGACCAAATATAGAAATTGTGGGCGATAATCAAACTGGAAGTTGATAAATAGAAGCCATCCAATTGTGAGCATTTGCTTGCGAGAGGATATCAAACAAAAATGGAGCAATCAATATCAGTCAATATATCTTCACAAATTTGGTCTCCATCAGGCCAAAACGAATTAAAGCAGTCCTGAAGAACGAGAGAGATCTTTATAAATATTGACCTGCGGATCAATTGACAGTAATCATTAATAAAATGGGTTTTGAGTTATAATTATTTTTTTATATTTTACCTTCAAATTATGATACAAACATAGTTAAATAAAAGGCAATCTTTGATTTGTTATATTAATTCTATTATATGAAAGGTTTTTGCAGCTTAGAGATTTTGGCCATGACTTTATATATATATATATATATATATATATATATATATATATATATATATATATATATATATATATATATATAAATATATATATATATATATATAGATATATATAGATATATATATATATTATATATATATATATATATATATATATATATATATATATATATATATATATATATATATATATATATATATATATATATATATATATATATATATATATATTGATCCATTAAACCACATTGAAAGAAAAACGGAATAATTATTCCGTTCGAGCTTGCAAAAGTGTTCCTTAAAAGCTATTCTATTCAAAGAATTTCTTTTCTCTGCATAACATAGTGTACTAACGGCATACTTTTAACTGTGATCAAAGCGGTGCTCGCTGCCTCAGTGTGCCTGGTTCGAATCGCTTCCATGCACGGATTTTTTTCGAAAAAAGGTAATAACAGTAACAGTATTACTGCAAGGAAAAATTATTCCGTTTTCTCTTTCAATGTGGTTTGATGGATTCATTTTCATTATTGTCTCGCACTACTTTGAGAGATATATACATTTATATATATTCTTTAATAAAGAACTTGATGGAAAATACAAGTTAAAATTAATAACGCTACCACATCTGTTGACTTCAATATAAAATGCATACAACATGGCCTTTTACCTAATTACACGCATATATATATATATATATATATATATATATATATATATATATATATATAGTTATATATATATAGTTATATATATATAGTTATATAGTTATATATATATATATAGTTATATATATATATATAGTTATGAGTGTGCGTGCGTGCTAGGACTGAGAGATCAATCGCGTGTTTGTTTGTGCTTTTGTTCCATAAACCAAGAAAAATTCTACTTAATCTTGGCGAGTTGAAATGTGCAATCAAAAACAACGAGCATTTATCGCTATTGTGCTCGATCCATTGAGATTGTCCAAGTTGGTAGCGAAAAAAAGGATGAATGGCTTATGGTTAATGGGGAACTTCTTTAGTGTTGGTCTCTACAAACACATTCACTCCTTTATGAATAGTCTACAACAGAAGCTAACCTAACCTAGGTTAGGAAAAGTTCTGTTGTAGATGGTACATTCAAGATTGAATGCGTGTGTTTAGAGCCAGATTAAGAGCCCCAGTTTTGTTTATACTGGACCCACAGTTCGATTGATATCTTACGGGAACGCGTCTAATGAAGTTCACTTGGGTGTTGTATTGGACCGAAGCTTTCGTTTTAAGGACTGTTTTGTTTATATGTTTAGAGAAAATAATGACGAGATTCACCGCATGCAAGAAACTAATAAAGTTGAATAGCGCTCATATTACTCCATTTTGGGAGGGGGGAAGGATTTAACTATTTTCTTCCCTTATGCAGAGGAGAATTGTAAATTTAAACTTCTTGCCAGTTGTGTTCTGGGAATATCCCTTTCTGTATTTTTTTATGTGGAGCCTACATTTATTGGTAGTTTTTTATATGTTTTTGTGTATATTTTGTTTTATATATAAGATTATTGTTTTATACAGAGATTAAAAAACCCGGTAAATTGTGTGACGAATGTGGTACACTTCTCTAGCAACCGATGGTCAATACCAGATGCTTGGGCGCTGAAAATGAATGCCCGGTCATCTATCCATTGAAGAGAGAAAAGGATTGGAGATGCATTCGATGAGAGGATTCATGAGGGCTGATGTTGAGAGGTTAAAGCAGAATAAGGATGGCGGGGGACTAGACAACCGATTGGTATAAAAATTACAATGGGACAGATGGAACATACTTAAAGTGGGGTTGTTTTTTTATGGTCTTTTTAGTGATTATTTACAAAGACAATGTCCAATGAGTACGTACTTTTACACTCTATTGTTCATTCATCTCACACTATTTTATAGAGTATTGTTTTCATATTATAGCTAAAGGTCCACTTATGACTTTCAGATCGTGTATACTAGTACATAACGAATATAATCTTAGGAATTTTCATTCCAATTCCCAAATTTTCCACATCCCAAAAGGTAAGAGAAGAGCTTCAGATTTTGTTAATCATTTAAATTATAATCCAACGAGGAAATCGCCCACAGGATAGAATAAATGAAAATGATTGGAAGACATATGGCTGCATTTTTTTTATAGCAATGGGACATGGAGTGCAGCACTCGATGTTTCAGATGTGAACTTCAGCATTTTAACCCACGCTATACTTCACCTCCACTTGCGGTGTACATCTGTAGCCAAAGAGGTGCATAATTATTCAAGTGTAGCCCCCGAAAAACCCTGCTATACCTTCATACCCTTTGCGAGTAGGAGAGAAAGAATGAAATGTCGTAATACCTTCATTCCTCTGAAAAGTGTAAGTGCTTTTATTTCCTCAGGGAAATGTGTGTAACAAGAAATACAATTAAACAATCATATATTTGAGTATTTCTTATGGCTGACAATGAAAGAAATTGGGATTAGCAAAAACAAGTGTAATTGCAGCATCAATGATTAGTATCGCTATTTTTTTAGAGTGTCTTGTCAGTTCCCCATTAGCTCAAAATTGGTGATCTTTTTAACAGTCTCATATTATTACTTCTAGCTGCTTGCCCAATTTGTATGATTTTTACTAGTTACTTTTACTCATTCGTCCAATTTGGTTACTTTTTATTAGCCACTTTTACCCAGCTTGTCCAATTATTTTACTCCATACTAGTTACTTTAAACTAGCTAGCCAAATATGTTTACTTTTTATTATTTACATTTAGCCAGCTAGTACAATTTTTAAAGTTTTAAAAATTAATTTTACTCAGCTGGTCTAATTAGTTTAATTTTTACGAGTTAATTTTAGGCAGCTAAACTAATTTATCTACTTCATAATAGCTTCGTTTAGCCAACGAGCCAAAATTGTTTACTTTTTATTAGATAATTTTGCGTTAATACTCCTCATTCCTAATACATTACTCGTGCTACCTTGGTACAGTGATTAACTTCGATTGGTTTGCGTTCAACGGAAACGGTTTGAACACTAAGTTTACATTCGGCAAATGACACGAAGCCAATAACTCCAATAACATTATTTTAAAGGTCAATAAATATAAAATATTTTTAAGAGGGATTAAATCAAGCAAACGCTGCCGACGCCACCTGTTTGTCTTATAGAGAGAATATCCGTTTTCTACCCAGAATGACGTCATGAAGGGCATCCGATCAGACGTGTTATTTCAACTTAATTCGTGTCAGAATGAAGACATTTCCATCCCTTTAAATGGACGGAATACATAACATAGAGTGAATGAAATAAGTTCTCATCCGATAGCTTATTGTTTTTCTTCGTACATTTATATGTTATTTTATTTCTTCTTTGCATTCATCTCCTGTTTCGGCATCATTTAGAACCAACAAAAATCTCGTGAATCCGTACACACATTGGTGCATGTAAGTCATTTATATTAACTGGTGTGTTCACGAGCACCAGCAAATGGTGTATGGAGTGGATAAGTGTGGTCTAATTTATTTCACCTTTCATTGGAGATGAGTTGGCAGGAATTCCACACAATCATTAGCTCACTCTGAACTTCAGCTCGACGGCGCAGTCAAGTCAAGGGATCTCCTGCATTTGCTGACAGGGTTCGACTGAGTTGCGCACCTCACCGGTCCTTAGTCTTGCGCTTATGCTTCCTCCACACATCTTTACTTTCTCTTCAAGAACTTCTTTTACATGTACAGGGGCGAAGATGGGGCTTTATTTTAGTTTTCCCTTGATAATAATAATAAGAATAAGAAGAATATTAAGAAGAAGAAAGAGAAGAAAAAGGGGTAGGAGAAGAAGGAGACTAAGAAGTAGAAGGAGAAAAAGGAGACGAAGAAGTAGAAGGAGAAGAAGAAATAGAAATATAAAGGAAGAGAGAAGAAGAAGAAGAAGAAGAAGAAGAAGAAGAAGAAGAAGAAGAAGAAGAAGAAGAAAAAAAAAAAAAGAATAAGAAAAAAAAAAAAAAGAACGGACCATTTGGACATCCTCACCCAAGTAATCGTCAACGTAGCTAATGTTTTAAAACGAAAGCCTAGGGTGGTGGGGAGGTTCAAATGGCCAATCTAGGGCAGCGAATTTCATTGTACGATACAATTTTGAGCGAAAACCAACGAGGGCCTATCACTTAAATGGGTTGTAACATGCGATCTATGAAGAAAGTGGGCAAGATAGAAGAGGGAACATTGTCTTTCAGATGTTAGCTGCAGCATAGTTGCTTATGGAGTATTTTCAATTGAAGAAGACTTTAATTTTCCTTAACAATTAATAATTAAAATAGGACGATTGCTTTCTCTAATTGAACGAGAGATTGTTAACTAAATATTTGTTGAGCGAATGAATATAAAGTGAATGTACAATAGGAGAGAGAGAGATGGAGAGAGAAAAAGAGAGAGTGAGAGAGAAAAAGAAAGAGAAAAAGAGAGAGTGAGAGAGAAAAAGAAAGAGAAAGAGAGAGAGAAAGAAGGAAAGATAGAAGAGTAGTTTTAAAGTTGAAGGGGCCAGTAATGGTGCAATGTCGAATATCTAGGAACATCATCCGCATCCTTTCACAGAAAGTGTGGTCTACGCGTATCAACGCCGCCATATTATCCTCTCAGACACATCCATAGTCATATCTGTACACCAAAGCAAGATCGGAGAAAAAGGTTCAAACATTGCTGAGGTTCGCGAAACTCCCTGTTTACTCGGATAAACCCTGCCATTAATTATTATATAAAAGGTAGGTAAATAGGGAAGGATAAAAAGACCCCCCTCCTCCCACCGAATAACGGAAGTAACTTAAATATCAGCGTGACAACCACTGGTGAGCCCGATGGAACGAGGAGCCGAGCTTCATTTAAAAGAGGAAGGTTCCTGGGGGTATTTTGTGTTTTTTACATCACCTGCCAATAGATAAGGAGCTTTGTCACCCCGTGTAAGGGTGGAAGGGAGGGGGCCTCGTTCTCTTTCAAGGATATATGGATACAATTCCCGATCGGCCTGATTCGTTCCAGACGAAGATAGACAGCGGTGTTGTGTTTGGCTAAGTGCGTCATGACCTAAGTAATATCTCCCTACCACAGGGAAAGTGATCAGAGTGCGTCCATCAATCGGTGCTCAGATCTCCACCGTCATGGGCAAAAATTTTGAGGCTACTTTATAATTTCATTTTTTTCGTTCGTTTCTAAAATATAAGTGAGAAAAAAAAACTTCGATTATTTAAATGATTGAAGGCTTATTATAAAATAAGAAAAATAAGTGATTTCACCGCTGAATCCAAAATCGCACTCCGGTCTTGTTCCTGTAAGGAGGTGACTTTCAGTCTTTGGAGCTTTGCTATTAGATCAAAAGGGGTAAATTATGATAAATATGGGTTAAATGAATGATGCTTAATTACATATAATCTATTTCGGAATATTTTTGTAAAAATAAATGTATAAATCTTTTTACAATTCCAGAAATAATTCTTTAAAAAAAAGCGTGCAACTACTCTTGCTTTGCACCAAAGTGGCCGAAATACAAGGAGATAGTTGCTAAGAGTATTGCATGAACAAGCAACTTCTTTCGGATTATCAATAACTTCTAAAAGAGTAGTTATACTCTTGTGAATATGTCTTCTGAACACCCAAGAGATTCAAATGAACGCCAACATCGCCTCCTGGAAAGGTTACGGCTCAAGGATCGGGTTACCTCCAATGCCAAGCTACTTCATGATTGGAAAAAGGCAGTTGCGAACGCTTCAGATTGCACAGAGAGGCGGAGACCTTTCGACACAGGTCTCAAGTCGAGAAGGGCGAAAAAGATTCATTGCAACAAGAAGGACCCTATTGATAGGAAGGAAATATAAAATGGAGTGTTGAAGACTCTATTCTTCTTCTCTGATGAAGTTATATCCCTCTCGTTTTGAGCGTCATGAAGATCTTTCCTTGGGAGAAAGAAAAGAAGAACGCTTTATCGACTTCTGTGTTGCGTTCACGGTTAAACATTCGGGCACTCCTCGATACCTGAGGCTACGTCTTATCTAAGGAAACTGCAGTATTAAAAACTTTGCTCAGACCACTGCCATGAACTCAATTGTACCAAAACGGGCTTTATCAGTAGATTTTCTCTAAAGTTTAAGACTAAATTTGGGTATGATATTTATATTTCTCAGCATGATGCCTCAGCTTCTCTCAACGCAAAAATAATAACAAATAACATCGAACTTTGGGGACCTCGGGCCGGGAATTCGCCAGATTTGAACCTAATATCGAATTTTAGGGTGATAATTATATAATCAAACTGGCGCTTGATATCCAGAAGCAAGCCAATTGTGAGGGTTTGCGACTGTTAATTTAACTAAAATATTGCAAATCAGTCAAGATATCATCAAAATTTGGTTAACAGCAAGTCAAACAAATTGAAGCAGTCCTGAACAACAAGGAACATCATTGTAAATATTGATCGCGCGTATCAATTGACTGTATTTATTAATAAGATGGGTTTAGGCTCAAATTACAATACAAATATACTAAAACAAAATGAAACATTTTATTCATTCTATTAATTCTCTTATATAAATGAAAATTATAGTAATCTTAAAACTTTAGGGCCATGACTGTACAAGGGGTTCTACAGTGAGCCCCTTGTCTCGGGAGTATGAAAGATTCTATATTTAAATCCTTTGAATCTTTGTACTAACTATTTCATGCAGAGTATTTTGCACTTTCCCCCCAGCCCGTGCCCTGCTGATGGAGTTTCGAGTGTAATCGTTTTCATTTTTTTATTTTTTCAATATCCAATTTTTTAGTCCTCATCTTTCTTCATGCCTGTAACTTACTTGTTTCATCTGTAGAATATTCATGTACTCGATTATATCAGCCTGGCAGACGCTTTCATTTGTAAATACAGGGTATTCCAAAAGTCACCATACATAGAAAACAATTCACGAGTCATCCCCTCACCTGTACTATTTCTCTACACGTTAAATTTATGTCTTCAGATATCTATGCTATCTCAGGACATGCATTGGAGCATAAAGACAAATTTCTCCTCTCCCACCACCAGAAAACTGTTGATATTACTTTTTAAACTATTAGATATGTATGGCGAGTTTTGGAACACCCTGTATAATCAATCTTCTGGGTTATGTACAGAAGAGTAAAATATCCCTAAAGTACAAAGTTGACTGGATCTAAAGGTTTAGACTGGGCAGTGAATAAAGGTGGTGATGCTTTTCCTTTCACTGTCTTGTACCATGCTTAGTCTCCTCTTTGTTCAGAGTATTTATCTTCTACACTTTTAACTCCTCCTTACTTTTCCATATTACAGTCTACAAGAATTTATAATTGAGGTAACCATTAATTTTGGACTTTTATAAAATTAAATCTCTAAAAAAATAAAATTCTCGTGGTTCAAATTTCTTTAGGAAAATGAGCCATTGCCTTTTCTGGAGGATATCCAAAGATACCCTCTATTTCCTTTGTGCTCTTTGTTTCTGCTCATGGACAGAAATGGCATCGCTCGCCAGAACCATTCGACCAGTCTAAGAAATATTAGGTGTGACATTTAGCTGTGTTATGGCGGGAGAAGAACGAAAAGTTCTTTGTTGGCATCAAAGAGAAAGGAAAATTGGGTTTGGGAGGTCGACCAACGTCACGCATTTAATGGTCGTAAAGAAATGTCAATCTTGCAATTAAGCAAATAGTGGTTTAGCAGAATTAATCCAAGGAAAATCCTTAGGAAAATTGTATGATATCTACTTGAGGTCTTTCAAAGGTATATTCTGAGCAAAATAGGGCTTATAAAATAGTGAAGTCCAAAAGAGTAAGGAGAAGATTTGGTGATGAGGGTTAAGGTTGTAATTGAGATTCTAGAGACGAGATTTATTACAATTTTTTATTTGATAAAATATTGAATAATAGGAAATTTAGAAACTATGTTTTTGGGGGGGAACATAAAAATCGTTTCTAAAGTTAAAAACATTTAAAAACTCAGGGATTTTAAATTTTTTTGTTATATTTATATAAATATATATATATATATATATAATATGAGAAATCTGTGAATTATGTAAACACCGTTGTTGAAGTGAGAAAGTAGTTTATGTAATCCTAAATGGCCTCAGCCACTTAGCAATTTAGATTTTGGACAAATCATAGATGTACCAATTGAACTTTTAATCCAACAAATATAATAATGATATAACATAAAATATCAAACTTTTTAGTAGTAATTTAACAAGGATTTCAAGGTGATAAAAATAACCTTGTTAAACTCATGCGATTCTTTAAACTATGATCAATTGCAATTAGGACCCTTTATGAAGAAACTATTCGAGTATTTCAGGTTTTATTAAGTAAACATTCTTGCTGGCGACAATTTTGTGTCTCATTACAGCAGTTTGACTCCATTGTTCGGTTCAGTCGTTGGCTAAAAAGAACTTTTCCAATTTGACAAATGTCGAAACCTTTTTTACTTTTTTTTAACCTTGATTATTTTACCGCTTATTACAACCCTATATATGAGTGCTAAGGATTGTTTTAAATTGATTTAGAAGCATGAATCTAAAACACTTCTTTCATTGGTTCTATTTCTCATATATTAACTATGGATGCTGTGAAAATTGGGGATGTCAATTCACTCGTTGAATAAGTTAGTAAAGAACCAAAACTATTTAGAAACATTTAGAGAGATATAATTTTATTAAATATAGTGAAATTCTGTGATGGTACTTCAATCAAAATTTTATTAGTAGATGTTCATTAATAATATTAGGTTCGTTAGGTTCGTACCCTGCTCCCTCGGTTGAAATTTTAATTACCTACTAACGAAGTCGAAATGTGGACGACAGGATGGAATTAGGGAAATTTCTGGCGCATCCCTTCATTATGCACTATAATATAAAATACTGATAAATCATAATTAAGCAATTACCGCTTACATTATTCGTTATTATTTTTGTGATTAATCAGTATCTTTTGTTAACTAAGTCCGTTAATTTTTAATATGTCAAATTTGTTAAAAACTCATAAGCATACACCCCTTTGTTTAGAAATTATGAAGTTATGGAAAAAAATGTTGGAATGGTATAGAGTGTGAGTTGTCTCCACACACACCAACAGACAGGTTGGGTACGCAATTCTCCTAAGCTTCCCCTCCCTCCGCAATTAAGAAAGGCAACCCTTCAGGGTATTGAAGAGCAAAAGCTTGTAAGCTTGTTTTGGAGTAATATGTGGGGGATCTAATGACAAGTTAACAACTGGATAAAAATCCCATATAAAATCACCGCAGGGGAGAACTTTGCCTTCAACCAGAATTACCACCCTCCAAACCAAGAGAATCGCCAGTGACCGTTAACCTCGTGGATCTAACCTCGCTGACCTCTGGCCCAATCTACTGGTGATTTGGGGTTTGGGCTTGGTATAATCACGCCAGCGATACTTGGCCATGCATACGGGGTGGTTTAGGGTATATTTGCAACGTATTTCTGCTTATCTTCACGCTCTAGTGATCTCCGGTCTCACGTCATAATATCGCCCCTTTATTATCTAGTATACCAGACAAACCGAGGCAACCGTGAACTCAGCAAATACTTTTTTGGTGAAATATCAGCAATGCACACATCTTCACCATCCAGACAATACAGAACAATTCAGTAACATATTTGAACATATTTTATAAATCGGAATTGGCTTGCGATTCCCACCCCCACCCTATTGATAGGTAAAATTGTTAATATTTCAATGTATGTTCAAGAGTAGCTTTATGGCCAGAGCTTGTATTTGGGCCTCAGACCTAAAAGAAGGGAAACTTTTGTGCCACACTTCCTCTATAAATCGGAATAGCTTGTGTTCTAGTCTTATTTCCCAATTATACGGAGTTTGTGTCTCATTTTTACTCCTCCAGTGGGAGGAGCTTCTATGTCTTATTCTAGAAGTGCAGAGCTCGTGATGCAATTTTGATCTCTAAGTAGGCGAAACCTGTTCATCAATCTTACTCTCCCTGTAGGCGGAGCTGTTCATAATGACTAAACACAGAATTGGAAACACCGGAATAGATGACTAGTAATGTAAGATTTAAACTAAAGAAATACATAAGTATATAACGATTTGTTTTTTTTTTCGGATATATTTTTTGGTGGTAGTTTAGTCCGTTTATGCTTGTTTCATTATACATCCTCCTTTCGTAAAGAGATAGGTATCCTCTTGTACTGTTTCCACTTTGGTTGATTCTTTCTGTACATTTTTTTTTCCTCTCATTCTTTCCTTTTTATTCGCGTTTTATCTATTATCTGGTTGAGATTGAAGGGATTCTTCTTAATGCCATTGCATACTTATAATTCCTTTAAAGGTTTGTACATCCAATCAATAGTTGTGGTTCTGCTGTATGAAGAAACCTCTTATACCCACCCTTCCTTGATCGCCAGAAGGGAAGGAAGCTTCACCTCAACTCAAGGGTGTTTGAGACGAATTTTTGTTCATTTTAGCCCCTCCTTTTCCGACATTTTGGGTATTGCCTTTTTCTCATCAGTTTTCCCACATTTCATGTTCATTCTTTTCCTCTTCAGAGTGACTTTCCCAAGTTTCTTTCTTAATGGAGTGAGAATGACTTGTTAACATATAATTCTTTCTCTGCCATTAAGATTCCTCCATTACATGCATCCTCAACCCTTAAAGTATGATAACTACCTTTACTCTTCCCTACTATCATACATCTATAGTGGAGCTTTGAGCTGATGCCTAGAATGCTACCATTACTCTCAAACTCGAAAGCACTCTTGCTACCACCAATTTTATCCCAAGCCAGCATAGGTCCCACTGTCTGGTGTCCGGGAATAAAAATAATATGGACATGGTGTCAGTTGTACCTCTTTCATGTCTACTATACACTAGTGCACCTATAGGTAAAATGATACTCTAGGAGATGATAACGATATCTGTATAATAATGCCATGAGTGCATTTTGTACCCTTTGTCTGCAGGAGGAAAAGAATTAGCAAAGAGTGACAGAACTAAATAATGCCCAATTCTCTTTTTGTAATCCTTCTTCCTACTTATCACAATCTACATACAAATACTAACTCCTAATGTTTATACATTAAATGTATGATACTACTACAACCAATAACTAAATAATTTTTGTGACAACCGTGTGAAAGAAGTAAAGGGAGAGACCAGTTTAATGATATAAAATAAATTAAAACATCAGAATTGTTCTCTCTGTATTTCAGCCGGGCAAAAAGAGCGAAAATTGATTCTAAGAAGTCCTAAATCACGAAATAAATGCAAAGACCATGCAATTCCCAAGCAAATTTCTATAAGAATCAATGTGGGAACAGCTGCTATTCGTGTGTATATGAACATAACAAATCATGTGTGTAAAAATATATAACATAGGGAAGCTTACACAAATGACGTGTGACAAAAGATGGAAATTGACGGCAGGAAAATGAGAAATCGAAATTGAAACACTTTAGCGTTGATAAATAAAGACGTAAACGCTTGATAGCACATTTTTCATTTTTTGTGGTAATATATTTTCAATCTGTAGGAAAGAATGACCAAACCTTAAAGAAGGTGCAAAGATGGATAGATTTAGATGTATGTTTTATTTAATATATGGTGTAATATTTGTATAATATATTAATTTCTGTGGCTATGGAAATAGGCTGAATAGTATATTCCTAGCGAGGCCTGTATAAGAATGTAGACAATCACATATCAACACACATATCTTAATGTACATAGAGCAATACAAACATGTAGATGAAAATATATACACATACATGAGAGAAACTCCACACTTCATTTGCATTTTTAAAAGAAATTGTAGCTTATATGATTTCTAATCACTTATGTTTTGAATTTCGGCATTCAAGATTTTTATCAGAAATGAAATTTTGTGTCACGATTTTTAGATTTCATTTTTTTAAGGGAAAATATATTTATGGAAGAAATATTTATTATATAAACTTTTAATTTACAAAAAAATAGAAAGCAGAAAAGAATTGCAAAATTTTCAGTTTAAAGATTTTTTATTTGCTCATATACTAAATAAATAAAAGTAGGCTACCTACATATAACTTCATTGCCACACACATGCAAACATTTTATTTAGGTTTGTACTCATAAATTAGTATTTATATATATATATATATATATATATATATATATATATATATATATATATATATATATTAGTAGTGTGCAGTGACTTTGGAAGATTAAAGAATTAAGTTTTACAAAATAAATATGTTAATTGAAGTAAATTTGTTGTTCATTATAAATAAGTAAGTTAATTTTTTTAAATGTTATTTTTTTAAACTTTAATTGAATTTTAAAATAGCTTCTATAAGTATGCACAACCAGCTAGCCAAGATGTTCTATCATATTGGCCTACATTGTATTTGCGAGAGCAACACTGTTTTGGATGATATCTAGTGTTGGCGTAGGCTTACCTCTTTTAAAAATAGTTTCTCTTTCATTATTAGTCATTGCACTGAACTTCCTTTTTAATAATTTTTCAATAATGCAATCGCATTTTCACCCAAATTCCTTTTCATCCATTTTCTTTAAAAGGGAGTTATCACTTAAAAAATGAATAAATAATACGCCACACTTATCAAGCACTGCCTTAAGGCTACTAATATCAAAGATACGAAGGGTGACTATGGTAGGCCCACCAAAATCACGTAAATATTAACAAAATGCTTAAGATATAAGAGCTTAACCATACTGAGTTTTTGGTATTTAGCTGCTTTCTTTTTCGGAACCAGTATTTGAATATAACCTAAAAATTTGTTTAAGCTTCAGAGCATAATGATAGTTAGGTCAATTTCTCTTAGACATTTTGTTGCTTTTTCCTAGATTCTGCCAACCCGAGAGAGTTGCCAGATGCAAGCTGATGACTGTAAAGGTAAATTTGCTGCTTTTCCGTATAAAAAATAAGTTATTTTTTCTTAATTCTAACATGCCGTTAAAATATCTAGATAAAAATCATAAAACGCTAATAACTGTATATTAGTGATAAGAAAAGCAAAAAATCTTTAAACTATTCATTCCAACCACCAAAAAGCAGAACCATTATTGGAATTAAGAGAAAAAAAAAAAAATAGAAATCTCGACGAAAAAGCTGAATTTCTCCAATTGCAGTTGTGCTCATTAGGGTCTAACGCAAATTCGATTAAAAGGAAACGGTGTCGTATGGTGTATACATTATAGGCAAGCATAAATGTGAGAATAAAATTGATTCTGCTGTTATATTTATTGTTGGGGTGTAATTTCTTTTTCTCCTCTTCTAAAATAGCAGAAGCATTGCTTCCCTTGCTCAATTGACTGCATGCTATTGATTTATCTATATATATATATATATATATATATATATATATATATATATATATATATATATATATATATATATATATTAGAAGATATCACATTAGCCTGATATATAGTAGTGAGAAAATATAAGTAAACCACAATATTTTAAGTGAATTAATTGATAACAACAGAACTAGTTTCGGCAACTTATAATTGATATAATTTTCAACTGAGTAATGAAAATGAAAGCAGGTAGCTCCCGTATATTAAGACGAACAAAATGAAAAAGGGGAAACAAACTGGACAAAACATTAAGATTTGGGTGAATTTAGGTGGAAGTTACGAATTTCCAAAGACAATTGCTTCCAGGGGTTTATAAATACGATTGGTGACTTTATTCG
The DNA here is from genome assembly GCA_963969495.1 of Ceratothoa steindachneri. Classification (NCBI taxonomy): domain Eukaryota; kingdom Metazoa; phylum Arthropoda; class Malacostraca; order Isopoda; family Cymothoidae; genus Ceratothoa; species Ceratothoa steindachneri. The sequence goes on from OZ018332.1 coordinate 54,215,728, forward strand.
AGATATATTCGTTGAATTTGTATTGCTCTTCGGATGAATTGAAATTATCGACTTTGTTAATGATGAAAGATTCTGAAATTCTCCTTTCAATATAATTTTTTGATTTCTAAATAATTTTTGCTTGGTTTAAATCGATTCTTTGGTCGTAATTTTGCCTGTGCGTAAAAAGACTGGAAGAAATTGCACCTCTTCTTATATCTGCTTGATGTTCTTTTACCCTCCTATTAAAGTGATCCGACTCTCCGATGTATGACAATGAGTTATATATAAATTGATCTGCAAAAATGTGTTTGACATAATAGAAGTGATTAAATTTGTTTATTTTTTCAAACCCAATAACACGAGACTGCACGAACAGATTAAGATGAAATTCATTTAATTTTTTAGTTTAATGCGATAAAACAGCGGAAGTTTTAACAGCCCCTTTTGCAGGTGGCTGGCTGATGTAGAAAGCAAGTGGATTAGGAGATGGGACAGGAAGAACGAGAACAGTCAGGGATGTGAAAGAGGCCGAGAACCGAACTCCCTATCCTTAAATACAGAAGGTGTGTATACCTCTTTGTACGGCCCACGCGCACATGTACTCATAGATCAGAAAATACCGCCCTTTCGCCTGGTCAGGAAAGAAAATAGTAAATGACAAAATTGGCAAACCCTGGAAAAAGCATGTTTAAAAATCCGCAAGGGTGTTGGATTTCAACAGACAGGAGTAGCAAAGTGAGTTAAGGGTAGTGAAGTACAGTGTAATGGCCTCTATTTGCCTCCTTAGGGGCCAGACAGCACCTAAAAAACTCTTTAATCAAAATTGGATTTTATATCTTGCACCCATTTTCAAATCCCAACTTTACTGCATTTACCACAAACTACTTTCATTTCTCCTTGTGGCAAACATCATTCTGAGGGGGTGCGATTATTTTTATTGGAAAAATCTCCTCATGAATCAAAGGAGGTTATAAGATACCCTTACCGGTGAGGGCGAGCACCCATATGGACCATAAAGCTGTGTGCCGCCAAACGGCGAATTTTTATTTACCATCTAGTAGGAGAAGATAGTACTTATTGCGCCTATTATATATATATATATAAATGTATATATATATATATATATATATATATATATATATATATATATAGAGAGAGAGAGAGAGAGAGAGAGAGAGAAAGAGAGAGAGACTTTTTTACCTTGAAATGCGACAGAAGGAGTTAGGTTAATCCAAGGAGGTATCCAATCTTGAGATTCGCAATCAGAAAGACTCTGTGGGCAATCGAAAAAGATTGGGGTAAGTGGAAACTCGTTATTTAATTATGCTTCTTACGGAACGCTCCCTTACTTCGCAATTTCCGGGTCCATTCTTGCATTGTAATGTTGATCGTGGGGGCAGATGGCATCTCAAGACTTTCACTTACTCGGGCATCAATCTGACGCCATCAGAATTATCCACTCCACCACCTCTTCCCCCATTTTATTACATGTCTCTCTTATCGCAGATTCCGTAATCTCGCTACTTCAAACCACCAATTTAACAATTTAGAGACAGAATTGAATCGGTTATAAATGTCTCATTTTTAGTGCCATTTTTTAAATTAGGTCTTTTCGGATCCATATATATATATATATATATATATATATATATATATATATATATATATACGAATAAAGAGCGTATGGTAAACATCATAAACTTCATATCGAAACTAGTCTCGTGAATAAATTCTATGCTCCTATATATTGGTTTCACCATCATATACCATAACTGACTATTGAGTTCTTTCTCATATATATTAATATATATATATATATATATATATATATATATATATATATATATATATATATATATATATATATATAATATTCATAAATCTTTTATTAAATACGACTGCGACTGCGTTTCAGTGTTAATTATTTCCTTTTCGAGTGTCTCGATTTTTCTATATTTCAATTTTGGTCTTGAGATAATCCATTGATAAGTTCGCCAAAAAATTATTAGGATAGTAATAGCAAACGAGGGCAGGAGACTAGTTTATTTAGCGTTTCCAAGTACAAGTTGAATTAAGAACAGCGAGCAACCTGTGTTCTACCTTTGAACCAGAAGGGCGGACCCATTTGATATATGAAAACATGTGTAACTTTGGAGTCTTGGAGCTCTCTACCTCTACTCATATATTGGAATGACCAAAGTTAGGCTCTCAAGAAAGACTCTGGAACGCTTCCAAGTTCAGATCACAATGGGAACAAGGAGCTTGTATCATTATACTTCAACATCTAGCTAATAATAATAATATTAATCCCTGCCACTCTTAAACCTCCTGTGCCCATTATAAAGTACCCATTTTAGGCTGTGTTAAAAATAAAATTAATTTTAATGTACCTTTTTTATTTAAGTAGTCTGTCGTAGAATGGACTCTCGACGATATATCATATATGACTATTCGTTGAGGGAACTATTCATTTATATTTAGAGTGCGTGGTGTCTGGTCGTCCGAGGTTATTTATCTTCAATATGCTTAAGAAGTGGAACTGATCTCAAGGATAATAATATGGCTATCATTAATAAAATAGAGTTTTATTACTAAAAACTATCAACAACACACAAAACGGAAAATATTGACATAAACAGAGAATGGAAAGGGTCGTAGGAAATCTAGCTAATCCGAGGATTAAGATTTGGAAGAGATTTAAAAAGGTAAAACAAATAAAAATTAAAGGGATGGGATGGTTCGATAAACCATTTAAAGCACAGGATAGGGTTGACAAAAGGGTTAAATACTCAAAGGTAACGTTCAGCTTACGTAATTACACGTGTTGTGCAGAGGAAGGCGACGTGAAGGAATCTTCGGTCCGCTGGCGAGTTCCAGCCGAAGGAGGGGGGGATGAATTAAATGCTCCTCCTGTGGCGACTTGGGAATGAGAACCGTTTCTTGGCGAACGGGCTTGAAGAACAATGGCTGTTCTACGTTGTTCTCTTCTGAACAACAGAGGGGGGGGGGTGAGAACCGTCTCTTGTCTACGGGCTCAAAGAACAATGGCTGTTCTAATGTTGTTCTCTTTCTGAACAACAGGGGGGGGGGGGTGAGAACCGTCTCTTGTCTACGGGCTCAAAGAACAATGGCTGTTCTAATGTTGTTCTCTTTCTGAACAACAGGGGGGAAGGGGGAGAACCGTTTCTTGTCAACGGGCTCAAAGAACAATGTCTGTTCTAATGTTGTTCTCGTTCTGAACAACAGGGGGGGAAGGGTAAGAACCGTTTCTTGTCAACGGGCTCAAAGTACAATGGCTGTTCTAACGTTGTTCTCTTTCTGAACAACAGGGAAAGCCTTGTGGACTTAGCGTCTTGAAGGTTCAAACCTTGGCACTCAAGGGATATTGTCCTCTTCTGGACAATGATGGTGGATCTCGAGGTAGAAGGCCCTTGGTGCACAAGGTGAGAGTGGATGGTAGTGATGTCTCGCGAAGAAAATCTGGATCTCGAATCTGCTCTTAGTGGTGAAGTTTCCATATAAATAGTCGAGACATCCCCTTGGCGTAGGGGACAATGGAGTGGGGTCTTCGAGGGAATGCACAGCCGCGCCTGAGAACAATACCTTATCTGCTCATAAGCCTAACTCAATCTGGCGTGATCGGTGCATGGGGAGAACGGGGGGATGGGGATAATGATAAACCTCCTTGGTTCAATATTGACTCAGGTGGCGGCGATAATGCCCTCGGCTTCAAGGCGAAGATGCACGTGGGTAGCATCATGTTTCTAAACAACATGTGATAACGGTTGAAATTAAGCGGACTCAAACCGTTCTATCACATAGTCTTAAAAACTATATTTCATTGTACCTTTTTTGTTCAGGAATTTCCAATCCTTATAAGTGTGTTCGTATATTTGGCCCTTGATGGTCGTCACTTTAAATTAAAAGCTCGTTCGTAATACTTCCACACTTAGAGGAGGTATTGAATTGGCATGTATAAATAGAAGCCGTAAAATGTAAATTTCTACAGTTTACTCTGTAAATAGCATTACTACCAAAAATATTTAGTTACCCCTCAAACATTGACTAAAAATGTTATGAAAGAAAACTATTGCCCAACTATTAATATATATATATATATATATATATATATATATATATATATATATATATATATATATATATATATATATACATATATATATATATATATATATATATATATATATATGTATATGCCAAAAAATCCCCCACGAAAGTATTTTTGAAAGTGTCAGTTCATTCTAAAGGAATAATGAATTATTTTACAAAGGTGGTATATATATGAAAGCAAAAATGTATGCGATAGGGATTTCACTTCTATTAAACGAATTCTTGAAATTTCTAAGATCTTTGAAATAGGTAACAATCCTTGCTACCCTCAAAATTTCTTGCAGATAGCCTAGATTTGGCCCCTCAAAATAGTTTTATAGAATTGAAATCCATTCCGTATACAATTTCAAGAACTCTATTGTTTTACCGTTTTCTGAGTCCTTTTTCTTGCATCCCCGCCTCTTGAAAAATTTAAATGTTTACCTCATATTCAAGTATGAATCTACCATGTACAAAATGTTGATTCGAAATAATAACAATAGTATAGAGAGGCGTTTATTCTGTTGATTGTGCCGTTTGCACTAGGCAACACTTTGGGAAAACCGGAAAATCATTAAATGTACGCTTGACCGAACTTTAATACAATATTAGAAGAGATGAAAGTAATAGCGCTTTCTTTGTCTATTTATCTTAAAATACTCACTCTATCAAGTAGAATTCTGCTGAATTTATTTATAAATCTGATGCCTATTTTATAAGAAATATTAGAGAATGTTCATTAATTAATTCCTCGCCTAATTTTTAAAAAATCCCCCGGTCTTTTTAAACTGGACCGTGTAATTAAAAGGGGTAGTTGTAACGATATTGTCCTTTTTAAATCTTGCCTGTTGATTTAGTAAATTTACTGTATTTCCTTTGTCTATATCAATGTATTTATAATTACATGTGTATGTACTCATAGCTTTTTAACCTATTTTGTCTAAATTCTTTTATCATAGTTGGAACTTGCGGGAGAGTCTTATGTTTATGCCTTTACCTTTCGTATCCAGTATTTAATCACATTTCTAATAATATTTTTCTATTTTGTTTCCTTTCGCTGTACATGAGCGGGGCACCGATTTGCTGTATCTTATGCGAGGGGCGGTCAATAAGTTTTGCGAATCGGTAGAGCCAAACAAAGGAAGGGGGATGGCTCTTTGTGGGGGTGTTAGGACAAGTTATGACAAGTCACGACCTGCAGCAGCACGCTTCTACCTCGTCTATTTAAGAAGCAGTAGCTAATCGCATATTCTCAGTCACAAATCTTTCAAAGATGGAGAAGGTTGACCAAGGAAAGCAAGAATGCAAAAGAGATCCATGAACGCATGGTTCCAGTGTACACCGACACCGCCTCTTCCTATGCAACCATTGCTCGCTGAAACAGGGAGTACCGCCATGGTCGTGAGTCCCTTGAAGATTATCTTCGTCCAGGACGCCCGTCAGACGTGACCAATGAGAACAATTTGGCCCGTGTGGAGAGGATGATCCTCGAAAATCGACGGGTGAAGGTCGAAGAAATCGAGTGAGAACTTGGAATATCACATGGAAGTGTTTTCAACATCATATTCGACAATTGGACCATGACCAAGGTCTGTGCCCGTTGGGTCCCTGAGAAATCTCACGCCCCATGATCGACTTCAACGTCGTCAAGGTCCACAAGGCCAGAGTTGCACAAGCTGTCCTGCGCGAGTGCGGATTCAAGGAGCTCAACCATGCCCCCTACTGTCCAGGTCTGGCCCCTAGCGACTACTTTTTATTCCGCCAGCTCAAACCTGCACTGCGTGAACGCCTGTTTGGGGACGATGAAGATGTCCAGCGCGTCATCCAGGAGTGGATTGAACAGCAGTCGGGAGATTTCTGGTTGTCGGGAATTCGAAGCCTCAGAGACAATGTGGCGTAAGTGCATTGAAGTCGAGTGTATTTATATTGAAAAATAATAAAACATTTTGCCTCATATCTCGTTTCCTTATAGCTGAATTGAAAAACTCATCGACCGCCCCTCGTATATACCACCTTTGTAAAATAATTCATTATCCATTATTGCTCTACTCGCGCTCTACTTTGTGAGTTTCTGATATATATATTCCTATAGGTTGAGGATGAATCCCAAAATGCGACATGTAAAATTTCTCATTTAATTAAGTACAACATTTTGGGTACCTTACCCATCTTCGGTCTATAAGATAGATTTAGAACACGTTTAAAATTACAAAAATTATGATGCACACAAGGATTAGAGGTAAATTATTTAGTTAATTGAAATTATGACAAATCGTTCGAAAACTATTGAAATTTAGATATGGATCAATTATGGGTACTAGTTGATGGAATTATTGGTTGACACAGTAATTAGTTACTTAATGAAGCAGCAATAGTAATAAATTATTTAATAAATTGAAAATGTGAAAAAATCATTTGAAAAATAGACACTATATATAAAAGCTATAAATATGGATAAATATAAAAAATATACTAATTGGGGCAATTAATTGGTACACAAAAATTGGCTAAATATCTAGTACCTCTACTTAACCCTTTTACCATTAATCAATACAAAGTTAACAATAGTTATTCTCTGGCTGAAGAATTCAGGAACTTGACACTTCCTGGTCCTGACTTTTGTGTAGCTTTGATATCGGCTCCCTTTTTACAAATATCCCCGTAAGTGAACTATAGACCTAATCATCCAAAAGGCCTTTCCAGAACCGGATTCGACCTTTCATAAATTCACACCGTCGCTTTTACGGTCACTTCTTGTACTAACCATTACAGACAACTGTTTTATGTTTAACAACTCCATCTATCAACCAGTTGATGGTGTTGTAATGGGTTCCTCCATGGGTCCTCTTCTTGCTGACATTTTTATGTCCAACTTCGAATAAGTTGCTTTGCGAGAATGCCCTCCTGATTTGACACCGATATTTTACTGTCGTTTTGTTGAAGATACGGTTCTAATATTTAAAACAGAACAAAAGTCTCTTTCATTCATTGAATATTTGAATCATCGCCATTCAAATATAAAATTCACAATTGATAAAGAAAAAGATGGAAAATTACCATTTGGGGATTTTCTCATATCACGCTCCTCGCCCAACTTTACCACTTCCGTCTATCGTAAATCCTCCTTTTCTGGTCTCGGCATCAACTTTTACAGTTTTTGTGATATTTCTTATAAGATCAACAACATCAAAACCCTCCTTTACCGTGGCTTTAAGCTTTCATCTGATTATTTTCTTGTTTATTCAGAATTCAGTTTTCTTATGGGCTATTTTCAAAGGAATTGTTTCCATCCCTCACTTGTACAAAAATGTATCCGTCAATTTTTTGATAAAATATACCATCCTCCACAACCAATTTCCTCTGTCCCCAAGGATGTCCGCTATTGTCTTCTCCCTGATTTTGGCCCACTCAACCTACCCTTACGCCGAAAACTTAATAAGCTTTTGAAAAGATTTTACCTACATACCAACTTCAAAATAGTTTTCCTTAACAACTTACATATTGGACAATTTTTCAGAACTAAAGACAGACTCTCACCTGAAATGAGCTGTTCATTTGTCTATAAATTCATTTTCTCCAGGTGCCACCAGGGAATCTACATTGGCAGCACTGTTCGCTCACTTAGGGCTAGGGTCTGTTCTCATCTTGGTATTAGCTCTCGCACTGGCTCCACCTTGACCAATAAAGAAACTTCTCCCATTCGAGATCATTCAATTAAATGTAAGACAGAAATTTCCCACAAAAACTTTCAAATTATAGGACATGCAAAGGACTCCACTTCCCTCCGCATTCTCGAATCATTATTTATAAAACAACTAAATCGCAGTTTAAATTCTGATTCAACTGCTTTTTCCCTTCTCATTTCATAAACCACTTAAAATATTTTCACAACCTACCAATCTTTAATCAATTCCTTCTATAATCTTTCCTCAGTCTCTCCGCTTTTTCCGTCCACTAAAGGTGACTAATATTTTTGTGTACCAATTAATTGACACTAAATATAAAAGCTATAGATATGGATATATCTATAGCTTTTATATTTAGTGTCAAGTTTTCAAATGATTTTTTCACATTTTCAATTTATTAAATAATTTATTACTATTGCTGCTTCATTAAGTGACTAATATCTGTGTCAACCAATAATTGCATCAACTAGTGTTATATTTATCCATATTTAAAGTACCCATAATTGATCCATATCTAATTTCAATAGTTTTCAAACGATTTGTCATAATTTCAATTAACTGAATAATTTACTTCTAATCCTTGTGTGCATTATAATTTTTGTAATTTTAAACGTGTTCTAAATCTCTTATAGACCAGAAGATGGGTAAGATACCCGAAACGTTGTACTTAATTAAATGAGAAATTTTACATATCTCATTTTGGCATTTATCCTCAACCTGAAAATAAGCCTTCTTAGAGGCAAACCTATAGAATATATATATATATATATATATATATATATATATATATATATATATATATATACGAGGTGTCCTAGAAAAAAGTAAACCGTACTTTGAATTAGTATAACTCAAAATTTATTAGAGATTTTAGAGTCTTGCTAAACAAAACAAATTTAAAAACTATTTATCTGTTGATTCTGAAAATTTCATTAAATTCCCTTTTATGATATTAATACATTAATGGGTTTAGTGGAGGCTATCAAAAATATGTTTGCGCAAGGAAGTAAAATAATGAAACTTCGAAGTTAAGATCAACAAATATATTTAAATCCATTTTTAACAATAACACCTCTTCATATGGGTAATAGAAATTCATTTTTTAATTTTCTAAGCACCGTTTCCTTCCACATGTCCTCCATTTTTTTCCAAGCACAGTTGCGCCTTTGATCGCATTGATTGAACAATCTTTTTGATTAGCATGTGATTTTCCTTAAGTCTATTGACTTCACGTGTGATACTATCGCTTAACTGGCTGATGCTTTGTTCTGGAGTAGAATACACTTTATTCTCTTGATATCCTTATAAGAAATAATTGCACAGTGTTAAGTCAGAGGATCTTGGGGGCCATTTAATTGCAGGATTTAGTGCGACAATGCGGTTGTCAAACGTTTCTCTTAGTTTTGTTCTTACATCAAGCTGTCTATGAGCTGGTGCGCCGTCCTGATTCCACCAAATTCTATTGAATTGATTGCCGTGAATCTGCCGGAGTTCGGGGAAGATCCTATTGTCGATCATGCTCAGGTAGGCAGCACCATTCAAGTTATTCTCGTAAAACAATAGGCCGACAAAGTAGCCATTCTCGCATATTCTGATCCACAGAGACACTTTCAGCGGCGCATACGGCCGAATGTGATGGCTATTTACCTTTCCATTCATGAAAAAGGCTGCCTCGTCACGAATGACAATGTTTTCCAAGAAACGAGCATGTTTAAGGAGAAGCTATTCTTCAAATTGTCTACGACGAGGAAAATCAGTTTCAAGAAACTGGTTTCTTGCATGCATCTTATAGGGATGCCATTTTAAGTCATGTTTAATAATGTAGTTAAATAATGACTTTGACAATTGCAACCCATTCTTTCTGACTGATACATGTGGATTTTGAAGAAGTGTCATCGGAACATTTTCGATATTTTCTATTATTCTCATACGACCCGAACGACCTTTGTTTAGATTTAAGCATGTTCCTTCATGTTGGTATTTGTGAACATTTTTCTCGATTGTGGGCGTGCTTGGTGGGTGCCTATCTGGAAATCGTTGTTCAAATAAATCTTGTACTTGTTTAATAAAGCCAGTCTTAATAAAGTTTGTAAATGCGCGTTGATCTTTTGCATAATTAAAAAGGTTCTATGGCAGTAAAATTTTACACAGAAACGCTTTGATTTGCTTAGTAAGCAATAATGACGAGACCAAACCACAGCATGGCTTCAAAAACACTCTAAAATGGCCTAGGCTTCGCTTGAAGAATCGCAAAAGTTACCTAGGCTACCAAGGCTCCCTACGCTTGCCTCTCTTGAAAGTGCACGGTGGCCTAGCATTCCTAGGCTTCGTTTCATTATTTTACTTCCTTGCGCAAACATATTTTTAAAAGCCTCCACTAAACCCATCAGTGTATCAAAATCATAAAAGAAAATTTAATGAAATTTATAGAATCGACAGATAAATAGTTGTTAAATAAAACACCTTTTGCAGGATTTAAAAGTCTCCAATATTTTTTGAGTTATACTAATTCAAATTACAGTTAACTTTTTTCTGGGACACCCTGTATATATATAATATCCAAAAACCCTGTATAAATTTTTTATAACAAACTTTATAACAGGCGAACCCACTAACAGATATAGATGAATTTTATATATTTTTATAGGTAAGTTATACATAAAAGAAAAATTTGATAGTTTAATTTATTTTGACCAACCAAGAACTTAAACTGTTGACCCTTAACATTAACATCAATGCGATACTGCGTTCTTTGATTCACTGATTTTCAGAATTTAACAAAAACTTTTATTGATATATTTATAGAGACTTCTTCAAATATGCTCTTTAATTGTTCGAATGATGTAGGTATTTATTGTATATTTAATAATTTTTTAAAGTTCCCCAATACAAAATGTCAATCGATTTTAAATCTGTTGAACCGCGGTGGATATTCGATTCTATCTCGTCGTTCGATGCATCGATTATGAAATTTTTCATCAAGCTCGTTCTTGACATCGTGATGATGATGGAGAAGTGCTCCATCCTGAATGGAGAAGTAATCTCCGTTTAACCTTTGAACTGCAGGATAACTTTTCTCTGAAGCATGTTAAGGTAACTAACAAACCAAACCTTTGGAAGGAAAACCACACCAGGCAGTAATACCCAGTAAATTTACATGTCGTCACACATAAATGTGTAGATTTTCATTCGTGTGATCAGTGTGTGCAATTATGACGATTATTTATAACATTCATTTTAAATATAGCCTTAGCAGACCACGTAATTTTGTTTTCTAATAAAAATCATTCGCAAGACTGAATTTTGCGTTACGGACTATCCTCATTCAAAGCTTATAATGATCATAGGATGGAAGAGTTTCATTTAGCTGATTCAGAAGTCTGTGGATAATTATTTTACTCTCGTGGGTTAGCAGAGATTAACTTTTTTTATTTTATTATGATTAATATAGTGGGTCGTACGTTCGTACTTTCAGTGTTCGCTTCAGGTTCGATCTCTAAGAGCGCTTTTCTTATTTTTATTCTATTGAATGAATATAAAGGGGAGTTCTCTCTTTAATATACTAAATACTGCCAACGGAACTCGTTCAAGGATAATTTAAACACTTTGACCAAAATAGACCTTTACTGTACATTAATCAACTCATACAAAATTAATATATACACGAACAAAATGCAACTTAAGAATAGTTCTTAATTCCCGTTACCGACACTTGGTTTCTGATTGCTTTTAGGGAGAACAATTTACTCGAAAAAAATTCGTCTCTAAGATATACAAATAATCTACGTTAAACGCACGGGAACATGAAAATAGAATTAATTACTCACATTCGAATCTTGTCCGGAGAGGCGTCGTGAGTGTAGTTTATTTGCTTCTCAATAGAGGGCGTTACTCCTAACGAGTGGTTGACGAGTGACGTCACGCGGAATTATGAGTGGGAGGAGGATGAGAAACCAAAACAAAACACCGATTGAAGAGGCGATGCGTCGAGCGTTTATGACCTTGAAAAGGTTTCTCAGACGAGGCTTGAAGATGGTTATATGATTTTCTATCGATTTGGTTTCGCTGGTAGAGCTTCTCTTTTCGGTGAGAAATCTATCTCGTTTGGGGTGTCAAACTCAGAAAGGGTAAGATTACTTGACGATCTTTGGTAATCAAACTGTGCCGATTATACTTAGTGCAATCTAATATTGCCCCCCAAAATAAAAGTCCTTCTTAACTTGCTAGGGAAATTCTATCCCGGCAAGTGCTTATCGATGTCGTGACGAAACGAAAGTAGTTTTCTTATTCTCCTGAAGAATAGTTTTATACTAGAATTACTCCCTCGATGTAATGGGAGGGGGAGGGAAGCAAAGGGAGACCAGAGGGTGCCCTGGCTTTTAGACGTCTGTTATTTCTCTTCCTAGACATTTTGAACTTAAGAAAACTCGATCTCATGTAGAATCGACAGAAGTGGGTATCAATTCAGCCGTGCTTAGCGTCGTGTAGCTCTGGGAGAGCGTAATACGAGATAAAAAGTTTGAATTTTTGACTTGTTTGTTTATAAATACACTCTCTGAGGGTAAGCCTTTTGAGCAGAAGTCAGGAATAAATGTCTCATAAATTTATCATTTTTATCGAACTTGTATGTTACTGGAGACAAGGTAGAGTGGTTTAGAGAAACCAAGGTGATTTGTTTTCTCTAATTGTTTTTCGTTACCATGAGCAAGACCTCGATATATATATATATATATATATATATATATATATATATATATATATATACACTCGCAACTTCTTGACTCCCTTGGTTAACTCGTATATCTCTACACTTACTTTGCTCCGTTTCACGAGTGCATTGTCTCATATTTGCTTAATGATTGGCTGAATACCTATAACACTTCATCAGAAGTGTTAGCTTCTGTTTACGTCTTTAATCGCACTGTCGGTTGCTTGTACACATCATTCGCAGTATTATATATTTCAACTTTCTCACAAACAAGTGAAATGAGAAGTAGATTTGGAGGATAAATTACAAAAATCGGCCTATTATTGTTGAACCGTGGATATCTTGGGTTTAAATTACGAATTTATTATCTATTTTGGTTGCTAAAAGAATACACCTACAGTTCCATTTTCTATAATTAATTTAGCCAGGCAAGGTTGTTCAAACTTTCGCTGTTGTATCCCCTTGAACTAAAAAATGAAATAAATTTCACCTAAACCTGTTAGTGTAGTCTCGTGTTATAAGGTTTGTAAAAATAACACAAATTTAATCACTTCTATTAGGTCAAGCACATTTTTTCAAATCGATCTTTATATAATTTATTGAGCGGACGATGTTACTATTATTATAATCTTCATCCGCCTGGTAGATAGTCTCTATCTGTCAGTTGGCATACTCGTCCGAAACAACCACCAATTTGCTCGGTCTTCGTATCTTCTTTGCTACTCCACTGCCGTCAGTATTGTTCTCTTTGTATCGGCGCCCTCTCCACATCCTCGATCCCTCTTTTTCTTGGTCGGCTGGTCGCCTTTTTCCTCGAGGTCTCCATAGGAGGTAGTTCTATGGATATCTTTCCTCGTTCATTCTCATTAAATAGCCATAACATCTCAGCTGACTTATCTCTACGATGTTCATTATTGACTCGACGAACAGATCAGCTCTTATCCTCGCATTCTGAACTCGGTCTCTCCTTGTAACTCCCTTGCATCTCGGTGGCTTGAATTTTTATTCTGTTCTGGTGGTTAATGCCCAATTCTCGTTGCCAAATGACACTATTTGTTTAAATATTGTGTTGTAGATTATCATCTTGCTTTCTTTCGGATGTGTTTATCTTTAATTATAACATTAAGTTATCATTATATTTTATTATACGGTTGTTAGTTTCAATTTCTTGAGTATTTCTATCGTCCACCTTCACTCCCAGGTATGTATATTCATTAACCTGATAGATTCTTTTGGTGTCCATGTATACCTCGTATTCTTCAGTTGGTCTACTAACAGGGATGAATTCCATTTTACCCTTATCAGTGTTCATTTACATTCTATTTCTGCTCATACCTCTATAGCAATCCTTTATAAGTTCCTGCAGCTCTAATACATTGTTAGTTACCACAGCTACGTCGTCGGCATAAGCTAGCGTAACTTGCTCATGTCTTCCGATATTTAGATCTTTTATACATTTGTCCATAAATATCACAAGAACCAGTGGTGAGACGAAATCTCTTTGTCATACTCCTGTTGTATGCTGAACCATTCGCTTTCAAAACCACTACCTATGACTTTACTGGTGCACACAGAATACATACCCTTAATGATCCGTATAAGTTTAGGTAGCATAGCATAATAATCATCAGTCAGAATCTCCCACAGTGACTCTCTATCAAACCTTTGAAAGTTTTTTGCAAGTCGATGAATAAGACAAATCTATTTAATCCCAATTTCCAACTCTTTTCCAGTATTATCTTTATTGTGAAGGTCAGATCGGACGTACTTCTGCCAGTTCTAAAGCCATGTTGGGGTTCTCTGATGATGTGTCCTACACAATTTCTTAACCTCTGTTCTATGATGCGTCTATATGTTTTGCCTGTGAGCGACAGTAGCGATATGCCTCTGTAATATTTGCATGAAACTTTAGCTCCCTTTTTCTATATTGGGCATAGGACTCATTTTTGCCAGTCCTCATGAATTTGCTCCGTGACATACGCCTTATTATAATAACAATAATAGAATAGTATATAATATAATAATATACAATAATATTATAACATAATAATAATTATTATTATAATAATAGCTTACAAAAAGTTATTATAGTGACGTCACATTGTCAACATATTTTCGACCTAGCTTACTTCGTCAGCTTTTCGCCCATTTGTCTCTGATTCAGATTGGAGAGCTTGGCGTAATGACTTATAGTAGATGAAAAATGTAATTCGAAGACCTTGTAAAAGAGATTCACAATGACACGATTCGTGCTTTGGAAATATTTTGAAACAAGTTGTAAATCTAAAAATTACTTAGAAATCATTTGCGGAATAGAAGTTTTTTTGCGAAGTGTGGGCCCATTGGCTCACTCAACATTACTCTATTGGTACCACAAAAAGGCATCGTAAAATAGACATGGGTTATTATTTGATAGAGACCGAAATGATAAATAGCAAGATACTACGAGTTGCTAAGAAAAAATAATGGGGTGGGAGAAACCTCCTCGTTGTTAAATACAAAAGGTTTGTATAGTTTCCCAAACTGGTACTCTGAGATTCAACGAAAAATGAAATGATTAAATCTACTTCTTAGGTTATCGTTAATTAGGTTAGTTCAAGTTATTTTTCTTGATTTAATTTAGGTTATTTATCAAAATCTGTTGTTCTTTTTTTCCGGTCGTCGGACGAATTGCGGCAAAATCGAAGGTTACTTTGATTTCGATGGCAAAATTAATGAAACGTACAAAAAGGTTATTAAGGTAAAGTAAATAAACACACATATATATGTATATTTATTAGGGTGTTTCTCAGGTATAGGGGTGTAATATTAAATAAGGTATTCCATTCCCAAAAAGGCGCTGGAATTAAGTCTTTCTGAATCTTGGTTCACTTTTAATAATAAAGTTTACTGCCAGATCGATGGTGTTGCAATGGGTTCTCCAATGGGACCACTTGCAGCTGACTTTTTTATGACACATCTCGAAGATCAAATGTTTTCCACTAGTTTAGGTTACAAACCCTCCTTCTACCGCCGTTTTGTTGATGATTCCTTGGCAATTTTTAATAATCCTGCACATAGCCAACTTTTCTTTAATTTTTTG
This sequence comes from Ceratothoa steindachneri, assembly GCA_963969495.1. NCBI lineage: Eukaryota > Metazoa > Arthropoda > Malacostraca > Isopoda > Cymothoidae > Ceratothoa > Ceratothoa steindachneri. The sequence continues at coordinate 54,231,296 of OZ018332.1, forward strand.
AACACTTTACACCCTAACATCAAATTCACCATGGAAGTGGAGTCAAAGGATAAGATGCCCTTTCTTGACCTTTTAATTAACGGAGATAATGACCAACGAAAAATTCAAACAACCATTTACCGAAAAAAACTTTCACAGGACTAGGTTTGAAGTACTTTAGTTTTTGTGATTTCGGATATAAAATATCCACAGTAATACTTTAATACATTGAAGTTTCTCGCTATCATCCACTTACCAATCAATCCATAATGAATTTATTTTTCTTAGGAAGTATTTTATAAAGAATTTATTTCCTTCTGACCTATATGATAGAGTTTTAAAAAAGCTATTTGATAATCTCATTGACCCCCCTCAACCCTGCATAGAAGTTCCTAAAATGCCTATATATTTACTAATTTCAGAGATGGGTTTTGTAAAGGATATTTTTAAAAGAAAAATCCTATTTATTTTTAAAAGATATTTTCCCCAAATCAACCCAGAAATAGTTTTTATAAACAAACTATCGATAGGACTTTTCTTTAACAGTAAAGATCCTATCTCTTTGGAGTTCCGCAGTGATAATGTCTATTTATTTAAATGTCCCAGTTGTACTGGAGCCTCTTACATTGGCAGCACTGTAAGGGCTCTTGGAGCTAGGTTCTCTGCTCATATGAGGATTAGTTGGCGCACAAACAAAATATTAAATCAAAAGGAAAAGTCATTTATTAGGGAACACACCATAAGCTGTAAAACGGACATTTCTATTAAGATTTTTAAAGTATTAGCCTTTAACAACAACAAACATTGCCTAAGAACCCTCAAATCTCTATATATAAAACACTACAAACCTACACTCAATAAAGATTTAAGTGCAATATCATTATTAATTAACTAATTTTAACTACAGTTTGTTAGTTGGTTTGCCTTTTAATAAACCAACCGTCAATGTAACCTATAAATACTAGCCCTTTGTTAAACCCACCATTCACTCTCTAGGATGGATCCGCTTTAGTAAGTACCCTAATTTACCGTTTTTATATTAAATGTTTTTTAACTCTTATAGTCTATACAAAATTAAAAACAAAGTTTAAATTTATTATTTTTAAATAATGCCAGGTCAATTTCTCTCATAGTTTGTTATTTAATTTCTGCAATAATCCTTAAATTTACTAACTAATTTTTGAGTCAGTCTTAAAGCAAATTTAACTGTTGCCAAGTCATATTTAATTTAACTTATAGTACTTTTTACTGATATTTTGTAATTGGTCACCTTTTAAAATAATGTCTTGTTGACCTTTTCAAGTTTTCTTCATATATATTAACTTTGTAAACTTATTCTAGCCTGAAGATGAAAACTTGGAGTTTTCGAAACGTAGTGAAAAATGAAAAGATGCTACATTCGTTTCTCGTGGCTCTGGGATTTATCCTTAATATATATATATATATATATATATATATATATATATATATATATATATATATATATATGAATAACGTTACAGCCACGAGGAAAATGAAACAACGGAGAACTGCGAGGCCTTTCGACTAATGGTCCTTTACTAAGCAGACCTAAAGACAAGGAAAAAGAGAAAGATATTTATACACCTGATTAATGAAAATATGGGATATAAAGATTAAAAGGAGTGGGATTAGCAGATACCTCGAACAATCCTATTAACGAGATGAGCCGTCAGGGTTAAAAAAAACCCCCCAAAAACCGTAACTTTTTTCTTTCTTTTTTTTAACCCTGACGGCTCATCTCGTTAATAGGATTGTTCCAGGTATCTGCTAATCCCACCCCTTTTAATCTTTATATCCCATTTTTGATAAAATGGCTTATCCTTAAGGGGAGCAACAAATATTAAATAAGAAAATAGTTATTATAATATCATCAATGAGAGCTAGGAAGAAATGGAATAAAAATACTCGCTCGTTTAGAATGGGTAGATAATGTTGAATATTTTACGATGTATCTAATCATCATCATCACTAACTCTACAATTTAAGAAGGGGATTTTTGAGTATTTGAATAATAATTTCATCTTAGTTTGGTTATGACTTATGTTTTTTTATTAAAGTTTTTCTAATCATTCTTTTATAATATCAAAAAACAAAATGGTGAAGTTCAAAAATAAATATAAGTATCGAATTTTTGTGAAATCTTTAAAAAAGAATTGCAAATGGTGAAGTTCCGAAAATTTATTTTTATATATCTTCTTTTAGAAGTATATTTTCGCAACATGATATTTTAAAGGGGGAAAATTTAGTATAGAATTCCTTTTTAAAATTATTATTATTGGCGAAGTTCAAAAAATTTATAAAAAATTAACCATGGCTGCTTTTTTATCGATTTTAAATTTTAATCTTAGTAGCGAAGCCATTGGTTCTTAGTTCTATAAGGAAAAGACTGAGTGGAAATATTACTAAAATTACAACTATGACATGATTTAGGAAAAATATAAGGTCTAATTTGGAGTAATAATTAGACATGTTTGAAATATAGCCTCGAGGGAGAGATATATTTGGGTCCCGTCTTACAATAAAATTAGTTGAAATTATGGCAATGATAAGATGCCATCGTCAGCATCATTTTTCCTTTCCATGTCATTGCTAGGCGAAAGCCTTTCCGCAAGCTTTTACTTGAACACTCGAGTTCGCCACGTTACTCCTGCCATATATCGATTTCATATTTACACCTGTGAGCTCGTCTTCGGCGTGGCTTTATGTATGAAAATTGAAGATTAGGATTTGTTATGTCGCACCTTATCGTTTCTTATCCATGTATTGTATTTATTACGGGTTTCTGCGGGCTGTTCCTGGCGTAACATTCCATGTTTCTTTGAGATACCCGAGTTTCGGCAAGATTTTTACCTTTCGTGTACAGTTGCTCAAATTTGTCATGTCACATTTTTTAAAATGTTTCGGACAAAGGTAAGTTAACTATGATATAATTATATGTTCAATAAATCCTCAAATAGTTTTGAATAACTTCCGATATTCTTTGTACAAGTGTTATTTGCATAAATTAAAAGTGCTAAAATTCATTTAAATACCATCTGGGAGGAATGGGGGACATAAAACATGTCACTTCTGCAGAGGTTTATGTTTCTTTTCACTGTCGAGGTATTTTTATTCTTCTACGGATTCGATTTTGTACTGATCGGACTCCCCCATTACCTCGACTAAAAGAGATTGGCGTTGGTTAAGTGATTAACGTTGTTTGCTTGTGTACAAGATATGACAAATGATTATTTGCGGATTTCGAAAAAACTTTGTGGAGTAGGAGGGGGGGTTAGATCCAGACAGAACTGATAAGATTTATTGGTGGATAAGTAACAAGAGAAAAATAATCAATAGCTTTAGCAACGGAGATTGTAGTATGTGATGTAAATTTATCTCATAAATTTGATAAACACAGTTATTAACGTAGATTTGAAGATCTATTGGGCCTTTCTTCAAGGTATAATGAATTGACAGGCTTAGAGTCTCAACTGGATGGAGGTAAGATTAAAAGTGGTAAGCTCGTACTGGAAATCGTATACCTAATTTCTTCCCTCAAGCGTGCTCAGAAAACTGTCTGTGTGAGGGTAAAAAACGTCTAACCATTGGCGATAGTTCAACCTTGCTACGCTATACGAACTTTAATATATTAGTGAGAGTACCATAGATCAATGCTAGAGCTAAACGTTATATCATTCTGTTGTATATAAAATATTCAACATATAATTTTGCAAGTAAGGAGCAGTTACCCGTTCCGAGGTGAAATGCTACAAGTACCTTAAAATTCCCGGGAACATACACTCCCCCCGGCCCGATACGCTCCTGTCTCAACATATAAAAAACCCTACTTGACTTTAAACATATTAAAATAATTCAAGTCGACTTTTGAAAGATTTCGCTTGATCAATTAATATTTATATGAGAGAGCAACCAATATATAATCAACTAGGAGTCATGCAAACACTTGCATTCAAAGTTTTTATAGAGACGCTAGTCTATTTTTCACAACTGTTTTGACCGGAAGTCACAACCATACCACTACAGATGACATTTAAGGTGCATTGTCTAGGATACTTAACCACGATGAAAACCAATAGTTTCGTAGGCATTACCATTCTAACCCTAAAAAGACGCCTTAAAAGACGGGCTTTAATTGGTATCACCGAATGAAGGAACGTGGTTAGTATTACGCTATTTAATATAAAATCTCGTCTAATATATGTTTGAACTAAGACTACAAAGCTTTACTAAATAAAAATTAGATTATCTACCCACAGTTAGGGTGCGACAAGTCATAAAAACTACTGTATCTATTGGTTGGATCGCAACATATAAATAGATCAGCAGATAATAAGCCTGGACCATACCAGAACTAGCTCAATTCTAATAACTATCAGTAAGATAGTTATCCTAGTAATTTGTCCCAAAATAATGGAACAATATCTACCTCAATATTAGAATTGTGCAACACATCGAAGAGTGGGATCTGTAAATATAGAACAAAAATAAACTTTATAAGATTGAAGACACATAAAAAAATGGGAAGAGATCAGACATTTTTCCAACTTATGAACCAAAACTTTAAAGAAAGTAGACTTCGAAAGCAAGGAGCGCACTGGAAAGGATATATATGAGACAAGAAGTCATAAACCGGAAGAATGGATCTATAAAGCTGAGAGAGTGCTATTCAATGTACCAGACGCCGCGCCAGTTGATGGATAAAATACACCTTCTGCAGAGGAGCATCGAATAAGGATGAACTTAATACATGTGACTGCAGTGGATTGCTTTCTTAAATGCACAGATATGTTGAAACGATAAAATATACATTGGAAATAGCACAGATTATAGAATTCATAGGTGACTTAGCTAACAAAGAGAATGTTAAACGCAGAAACGGAGCATTTTTGAAATTTGGGGAACCACAAAATTGGATAATATTGAGTTCTAAGGGAGAGGAAATGAGGAAAGTGTCCTAGAGTCTACTGATACTGTAAAGGAAAGTCATTTATTTACAGTGTGAATATTTAATTAAACTTTTTAACGAGAAAAGTAATCAATATTTTTTTAATATCCCAATACAAAATCTGTGAAACTTATACAACTGAATTTATGCCAAAATTTAATATTACTTCTGTTTTGGGATAATTGTTGGCTACTAATGTGAATTTTAGATAAAGAAGTATTGCTCTAGGTCATAATTTCAAGGGTTCTAAAAGCGATTGTAAATTAACTGCGAAATATGAATTTAAAAAAGGCTCCAATCATAGCTTAGTAGATAAGAGGTTTGCAAATGATGGTGCTGAGCGCTAATAGGTCTCCCCTAAAAGGTAGAACCTCGATTGCAAGGGTAAAATGATGTGTCTAGAGAAAGAATCAGATCTGGCGTTCGAAATTTGGGTATAAATGGCATTGTGTGGAGATAAATGGCAAGTGGGGTTAGTAGAAAACCAAGAATACTTTTAAACATAATATATTATCTGTCCATGTATTGTAAAATAAGTATCTTAACGAAAAAAGCGAGAATATTTTGGTCATTATAGTTCCAAAACTGCTAATGGAGTTTCCAGATTCTATTAAGGATAGGACGTAATCTTAATACATAAGATTCATTGCGAGTTTAAGTCAAATACAGCTTCCGTTTACAGTCCAAACCAAATGTTTTGAGTATAATATATATTTTTTTCATTCGCTTTTACAATTTACGTGATAGGAATAATTATTATAATATTAAATTATCGGAGGTTTATTAAAAAGTCAGTATTTAAAAAATAATAAGAAGAAAACCGCATTCCTTCTCCAACTCTAAAATCGCGCTTGGGCATGTTTGTGTAGGAGGTGAGTTTCAGTCCTTGGTGAGTTTCTACTTAATCCAAAATATTGGTTATATTATTATAGTGTGTAATTATAATCTATTTTGTAATATTTTATGGTAAAAATAAAATTTTAATCTTTTTCAATTCAAAAAATAGCTGTTTACAAATAAAACCGTGCAATCATTATTGCTCTACAAGAAAGTGGTCTAAAATGCAAGGAGATAGTTGATATGGGTGTTGCATCAAGGAACACCATCTTTAGGATCAATAATAACTTTAAAAAGACTGGTTACACTTCAGTGAACACGACCTTTTGACGCCCAAGTGCTTCTAATTTACGCCAAGCTTGCTTCCTTGTAAAGTCCCAGCTCAAAGATCGGGTTTTTTCCAGTGCCGAGCTTGTTTACGATTGATAAGAAGCAAGTATGAATACCTTAGCGCGCATAGAGAGGTGTAGACTTTTCGAAAAGAGTTTCAAATCTAGAAGGGCTACGAAGAAGCCTCATCTCATCAAGAAGAACTTTATGGACGAGCTCCATTTTTATAGCAAGTATAAATAATGCAATGGGGAAGAATGGAGCAAAATAAAATTCTCTGATGAGACTACCTTCGGTTTGTTTGGAACTTCTGGATTATCTGGTATTGCTCACACGGTGAAGTATCCTGCAACTCTACATCTCTGGAGTTGCAGCTCATCTAAGAGAATTAGAGTTCTAACAATTTTGCCCAAAGAACACTGCCATGATCTAAAAATGGTACCAAAAGTACATCATCAGCACATTTTTCACGAGTTTAGAACCAATTTGGGCTTGTATCTCTTTTTTCTAGGAGCATGAGGGTGCATCTTCTCAGAAAGCAAAATCTAAACTATATTCATTGGTAGAAAATAACATCGAATCTTTGGACATTGGCCCGAAAATTTACCAGATTTGAGCCCAATACAGAATTTGAAAGACATAATCAGACTGACGGTTGATAAACAGAAACCACCTGATTTAATTTTCAGCAGTTACGAGTTCTTATTGAACAAAAATGGAGCAAAATCATTTTTAATTAGTTAAATTTTTGTGTTAATTATTTTTTAAATAGATATTTTTTAAAACATCTAAATACCAATTTAAATATTTATTAACTCCTCTAAATGGTCAATGTTTTATAGGCAATGAAAGTTTCTCTAATCTATCTAACCATTAGAATAGATCTAATAACTGTGTAGGGGAATCGACCCTCTCCCTCTTCTCTCAGTTGAGACACGGGACGTTGACCACAAAAAATCCAGGCTGTGTCGGCACCTTGGGTCAATCTCGTAACCACAGCGCCTTGCCCCTCGTCCCTATGAAATGCAGAACGGTTAAAACTGCAAGACCTCCCTTATGAGTGTGTATTCAATTTTACCTCAAGTACGAAATTCGAGACGCGTTTTGCTCAAGCTTGAAGGCCCATCTAGAACAGAGGTAATACGGCATGAGAAAAACCGTTGAAGTAAGAACTATTCTGCGGCCAGTCCACAAGCCTCCCCCCCTCCTACTCCTACCACAGTAGGGTAACGATGTATAAATACCAAAAACTAGGGGAAAACAAGGTAGATTCGGTTAGTCATCAAGGCGTCGAAGTTATTGGCAAGAGGCCCGGGCTACCCAAGAGAAGAGACTAAGAAGCAGCTCATACTCGAGCTAGTTCCTGGTTATCAAACCGAACTTTAAGTTAACTTGTTCACTTCAACTTATTCTCGTTAGAGAAACTCGCATCCTCTATCCTGGTGTATCACAAAGCACTGAGATAGGCTTTGCTCTTGAGGAAAACTGGAACTAAGAAGAAGCTCATTTTCGAGCTAGTTCCTGGTTACAAAACCGAACTTTAAGTTAACTTGTCCAAGTTCAACTTAGTCTCGTCAGAGAACCCACCCCCAATACCCTGGTGTAGAAGAACACACGGAGATAGTCCTTGCCCTTAAGAAATTCCCAAACGAAGAAGAAAAAGCAACTTCTCGAGCCCGTTTCCAGTTGGTCACACCGAACGTAAAGTTAACTGGGTTTTAGAACCAAGTTCAACTTACTCTCTTCAGAAGGACTCCTCCTATTCTGGTGCATTCTAAAGCACAGGGATAGTCCTCGCCATTGAAGAAGACATTCCAGAGTCCACTCCCTCCAGCACTTCCCTGAGTCAAAGTATTCAAGCCTTAGTGCATCGCTAGACAGTGCGAATTACTCTCCAGAGTAATCAGAAGAAGAGAAAGAAACATTCTTTCACCATCCCGTGGTGATATCCATTCCTGCCGAAGGCGTGTGTCTCCTCAGCTGCTACACTCGCCAAAGTCCTTTGCGGCTTTCAAGTTATTCGTCCGCAAACTCCATCTGGCCGGTCGGCACGCGTCTTGGAGACAATAACATTCCCGAGATAAAGTAGATCATTGAGTTCAAGGTCAGACTCAACCCCGTTCCAAGGGGTATCCACAAAGTTATTTCCGGCCGGCAAAGGCCGTTAGCATTTGTTTTTTTTTAAATTGAAGTCAGTGGTAGGTCAACCATCACTATAATGTCAAGTTAGAAAGCCTGACTTAGAAATTATTGAAGTCCTTACCGTGTATTTAGTTCGTAATATTTCTGTGGTTCATGTTTATTTTTTGTTTTTGTGTTTTAATTAAAGTTTTAGTTTGTCTTAACAAATTTTTTTTATTCTATCCTCGAATCGCTACGATGGCACAAGGAACCCTAAAGTTTAAATGAGTCAAGACCCTAGATAATAATAATCAAACATATATAGCACTCTTAGAGAGTTATAACGTTAGTCAAGGAGTCTTCTTTTTTTTAGTACGTAAACAACCTATACGTACCAACTCCTTCCATCATTCGGCCCTTCCTATACCACAACATAAATATTTGGTTTCAGGTGCGTGGGGTCCTTCCGATACTATGACATAAATACTTGGTGAGAGGTTTTATGGGTATTGAAAGAACTCACTAGAATTTGTCTTGTATCCCTTTAGAAAGAGTAAAGGTGTGCCAAGCATTCGAGGAAAGATGAATACATAGCAAGATCGTTAGATAAATTTCCCACGATAGCCTGGCAAGGTTATTAATTAATTTGTTGATGGAGTGGTATTCCAATCACCCAAGTTTTACGAGTAAGGGAGGTTAGGCAGCCCACTACCTGGTGAGTTGTTGCATAAGTACCTTTAGCATATCGGTGAGGTTTTGGACGAAGAGACAAACACAAAATAAATTCGGTTGATAGAATATACCAACAAGTCCAAATGCTGGGACTTGAAGTCGACGATATGGATGCCTACGCCCTGTCAGAACTGAAAATTGAAATAAGAGATAAAACAATAGATTGGAACATAGAAATCAAAGAAAGAAGAAGAGAGTGGAAAAGAAAAGACGAAGAGGCAAGAATACAGTGGGATGTAGAAGCCGAAGAAAGGAGAATACCGAGGGGAAGTAAAACAAACGGAAGAATAATACAGTTGAAAAGAGAAACAAAATAAATAAGAATACAGAGGGGAAGAGAACTAGCGCAAGCGGAAAGAGAAGCCGAGAAAAGCAGAATAAAGAGAAAAATAGAAGTAGAAGAAAGAAAAATAAAGATAAAAAGGAAAGTAGAAGAAAAAAGAATACAGATGGAAAGAGAAATAGCGAAAGCTGAAAGAGAAAGAGAGAAGAAAAAGAAAGATTGCTCGCACATGTAAGGGCATCTATCGAGTATCAGATGAAGGTCGAGGCCGTTTTAGCCCGGCCTAGACCTAGGAAAGTACCATCGATGAAAACCCAGCTAAATGGGGTGACGATGGAGCAAGATGGAGGTGTCAATGTGTACACCCAGGTAAACCAAGTCAGATGGTAAACGCGTAAAAGGAGTAGCCCTTAACCCAAGTAGTCTTCCCCCAGAACGGAACAACCAAGGAGTTACCACTAAAACTCCAAGTCGTCGTGAGCGCTACGCCCATTAACGACCCGGCAAGGAAAGTTTTTTCGACCCCTGGATATCGCACCCAGACACGCTCTCCCTGTTTACCTTGTTAAATGAGGACTATGGGATTCACGCTCCCATCATTAAAGCAACTCTGCAACAGGCCGCTCTAGTCATGAGGGTCAATCTAAAATTATTCAAGTACCATAAGAAGGGTAATTCGCATAGTTTGGAGTACCACTGCCATTTTCTGACTTACTTGAGTAGGCTCAATAATTCGAACAGCCGACTCAGGCGCGGTAAGATAATGGTCATAGAGGACCACTTTAATATTAGCTACATCAAAGGGGCCGATAAAGTAAAGCCACTCTATAAGCTGAGTCGAAATACCATTGAGGGTTGTTTCAGCATCTAGTTAGAGTGAAACCATGTTTTCATTTGTTTTTTTGTGTTAGTAGTCATCGTTAGGATTTAAGTTCTTAAAAATTTAGAAATGTAAGGAAGTAGCTTGTTTTTGTTTTTGTTGCGTGTAATCAATGAATTAGGTTTTTGTTTTGTCTGAAGGTTAAGGTGTGTTGTGAGTATGTTAAATTGTATTGTGAAACATACCCACAGTAGGCTCGCGAAGTCTATTTCGATCCCATGCCTTTGTACACGCGCGCGTGTGAGCCAAAGTTTTAAGAAACGTAAGTTAAGAGTTGAGTTGACTACAGTTAGTCCTGATAATCAAAAGAAGATTCAAAGACATGCAATTTTTCTTTGATTGACTAGATTGAGTTGGTTGTTTTGTGGTTCACTGGAGTCTTCCTATTAAGTTCTTCGAAGGGAGGTTTGAAAGAAAATCGACCCTCTCCCTCCTTTCTCAGTTGAGACACGGGACTTTGACCACAAAACATCCGGGCCGTGTTGGCACCTTGGGTCAATCTTGTAACCACAGCCTCTCGCCCCTTGTCCCTATGAAATGCAGAACGGCTAAAACTGCAAGACCTCCCTTATGAGTGTGTTTTCAATTTTACCTCAAGTATAAAATTCGAAACGCGTTTCGCTCAAGCTTGAAGGCCCATCTAGACCAGAGGTAAGACGGCCTGAGAAAAACTGTTGAGTAAGAACTATCCTGCAGCCAGTCCACAAGCCTCCCCCCCTCCTCCTAGCTCTACCACAGTGGGGTGACGAGGTATAAATACCAAACACTAGGGGAAAACAAGGTAGATTCGGTTAGTCATCAAGGCGTCGAAATTATTGGCAAGAGGCCCGGGCTACCCAAGAGAAGAGACTAAGAAGCAGCTCATACTCGAGCTAGTTCCTGGTTATCAAACCGAACTTTAAGTTAAGTTGTTCAAGTTCAACTTATTCTCGTCAGAGAAACTCCCCCCTCTATCCTGGTGTATCACAAAGCACTGAGATAGGCTTCGCCCTTGAGGAAAACTGGAACTAAGAAGAAGCTCATTTTCGAGCTAGTTCCTGGTTACAAAACCGAACTTTAAGTTAACTTGTCCAAGTTCAACTTAGTATCGTCAGAGAACGCCCCTCATCTATCCTGGTTTACCACAACGAACCGAGATTGTCCTCGATCTTGAGGAATTCCAAAACGAAGAAGAAAAAGCTCCTCCTCGAGCCCGTTTCTAGGTGGTCACACCGAACGTAAAGTTAACTGGGTTTAAGAACCAGGTTTAACATACTCTAGTTAGTGACCCCTCCTATCCTGGTGCATCCTAAAGCACAGCGATAATGCTCGTCGTTGAAGAAGACATTCCCGATTCCACTTTCTCCAGCACTCCCCTGAGTCAAACTCTTTATCCTTAGTACATCGCTAAACAGTGCGAATTACTGCTTAGAGTAATCCGAAGAGGAGAAAATAACATTCCACCACTTTCCTGTGGTGATTTCCCTTCCTGACGAAGGCGTGTGGCTCCTCAGCTGCTACACTCGCCAAAGTCCTTTGCGGCTTTTAAGTTATTCGTCCGCAAACTCCATCTGGCCGGTCGGCACGCGTCTTGGAGACAATAACATTCCCGAGATAAAGTAGCTCATTGAGTTCAAGGTCAGACTCAAACCCGTTCCAAGGGGTATCCACAAAGGTATTTCCGGCTGGCAAAGGCCGTTAGCATTTGTTTTTTTAAATTGAAGTCAGTGGTAGGTCAACCATCACTATAATGTCAAGTAGGTCAAGTTAGAAAGCCTGAATTAGAAATTATTGAAGTCCTTACCGTGTATTTAGTTCGTAATATTTCTGTGGTTCATGTTTATTTTTTGTTTTTGTGTTTTAATTAAAGTTTTAGTTTGTCTTAACAAATTTTTTTTATTCTATCCTCGAATCGCTACGTTGGCACAAGGAACCTTAAAGTATAAATGAGTCAAGATTCTAGATAATAATAATAAAACATATATAGCACTCTTAGAGAGGTATAACGTTAGTCAAGAAGTTTTCTTTTTTTTTAGTAAGTAAACAACTCATACGTACCAACTCCTTCCATCCCTCGGTCCTTCCTATACCACGACAAACTGAAGTGATTGATTGTATAGTGCGAAAAAAACATTTCAAGAAAAGTCCGAAAGTTCATTCGAACTCGAAACTTTTCTCCTTTTAAAAAACTGTCAGACCAAAGAAACCAAGTTTATAAGAAGGTTGGTGGTATCTTTAAATGGTGAGCTCACAAGTCTCCTGCTCACCTCAGAAATTATTAACATATTGTTTTAATGTAAATATTGAGATCTGAACGGCTAGTGGCGCATACAAAATGACGAATAAATATATCAAGATTTTATGAAGTACGTCACTTCAAATATCAGAATCACAAAGCCAACATCTAGGTCTAATATTAGAGGCTATAGGAAACAAAATATTTACTTAATCTCAGTTAGGAAAAAGGTTTATAATGGTAGTTTAACTGATGTTTAAGGAGAGACTATTCTCAAATGTACAATACTTCATGAATTTCTAACTCTTTTCACAGATGGAAGAGAAATTTGAAGTTTGCAATCGATTTGGTAGACATTCAACTTACATTAAAGAAGGAAATACCAATTATTTGACAGCACCTCTTTGAGAATATTGTCCCTATAATGTCGAAGTATTAATACGAAAATAACTTTTGAGCATGGGGTGCCAAAACTGTTGCACGAACTCAAATGAAAACTAGCTCCACTCTCTTAATGCAGATTTCTTTCAAAATATGGCTTGCTAATCTTTATAAATTTTGCCAAGAATTATTACTAGTGAGGAAACAAAAATAAAAGCAAAGGATGATATACCTAAAATACTTTGGGGTTTAAACATAGCAGCATATCGTTAGAGATTTTTGATTGGATAAAGCCAGGTGCTGTAGCTAAATGAAGAAATTCAAAAGTGTATAAGTAACCAATGTTATATAATTATAAAACATAGTAATACTATTAACAAACTGACCGTTATAATTGTAATCGTCAGAATGTGGAACGTAATCGAAGGATAACTAAAATTAAATATTAAAATGATTTAGCGATGTGTATAACAAGACCTAAGATAATATAAATAAGAAAATAAGAGGAAATAAATCTAACAGTGGATGTGTCTCCTTGAAGGTTCTGATGGTTGGTTTAAGCACGAACAGGACCATATAGTTAGGGCATTAAATTAATAGTTTGAAATTTTCTTCAATGTCAAAGACAAAATAAATTTAATTACTATTCCTGACAAGAATAATTTGGAAAATGCAGGAGCTTTAATCTTCAGGAATTAAAAATCGAAATAAGAAAAATCATTTGAATGATTTTTATTCTATCATTTAATGAAGGTATACTATCTCTTAGGTAATGTAAACAGGGCAATGTGAGCAATAATTTTCAATAAAAAGGATTAAAAATAATCCTGCCAATTATCGTACCATTTCACTAACTTCAGTTATTGGAAAATTTCTTAAGTCTATTTTTAGAGATCGAATCTTGATACGCAGCAATGCCTTAATTACAACCGCTCGTGTTTAAGTAATTTGCGTGGTTTTCCCAAAAGAGTCACAACCGGAACAACCTAAACTTTATAAATACTTTATATAGATGCTCACAAACGTTTGCTACTCCACCGAATAAAAAACTTTAGATAATATCAAAAGCGCATGGTTTAGTAAGCAAATGGATGGGGTTAACTCAAGCTGTCAATTAGTTTTGTGGGGTCCCTCATGGATCCGTTCTTGAAGCGCTTTACTGAAAATGTATTCTAATGACCTTTACAATTAATACATATCAAAATGAAAAAATTGTGCGTGATAAAAAATTTGCTAAGGGGGCCAAATATCTCATGCGACTTTTAAAATTTCCTAAACAACTTAGAGAGAGTAGTGCAATGGACTGACAAGTTGTAGATAAGAATAAATATGTGACAATCAATGCACGTATGTTACAAAAACACTAAGTAAGGGTGAAAGCATGAGTGGTGGTCCTAATTTAAATGTGGCTAGGATTTAAAAGGTTTGGGGTAACTAAATTCGAGCGACCTAAAAGAATTCTAATGTATAGTAGCATCTCTTAAAGCAAAAATTGCTATGTTCTAAATTTAGTGGCAGCTCGTAGCTAAAATTAGTGAGGGTGCTACATCAGAATTTTTTAGCATTGTTTTAATATTGTGTAAAAGGAAATAAACATCTATAAACAAATTATAGATAAACTTGATAAAATCCTACACAGAAGAAAATTAAACATTTTTTTACTTATTAATAGCCCTCAATTGTTACAGTTCGAAATTGAAATTTATTCTTGTTTTAATTTATGCGAAAAGATTAATTATTTTCTCATTGATCTCTAGAGGACTGAGGAGTTTTTTTCCATTGAAAGCACTACAAGTGTATTTAGTCTTTCAGAATTCATTTTGCTCCTAATAAAAGTTTTTATTCTTTTCAGTGTTGAAAAGCAGCGTTCTGCTTCTGATGTAGTAATGGGAATTATCAAGAGGATTTTTATCAATTTCGTAATTTCAGTAAGAACATCATCTAGATTATTTTCCAAGATAAATTTCAGCAGCTCAATTAATTAATAAAATAACCGAAAAATATCAATTAAATGGTATACTATATCACATTCAAGAATATAAACACGTTTTTAAGCACAACAGTTGTGAAGTCAAAAAGAAACACTAACTTCCACCAGCACACCAGAGTCGGCACTGCGTGAGCCATGGTACTCTCTTTTCCTAGCGTGCAGCTTCCTATTTTGTACATGTGAGTATGCGCACAACAGCCAAACACCGTGTCACTGGAGCTGTGAAGCGCACAGTTCTTTACAAGGAATTTTGTATTTTCTCCATAAACTAGGGGATGGCTACTGACATTAAGCTTAAGGAGTATTTAATGTACAAATATAAATAAAGAATTAAAAGTAAAACGGAGTCATTATATAAAATACTATGGATAATATCGAGTGCCTATACACGGACCACCCCTGGCTCTTCTTCATATTTGCTGGGCGAACTTATCCCCCCACTCCCATATTCATTGAGAATTTTTCATTTTTGTGTTTTGGTTATTTTTATACTAGAGTTTTTAGTACAATTATTTAGCTTTATTATTGCTTTAAAATGGGGTGAGTTTCTTTCTCAGGGTTCTACTAAAGAGTTTCCTTCCTCTGTGAGGAATGTATGAACACACCGAAGGTTGTGGCGGTAATGTTGGGAGCCGACCACCCTTACTAAAATCAGGTACAGAGACCAAAATCTATAGTTATAATATAATTATCTTTACATAAGAGGATGTTAAAAGCACTGACGGATAATACTTATTACAAATTGTAGGATTTACCTCAATTATAATATTATACTCTTAAGTCAGAATTGATTTAAGAAATCCAAGATTTTAGCTAAGATGTAATTTTGCGTTAATGCAGGTTTGGAAAAAGTACATTGTTGGGGTAATTAAAGTTTATGGACTCGTTATTCCTAAGAAAACGACAGTTCCAACCTCTATGAATTTTGGAATATCGATGCTAGGAGAGCATATGTTGAAGAAAATCATCGATGCACCCTGTCTACCATATTAGAGAGACAAAACTAGTTAGGATCAATTTAAACAATCTAGAAAGTCCACCTTGACAAAAAGATGACCCTTTCTTCGGCGTGACTGGGTGTGTTTGTTTGAAACAAGGTTATAATTTGTTTCTACCAACTTTATATGTTTTTATAGACGAATATGCTATTTAACTGCAGGTTAAAGATCAAAGACCAGTTGTTGTAGATTGATAAATTTTTACAAAATATTATTCATATGGCCTTAAACTATTTCCTTTCCTCAAGATATCTTCAGACGGAAATCGTGAATGCAATAGAGCCTGGTTGGCAAACTTCAGTCAAGCTAAGATGTTCTGCTTTTTTGTTCAATTAAAAAAAGAAATAAATAAAACAATAGCAAGTCAAAATACCTATAAATTTATTTAACTTGCAGGCATATTGGATATTATAAAATAGTAAAAAAATGTGCTGTCAAAATCCCCTTTCACCAATTATATCGACAAAAAACTCAGTTTATTCCTACACCAAATATAAAAGGTACAAAAGAAGAAACATTTTCTGAGACTATTAATCATTAGTTTGTATATCAGTTGTGTCGAGATATTTTCGAGATATCTGCCATAAATCTTCAAACTAACTGCAATATATCTGTCGAGAGTTCTCCAAAGCTTGTATCATTTAATAGATAATTCTACCATTGATCTAGTTAAGATTTGTGCAAATATTTTGCGATGCTCAATTTCAGATAAATCTTAGAGTCATTCACCCTCTATAGCAAGCTTATTCGTGGATTGGTAGCATTTGTATTTACTCCAAAACAAAGTGAACACCAACGAGATAATCCCTTTGAGAAGTTCTATGAAGAAGGGAAAATGGGGAATTTGTGAATGTAGATGAAGCAAAATAAACTCAAAAGATACATAACCCAAAGGATAAAGGCACATGGAATTTGGAGACCTTTCAACTCACCTAAATCGACCTTCTTTCGGCAAGGAAGGGAACTTTCTCTTGTTTTGATTTGATAGTTATTCATTTATTTTTTCAATGGCGGGCCAAATGTCGTCAGATAGGTAAATATGATCGTGTAAGATCCCCATCTAGCTCCATTAAGTGTAACAACTCAACAAGGCAATGATTTCAGAAATACATAGAGGACTTTGGGGAGGGAAGATATTGACCGGTGATGTGTATGTGATGGCCACACTAAAAGTAGTGTAAGGTTCTGTACTGTCCACTACTTAACCACGTGTTTAGGTGGACGATCCCTACTAACTCTTGTTGTTTCTGGAAGTGGTTTGCAAAATAGAAATTGTTCAATTATATCTTCATCACAAACAAACCAGATGAATGCTAAGAGTCGAGCTTTTCCAGTGATGTCAGTTGATTCATCCAACTTGATGGCGAAATTCTTTGCTTCTTTTATTTAAGCTATGATCTGTGACTCCTCAACGTCTTGAGCCATAACAGAAATACGACGAATAATGGTGTTATTTAACCTAGTTATTTCCAAAATGTCTTTTTCATATATTTTGCCTAACATAGTGTTCACAATTTTACTACGTGCTGGTGATATTACTGACTCTGCCAATGTATGGGATTTAATATTTTTGGCAACGATTTCTGCAACAGCATAACTTTCTTCTTGAGTTTACTCCGATATAGTGGTGATTTTGGTCAGTTTTAGAGACTGGTGTGTTTGGTCAGTGATAATAAGCCTTTTAAAATATTCAGTTGGTTTCTCACATAAATGAGAGTGCTTTGCTTTAAGGTGTATTTTCCGTTTACTTGGAACCATTGCTTGGTTTGCCAGTTTATCCCCACAAACAACACAGACAGGAAGTGATTCTTCTTCTCCAGATGAAACGAATCCAAAGGACAAGTAGACTTCTTTATACTGGCGCACAATTGATTTGGAATTAACACTGCAGGTCCTAAGTGTTTTAATTCCAGAACTGGCTCCAGCTACTTCGCTGTTATCATTTTCTAACTTGTGTTTCTTTATAAGAAATCTATCCCTACCTCATAAGACCTAGAAACAAGAAAATATGACGAATATTTATTTTTAAATATGCAACTAAAACAAGGAAAACACTAAGTGCATTAACATGAGAATAAAAATATTTTAAATAAATTAACAATAAGGAGACACTACACGAAAAGAATAAAAAATAATAGTTCAAATTACCTAGCAGGAGATCAAATAAACTAAATATAAAAAAAGTATAGATAACTATAAAATGTAGTAAAGAAAAAATCATACTGCATTCTACCCCTCTCTCCCACCAAAAAAATACAGTAAAGATTATAAAACATAAACAGCAAAAAAAGAAGAAAAAAACATTTTATATAAAAGAAGAAATAAAGCACTTAATTTCTAAATCCAAATACCTTTAAACAAACCTATCAACTTATTTAATTAACAAGGAATAAACACAACAATGAAAAACAGAAATAGCATTTGACAAAAAAAAAATATATAACGGTTAAACTTCTTAAATTTCTCATTTATTAAGCAATTATATATGAATTTTAAACATCAGCCTAAATAACATTCCTTCCTTAAATCTATGTACCGTAGCACACTTGCAGTCGCTTTAAGAATTAATCTTCTTAAATTTCTAACACTTAATGAGAAATTATATATCAAATCTTATAAATCTTAATTATAAATCTTAATATGCCTAAAGATAAAAGAAATTAAAATATTGGATTGACATATTGAAAGATAAAAAACGAATTTATTAATAGTAGTAAAAATATGGCAACTATAGCTGTGGTAGGACACTCTGTTACGGCAGGACACTTTATTGTGTCACAAGTACAAAAATTTTATCATACATTCGTACAGTACCGAAATTTGTTCATTGCTCTTTATTGTTTGAGGGAGAATCAACTTTCCTCAAATCTCCCGCGGCACACCTGCAGTTGCTTTACATCACACCAGTGCGCCTCGGCACACTGGTTGGGAATCGCTGGTCTAGAGCCTTATAGGTTATGGAGAACACTCGTACCCTACAAACTGATAGGTGATTCGTTGTCCCATGGTACCAGTCTCCAGGGTCAAATTAGTGATGTTACCGCCTCATGTGCAGCGCTATGTTCAGTGTCTTTTGTTAATAGAGGCACTCTGAGGGATCTTCTGCCGCTATTTTCCATCGAGTGTAAAGAACGTTGGACTAACCTAATGGATATGGGTCAGGTACCTCCCGAATTCTCTGCGGATGTGAGTTGAAGCAGTGTTGATTCTCTAGTGCCAAGGGACTTCTAGCCAGACACCCCTACGATCCTTAAACACCCGTGGTCTGCCACTGTGCGTTCTGAGTTGGACGGTGATGCCTTCCATGAGGCAAGCTCTGTACACGCGTGAAACCGTATGTCATGAAATGTGCCAACTGTCTAACACCCTCCAAGTGGCCTCGTTCAAAATTCGATCATTTACAAAGCCATGCCATAAACACCCTAGCCGCTGTCACACAGACTCAAGAGAGGGGAACATAACAATCGAAAGAGGATTCCTAATTTGATTGATTCATGATACTGTGGCACTGCTCAGCATTACTTTTACATAGTTGTTCCATGTTTTTGGCAACGTAACTGTATATATACATGAAATCGACATTACCAATTGAGTCTCACATTCTTATTATCGAGTAACATGCTGTTTACAGCAGTCACATATAAAATGTTGTCCCCAAATGCCCAAGAAATTAAGGGAGAACTGATGCAAGAAGTCAATCTTTGATTTATTTTCCGTTTGACATTAAGTCCATTATTGGCAGCGCGAGTTTTTATTATGAAATTTGCCGCAAAATTTAAAAAAAAACACAGCAGTATACACATTTATTTAGGAGGTGCCGTTAAAATTCATACACTTTTAAGAAAGGCAATCTATCTAGTAGACCTACATTAAGAATGTACCGTTAGTGAATTGTATTGCTGTCTCATAGGAAGCAGTGTGATATTTGGTGTTGTTTTTTACTCTATATTCTTTGACTATTAGGTGAGAAGCTGCAATAGGTCAGAAGCAAGCTGTCATCTAAATGGGCATCAGTCATTTTTAAGAAAAGTTAGTCTTACATGTATGTATGTACTGTTTAACACTTACGTCACTTTTATTGCCTAATCTAGCGAGTTTTATGCGTAAAAGTTTTAAAAAGATATTTCTCGCTCTAACAGAGATGGGCTGTTGCATTAAATTTGGATCTTAATGTATCGTCGCATCGTTTAATTTGAACCTTCTTTGGTGCGATGTCGATGGCCATGTCGAATAGAGCAGCAAAATAACGAAATAACTATTGTGGGAAGAATTCCTATTTTTACCTTCGAGGAATTTGGCTGATTCTTATCGCAGAAATAGTCAAAAAACAAAACCCTCTCGGAGCCATGTTGATAAAATATCTTTTACGGACTGCAGGTAAGGTGGTTTCGGGTCTCGTGCAGAAACTGGCCAAAGGGCTGGAGGTTGCTACCTTCTGCACTGAAATATATAATAATAACAAACAGATCTGAACTGGTTATTCAAGAAATAGGATACATTGAAGGAAAAGAATTCCGACTAACTACAATAAATTAACAGACTGATTTGTGTAATCATCATAGATGATTTTAAAAATATTGTCTAACCGAAAGGATTTTAATAATGTTGTCTAATCAATATGATTTTAAAAATGTCTAACCAACATGATTTAAGTTTTTTGTTTAACTGACATTATTTTTAAAATATTTTCTAACCAACATGATTTTAATTACGTCTAACTATTATGAATTAAAAAGTGTTGTCTAACCAACATAATTTAAAAAATGCTGTCTAATCAAGATTATTTTAAAAATATTTTCTAAACTACATAAATTTTAAGATTTCTTACCAAGATTTTTAAAATGTTGTCTAACCTATATGATTTGAGAAATGTTGTATAACCAACATAATTTCCGTTAAATAAGGATTTAATCAATAATATTTCTAAAATTGTCCTAGTAAACTGTTTTGTTAGTTAAGGTGCACCGAACTCTTGTTCGTCTGTATTGCGTACATCTTAGTGAAACAGATTCCGTGTCTTGATAATGAAGTACACAAAAATCAGGACACTCTTTGGAAAGTCCCAGGAACCTAAAAGAACACTCAAGAGAGAATGTTTGGCACATGCATTGTCATAGAATGCGAGTGCAAGAGTCTAAGCAAATTATATATATATATATATATATATATATATATATATATATATATATATATATATATAAATATAAGGAAAGAAGGCACAAACGAGCTCCACTCTTTTATTAGCCAAGCTTTTGAGTTTAAACTGATACTCTTCCTCAGCGCAACAAAGATGATCTCTGATCATACCTGATAATTTTCCTGTCCGGTCTGGCTTCAAAGAGGCACATAAAAGAGAGAGGCAAGCAAAAGGGAGCGGAGGGGGACGGGAGCAAAGACGAAGGTGATTCCGTTTTTACACACAAATGAGTGAGTTTAAGAGTGGGCATACAGTCGACCAGTAATGAAATACGCGATATCATGTAATGATGATAAGAGGAATAATAAAAATAATAGTACTTATATCTGAAAAAGTTAACAGAGGGAACATAACTAGTAGAAGGAAACCATCAAAGTCCACCACTATGGTGTCACAATCAACCCAAACTCCCAATACAGAAGTGACAAAGATAAGTGAGCAAATGAAGGTAAAAAAACACAACCGCAGCATTTTGTAAGCAATCAAATGCAAGAGAGAGAAAAAAAATGAATAACTTGATGAAACATTAATGAAAACAACCGTATATATATATATATATATATATATATATATATATATATATATATATATAGGTGAATAGAGGACACTTAATAATGGCAATGATACTAACAATAGTTTTCTTTGATTTTATCTCCAATTTACGAAATAGTTATTCACCCCCTAAGCTTAATTTCTTCAACATGACCTTAGACAGCAATAAAAAGCATGCCCAACCATGGTTTTATTACACCTTATGAGTAATTTGAAGATCTTATCAATAAAATAACTTAACGTTCGTAGACATAATGACTAAGAAAACCATAGCTAAAGTCAGTTTACTACTGTCGAAAGTTCCTTTGAATAGACCAAAATCAAAAGCTAACTATTTCGCAAATTGCAGATCAAATCAAACCCTAAAAAATAAAAGTAAGTATCCTTTTCTTCAATAATACTTATACAGGGTGGAAACACGAAGTTTAGACTGATATTTAATTAATTTCAGAACACAATGTAATAATATAGACTGGTTATAATAAATGGAAAGGAAAAGATGATGTCACTAATATTCAATTGGATCTCCTTTTCAGTCGATGACACGAAGAACCCCCAGTTGACCTGAACAGAAGTGGCTCAGAGAGTTTCAGCTTATATTTTAATATTTTACCCAGCATTTAACCAGTTTTTATTACAGAAATTTGACACTTTGGTGAGAATTAGTGCAAGACTCTTGCTGTTGGAAGACGACTGCCACTGTCTTTTAACCGTTTGATTGCTTTAAAAAATCTATGTCTTGTCACACTGTGGTTCCAAATTTAGAAAATAACACCCACGCTGCCTTCCTGATTGTATACAAATAATCGATTGTTTCATAAATTCTAGTCATATTTGAAAATGGGTGTTCTTTTCAATTAATTTACAATTTACTAAAAAAATTCAATGAATCCTCATGGAACCTGCACGAAAGTAATTAATTATTGGCATGTAAACCTATAAAATTATATATATATATATATATATATATATATATATATATATATATATATATATATATATATATATATATATATATAAATACAGTGGGGTGACACAAGTATTTGTACACTTAAATTTTCCATATTTCTGTTATATTTCGTGCTTTCGTCTGGTTATATAACTAACTGGAAACTTAGTAAACATATATTTACCAGAAAAAATATGCACTGTAAGGAAATAGAATCAAAGAGGAATATTCCCTTAATTTGCTTCTTAAATTTCTTCCTCCACTCCGTTCTAAAAATCTAACTCCACGTGTAGTAACGTGAGATTCCAAAGAAGCGGTAAAAGAAAGAAATAATTAAAATATCCGCAAACTGCCTGGCAGATGCAGTTAATTAAGCTGAGTGTGCTAAAAACTTTAATCCAACCGTCAAAACGCTAATCTTCGTGTTTTAAAGGCTGCTTGCCGACATCGTTGGAAGGCATTAAGACCTGGGTCAAGCGACAAACGCTAATCCCTCTAGGCAACATAAGTCTTCTGCCAGACGTCTGTGGTTAGATTGAAAACCCTTCGCCTTCTGTTCAGATAGTGGTGTCTGTTTCCTCAAGTTCCCCAGTATTTGGTTATACCTCAAGATCGGATCTCACCAGGCAGAGCCATCTCGTTTGTGAAGCCTTACTCTGTTCAGAGCAAGCCTCAAATCATTTTCCTTCGCGAAGAATTGGCCTGGATTCCTCTTCTCTCATCTAGATCTGCCCCCTCCACCCAAAGATCTCCAGTTTCCCGTGTGAGACTTAGTGCTGAGCCGCTGCAGAGTCTCGATTTGGAGGTTGTACATTTCTGAAGCAGAAGTGCCATCGTCAGTCTTCAAGAAGGATCGTGAACTCGTCTTCTGGTTCCCCCTCCCCTCTTCATCCTCGTCACTATCAGGATTAACGACCTGGGTCCACGTCCATTGGCCTTCTCCATTCCTCGCGCTGACCCACTAAAGGATTTTTACTCGAGGGCCACGTCTGCTGGCCTTCTCCCTGCCTCGAGCTAACCCCATTAATGGTAAAACGACCATTTGCTTTAATCACACAATAATCGACCCACCTTCCGAAATTTAAATATTTCCTCCGTATAAATTATCTGTAATATTCCATTTAAAAGCTGATTAACGAGTAATTAACGTTCCCCGATTGCCCATTAACTTATATTCTGTCACATTGATTCGTAATATCAGATTGAAAAGCTGATTAACGAGTAATTAACGTTCCCCGATTGCCCATTAATCTGTATTCTGTCAGAGTTGTCCTTTATTTACATAACTTATATTTCCCGTATGTATATTCATGTTAACTAGTGACTCATAAAAAAATATTTTTGTTTTCATTCTTTAAATATACTTTGAACTGCAACTTGGCAAATTCAGTTAAACGCTATCAGCCCCTTTAGTAAATACCACTCTTATACCTTGTAACTAACGGATTACTCTTACGAAGTGAACGTACTTGTACGTACGTAGCAAGGATATATGTATGTATAACTGTATATATACATATTTCCTTGTCTTTATCTCTTTCCTAATAACCAATAGATACAGATATATATATATATATATATATATATATATATATATATATATATATATATATATATATATTATCAAGTGAGGTGACCTATTCCTCGATACACACAAAAGTGGTTTTCTTTCAGTATAACAACAATTTCTAATAAAAAATGAGCATGTATCAAAAGTACTCAACCCTAATAATTTCGGTGATATAATATTGGGTAGCATACATAATTTTGCAATAACAGCACGAAAAAGATTCTCATATGTTGATATTAAATATTCGCATTCATTCCTTGAAATTTTGTTTCACTCTTCTGTGCTAATCTCTCTCAAAGAAGCAAGTTTCTGTTAGTGTCTCTTTCTGAGTGCAGATTTCAGTATTCTCCAATAATGCTCAAAAGGATTTAGTTCTGGCGAATGATTTGGCCATGGAAGGAAATTTGTTTTGCTCTTCAACCATTCTTGAGTTAATTTTCCCGTGTTCTTGGGATCATTGTCCCGCTACAATATCGAGTGATGCCAGCCGTATAATTTTCTCGCACTTGGAAGCAGCTTTTCCTCCAGAACCTTTCGATCTGTGGCACCATTCATTTTACTATCAATGAGGTGGAATGCTCGTGTGCTATGTGCAGTAGAGCAGCCCCAAGCCATGAGATTACTTTCTCCGTGTTTCATGGTTTGGTTGGTGTGCTTAGAATCATAGTCAGTTCCTTCTATCCTCCAAAGTTGACGAGTATCATTTTTTGCCCCAACGTCCTATTTTAGTCGCATGTAGCTTTCGAAGCATGTCACCTCCATACCGATTGGGTAAATATGAAGTGACTCTACGCAAGCGATGCTTTTGAAGTATATAGAACCTATGTTTACCTAGGAAACTTCAAATCTCTGATGAATATTCTTATAGAATAATCCATCTGAATAAAGTTTAATTATTTACTGTAGAATTTAATTGTTAAATTAATTTTGGCATTGATGAAAGTATCGCCGCAAATCACAGTCTCAAATTGAATAATATATCATCCAAAATTTAGATCCATATCTGTTTCATTTTTATTTGCACTGTCGTAGAATTCTCCCCCTTTTTGTTCTATTCTAAGAGTACTGAGAGTGTCTAATATATATTGATATCTGAATATCTTAAAGAACAGAGCCGTTCCGAAACACGTATGGATATATGAGAAACGCAAAATAATCCTCAAATATACTTATATTTTACCTTTATCAATTGAATACATAACATTAAAACATTAACTGCAGCAATAATCTAAATATTATTATAAACAAGAATTAATTAAATTAGTTTACCCCTCAAAAATTGGTTAATTTCTTTACACACAACAATAATATAAGAATTATGCTTACGGACTCATCTGGAGTTTAAAGGGCCTCAGAAATGTTATTGACTCACGACGCGTGCCGTTTAGCCAGATGTAGATGGGCAGGATCACAATCTCCTTTGGGCGAGGGTAGCAGCTTGGAGGTCCACACGTTCTTCCGGGGTGGGGGGGGGGTCTTCAAGGACGAGAACCAATACGGTGCTTTATGCAAAACCCAGGCCGTCGTGGTCTCTCTGGCGAGAGTGAGTCGAACTTGGTTCTTAAATTCAGTTAACTTGGAGTGCGGTGTGACCACCGAGTAACGAGCTCGAGGAGGAGCTTTTCTCCTTCGTTACTAATTTCCTTATGGACGAGGACTGAACTCGGGGAGGGTCTTCTTCAAGGGCGAGGATAACGGATGGGGGCTTCTCTGGCGAGAATAAGTTACTTAAAGTTCGGTGTGGCCACCGAGTAACGGGCTCGAGGGGAAAGCCTTTTCCTTCTTCATTTCTTAATTCCTCAAGGACGAGGAATACTCCTGGTGTTTAGGGTGCACCAGGATATTAGGAGTCTCTCTGGCGAGAGTAAGTTGAACTTAACAAAGTTAACTTATCGTTTGGTTTGATAACCCGGGACTTAGCTCGAGGATGAGCTTCTTCTTAGCCCCTTAAGGTAGGTATCCCTGCCTCTCTTTCAGGGTACTTCTTGGTCTGGCGACCCAAGTAAACTACCTCTCTAGTCTCGGTAGTTTGGTTTGATCCGAAGACTTCGTCACCTAGAGACTGACGTATACTACCCTGATTTTCCTCAGAATTCCTCATTTTTTACCTCGTCACCCCACTGGGGGAGTGGTAAGGGGGGGAGGGGTTTGAGGACGGCCCCAGGAGAGTTCTTTTTCCAAACGGTTTCTCCCACGAAGTCAAACATCGGCTCCTCGTTAGCCTTTGAGATTGGGGGAAAAACGTCTCCAATTTCTTATTTGACGTGAAACTGGATCACACTCTCCTGGGGAAGATCTTTCATTTTGACCTTTAAGGTCTTTCATGGCACCAAAAAATAGGCGGCGCTGCGGTTACGCAATGGACCCGCTGATGCCTTGGGCGGATGTCTTTGCGGTAACCACTTTGTGACTGCCCCACGAGTGAACGGGGGGGGAGGGGGGGTGACTATTCCCCTACATGCACAATGACAACAAGCAAACATTATGCAGAAATCTTAAAAATAAATTTTTTCTAAATAAAGCGGTAATCCTAGAGAAAATGAAAATACTAGGAAGATATATAACTGCTGATTCTAATACAGACCTTATGGCCAGTAGGGAAGGAATCTTCCAGATATCAAGGCTTCAATGTTACCCATGCATAACCTCTTGTCCCCTTGTGGTTGGCTCTAGATCTAAGGAATACATAATTTCTGAAGCAATGTTCGGCCGCAAATGTCAGATGAAAAGGGCAAAGAAACCAACTTAGTGCCAAGTTCTCTTCCTCACGTCACGCTGAAAACTATATCGTGTTAAGGGATTTTTTATTTTACGTGTAATGTTAGTCTGTCAGGTGGTCAGTTATACTTTCTTCATATTTTGACTCTTCTTGCTTTTTGGTCGCGCGCGAGTCAGGTTGCGGGCGACTCTACATCTCACTATGTCAGGCGGTCCCTGTTTTACTTTATTTTTGTTTTTTTTTGTAATAACATTGTAACTATTTAGCCGATTCTAACAAAATTCGAAACCTTTATGTTGTTTATATTCTCTTTCGAATGCTTTAGCTTCCATGTTCCTCCCTAGGTTAGTCTATGAATTATATTGTTTTGGCAATAACATCATAACTATTCGGGCGATTTTAACTAAATTTAAACTCTTATGTTGTTTTTCATTCTCTTTCGAATGTTGTAACTTCCAAAGCCCTCCTAAGGTTAGTATTTGAACTATTGAAAATTTTGGAGGTCGTAAAGTCATAAATCAGAATAAGTGAGAGCACGCGACTTTTTGGTCCTACAAAAGATTGGCTGAAAGTACTGATGTATATTTTCTGAACTAGTTATATATATATATATATATATATATATATATATATATATATATTAGTAAGCACGGGAAGGCACGGTGTATTTGACGTTCTAATGTCTGATTTCATTATACAAACTTTTTCTAGAATTTGTGTTGTACTGCCATCTCTATATCACTGTTAATTGCTATCTGTTTATTCTATCTTAATTTATCAGCCTATCCTCACCATGTTAAATATACATTGATTCAAATGCAAATACTTTCTCAACCCTAGATAATAAATTATAAAATTGTTTTATAGCATCAGAATAGTCAATTTAAAATTAATTAACGATAAGGCAGAACGAAGTGCGAAAAGGATATGATGAATTGAAATTGATAAATACCAAAAACATGCATAGTAGATCCGGAAAATGTCAATTGATATAAATCATTTTATACTAAACTAACAAAAGGTTTGCGGAACAAAATATATGGACTTAACGATTTAAATATTGAGAATTGTTTGTTAATTCTCATAAAGAATATCATCGTTTGGATATAATATTATAGAAGTTTAGCCATACATGAAAGGGAAATTATAGCCATTCAAAATCTACGTCATATGAAAATATTCTGATGGAATTGAATTTTCATATATGTTACTTGGAGATGAATAAGAACTAGAAAGGGGTTTAAAATCATAATAAGTATTACCAATGAAAACACAAAGTATTTTCCCTTGGGCTATGAGCAGTAAAAGGAAAGGTTTTAAAAAGTGGCAAATATAGAATAGGAGCAGATACACAAACACATTTGATATAGCTATAATATCTAATATTCTCAATATCTTTCTATGTATTTCCAATAATAAATAAACGTTATTCTAATTCAACAGATTTTACAGAAAATGAAATTACCGATTCTTGTCGCAACCAGACAAAATATCTTATTACCTCGTTTAGAAGGAATTATTCTGTTTATATGGTGGCTAAATAGTTATAAATCAATTAAAAGTTAAATCTACCATATATTAATAAAGAGAAGAAAATACATTTATATATTAAAGAGAAACAAGCAATATAAAAATAAAAATATATATACTCAAAATTCTTCGACCATAAATTATGACTTATGCAAGATATGGTAGGAGTTACTTAATTCAAGTACCTAAGAGGTAGTAAACTGGAAATCGGCCAATTTTGATGTTTCGCATCTAAAAAACGTCAAAACATACCTACACTAAAATGAAATTGTCACTTTTTACAATTTAATGGAGTAGAAAATTTCATGTCCACATATTTGATCAATTAAAGAGAGAGATCTACCTTAAATAGCTCGAGAATACTCTCAATTAATCAATTGAAAAGAAAACCAAACTAAACAATATTATAAAGCTCCGTTGTAAATCATGACCATTCATGGCCTGTACAATATAAATATCCCTGATCCAACCGCGAGAATACAGTGACCTACATGGCGTGAAAGAACATTTCTCTTCATCAAACTCTTTTTCTTTCCATTCCACAATGGCCTAAATTGAGAACAAGCAGAATTCGACACTGGGTATCCGGTTACTTTAAATTAAGCTATCTTTGTCAATTTACCGCTGCATACTTTCCTGATAAAGGTACCATTCCACCCTTGTAATCCCTAATTAGGAAGTGAGACCACCTACCTTGGACTTTCTGCTACGCACCTAGTTACTCATTCAAGGGAAGGATCACAATTCAGATTACTTGTAGTCAGTTTGAACTAAAGTGAGTTGTTGTATAGATGCATTTACTCATAGAAAGTTTCCGACTGAAAACTTATCCCCCCAAATCTGGTCAAATTATGCTGTAACTCATACAGATGGAAACATGTATTTCTGTCCTTATGTATATAGTATGTAGATAAATAAGTTTGCCCTCATCTGTTTATCATTATTATTATTATGTATATCATGTAAAGAGACACACTGAAAATTTAGGAAATTATACCATCAAGATGTGTCAGCGTAAGTCAAAGCCCAGCAAGAAAGAAAGGAAAAAGAATTAAACTGCCCCACAGTTACGCAACCAAAAACCATTAGCCAATCTTTTAAACTTATCAAGCGTACGAGCAGTCAGAATATTTGCTGGACAAGTATTCCACAATCTAAATATGCTCCGTAAAAAGCATTTAGAAATCTGAGATGTAGAATGGCAACCAATTTTCGAATGCCATGCAATTTATAGTCTCAGGATACTTAGTATCTCTGGCTGGTTGATAAAATCACGGCAAAAATTTATGCAGAGGAGAATTCACATCATTCACTACTTTAAATAAAATACAGAGAGCTCCAAGATCTCTATGATGCCCAATGTCTAAATCAAAATCAGATAGTAAAAATTTACAGAATTAAATGCATGATCAAGCAATCTCAGATGAGAGCCTGCAGCAGACCTCCATACAACAGAGCGATATTCAAAATGAAGTAGAATAAAAGAAAAGAAACACTTGCGAAGACCATCATCATCCTCATATATTTTCTTAGATTAAGAAGAATGCCAAATTTCTGCGAGATCTCCCGAGACCTGTATCTTAGATGCATTAAAAAAGTGAGTTTCGAATCTAGAGTTTCTCCCAAGAGCTTGAGCTGGTCAACCTTGTTAATCAAAGCTCTATTTATTAATAAATTCGGATGTTCAAGTAAGAGAAATCTAGAACGACTCACAGTCATTTCCTCAGTTTGCCATTTGGTTAGGATTTAATCTTATATTTTCCAAATCCAATATCTCAGATTGTCAATTGATTTCACAACAAATAAAGGGCAAATGAAACCACGAAAAAAATTGCCCCCAAAATTTTAAAATATCCAAAATCAACGTAGGGAGAAAAGACTAAGCAACGGGATCAAGCGAAAATATTGACCCATCGAGAAGATATAACGAAAGAGATGAACACTGAACAGTGTGTATGACCTCTTGGTTTTATATCACATCCGAGAAACAGTCTCGACATGAATTATTCTGACAAATGAGGGCCAACTCCTTTCCGACACGGACAATCCATCACGTAGTGAGCAGCGGATTGTGATATGCAAATAGACATGACGCCCTGCTATTGCTTCATTCGCTCGATCCCATAATTGCGTCCTTTGCTGAGTCGGGCGACGAACGAAAAAAATGGCCAGAAAGTTCATCAGGAAGGACAGTTTGAACCCTTATTTGTATTCATCTCAGGAAAGAGAGAGTGAGAGAGAGAGAGGTAGAGTTAGAAATAAAGAGACCATTACAAAGCAATATAGAAATAAATTAGATATATAGCTCGAAATATAAAAGAGAAAAAGTAAGAGATATAAAGAGAGTAGGAGAGAGATATAGAACAAAAGAATTAAACTAGCAAAGCCTCGAGGATCTATTCAAAGCCAGTCGGATTGGAAAATGTGGGAGGTATGGTAGAAAACCTAATCAGTTTCTATCAGAAACACCATCCTAAGGATTATATAAGATTAAAGAAGATAGCAATAACAAAAATTATAGAGAAAAAGAGAGAGAGAGAAAGATTAATAGTGAGGAAGAAAAATATGACAGAGAAAGCAATAGTGAGAAAGAGAGAGAGAAATATTGAGTGAGAGAAAGATAGGGTAATATTAAGAAATATAGCACTAGTGAGAGAGAGAGTATGTAATATAGAAAAAGAGAAACTCAGAGAGCGATATATATATATATATATATATATATATATATATATATATATATATATTAGTCAGTACCAATAGTTTTGAAACGACTATATTTTTTCCTATAAGAAAAATAATAGAGCTAATTAAACGTTGCACTCTGTATGCTTGAATCATAATTTGAAGGTGAAATATATACAAATTTGGGTCTATACGTAATATAATGATAAATATAGTCATTTGTTGGGGGCAACCAATAATTACAATGGTGTTCTTTGTTATTCTAAAAAAAAATATATATATATATATAATTGTATTATTTCTTATCTGACTTACTAGCAAACGTGATCTCAATTTTTTAATAGTGTTATCCCTTCCAAAAATTCAGTAACGCTATTCATTGCTATAATAAAATATATTGATAAAAATTTATATTACATACTTTAAATATGAAGAACATTCAAGGAAATAAGATGAAACAGTAACACAACCAAAAAAGACTGCAGATGGAAGACTCATTTTGAAACCTGTTATTTGGGTATGTGTTTCCCTGTGAATCTCAATATTCTTACTTTCTCTCTTATACCTTCAATAACTAGATAATAATGCCTGTGTCTCTCTTACAACTAATAAATCAATAGTAATACCTCTATTCTTATAGTACACATAACTCAAAATTCTTTCCTTCTCCCTTATGACTTTTATAACTCCCTGTGAAATCTCACATTTAACAGGGAAACGCTGTTCTCTGACAATTCATAGGCAAATAGAGATTCCCTACTTCTAGGAAGGTCTGTTTTTGTGAATTTTGTGCACTCTCCATTTTCACCACTTTAACACTCTCCTAAACATCACAAGTTTCTTAGACATATGCTTGCAACTATTTTAGGCTAAATGACCGTTTTTACCTTCAAAATATTATTTCATCTTTCTATAACTAATTATTGGGAATACAAGATAGCATCGCATCTCCTTAACAAATATTCCTCTTGCTTAAATAAAACGATATACACTCCTCTTTGTCACACTCGCAACAAGAATAAATTTTGACCACACCTGTGGAAAAGATAAAAACAGTAGGCGCCAAAATGAATGCAATCAGAGCATTCACAAGAACCACTTTTGAGCAATCCAAGGACTCATACACCAAGGCATGCAAGCAATACATATGCATTTCAATTGTTTATGCCTCAGCCTGAACATACAATATCGCATCCACTCTCCTCAGTAAAGTATGAAACACATACCCCCCTCCTCACAGAAGGATGCACATGTAGCACGCGTTTAACCACCTGCAGCATGAAACAAATGTAGTGAAGCTAGAACACCGCCTCACCCGCCTGGGAATGCAATTTCTCCATAGTGCGAGAAACCTCAACCACTACATACACCACCGAATCCATCTTCCACTTACATTAGCAGGGCTCCAATGTAACATTACACCCAAACACTACAGGAAATCCACCCAGCTCCTAAGCCACAAACCTATCCACATAACGCACCAAGGCACAAAATCACTGGCTCCAAACCACGCCATTCCATCTGACCTGATAGAAGAGTAAAGATCCATCCCTCGCCACGAACGAGTCACGCAGGCATGGCTATGATGTGACTAACATCCAAAATTAAACATACTTACATACCGCACTGGCCTGATCAACAGACTCATCACTACACTGCCAATTACAACCATACATAGTGAAACACATATTCAAACCATGTCCTACAGAAACCAAACTGAGACAAAACCTTAAGGAAAAACCTTAACCTAGGGAAGCATAAATACACCTTGAACTACGCTAATTATATGTTATGAAAAGTTAGTTTATTTCTATCCTCTTAAAATCAGTTTTCACGAAACCCCTCCCAGCTTTTCTTAACAATATGTCAACACTAATATTATGTTTTCATTATGCTGTGTTACGTCCTACAATTATTATTTCAAATTCATCGTTTTATCGGTGAACCACGCTAATAGCTTTTGAATGAGAGTAGCATATCTATACATATTTTATATATAACTAAGGGGAATTATACACGGTAAGCATACATATCTTGCGTATTATTTTTAAAAGACAACCATAATTACAATATGCGATTGATCGATATAATAAATTATTTCCACAGGCCATTTTCGTGTGCCATAATTGTGTAATTTGGCCTTCTCAAGGGGTAGGTGCCAGGCTCTCACTCAATCTCAGTGAGGAGTTTTATTCCGAGTGTGCGTACGGAATAAATTTCGCTTCGGGCGAAACATTTGCGTTTGTGTTTTTTAAGTGTTTTTTTGTGTTGCGTTTTTATTTTGGCACTCCCGCTGTGAATTTAAGGGATTCTTGTGAATTAAAGTTATATTCAGGCTCGACAACCACGTTACATTTTCCATTGTGGTGCTTTGTTTTCTCGCGTGAAAGTTGATAAAATTCGACAGCATGTCTTCCTTCGACATCTTTAAGTCACAAGGTGAGTCTCTTGGACTTAGTGGGAAAGAGTTCTTAACGTGCATTCAAGAGGAGGAGAGACCAGAAAGAGAATAAATATGAGAAACAGAAAGGGGAAAGAAAGAACGAGAAGAGAGAAAAGAACGAGAAAAAGGGAAAAAATTCGTCTTTATGAATTATAAATTAGCAGGACCCGGATTGAGACGCTTTCCGTCAATTCAAGGACCAACATTCACGAAACAGCATTCCTAAAATTACCCGTATTTAAAGAAGGTGAGGATTTGGAATTTTATCTCACTCACTTTGCGAATATTTTCAAGGTCAACTATTGGGATATTGAGGCTCACGGAATAGCTAAATTGTTGCTACTACTTAGCACTCAGCTCAAGGATATATTAATTTCGCTTCCATTAGAGGCAAGAATTGACTACTCTAAGTTGAAATCAGAAAAACTGGCAGCCTACAATATGACCCCGATTTCTAACGCGCAAAATTCTGGCACTGCCGTGTACAGCCAAACCAAACCTACCATGAGTTTGGTTATATTTTACAATGTCACTTTATTTTCTGGTGGATGCATCTAAACTTCCTCATGACTATGATGCCTTAGTCGAGCTTGTCCTAAAGGATCAAATTTGGTTTCACTTTCCCCAGAAATTAGATCCTTCATGAAAGACCAGAGGTGTTTTACATTCAAGAAATGTATTGAGGAAGCCGATGTTTATGCAGCTAGCCATAACAGCTACCCTAAAAAAATAAAACAGGTGGAATCTCTATCTCCCAAATCCAAGGCTAGCAAGACTAAATTTACTCCCTACAACAGAAACAAATTTGTCAAAGTGACTGGCCCTTCAAAACCTAAACAGTTCTTCTCGTCTGACCAACGTCAGGTCAAACCGTTCTCTTATGATTCTCATGCTTTCTTTATTTGCCAGGAGGCCTATTTTATGTTACTCCTGTGGCGTTTAGGGCCATGTGAGGATAAACTGCCTTCAGGATTCGCAAGTTCGAAGCGACCCTCGTCATCAGGTAGACAAAATTAGAACCACGTCTGCGCCACCATAGTCGCAATCAGAATTTCCTCTTCATTCGAGCATTTCGAATCCCGCTGGCTACCGGGTAAACTTTTTGTTTGATAAAAACACCTCTGAGGGCCTCAAATTTGAAACTGGAGCAGTAAACGTCTGCCGAATCTCCACCCTCGTACGCGATACAGGATGTACCTTAATCGTGATTTCGGATAAGCTACTCCCACATCACGACACATTTGCAGTAGTGCATGGACTACTTTGGGTATGCAAATAGATCCCCCATTGTCTAGTGCTTTATTGAGTACACTTATTTTACTGGCTGGGCAGAAGTGGTAGCGTCCCCTTTTAACTTCTGCCCTGTCTTAATTGGCCAGTGTCCGCGAGTATCCTCCATCCCCGTGGCTCAAGCCGTGAATACCCGTTCCCAAGTGGAAAAAAGAATTAGAGGCCTACGCAACGCTTGAAAGCCTTGCGTATCAGAAATCAAGCATGTGACGAACGAGGAATTCGAGAAGAATCAGAAGGAATGCGTTACTCTTTGTTCCCTTTAGGCAATGGCCCAAAATAAGGTGTGAGAGGCCGCTAAAGGTAGTAAGGTGATCTCTTACCTTATTGAGGATAGCCTACTTTATCACGCTTGCTCTGAAGGCGATACTCCGAGTCAAGAGCGTTATGTGTTCACCGATCCCACGGTCATCTCGTTTTGCAGTCTGCCTACGATAGCCTTTTTTCAGGCCGTTCAGCCATACGAAGACCGCGCAGAGAATCTTCAAGTATTTTTATTGGCCCAGGGAAACAGAAAAAATTCTACTCTATTGTCGTTCTTGGGACATCTGTCAAAAGACGGCTATCAAAGGGCGAGTTAAACCCGCACCTTCATAGAAGGTTCCCAGTATCTTCAAACCCTTCTCCCGAGTTGAAATCGATTTAATCGGTCCAATTCACCCCCCGTCAAGTGAAGGCCATAGCTACGTGCTAACCCTGGTCGACTTTACCACCCAGTTTCCTGAGGCCGTACCCTTGAGAAAATCGACACTTTCTCCTACGCTGAAGCACTCGTTACGATCTTCTCTCGTGTTGGTTTGCTCAAGGAAATACTATCAGATCATGGCCGACAATTTACTTCGCAGCTAATGGAGTATGTAGGCCAGCAAGCTGCTTATGATACAGCCCTCGTTTACCACTCCGTTTCACTCAGCAGGAAACTCTATGTGCGAAAGTTTGAACGATACTCTCAAGGCAATGTAAAGAAATTGTGCGCCAAACAGCCCAGAGAATTTCACCGATATCTTCTAGTAGCTAGCTATTCCACGTGGATATGTTAAAAAGTTACCACCGTCGTGTGAGTGCTAAGCATATCGTGACAATAGACAGAGAATCGGCCATGGATTCAAGCTATCTCCTAGATCCCACTAATCCTGGCACAAGTTGCCTCTCTGGAGCAAGATAATGAGTATCCATTGCACGTTTTGCCAGACGCCACTGATTCTTCGTCGGCAGAGGTGAACGCAAACGACCAGCATTCGATCAACCAAAAGAACCAGCTGCAGGCGCTACTGGGTCAGTTTAGTGACGTAATTTCCGAAATTCATGGTTGTGCTGCTCATTTCGAGGACAACAATCAACTAATCACTCATCCAAACCATATCCCGTGCTCATCCACCTAAGAGAGGCATTCAATTATGAGATGGATAAGTTATTAAAGTTAAAAATCATAGAACTCTCCGAGTTAAGTTATTGTTTCCCTGTTGTCATGGTTATAACTTCAGACGGACTCTAACAAATGTGTATCGACTTCAGAAAATTTAATTCAGCAACTGTGATGGACCGCGAACCAATCTCAATCATCGAACAAAATCTTGCATTTGTTCGAAAAGGCCAAATACATCACGGAACTGGATTTGTGCAAGGACTACTATCAAATCCCCTTAACTGAATGGTTCAAAAAGTACACGACTTTTCCAACAGACAAAGGGTTAATGCAATTTCGTCGGGCGCACTCTGGTGACAAGAATGTTCTCGTCGCCTGCGTACGACAGTGTGTGTTTGTGTGTGGAATTTACTTCAGGGCGTTGAGTGTCATTTGTATAAATTATGAAAAGTGTGGGTGCCAGTACGCTTCCCTGTAGTACCCCCAGTGCGTGGCGTAAATGGGCGTGATACTGTGTGGTTGTAACGTATGTAACAATCCTTATCCGCATAATAATGAGATAGGGGCCTTCTGGTGTAGAAAGGCAGCTCCGTGCTGTTGGCTAGTTTCCAACGAAGCCCCGCGTGCTACATTTTGTAGAAGGTCTTCTCCATATCCTTGCTGATAGTGAGTGTTTTTCTTCGTGATTGTCGTGCTTTTTGTATTATGTCGTGAACGAAAGTGATCACCGAGCTGGTAGACCGGCCCCTACTGAAGCCATACTGTCAGGAGGAGAACCAGTTTGCTTCCTCTAAAAAGCTCTGTACGCCGTTATTCACTATGCGTTCTAGTATTTTGCCTAGTTGCTCTAGGAGAGCAATAGGCTTGTAACTGTTTGGTTGTTTTGGGTCTTTGTGTTGTTTATGGAGTAGAATGTTGTGTGAGGTCTTGAATATTTTAAGGAAATATCCAGAGACTGGAGATGCATTATAGCGGTGTGTTAATGTCTGGTAGAAGTTTTCGGGCCAGTGATGAATGATTGTAGTTGGGAGGCCGGAAGGACCTGGGGCCCGTTTACGTGTGGTTTAGATGTATTGTTTTGTTTCCTCGATAGTGACTTAGGTAGTTATTGTGGTTGAATTGTTAAGCGGTTCCATTTCGATCTAGGGGGCCGGCTCCTGCTCATTGGCATGGAGTCTGCATCATTCCTAAACAAGCTTTTCGAAATGATCTTGTGCGTGTGGTTTGGGTTGTCTATGTGAGTGTATTTGGTTCCAGTGGGAGCAGAATGCATCGAGGATATCATTCCTGTTTGTCAGTGTCTGATTGTTTACTTGTGGGTTTGTGGGCCTGGGAGGATCCGTTCCCATCATACTCCTGATGTGCCGCCAGAAGAAGGAGGGGTGAGCACAGCGAGCGTCTTCCACCCAGCAGTAAGCACCGGAGGGTGTCAACATGAAGGAGTGTGATATT
Organism: Ceratothoa steindachneri; assembly: GCA_963969495.1. Classification (NCBI taxonomy): domain Eukaryota; kingdom Metazoa; phylum Arthropoda; class Malacostraca; order Isopoda; family Cymothoidae; genus Ceratothoa; species Ceratothoa steindachneri. Next base: position 54,268,758 of record OZ018332.1, read on the forward strand.
GCGTTGTCGTGAGCTTCTGCCATAGTGGTTGTTGTATATCGTGATGAGTCTTTGTGTATGTATGCAGAAGGTGAAGTGTTTTATGCGTTAGTATGTTTTGCGCGTTATGTGGGTGTCGCGGTCAGTTTTATGGTGTCTATGATTGACTTTCAGTGGTCTTCTAATTGTGAGGATTTGGTGCACTGGGCGTTGAGGTCATGTGGTGCGTGTGTGGTTATGTGGTTACCAAACTCTACCCAGTTCGTGTTATTGTTGTCGTATAAGGGTAGTGTGGGGATTAATATAGGACAAGTAGATATCAGAAGGCATACTGGGGATGTGGTCGGATAATACATGGGGATAGGGGGCTATGTGTGTTTAGAGTCTTGTAACGTGGTCGTTACGGAGGACTACGTCCGGATATGAGGTCCCCCCGTGCTAACTGAAGAAGGTGGCTAGTGTGTTTACAGCGAAAACGCTGCAAGGCACGGACCAGGTAGCTTCCTGTTTCATTTGTGGTGTTGGAGAAGAATGTGGGATGATGTCCGCAAGGAAGAAGAGTGGAGCATTACAGTTTGATAGCGCCCGGAGTGGGACATCAATGTGTAGCTGTAGACGGGGTGGTCTGTACTGTGTGGTAATTAGGATTATTCCAGTGTCTCTGTCTATTTTGCACGCTATGAAGGAGTCATCTGTGGTCTCTACGAGGGTATGGTGTATTTTGTGTTTTATTAGGATTGCCGAGCCTAATTGTAGATATGTCTAATAACCTGCAATGCGAAGCCTAGTGCAAGGAGGATAAAGACTGGTAGAGTTCAGGAGTCTAATGTCTGGATGATGTGTGTTTATCACCCAGTTGGCGACAATGTGACGTAAACCACGCCAACTGCTTATATCTAGTCGTACTACGCTCAAGAGACCTATTCTTAGCGAGAGCGTAGGTTTCATGAACCTGTTTTGTAACTCCCTCAGTCCTGACCCACTATGAGTGATGGGAGGGCACAGCCACTTTCACGCTTTGTGGTTTCTGTGTTTGGTAGGTGTGTGAAGGGGATATACGTTGTGTGAGTGTAGTAAGGTTAGTAGGTGCGGTGGCTTTAGGGGTCTGGAGGGGTGAAATGTGTGTTTTCTCGTGGAGGCTAGAAGTGGGGGATGAGTTAAAGGTGTGGGTAGATGCTTAGTGCAGGTGCCAGTGTTACGGGTGTTGGATTTTACTAGGAACAGAGGCTGAAGTGGTTAGACGGACGGGAACAGAAGGAGACAGTGTAAGGGGCAGAGAAGGAAGGAGTGGAAGTCGGAGCGGGTGATGAAGGAGTGATGATAGAAGATGAAAAAGGACTTGGAGTGGTCAGGGGTTGAAGTGGTCAGGGGTTGAATTGGTCAGAGGTAGAAGGGCAGATGGGGGAAAGGTGGAGGAAGTGGAAGCCGGAACAGGTGATCAAGGGGTGAGAACAGAATATGGAGCAGGGGTGCGGTGGACGGAGCGGCGGGGGTCATTAGGGTGGATCGTGGTGGATGTCGGAGGGTGTGTGTGGAGGGTTATCTGTGGGTGGCCATGTACGATGTTGATGCGTGGTTTTGGAATGTTTTTATGGATTGGCAGAAGGGGTGGCCTTCTGTTTTGGTGGAACTGGTTGGTGTTAAATATTGAATCCGGAATGACACTGTGCTCTATTCCATTAGCCTTGAAGAGCTGGTTCAGAAAATTGGCGTAGAGGAAAAGGTCACCTGCAGCCATATCTCGTGCCAGCCATGAGAACATAGTCGCGCGGTTTATCGTGAAGTCAGTGTTGTGTGTGTTTGTTTTTGGTATGTGTGAAGTTTGCACGTGTGTAACTACGGGCAGAGTATATGTATGTTCGAGTTGTGTGTGTTCCAATGGTGTGTAATGGGGTTTAGGGTGCGTGGGTTCGTGCGCAGTTGGTGTAGTGTGGGAAGGAGGGTGCAAGCCCTCCTGTGTTCCGTAAGTGGCAGTGAAGGAACTTGTGAGGGGTTGTGGAGTAGGACCAGGCATGGTTTGTGTATGGGAAGTAAATTGTGGTCTGTGCATTTCCAAAATGGCCCAAGCAAGCTTTTCGGCGAGATATGGACACTTCAGGTTAACTGAGGTTTGATTACCAGCACAATTGATGCACAAGAATGTTGTGTTGGTGCAAGAAGAGTGAAAGCGACCTTTCTCACTGCATTTTGAGAAGTGTTTATTGTGTGCCCCGCTTTGTAGCAGCGGAGACATTGTTGGAGTCGTATGTTATGTTTTTTCTCGATTGAAAGGGGATGTGTAAGTGTGCCCAGGACTTTGATTCCCTGGTTTGATTATTTTATCTGCGTTTTCTTTGTCTCCGATGGTTAGTACCGCCCATTGTTTAGTGTGGTTGTAATGTAGTTCGCAGCTGGCCTCCGTGCCGTATTCTGATTTTAACTCGGCCAAGAGGTCCTCATCCGTGAACTCTTGCCATAGTGGGTTAGCACGGCGAATCCATACCTGGTGTCGACGAATAATTGCATCTGGCAGCAGCGTGTGATGTCAGATGACCTGAATATGAGAATGTGTGCCGTGATGGGGTGAGATCTTTGTGATGGAGGTGTCGAGTGTGTTGGAGCGTTTGAGTGTTTGAGATATTGGATGTGTGCATGTTTTGTTGTCTATATTCGTGAGGCAAAGAGTGGTCTTACCGCTCATGGTGTGTATGGTGAGTATTGAGGGATTGCTGCCTTAATAGACTCTTCTTGATTGGAGAGAATGGAAGTCACCCTCCCACCCTGCCGATGGCCACCTCATGAACAGGACTGAGGATGTGATGAAATGATTTGAGTTTGGACCTGGATGAGATCATCATAGGGCGTGAAAACTTTGCGGAATTAATGATGACTGGAGTCCGAATCAACTGACTCCAGTCGGGGTGCCGCCCCCTCTATTGGGTTTTGGGTATTTCTCGGTTACATCCAACATAGCACATATACGGTGGTAACTCCCTTTGTGATCTTGGAAGGTACCACAGGGTAGGGTGTTAATGCTCCCCGTGATCGTAACCGAGTATCATTTCAGGTTGTTCCTTCTTTTGGGTTCTGTAGTGGGATAAGCTTCAAACCTCCTTTCCTCAAAGTTCTCAATTATGCCCTCTCTAAGTACATAGATGGGCATAGTTGTGACGGCACTATTTGTGCGAGTCAAGTTCACGGAACAGTCATAGCAGGACAGGGACGAGGGAGTTAGAAAATTATATCAGTGACGATTTTCAGGGAAATAAAACTATTCTTATTAGTGGATGGGGGGAGGAGGGGTTTCTGGGAGATGCACTGCAGACTGGCTGTCGAGTATGCCTCCAAGATCAGGGCGCTCCTTGAGAATTAATGCGGCTGAAGGCATTTATGGTCCTCAACGATTTTTTTGCCTCCTGATCGGAGGTAATGAGATGAGTATGAGAAAGAAAACGGTTTTTAGGGTATAGTTATTCCTCCTCGCCTAAATGTAACGTGAAAGGAAACGAGCCAATTCGGTGAGTGGAATTTTCAAACATTTTTAATGTTATATTCCATCTCGTGGCCTGAGTGTTGATGGCCGGCTTCTCTTCGTTTATTAAGATGGCTTCTAAGATGTTTAGCCTTGCTTTATTTCCCTCTCTTCTTATAATTATGGTGTTTGCAACTAGAATATCTCCTAGTTAAGTTGATGCTATGCGCGTTCTCCATATGATTTTTAGGCCCTCGGGTTTGCAGGTGTGTGATTAAACGTCTCAAAAAGGTGGTGATTGTCATGACAATATATTTTGAGTTATTATAAAACTTGCAGTCTTTATTGGGGCAGATAAACTCGTAAACTATGTTGGTTGACTTTAGATTCGAGGAGTTTTGGCAGCTGTTGTTTTTCAAGAGATTGTTGACTTTTGTCGTTTTATAGTATATAATAAGTTGAATTTTATCCATTTGATTCTTAATATTGATGTTACAGTTGACAATCTCCTCAATGTTATTTTTGTCTATTTTATAGGCTGTAGATATCCGATTTTTTTAATACAGTTAAATACTATTTACTGCTTCCTGATTACTTTTCTTTTAATCCGTATCTTTGAATTGCATACTTAAAAATTATTTGAGTTGATTTTCAAACATGCTTTTTCGGGAAACCGTTGTTCACGAGTGTTTGTTTTACGCGGGAGATCTCTTGGTGGAAATTTCCCACGTAGAGCATCATTTGTATGCTCGGCGGTTGTATGAGCCAATTGCACTTTTTTTGTATCTTTCGGGAATTTCACTATCCGCCTTGAAGCATGTCCACATGTCCGTATTTTCTATATACTTTTGTGATATAGTTTCATTGATGTTTTGTGTCTTAACGTCCAAAAAGGGAGTTTATTGCCCATGAATTTTAGCACGGAGTTCTCCTCAAATTGCTTCTTGATGTTCTTTAGATGTTCTTCGTTTTGGACGTTGATGTAGATGTCGTCTACGTATCAGCAATATGTGTGTGGCTTATTTTCACTGTTGTTAAATAAGCTCTCTTCAAGTTGGCCCATATAGTAGTTAGCGAAGGTCGGCCCTAAGGGTGATCCCATAGCCACTCAATCCACTTGAGTGTATAGATTACCGTCCGGTGTCCTGATGTGCATGAACGTAACATATTCCTTAAAATCTTTGGGTCGAGATTTAGAGGAGACATTATAGGGTGGTGGTACACATTTTGTATAATGATATCGATGGTCTGAGCGATGGGTACATTCCTAAACAGGCTTTCCACATCAAGGGATGCTATTACTCCTGCCGGTTTTATAGAGTGGAGTATATCGATAATTTTTTCCGTAGACTTTATGCTATGTTTAAAGGGATATACGGTTTTATTATTTCATTTATGGTTTTAATAAACGGTCAGTTGGTGTCGTGACTTGCGAAATAGTAGGCCTCAATGGGTTGTTCGGCTTATGAACTTTTACATTTTTATTCAGATATCCTGGTGTATAATCAATCGCCTATGATCTTTTGGAAGTTAAAGTCCTCCTATTAGTGCATAAGCTTTAATTATTTGTCCATTTATTTTCTCTTTTAAGTCTACTGTTGGATCTTTTTCATACGTTTAAATTTAGTGGTGTTGCTTAGGATGGTATTCAATTTGCTGTTATATTCCTCTTTGTTTAGAATGAGGTATATGTTAGATTTTTCAGCTTTTCTTATGACTATTTCTTTGTTGTTTTTTAGAGAGCCAATGGCCTTGCGTAGCTCTGGTGATATCAGTTTGCTGCCTTAAAGCACCTTCGTTTGGTGGCTTCTACGCATAGTTGGTCTTTTAGGCTGGAGTTAATTTCAATGATGGCTTGATCTTGTAGCTTCAATAAGGATTGGAAGAAGGATTCTAGTTCAACTTATTTTTAAATTAGATCAAATTTGGCTTGTAGGTGGCAGTTCAAACCGAGGTTAAGAGCTTCTATTTCACTAGTGGAGAGCGTATACAGTGAGAGATTGATGAAGGATGTAGTTGATTCTGGCAATGTTATACGTCCTTTGTATAGTTTAAAAAGTTTTTTGGTCTTAATGATTGTTTCCGAGTTTTCTGTTTGTACAGCGCTGTTGCAGAGAACTTTTTTGATAGAGTCTCGTGTTGATGTGGAATTTCGAACTCTTCAAGTTGTGATAGCGTTTCCTCAACATCACGTTTTAGTTTGGGGATAGTTTTCTTTAATAGTTCTATTTGTCTATCTACAAGATTTCGCTGCTAGGTCATGGGTTTTAATATTAGTGTAGATAGGAGGCAGTCTTTCCTGAATGTAAATTTTGTTAAAGACCATGGTATATTTTGCCTTAATCAATTTCCTTCGGCAACTTTCGATTTTTCTTACTATCTTTTTTAGTCAATCCTGTTGATTGTAGATCACTTGTCCTATATTCATCTTTCTTTCTAATAAATGCGTTTGGTAAAAAACAAACTTAAATTGCTAAGATTACGATCTATTCGATCATCTTCGGAGTGTCTTTATGTATTCTTTCCTCCTTTACCGATGAAGTATGGTGGAGTCAGAATCTGCTTTAATGAAAGAACTTGGACTTGAACTTAAAAGGTTGGTGAAAATTAGAGAGACAGAGTAAAGTAGTGAAATTGGGTGAGGTTAAAGAATAGAGATGGTGTGGGAGACATAATAAATAGGTCCTTGATGAAAGGGTATGTTTGTTTTGTTTAAGTTATGTTTTGGGTTGTTTTGTTGTCATTTTTTTTATAAACTATAAAATTTATATCTTATATTAATTAAACTAAGCCTGTTAATTTAATTAGGCTAGATTTGATCAGATTGGGATTTAAGCCTTTATCTGGGGCGGAGGTTGTGTTTTCGCTATGGGTTCTTGAGTAAGTTTTTTAAAGTGAATTTCAGCTTTTGATTTTATTTCGAAAATATTTAGTAAAAATTGGTAATTTTAGTGTTGTTAAGGGATTAATACCAAAGAAACTTGAACATTGCACTAGTCATTTGTTGTATTTTGTCGACTTTGTCATGTGTAGTTTGGAGTCACGTGGCCGTCTATGAAAGCCTTGCCTCTTTTAAAATGTCTTATTTGTCGAGTGACCTCGATGTCCAAGTGTGTACCAAAGAACTCGGGGGACAGGCAAGTGCTAATGGTTCGCCAGGATCATTTATGCTCTCTCGTGGAGCGCCATGTTGAATGGGGATAATGCGGAATTCCCTCTCTCTTTTGTATTCACTCCTTCGGGTGTTTGTGATGATAAGCACCTCTTTGTTCTGGATTCTTGGTAGTTTGACAATCTGGGTCTCGGTACTCACGTTTAGTGGTATGAGGGAGCGGGGGTTACAGGAGACTCGGAACGGATGCACGCAATGAATATCCTGAGTTTATTTGAGAGATTTAAGGTACGGAACCTATAGAATTCTCTCAAATCTCTCTTGTCATTCGCGATTGTACGCTCGATATGACTCATGTAACCCCTCATGCTGATCTTGAGCCCCAGAATTGTCCCTTCTGTGCAGTAAGGGATTCTCTCTCCATCCCCACTTATAGCGTTGCAGGTCAGGCGAAATTTGGGAATTATTTTGAATTTGTGGTCATTTGTTGATATTTTCTATCTCATCTCGTACGATTTGATGTTATCTATTTCCCTAGCCGTGTTTTCTCGCCATGAATTCCCTGGGAATATAAGCGGTGGTACAGATTTGCGATATATCGTCAGCGAAATGAACGTATATCACACCCTCGGAGAGAAGTTGTAGTAGGTCCCGTGTATAAATGTTGTATAAAAGGGGACTGAAACAGCTCTTTTGAGGGACTCCTGCTTCGAGTTCCTTTAACATTACATTTAGGCGAGGAGGAATATCCCCTAAAAGCCGTTTTCTTTTGTATACCAGATTCTGACTCCACCATACTTCATCGGTAAAGGAGGAAAGAATACATAAAAACGCTACGAATATGATCGAATAGATCAAAAGCTTAGCAATTTAAGCTTGGTTTTTACTAAACGCAATTATTTAAAATAGAGATGAATATAGGACAAGTGATCTGCCATCTACAAGATGGACTAAAAAAGACAGTAAGAAGAATAGAAAGTTGCCAAAGGAAATTATTGATCAAGGCGATATATATATATATATATATATATATATATATATATATATATATATATATATATTGAACGTCCTCTTGCAATTCATTAAATCGAGGAATATACAAGAAGAAAACTACAAAATTATGCGTATCAATTATGCAGAGTGGAGTACAAGCCCCTTCTCAAGAACAATATTTTGTGTTATCATTTGTTTATTGAAGCTTAAATCAACTAAAATCCCGATTGCCAATAAGGTCAAAAAATTCTCTTTCATTTTTTACTATTCGGAGGACAATTAATTAACCAATTGCGACACTAGTCTTTACAATAAGCTGTATTTATGGGTTTGTGTAAGAATTAATGACATGCAAGGCTAGCCAAAATTTGACTTCGTCCCGGAAATAACCATTTCCAATGTTGCAATGTCGTTCACCTGCATCAGCCGTAGCCCAGTTACTATGGTTTGTTTTGATTTGTTGGGTAACAGAGATTGACACCGTTTACTACCTATGGCAGTGGGGATCTCTAGTATAAAATGGGCTCAATCCCCTGCCACTAATCACTAAGACATTTGAACTAGAATTAAAAATTGAGGTAACAAATATTGCTTGGTCACTCTACGGAAATCCAATCCTCAATTTCCTCAAAATCCACTAAAGAAGACATGCATAAAAAAGAACAATCTGTTGTTCATGAATCCTTCTCACAAGCGATTTTTGTGTGGTACTCTTGCTTTTTATCGTTGTTGCCAGGAATGAACTATTATCAAATCTGTCATAAGATGTGATAAGGGTCATAGTAGATAAAATGTTGAGGGAAGGGTAAAGGTAACATATATTTGCCATCGACCAGCGAGTGTTTGGAGCCTTTCTATCGACTAGGAGAACGCTATCCGTCAAACATCAGTTGAGAGGTGGACTTAAAACCACCAAGGCTAATTACGAGACATAGAAGAGGGATGCGTTCCGTGCGCCCATTAAAGAAATAAAAGATATCCATGTTATAAATTGGCTATGCGTGAGATGATTTAAGAGGTTGAACTAACCTATAATTTTGTGGGAGACTCGGCGCCCCGATGTGATTGACGGGAATTCTCTACCATCGCCGAAATATTTGATGTGCTTCCTCGCCGAGAATCGAACAGCAGTACCAGGGCATGGAAATCTACTGCCTTGTATCCTATGCCAAGAGGCCTCTTTAATTTCTTAAAATGCATAGAAAAATGACAATGGTTAATCAACGTTGGCATCTTTGACAATAGACAAAGAACAAAGACTGGGGTCAGAAGGGCGTATAATAAGCCCTTGAGAAACCAGTCAGTACAAAAGTGCAATCGAATTTACTTGAAAGCCCTCAAGGGAGTCGAATTTTAGCGAGGGTAGGTGACCGGAGATGTAAACTACAGCTGAAGACGAGTCCTACCCAAAGATTTATGCCCAATTGATGATCACACGAACGATCGTCATGAGGGGAATGATATAGAGCATTGTTATGGTTGAGGCTCATTAGGACAATCGAATAATTCTGTGTTTCGTAGCGGGTGGGATTGCAACCACAACCTTCAACTCCTGGTGAGGAACGCCAGTAAGGTAGAGAAATGTATCATGACACTTTAATGGCAACCAATTGGAACATGGCAGAATTATGGCAACAAATGTCTGACAATTAATTTCCCAAAGATGAATTACTCAGCTTTTTTAACATCTTACTTAAGGTGTCCAGCTGTTCAGGGGGAGGGGATTTATAGAGACTAGTGTGTAGATTGTACAAAACAAGCTCTAGACTAATGGTATTAGGGGGGTGGGGTTAAGGACAGGGTAGGAATTTCCTTCACTTAGCTCTCCTGATCAGGCGATTGAATTTGATGATATGTTTCGGCAGATTGATCTGACCAGACAAATTTAAAGGCGGGAGCAGAGGTCCGTAACTCGAATCAAATTCAGCGATAATAAAGGAAATATACTACACTACAATGAAAGTTTTTTATACGCACATGTATTTGGAATTCAACATTATTTTAATGTGGATAGTTCAAACTCTCTTTGTATTTTTTAGGAACCTTAGCAATTCCGCTGGGCTTGTCGTTTTTTTTTTCATACCGTCCATCTGGCGACACTCTACAAGGACATAAGTCGCCATACTTGCTGGGCTGGTTAGTTCATTTTATAATAATATACTGGATGAATGATTAGTATTAACATAGTGTAGACGTTAATAGTTCAATGTAAATAAAAGCTTTGTAAAGGAGAATAGTATTTTAGTCATCACTAGTCCAAGCCTTGTTTTGAAACATGATGCTCCAGTCATCAACTGTACATCGAGGTCTTTTAGTATGCCTTGGATGTCCGTCTTGACGATTCTACCTACACTAGATGATAGAATAAATTTGATGAAAATACTCCATTTTCAAATATTAAATATATAAAAACTAACTTCCTTTTTAGTTGTGTAAATGAATTGTTCAAAAGCTCCAGGTAACAAACAAATCTATCCAATCCACTTTAAATAATTCAGACGTGAACTCTTAAAACCCTTTTGTACAATTTTCCCAAAAGATCAATTAACGAAGGAATAGTTCCTGACTTCAGAGATGAAAAAATAGCACCAAATTAAATAAACACAAGGCGCCCCTTGGGAAATTTTTGCACATTACCCTTAGTTAGGCAGTGAGTAAACTCTTAGTGTCTATTATGGTAGATAGTATCATGGAACATCTGGAGGTAAAGAACGTAATTCGCGATGTAAATTAAATTAATATTTGAATCCATTTCTGTTATAAATTAAATGAGTTTTTCCATCTATGGGTGTTATATATTATTTGATCATTTCAATTCATTCGTGTTATAAATTAACTAAATATTTCAAACCGGTTATTCGTATTATAATTTAGTTGAATATTTAGATGAATTCGTGTTATTAATTACTTGAATATTTCAAATCATTCGTATTTTAAATTAACTTAATATTTAAATCCAATCGTGTTATAAACTAAATAATCTTTTCTATCTCTTGGAGTTATAAATTATTGGATTATTTCAATTCGTTCGTCTTATAAATTAACTAAATATTTCAAACTATTCATCTTATAAATTAGCTGAATATTTCTTGCTATCCATTCTTGTTATGAATCTAAAAAAGAAAATCTATTTGAGCGTCGATCAGCACCATGAAGAAGATATCAACTTTAAAATAACAAAGCTCTCTCGGTTCGATCTTTGATGGCAACCACTCCATCTTGATAGCCATTAGAAGCTATTGTGTTTTTCAAGATGGGCGCCATTTATAAGCTAGAAGCTCAACTCTGGTATCGAAGAATGCATTAACAGTTTTGACAATAACACCGCTATCTCTTTCTGCCTCCTCTTTAACACCTTTCAGCTCTTTTGAACAGGCCGATGTGCCTTACAACCATAAACAAGGGACCAAAACACACTGTATTCTATGAAAGATCCAAAGTATAGACATGAAACACGACCATGCACATCCAACTGTGCAATAAAATCGGATAACACGAGCTTATCTCGTCCTCGATTTGTATTAGGGAACTTCTCTACCTTAACTTCCCCTGAGCAAAAAACAACTGCCAGGGGCACTGGGCTTGTAACCCAAAGCCCTCTCTACCCAAAAAGACCATATATCACGAAAGGCTCTGTGCACCAAAGGCGCTATACGCCGATTGGCATTGTACCCAAAGGATCTGTAACCGGATATGACATGTTATCCAAGAGGCCCGGTAGTCCAAAAAGCCCTGTACCCTCAAAGGTTATGTACCCCCAAGGTCTATTTACCTGCAAAGGTCCTGTACATTAAAAATATCTCTCTTCCGATTGGTTCTGTGCCCCGAAATGAGATGATATCGGAAAGGCAGGGTTCTCCAAAAAGCCCTTACCCTTAAAGGTCATGTAACCACAAGGTTGATTTACCGCCAAAGGTCGAGTACCTTCAAAAGCTCTCACCTGCTATTGATTCTGTGCTCCGAAATGACATCTTATCCAAAAGGCCCAGTATTCCAAAAAGGCCTGTACACTCAAAGCGATGTACCGCTAAGCTCCATTTACCCCGAAAGGTCCTGTATCTCTAAAAGCTCTCTCCTCCGGTTGGTCTCTGCCCCTAAATGACATGCTTTTCCGAAGGACCGGTATTCCAAAAAGCCCCTCACTCTCAAAGGTCATGTGCCCTCAAGGTCCATTTACCCCGAAAGGTCCTGAGCCTTAAAAAGCTCTCTACTCAGATTGTTTATCTATCCCGAAATAACATGTTATCCGAAAGGATCGGTACTCCAAAAAGCGCTGTGGCATCAGAGGTCATGTACTCTCCAGGTCCATTTATCAGCAAAGGTGCTGAACCTTCAAAGGCTCTCTCCTGCCATTGATTCTGTGCCCTGAAATGACATCTTATCCAAAAGGCCCGATAGTCCCAAAGCCCTATGCCCTCAAAGGTCATGTACTCCAAGCTCTCTACTCCGATTAATTCTGAACCCCAAAAAAGACATGACATCCGAAAGGCCCTTAAATCCAAAAAGCCCTGTACGCTCAAAGGTCATGTACCCCCAGGTCTATTTACCCCAAAAGGTGGTGTACCTTCAAAAGCTCTCTCCTGCGATTGATTCTGTGCCCTAAAATGACATCTTATCCGAAAGGCCCGGTATTCCAAAAAGCCGTGTAACCTCAAGGGTAATGTGCCTTTAGGGTCCATTTACCCCGAAAGATCCTGTACCTTCAAAAGCTTTCTACTCCGATTGGTTCTAAGCTCCGAAATGACATGTTATCCTAAAGGATCGGTACTCCCAAAAGCTATGTACCCTCAAAGGTCATGTACCGCAAGGTTATTTTTTTCCGAAATATACTGTATCCTCAAAAGTTCTCTAATCCGATTGTTTCTCTATCCCGAAATGACATGTTATCCAAAAGGCCCAGGACTCAAAAGGCTCTCTAACCTCGAAAGTCATGAACTCCAAGGTCCATTTACACATAAACGTCCTGTAACTTCAAAAGCTCTCTACTCCGATTGGTTCTGTACCCCGAAATGACATGTTATCAAAAAGGTCCAGTACTCCAAAAACCGCTATACCCTAAAAAGTCATGTACCCCAGGTCCCATTTACCCCCAAAGGTCATGTACTTTCAAAAGCTCTCTCCTCCGTTGGTTTGGTACCCCAAATTGACATGTATTCCGAAAGGCCCGGTACTTCAAAAAGGCCTGTACCCTCAAAGGTCATGTATCCCCTAGGTCCATTCAGCCAGGAAGGTACTATACTCGTACCTTCAAATGCTCTCTCCTCCGATTGGTTCTGTTCCCTGAAATAAAATGTTATCCGAAAGGCCCGGTATTCCAAAAAGCTCTGTAGCTTCGAAGGTCATGGTCTCCAAAGGTCCATTTACCCAGGAAAGTCCTGTAACTTCACAAACTTCCTGCTCCGATTGGTTCTGTACCACGATATAACATGTGATCCATAAGGTCCTGTACTCTTAAAACCCCTGTACCCTCAAAGGTACATATACCTCCATAGGTCTTGTACTTTCAAAAGCTCTTCCCTCCAATTGCTTCTGTGCCCAGAAATTACATGTATCTGAAAGGCCCGGTATTCCAAAAATCCCTGTACCCTCAAATGTCCTGTGCCCCCAAGGTCCATTTAACCCGAAAGGTAGTGTACCTTCAAAAGCTCTCTCCTGCGATTGATTCTGTGCCATAAAATGACATCTTATCCGAAAGCCCCGGTATTCCAAAAAGCCGTGTAACCTCAAGGGTAATGTGCCTTCAGGGTCCATTTACCCCGGAAGGTCCTGTACCTTCAAAAGCCTTCTACTCCGATTAGTTCTAAGCTCCGAAATGACATGTCATCCTAAAGGATCGGTACTCCCAAAAGCTATGTGCCCTCAAAGGTCATGTACCGCAAGGTTATTTTTTTTCCGAAATATACTGTATCCTCAAAAGTTCTCTACCTCGATTGGTTCTCTATCCCGAAATGACATATCCGAAAGGCCCGGTACTCAAAAGGCTCGGTACCCTTAAAAGTCATAAACTCCAAGGTCCATTTACACATAAAATTCCTGTAATTTCAAAAGCTCTCTTCTCCGATTGGTTCTGTACCCCGAAATGACATGTTATCAAAAAGGTCCGATGCTCTAAAAACCACTATACCCTGAAAGATCATGTACCCCAAGGTCCATTTACCCCTAAAGGTCATGTACCTTCAAAAGCTCTCTCCTCCGTTGGTTTGGTACCCCGAATTGACATGTTTTCCGAAAGGCCTGGTACTTCAAAAAGGCCTGTACCTTCAAAGGTCATGTATACCCTAGGTCCATTCAGCCGGGAAGGTACTATACTCGTACCTTCAAAAGCTCTGTACTCCGATTGGTTTTGTACGCCAAAATGACATGTTATCCGATTGGCCTGGTAACTTAAAAAGATATGTACCTTCAAAGGTCATATACCCTCAAGGTCCTGTATCTTCAAAAACTCTCTCCTCCAATCAGTTCTGTGCCACGAATTGACATGTTTTACGAAAGGCCCGGTATTCCAAAAGGCCTGTACCCTCAAAGGTCATGTACCCTTAAGGTCCATTTAGCCGGAAAAGTACTATACCTTTAAAAGCTCTTTACTCCGATTGGCTCTGTGCCCGAAATGACATGTTTTTCGAAACGCCCGGTATTCTTAAAAGCCGTGTACCCTCAAAGATCATGTGCCCCCAAGATCCATTTACTCAAAAAGGTTATGTACCTTCCAAAGCTCTCTCCTTTGATTATTTATCTGCCTCGATATTACATCTTATCCGAAAGGTCTGGTACTCCCAAAAGCCCTGTACCCTCAAACGTCATGTACCACCAAAGGTCCTGTACATTCAAAAGATCTCTCCTTCAAAGGATTTTATACATCGAAATGAAATGTTATCCCAAAGGCCTGGTACATCCAAAAGCCCTGTACCCTCAAAGGTCATGTACCCCCAAGGTCGATTAACCCTCAAAAGTTCTGTACCTTCAAAAGCTCTATCTTGCGATTACTTATATGCCCCGGAATGACATCTTATCCGAAAGGCCCGATATTCCCAAAAGCCCTGTACCCTCAAGGGGCATGTGCCCTCACGGTCCATTCACCTCGGAAGGTCCTGTAACTTAAAAAGCTCTCTACTCCTATTGGTTCACTATCCCGAAATGATATGTCAACAAAGAGGCCCCATACTCCAAAAGGCACTGTACATTCAAATGTCATGTACTCCATGGTCCATTTATCAAGTAAGGTCCTCTACCTTCAAATGCTCGGTTCTCCGATTGGTTAATTACCCCGAAATTATATGTTATCAAAGAGGCCCGGTACTTCAAAAAGCACAGTACCCTCAAAGGTCATGTACCTCAAGGTCCTTTTACCACGAAAGGTCCTGTACCTTTAAAGCTTTCTCCTCCATTGGTTCTTTACCCCGAAAGACATGTTATCTGAAAAGCCCGGTATTCCAAAAAGCCCTGTCCTTTCAAATGTCATGGGCCCCAAAAATCTATTTTACCCCGCAAAGTCGTGTAACTTCGAAAGTTCACTACTCCGATTGGTTTTGTGCTCCGAAATGGCATCTTATCCCAATGGCCCGGTACTCCCAAAAGCCCTGTACCCTAAAAATCATGTGCCCCCAAGGTCTATTTATCCCAAAAGATCCTGTACCTTCAAAAGCTCTCTACTCTGTTTGCTTCTCTACCTCGAAATGACCTCTAATGCGATAGTCCCAAAACTGTAAAAGACCTGAACCCTTAAAGGTCATCTTCTCCAAGGTTCATTTACTCAGAAAGGACCTGTACCTTCAAAAGCACTCTACTCCGATTGGTTCTATACCCCGAAATCACATGTTATCCAAAAGCTCCGGTACTCCAAAGGGCCCTGTACCCTTAAAGGTCATTTACCCGTAAGATCCATTTACCCAGGAAGGTACTGTCCCTTCAAAAGCTCTCTCCTCCGATTGATTCTGTTCGCCGAAATAAAATGTTTCCTGAAAGGCCCGGTATTCGAAAAAGCCCTGTACCTTCGAAGGTCATGGTCTCCAAAGGTCCATTTACCCCGGAAAGTCCTGTACCTTCACAAGCTTCCTGCTCCAATTGGTTCTGTACCACGATATAACATGTGATCCATAAGGTCCGGTACTCTCAAAACCCCTGTACCCTCAAAGGTACATATACCTCCATAGGTCTTGTACTTTCAAAAGCTCTTCCCTCCAATTGCTTCTGTGCCCAGAAATTACATGTATCTGAAAGGCCCGGTATGCCAAAAATCCCTGTACCCTCAAATGTCCTGTGCCCCCAAGGTCCATTTACCCCGAAAGGTGGTGTACCTTCAAAAGCTCTCTCCTGCGATTGATTCTGTGCCCTAAAATGACATCTTATCCGAAAGGCCAGGTATTCCAAAAAGCCGTGTAACCTCAAGGGTAATGTGCCCTCAGGGTCCATTTACCCCGAAAGGTCCGGTACCTTCAAAAGCCTTCTACTCCGATTGGTTCTAAGCTCCGAAATGACATGTTATCCTAAAGGATCGGTACTCCCCAAAGCTATGTACCCTCAAAGGTCATGTACCGCAAGGTTATTTTTTTCCGAAATATACTGTATCCTCAAAAGTTCTCTACTCCGATTGGTTCTCTATCCCGAAATGACATATCCGAAAGGCCCGGTACTCAAAAGGCTCAGTACCCTCAAAAGTCATGAACTCCAATGTCCATTTACACATAAACTTCCTGTAATTTCAAAAGCTCTCTTCTCTGATTGGTTCTGTACCCCGAAATGACATGTTATCAAAAAGGTCCGGTGCTCTAAAAACCACTATACCCTGAAAGATCATGTACCCCAAGGTCGATTTACCCCCAAAGGTCATGTACCTTCAAAAGCTCTCTCCTTCGTTGGTTCGGTACCCCGAATTGACATGTTTTCCGAAAGGCCCAATACTTCAAAAAGGCCTGTACCTTCAAAGGTCATGTATTCCCTAGGTATATTCAGCCGGGAAGGTACTATACTCGTACCTTCAAAAGCTCTCTACCCTGATTGGTTTTGTACGCCAAAATGACATGTTATCCGATTGGCCCGGTAACTTAAAAAGATATGTACCTTCAAAGGTCATATACCCTCAAGGTCCTGTATCTTCAAAAACTCTCTCCTCCAATCGGTTCTGTGCCACGAATTGACATGTTTTACGAAAGGCCCGGTATTCCAAAAGGCCTGTACCCTCAAAGGTCATGTACCCTTAAGGTCCATTTAGCCGGAAAAGTACTATACCTTTAAAAGCTCTTTACTCCGATTGGCTCTGTGCCCGAAATGACATGTTATTCGAAACGCCCGGTATTCTTAAAAGCCGTGTACCCTCAAAGATCATGTGCCCCCAAGATCCATTTACTCAAAAAGGTTATGTACCTTCCAAAGCTCTCTCCTTTGATTATTTATCTGCCTCGATATTACATCTTATCCGAAAGGTCTGGTACTCCCAAAAGCCCTGTACCCTCAAACGTCATGTACCACCAAAGGTCCTGTACATTCAAAAGATCTCTCCTTCAAAGGATTTTATACATCGAAATGAAATGTTATCCCAAAGGCCTGGTACATCCAAAAGCCCTGTACCCTCAAAGGTCATGTACCCCCAAGGTCGATTAACCCTCAAAAGTTCTGTACCTTCAAAAGCTCTATCTTGCGATTACTTATATGCCCCGGAGTGACATCTTATCCGAAAGGCCCGATATTCTCAAAAGCCCTGTACCCTCAAAGGGCATGTGCCCTCACGGTCCATTCACCTCGGAAGGTCCTGTAACTTAAAAAGCTCTCTACTCCTATTGGTTCACTATCCCGAAATGATATGTCAACAAAGAGGCCCCATACTCCAAAAAGCACTGTACATTCAAATGTCATGTACTCCATGGTCCATTTATCAAGTAAGGTCCTCTACCTTCAAATGCTCGGTTCTCCGATTGGTTAATTACCCCGAAATTACATGATATCAAAGAGGCCCGGTACTTCAAAAAGCACTGTACCCTCAAAGGTCATGTACCCCAAGGTCCTTTTACCACGAAAGGTCCTGTACCTTTAAAGCTTTCTCCTCCATTGGTTCTTTACCCCAACAGACATGTTATCTAAAAAGCCCGGTATTCCAAAAAGCCCTGTCCTTTCAAATGTCATGGGCCCCCAAAATCTTTTTTACTCCGCAAAGTCGTGTAACTTCGAAAGTTCACTACTCCGATTGGTTTTGTGCTCCGAAATGGCATCTTATCCCAATGGCCCGGTACTCCAAAAAAGCCCTGTACCCTCAAAATCATGTGCCCCCAAGGTCTATTTATCCCAAAAGATCCTGTACCTTCAAAAGCTCTCTACTCTGTTTGCTTCTCTACCTCGAAATGACCTCTAATGCGATAGTCCCAAAACTGTAAAAGACCTGAACCCTTAAAGGTCATCTTCTCCAAGGTTCATTTACTCAGAAAGGACCTGTACCTTCAAAAGCACTCTACTCCGATTGGTTCTATACCCCGAAATGACATGTTATCTAAAAGCTCCGGTACTCCAAAGGGCCCTGTACCCTTAAAGGTCATTTACCCGTAAGGTCCATTTACCCAGGAAGGTACTGTCCCTTCAAAAGCTCTCTCCTCCGATTGATTCTGTTCCCCGAAATAAAATGTTTCCTGAAAGGCCTGGTATTCCAAAAAGCCCTGTACCTTCGTAGGTCATGGTCTCCAAAGGTCCATTAACCCCGGAAAGTCCTGTATCTTCACAAGCTTTCTGCTTCGATTGGTTCTGTACCACGTTTTAACATGTGATCCATAAGGTCCGGTACTCTCAAAACCCTTGTACCCTCAAAGGTACATATACCTCCATAGGTCTTGTCCTTTCAAAAGCTCTTCCCTCCAATTGCTTTTGTGCCCAGAAATTACATGTATCTGAAAGGCCCGGTATTTCAAAAATCCCTGTACCCTCAAATGTCCTGTGCCCCCAAGGTCCATTTACCCCGAAAGGTGGTGTACCTTCAAAAGCTCTCTCCTGCGATTGATTCTGTGCCCTAAAATGACATCTTATCCGAAAGGCCCGGTATTCCAAAAAGCCGTGTAACCTCAAGGGTAATGTGCCCTCAGGGTCCATTTACCCCGGAAGGTCCTGTACCTTTAAAAGCCTTTTACTCCGATTGGTTCTGAGCTCCGAAATGACATGTTATCCTAAAGTACTGGTACTCCCAAAAGCTATGTACCCTTAAAGGTCATGTACCGCAAGGTTATTTTTTTCCGAAATATACTGTATCCTCAAAAGTTCTCTACTCCGATTGGTTTTCTATCCCGAAATGACATGTTATTCCAAAGGCTCGGTACTCAAAAGGCTCGGTACCCTCAAAATTCATAAACTCCAAGGGCCATTTACACATAAACTTCCTGTAATTTCAAAAGCTCTTTACTCCGATTGGTTCTTCCCCGAAATGGCATGTTATCAAAAAGGTCTGGTGCTCTAAAAACCACTATACCCTGAAAGATCATGTACCCCAAGGTCCATTTACCTTCAAAGGTCATGTACCTTCATAAGCTCTCTCCTCCGTTGGTTCGGTACCCCGAATTGACATGTTTTCCGAAAGGCCCAATACTTCAAAAAGGCCTGTACCTTCAAAGGTCATGTATTCCCTAGGTCCATTCAGCCGGGAAGGTAATATACTCGTACCTTCAAAAGCTCTCTACTCCGATTGGTTTTGTACGCCGAAATGACATGTTATCCGATTGGCCCGGTAACTCAAAAAGATATGTACCTTCAAAGATCATGTACCCTCAAGGTCCTGTATCTTCAAAAACTCTCTCCTCCAATCGGTTCTGTGCAACGAATTGACATTTTTTACGAAAGGCCCGGTATTCCAAAAATCCCTTTACCCTCAAATGTCCTGTGCCCCCAAGGTCCATTTACCCCGAAAGGTGGTGTACCTTCAAAAGCTCTCTCCTGCGATTGATTCTGTGCCCTAAAATGACATCTTATCCGAAAGGCCCGGTATTCCAAAAAGCCGTGTAACCTCAAGGGTAATGTGCCCTCAGGGTCCATTTACCCCGGAAGGTCCGGTACCTTCAAAAGCCTTCTACTCCGATTGGTTCTGAGCTCCGAAATGACATGTTATCCTAAAGGAATGGTACTCCCAAAAGCTATGTACCCTCAAAGGTCATGTACCTCAAGGTTATTTTTTTCCGAAATATACTGTATCCTCAAAAGTTCTCTACTCCGATTGGTTCTCTATCCCGAAATCACATGTTATCCGAAAGGCCCGGTACTCAAAAGGCTCGGTACCCTCAAAAGTCATGAACTCCAAGGTCCATTTACACATAAACGTCCTGTAACTTCAAAAGCTCTCTACTCCGATTGGTTCTGTACCCCGAAATGACATGTTATCAAAAAGGTCCGGTGCTCTAAAAACCACTATACCCTGAAAGATCATGTACCCCAAGGTCCATTTACCCCCAAAGGTCATGTACTTTCAAAAGCTCTCTCCTCCGTTGGTTCGGTACCCCGAATTGACATGTTTTCCGAAAGGCCCGGTACTTTAAAAAGGCCTGTACCCTCAAAGGTCATGTATCCCCTAGGTCCATTCATCTGGGAAGGTACTATACCCGTACCTTCAAAAGCTCTCTACTCCGATTGGTTTAGTACGCCGAAATGACATGTTATCCGATTGGCCCGGTAACTCAAAAAGATATGTACCTTCAAAGGTCATGTATCCTCAAAGTCCTGTATTTTCAAAAACTCTCTCCTCCAATCGGTTCTGTGCCACGAATTGACATGTTTCACGAAAGGCCCGGCATTCCAAAAGGCCTGTACCCTCAAAGGTCATGTACCCTTAAGGTCCATTTAGCCGGAAAAGTACTATACCTTTAAAAGCTCTTTACTCCGATTGGTTCTGTGCCCGAAATGACATCTTATCCGAAACGCCCGGTATTCTTAAAAGCCGTGTACCCTCAAAGATCATGTGCCCCCAAGATCCATTTGCTCAAAAAGGTTATGTACCTTCCAAAGCTCTCTCCTTTGATTATTTATCTGCCTCGATATTACATCTTATCCGAAAGGCCTGGTACTCCCAAAAGCACTGTACCTTCAAACGTCATGGACCACCAAAGATCCTGTACATTCAAAAGATATCTCCTTCAAAGGATTTTATACATCGGAATGAAATGTTATCTGAAAGGCCTGGTACATCCAAAAGCCCTGTAACCTCAAAATTCATGTACCCCCAAGGTCGTTTAACCCTTAAAAGTTCTGTACCTTCAAAAGCTCTATCCTGCGATTAATTATATGCCCCGGAATGACATCTTATCCGAAAGGCCCGATATTCCCAAAAGCCCTGTACCCTCAAGGGGCATGTGCCCTCACGGTCCATTCACCTCAGAAGGTCCTGTAACTTAAAAAGCTCTCTACTCCTATTGGTTCACTATCCCGAAATGACATGTCCACAAAGAGGCCCCATACTCCAAAAAGCACTGTACATTCAAATGTCATGTACTCCATGGTCCATTTATCCAGTAAGGTCCTCTACCTTCAAATGCTCGGTTCTCCGATTGGTTAATTACCCCGAAATTACATGTTATCAAAGAGGCCCGGTACTTCAAAAAGCACTGTACCCTCAAAGGTATGTACCCCAAGGTATTTTTACCACGCAAGGTCTTGTACCCCAAGGTCCTTTTACCACGAAAGGTCTTGTACCTTCAAAAGCTCCCTCCTCCGTTGGTTCTTTACCCCAAAATACATGTTATCTGAAAAGCCCGGTATTCCCAAAAGCCCTGTCTTTTTAAAGGTCATGGGCCCCAAAGATCTATTTTACCCCGCAAAGTCCTGTAACTTCAAAAGTTCTCTACTCCGATTGGTTTTGTGCCCCAAAATGACATCTTATCCGAATGGCCCGGTACTTCCAAATGCCCTGTACCCTCAAAATCATGTACCCTCAAGGTCTATTTATCATGAACGATCCTGTACCTTTAAAAACTCTACTCTCTTTGCTTCTCTACCTCGAAATGACATCTAATCCGATAGTCCTAAAACTGTGAAAGCCCTGTGCCCTTAAAGGTCATCTACTCTAAGGTTCATTTACTCAGAAAGGACCTGTACCTTCAAAAGCTCTCTATTCCGATTGGTTCCTATACCCCGAAATGACATGTTATTTAAAAGCTCCGGTACTCCAAAGGGCCCTGTACCCTTAAAGGTTATTTACCCGTAAGGTCCATTTACCTATAAAGGTACTGTTCCCTTAAAAGCTCTTTCTTCCGATTGGTTCTGTTCTCCGAAATGAAATGTTATCCGAAAGGCCTGGTACTCCAAAAAGCCCTGTACCTTCAAAGGTCATGGTCCTCCAAGGTCCATTTACCCCGGAAAGTCCTGTACCTTTCCAACTCCCTGCTCCAATTTGTTTTGTACCTCGATATAACATGTGATCCATAAAGTCCGGTACTCCCAAAACCCCTGTACCCTCAAAGGTCATGTACTGCCAAGGTCCATATACCTCCAAAGGTCTTTTACTTTGAAAAGCTCTTCCCTCCAATTGTTTCTGTGCCCAGAAATTACATGCTATCTGAAAGGCCCGGTATTCCAAAAATCCCTGTACCCTCAAATGTCATGTGCCCCCAAGGTCCATTTACCCCGAAAGGTCTTGTAACTTCTAAAGCTCTATCCTCCGATTAGTTTTGCGCCTTGAAATGACATGTTATCCGAGAGGCCCGGTATTTCCAAAAGATCTGTACCTTCAAAGGTCATGTACCCCAAGGTCCATTTAACCCGAAAGTTCCCGTACTTTCAAAAGCTCTTCCCTCTGATTGGTTATGTGACCCAAAATGACATATTATTCGAAAGGTCCGGTTCTCAAAATATCCCTGTACCCTCAAAGGTCATGTCCCTCTAAGGTCCATTTATCCCCAAAGGTCCTGTACCTTCAAAAGCTCTGTCTCGCGATTGATTCAGTGCCCCGAAATGACATGTTCTCCGAAAGGCCCGGTATTCCCATAAGCCCTCTACCCTCAAAATCATGTACCCCCAAGGTCCATTTGCCATGATAGGTCCTGTACCTCTAAAAGCTCTCTCCTCCGATTGCTCTCTGCCCCGAAATCACATGTTATCCGAAAGGCGCGGTATTTCAAAAAGCCCTGTACCTTCGATGGTCATGTGCCCTCCACGGTTTATTTACCCCGGAAGGTCCTGTACCTTCACAAGCTCTCTCCTCTCATTGGTTCTGTTCCCTTAAAGGTTCTTTAGCTTGGAAATCCACCGAAAGGACCTTCAGCCCGAAATACCCTGCACCACAAAGGCATTGTACTCGCCAACTCACTGTAACTCTATAGTCTTTCTCCCCTGAAATGCCCTGTACCCCACGTAGCCCTATGCCCTGTTAGGCCCGTACTCCGAAGAGCCTTATAGCAAGAAAGACCCTGTAATTAGAGAAGCCCTGTATCCCAAAAGACCTGTACCCAAAATAACATGTACCCCGCTAAGCCCTGTTCCATGAAATGCCTTGTACCTCGAAGGGCCCTGTTTCCCTGAAAGGGTTTTTACCTTGAAGAACCCTGTAACCCGATAATAGGCCGTAGCATCGATAAACAAATTTCAGCAACCTCCACATTTCAGGTTTTGTATACTTGAACATTGCAGATTTTGTACACTTTAGTACACATATTTCAAAGGTGAAAAACTTTTTTTTTAGAAATATTTGAAACACCCCCTTTTTTGCGCTCAAAATTTCATTATTTTTAATTTTCTTGCCAGCAAGATATACACCATCGGAGTTGTTGGTTTGTTGTTATAAGTGCTTCTAAATACATTAGAATTTTGTTTAAACTGAAGGATAATGACAAACAAGTGGGAACTTCAACCTTTATTATCTAACTGATACATACAGACTATTTGTCGACTGATGCACTAAAATCATGCTTTGCTATAATCTTCCATCATCATTCGCACATACCGCTCCACACCTTGAGAATGGCATGGAATGTCAATAGAGAGTTGTTCGTCGACAATATTTGGCATGACCGCAGTAGATAGATGCATTGTAAGTGGTGGCTCAAACCCGTGCTCTTCTTGAGGAGGAAGTAGATCTATTAGGTTTTTAGCAGCGTTATCTATTTTGGATGGCCTGAAATACTGTATATCTTCCTCATACATAGTATCTTCTCGGATCTTCTTGATTCTGTCAATAGCTAATTTCGTGTTCTTCTTCTGATCAACCTCTGCCAGTATTATCAAAAGGACGTTCTCATGATGGGCCCAGTAGGAATTCCTTTGGATTGTTTGACATGCTATGGCTTCACTGGCAGGTTGGAGTATTTGCAGAAGATTGATCTGTTTCACGATGTTATTATTATTTTGAGAGCTACCAAAGCCTCCATCCAGGGTGAAAAAACAACTGCTAAATTTATTTCCCACAAAATAGCAAAATGGTACTGAAGAGAGGCAAAGGCAGCCACGAAAAAAGTGAAAGGCTAATAGTAAACCAGATGAATAAGAAATATTAGAAGATGAGAAAAGCTACCTTTTTAGGAATACATTCACACGGGACTTAAATGAAGAAATATCCTTTAGGGGAAAATATAGTTGGGTAAAGCATTCCAAGTTTTAATTAAGTCATTAAGATTAAGAGCAAACATTGTCACGCGAACTAGATTAAAAGAATCTGGCAGAATTGCGTGCAACGGATGCTGAATATCATTAAATATCTTGAAAAAAAATGCTAAGGGCACCAACCAGACACCGATGATCCAAATTAAGGAAGATAGTTGGTGATATAAACTTAATTAGGTTCAACGCTCTGTCCAACAACTTGAGATGGCAATCAGCAACATACATCCAAACAGGAGCATAATACTCTAAATGAGGCAGAATGAAGACATAAAAAGACTTAATAACTGTAAAGTCACAATCAAAAGTTCTGTAACACTTGTGAAGTAATCCAGTCTTCTGTGAAATTGAGAAGGACAAGAAACGAATGTGCTTCTCAAAAGTTAGCTTCAAGTCTTACTTCAAGAAAACGTAAGTCGTCTACTTCCTCAATAAGTTCCCCTGATATGTACAAACTGGGATGAGCTCGATCCAGTGTACGGGATCTTTTAATGGTAATAAAATGTGTCTTAGTAGCATTAAGCTTCATGCCCAAAAGTTGACACCAAAAGGTAATCTTGGCTAAATTCCTATTTAGAGATGCTGCAACTTCTCTTCTATTACATGTAGACCGAATTAAGGAGTACAAAGTTATGTCATCGGCATACGATATCAGTTTAATTTCAAGGTTAATGCATAAGTTAGAGGTGAAAATTATCACAAATAAGGGACCAAAAACGCTCCCATGTGTAACGCCTGAGACCACAGGCACAGAAGCAGAATAGATTACATCAACAGAAACACGCTGGGATCTATTTGTCAAAAAATTCTTAAAAATATTAAGAAGGCTTACACTAATACCATTAATTTGCAGTTTATAGATTAGAGCCTTATAATTACCAATGTTGAAGGCTGAGTTGAAATCAATAACTACAACACGCGACTCATGCCCACGGTTCAAAGAGAACTAAAGGTTATGGGTAGAGTTAGGAGTGCATTGCAAGTTCCCAAACTCTTGCGGAACCCAAATTGTGAATCAGGCATTACACTGATTTTGTAATAATACAGGGTCCATCGTTTAGCAAGGAGCCTCTCAAAGATCTTAGATACAATCGTTATGATTGAGATGGGACGGTATTCAGATGATAAAGTTGAAGACGATGCTCCATTTAAAATGGGAATAGTGTTGGCTTTGCGCAAACAAGAAGGAAAAGAACCAGTCTTTAGAAGCAACCTAAAAACAACATCCAATTTAAGTGCCAAAATAGGGGCGATCTTCTTGAAGAAAAGGGAGAACAAGCAAACCGGGTCCTTCCCACCATAAGTATTTAGATCAAGAAGATACTTTTTAAGCTCACTTGATTTAAAGGCAACTGATTTTGACTTAGGAAAAGGGAAACAAGTCAAGAGATGCGACAACTTCTGATCTCTCTCTTTGTGTATAAAGGTTTTTAGAGAGCAAATTTACTTTATTTAATCACTCAAAAGACATGAAACTATCAGGTTCACGTAGTGGAGGCATACTCTGTCCAGACAAAACAATGAAGACTTGAGGGAGCACACCATTTTTGTGGCTGAGTAGCTCCAGCAAGAACATCCTGTAAATGAGAATTATAAACAGCTTCAGCAGCATTATGAATTATCTGAGCCTCATCTCTAAGAGCAACATAATTATCCCAGAGCATCTGGCTTCAATTTCGTCTCCCCACTGGTAAGCAGCCTGTTTCTCATCAAAGGCACACTTGCAATCATCGTCAAACCAAGCTTTCTCTTTGACACGGGATTTAATTATTTTAGGTGGGAACCCTCTATGTAAAATATTTATGAGACAAGTATTCAGAGCTAATACTGGGTCACTAGAATTAAAAATAGTATTCCACTTAATACGGTCAATTTCCCTGCATACTTTTTCCCAATTAACTCTAGATTTGAGATATACCTGACGGGAGATGGTTATCTCAGGAACAGTGAATTGAAGACAAATTTTGAAATGGATAGCATTATGATCCGAGGTACCTATGGGAGCGAGAACAGAAGACTCGAAACTCCTGGTATTTCAGTGTATGACCCTCAATCAGCTGTTCAGAGGGTGACGAGTTAGAGAAATCCAAAGCTGCAAGACCATTCCTCATGGTTGGTGATACAGAACCCAACCAATCTTGATGATGCGCGTTTAAGTCTCCAACAAAACTGAAGGATGCCTTTAAATCAATAGACTGTATTGATGCCATGGCAGTATGCAGGCATCATACAAGTCGTTGTTGGCATCAGGGTTTCTATAAAGTCCAAAAATGTAATGATTATGGTATTTGCTGAAGACCTTTACAAGTTGCATCTCATGGCAGTGACAGCAAAATCTGGTTAAGTGTTGTGCACTATAACCAAATCTAATCTAAACACACATACCTTGTATAAGCAGCTCTGAAGTATTTCTATGTTTGGAAGTCGGAGTTTCAGAACAGAGAATTATCATTATTGGTAGCAGCCATCATAAGTTCTTTGAGATTCTTATGAAGTTCATGGATAATAGAATATAGTATATGGCAACTTTTAGCAAGCTGCCTCCGTGGACCAGGATTCAACTCAACATCACCAACCAATAGGACGAGTAAAAGTAAAATTAATGTTTGATGCAAAGAATTAATTCCCATAAAGAAGGTAAATGAGATGGAAATAAAAGGTCCACTCAGAAGTAGCCATCACATCTAATCAAGATAAAGAAAAAACCCTTAAGGACGCCATATCCAAAGGGAAACAGTAGCAGTGGATTTTCAACAAAGAGAAAAATACCACCAGACAATCTATTCTTCTGCATCAGCCTGCTAAAACACCTTTCAAAAAAACAGGAGATTTTAAGACAGAACAGAAAGGAGAAGTAAAGAATGCTTATAGCACCATAACAGTAACGATGAATCAAACAAGGGTACTGGAAGACCTTGGTGCAAAGGCTATGGCACCATACCAATATCACCCATCAGGGCAAAAGCCATAGCGTTGCTAGATTGCCATGGGCTATCATTTAGCTCATACACTCAATATTAAATAAACAAATGATTAGAGGGTAAAAATAAACAATTATAAGCATTATCTTAAGAATAAATGATAAGGATCACTTTAATATTAATTTACAGGACTAAATAAACAAATGATTAGAGGGTCAACATAAACACTTATAAGAATGTGATTATCTTAAGGTTGAATAATCAGGGCATGACTTAAATATTAAATTAAAAACTAAATAAACAAATTTTTAGGAGCCCAACATAAACATTTATTCAGATTTCCCTTCAATAATTGTGTGTGGGAGATGCCTCAATGGTTTTTGCATTCAGCATTTAGTGAAAAAAAATGCCATGAGCGTAACAGCGAGTGTCTTTCTGTGGGATCTCACCCGCAAATCAAAGGGGACTGTTGGACCAATTAATATATATATATATATATATATATATATATATATAGATAGTTATGAGAGATGATGTTCATATTTTTTATTGCATTGTTTTTATTAAGCGAAGTATATTGCTTAGATGGAAGCAACTCATTTCATTTCTCCTTCAAATTGTGCAATCATTTAATTCCACATGAAACCACTTTTTATTTACTGAATAAATACTATTATGTCAATAACTAAATTCTGCTTTTAAAAGTAAAGAAAATGTATTTATAATATACCAAATAAGCACATTTATTGGATTAAACGTTTTTCCATCACTGGTAAAATTTGCTCTCCTGCGGTTTTGATGAAATATATGATCTGATATCTTCTTCCACCTCCTTCATTTGAGAGTAAACTTTCGCTTTCTAGTAATGTTGTAATCAATGGTATAATGAATGGTAATCAATGGTATAATGAAGTAAATACATGTAATCAATGGCGTAATGAAGTAAATACATGGTAATCAATGGTGTACGTCCGCTGAATAAGAAGGATTAGTAAAGACTTCCGAAATCACTTGCTACGTGTGGATATACATTGTCATGGAGGAAGATCGCTTCTCCTCTCACTAGTGTAGGACGCTTTTGTTCAGGATCTTTATTAAATTTTTGCAATTGTGAAAAATATATGTCTGCTATAATTGCTAGTCAATTATAGATGAACTCATAATTAAAACTGTGTTAGACTTACCACCAAATGGAAAACATAAGCTTCTGCTGTTAGAGATCACCACTAATAATAGAATTGTGTATTGTTTGAGATCAAGCCATTGTATTTTGTGTTTAATAGCGCATTAGAAATCCAGCTTTCATGTCCCGTCACAATGTTGTCCAGAAATGGCTCACAAGTATTTCAAGTCAATTGAGATGAAACCATATTTACACTATTTAAACTGTTCATATGGCACCCAGAAATGACACATAGGCATTTCTAGCCAATTGAGATGAAACCATATACATATTGTAAACTTTGACCTTCACATTGTTCATATATCAACCAGAAATGGCTCATAGGCATTTCGAATCAAATTAGTTGAATCCACACTTTTCACAATTTTAAAAGTTGACATTCGGACTGGTCATATGACATCCAGAATTGGCTCTTAGGCACTTTTATCCAAGAGAGATAAAACAATTTTCACACATTGTCAATGTTGTCGTTCAGGCACATCATGTGACACCGTAAGACCCTTTTAAAAGCTTAAAAATGCTTAAGGATAACTAAATTAAAATAACCTATGTATCACTAAATTATAAAAGGCATAGGCTTAAAAATGCCTGTCCTTGCTATATTTATCCTTAAACAGATAGAAGTAAAATTGGAAATATTGAGAAAACTCCAGGAGTAATTTTTCATGTATTATAAAAAAGACATTAATTTCTTGTCAACCTTATATGATTTTCGTGATTTATTTTATATATTACCAAATTTTAAACACATAATAATAAGAAAATGTGTTTTAAATAGAGAAAAATTGCACGCCCAAGAGCCGGGAATCCGTTTGATGTCTCAGGGAAATTCTTTGGAAAGTACGATATTAGAATGTTGAACTCGGCCTTGATGCAACCTGGAATAAATTGCATAAATTTTTGTTACATATTTAAATAATTATGTACCATTTCTATCTACGGATCACTAAAAGTTTGGAGACCCTTAAAATAACGAGGTTTTCTTTATCATCAGGATATGTGGCCAGTAGCGGCGTCCAATTCATTAACTGTCTGAATTCGAAGTGAATGCTCAAGCGCGGGATGTACACTGATGGAGCTTGAGAAGCCTTGGTAGGGTACAAGATACAGGGGCGGGTCTCCATTCAGCTTGCCGTTGAGTCCTGTTCCTTAGCAGATTATTGCTAGTAAACTAACCCATGCATCACATTAGCTTATTAATGAGGATTTAATGGAGGATGTTTTTTTAAGGAATATTTAACTTTAGAGTAAATACTATTTATTATTAACGCAATTAAGGAAAGGTATATCAACACTTAACAAAAATATGTCTTAATCAGTCGTTGCTTCTACAATATTTAAAACTAATTGGAGACCTGTTTTCAAAGAAACCAATGTCCATTTTTAGCGGTTTGGAAAATGTGTTAAATAGGTTAGGAGAGGGTAGCGTTTTTTTAATTAACCTAACCTATGCACCTGAATGAATGGTTCTCAACTGGGTCGGTATCCTTCTCCACGGAGTGTTCAAAAGATGTCGCTACTAGAAAATCGTCACCCCAGAAGGAACACAGTTAAAATTAACCCTGTAAAAGCTAGCAAATAACATGAATTTTATTGAAAGAGTTTAAAAAAAGGACACTAGAACAATCTCTAGCATATTGAAAAGGAATGTAAACCAAACGGCCAAAGAATGAAATAAACAGTGCCGCTGTTATAAAATTGCGTCAATTGCAGGGTTCAACATTCATCCTCATTAACAATGAATGGTATCAAGTAGAATCAACGAAAATGCTTTAGATTGTTTTGAGTAGTTTTGTCACAATCTACGAGAAAATCCATTTGTTTTTCGCGCTGACGAGAAAAAACTCTCAGGGACTAGTGTTTTGCGGATGATCTATGTTCGTTATATGTCCTCTGGTGGAATTTCCGAAGATTCACGTTTTCAAATATTTTGAAAAAGACACAAAAGTGGGTGACCTGGTATTTAAGCAATAATACATTTGCAACGTCACCGAGGTATTTGGATTTGCAACGTTACCCTGTTCTTATCTTGGTATTTTCTATCTCATAATTCGTCACAACCCATTTCCACTTCGTGCAAGCCAAATATTATAACAGACTGAATCTAGCAGTCATAGATGCCCTGAGGCTCAACGTGAGTTATGTCCAACCCAACATAAATACAATACTAGAAGAGGTCTAAGTAATAATGCTTTTCTTTGTTCATTAACCTGAAAATAGTTACCCTATCAATTGGAATTCGGCTAAATTTATTTATAAATCTGATGACTATGTTAAAAGAAATATTGTTAAATGTTCATTCATTATTTCCTCGGGTAATTTCACTATATTCCCCGGTCTCTTTAAATTGGACCCTGTAATTAAAAGTCTTATTTGTATCGTAATTGTTCATTTTACATCTTAGCCCATTGATTTAGTAACTTTTTTGTACTTCTTTTGTTTATTTGAATGTATTGATAATTGCATGTGTATGTATTTATAGCTTTGAAACTTATTCTGTCTACATTCATTTCTCACAATTGGAACTTCCGGAAGAGTCTTATCTTTATGCCTTTACCCTTCGTGTCCGGTATTTAATCCCATTTCTGATATTATTTTTCTATTTTGTGTCCTTTCGCTCTACATGGGCGTGGCACTGCTTTGCTGTCTCTTATATAGACCACCTTTGTAAAATAATTCATTATTCCTTGAAAACGAACTGAACAAGTTCAAAAGTACTTGGAATCTGCCTTTCATTATCCTGTGGGATTCTTTTGCATTTATTGCTCTACTCACGCGCTACTTTGTGAGTTTCTCATAACCATATATATATATATATATATATATATATATATATATATATATATATATATATATATATATATATATATCATGGAAAGTATAATTATCCAAAATGAGTTCTCATGCCCGATAATCCCATGACCTAAAACGTTAATTTAACGATAACTCTGCGACTCTTTTGACCGTACACTCTGATACTGCCATAATTGTACAGCAATTGGCGTGCGTCATCGTATCACGCCTCATGTCGCTGATACCATGATTTATGTCAGAGTGTCTCACCACACTCACCCGTGGGTCCGCGGCTCCATTGCGAAGTAGTGAACCAGCAGATGATGAAGGCATCGATTTGAGCCCGGGGTCAGAGATCATAAGAGGGCGAAGGGTGATTTCGGCCATCAGGCCTCGCTGATCTTGTGCCATGTTGGGTCGTTCTAGGTCACCTTATACGGTCACTCCTAATAAAGCTTTCACTTGATGAGGTCCATTGCCGAAACGTTCCAAGTTTATTTTTAAGTTTTATGGACGTGGATTTTTCTTCGGTTTCTTTTTTCTTCCTTTCAGCCATCTGGAGGTCGGGAGTGGCGGTGCGGGAAGCGTGCGTGAGAAGTGTGGGCAATGCACGCAATTTAATGCATGCATTTCTACATCAATTAAGGGGTGGGGGCTAATTGGAGATAGATCAGAGATGGGTTAAGGTGATACAAATCGCGCATGGAAGCTTATGCGCGTAGGAATTTAATACATACGCACGTACACAGATTATATACATGTATTCATGGATTTATGCATTTGACCCATATGAGGGGGTTCCACTGTATCCCTCCTAGTTCTGAAATAGGGCGGGATGTGGTCTGTTTTAGTATTACTTTTCGTCCCTTTTATTCTTTTATTTATCTCTAGTTTACTTATTTTTTATGGTCAGACCCAATCATGGGAGAAAGAGGGCGTTAAAATTCATAAATAGGACCTATAGACTAAACTTGGCCTAAAATAGTAGGCTTTACTTTGAGGCAAGTGGGGTAAGCAGCGATTCATCAGAGAGGTTTCTGTAGTAGAATAGTGATGTGTGGCACGCTTTTTACCACTCATTCTCCAAATCTCGTTACTCTTTGGTAACTGTGCCACCCCACCCATTTAAATCATTGACAAGCTCCCCGAAGGAATAATTGAATTCGTATAAAGATTAAAATTACAATCACTGACAAGCCAGAGGGCGCTGAGAATTGGTGTTGGTTGGTGGTGAAGGTGCAGAAAGAGCGGCAGGACTGAAATTATTACCAACCAGAAAGCTGGAAATAGTTCTTTAGCTGGAAAAGGGAGAGAGGAGGTTTAGGCCCTTGTTCCTCGTCAATGGAGTCTGGCCTTAGAGATCTTTTCGCCATGGTCCTGAATGGAAGAGTGATGTTGTTAGCGAAAGGGAGGATATGACCGTTGTGTTGAGATTGCCTATGTATTTGATGACGCTTGTGGATGAAGCTTTCTATATCCAAACTCTACTCGGTGTCTACCTCCTTGGTAACGCTAAATGAGTTGCGTCCGCTATTAATGGGATCGAACACAGTAGGTAGGCGTTATCCAGAAGAACCCAGTGCGTGCTTCTTTATAATTGATCTCTATCGAGCCAAAAAGGATAAATTTTCCCTCTTTCCATTAAGGGATTATTCATTTAGCTGTTACCTGTATCCATATTTTACTTTGTCCTTCATAGTCTGGTAGAATTCTTATTTCTAGTCTTCCCATTTGGTACTCGAATAAATGTCCGTCGATAAAGAGAAAGTGGTGACACCGTTTTTATAGTTCAGATTAAGACCTAACGACAAATTTTAACCAATATATTAATTTTCGGTTGTAGATGTGGTCGGTGAGATTGAGTGGAGAGTAAGAAAGTTCTTTGGTAAGCCTGTATTTCGGGTTTAGGCTGAGTTGGGCTAGAATTAGTGAGCATTGCAGATTAACAAGTATATTCATAAAATACAAAGGTTCATTTAAGAGCTAATCTTTTTGTTTAAATACTGAAGGAATGGAAAATATCGTCTATTAAAAGCATTTGCTTAAGGATTAGTATTTTTGTTAATGGCATAGTTTAAGGTTATACTCAATTGAGAAGTAATCGAGCCCAAGGAAAAGAATTGAGCTGTATGACATTTAAAAAAGGATCGATATTGGGACGAGATTACAAATTAGCCAGGAAAAATTATCAAGGAATAATTCCATGGATTTAACTTCCACGAGCTTAGTGGGAAAGTTGAGCTTCTGTTTTCCGTCAGTTTCTCTCTTTCAATCTTGCTATTTCTTCCGTATATATATATTTATATATATATTATATATATATATATATATATATATATATATATATATATATATATATATATATATATATATATATCATGAGTGCGAGAGAATGATGAAATAAATCAAATATAACTAAAGAAAGAGAAATGTTTTTTTCGTCTTTAACCGATCAGCTAGGCTGAAGACCCCCAAATCTTCCGAATAGACATGCTTTTAAGGCATGCTTCCTTTAGGTCAATCCGAAATGTGAAAGAGAGAGGTATAAATTGGGAACTCAAATGACGAAGGAGAAATTAAGTTAAACACGCGGCGGAAATACCAAATTCCCCCAGAAGAAATTATTCCGTTTTATCTTTCTTGCTATATGTTGGATTTGTATATATATATATAATATATATATATATATATATATATATATATATATATATATATATATATATATATATATATATATAATTGCTCCAGGTGCCACCGTGGGAGCTATATTGGAAGCCCCGTCCGCTAGTTGAAGGATCAAGTCTGTTCCTACTTGGACATGAGTTCGTTTAGTAGCTCAGTCCTCTCCAATAGAGAAGTCTAACGCTTCTTCTAACAATTAACCCCCACTCTTAATGATGATTTTTCCGCTTTCTCCCTCCCATATCAGGACGCAATATTTAATATCAACTGTTACTTTTTCCGTTCCTGTCCTCCTTTAAGGTTAGTCGTGTCATTTGGGTTTAATTAATATTTATTTTTCAACTTAAATTCAATAATCATATTATATTTGTGGAATGTGTTCCCCGCCCTAATTTGTTATCCTTAATTTTTCATACTTCTTTCACTTCGAGTCCAATTATGGATTTTTGCAATTATTTCTGCCCTCACTTTAAGGTTTAATATATTCGAAATTTATATAGGCAGATGATGGGAAGAAAAACCCAAACGTCGTTAATTAAATGAAAATAATTGCCTTTGTGCTTCTTGGCTTCTTCTTTAACTTGAAATTCAGTCTAATCTGAAGCGAGTCGATTGAATATCTACGATGTCGTTATGGGCAAGGATGCGTTTTGCTTATTCAAAAGTTTAACGTCGTCTTAGGAAAATACAACTGAGTCTAAAATTCTTGTAATTTTTTACAGTGAAAATTGGTAAACTGACTCTTTTGCAAATATACCGTAATCTCTTTATACTTATGCATTTTACAAGGAATAGGTAAATTGCCTCTTCAATAACAATATTAACTTCAACTTCAGGTTAGTACAAAGATTTCAGAAAGTTTAGAATTCTATTTTGTTAGACTTCGTCAAACATTTTAGTTTTTGATAATATTTGCTATACCGTTAACTAGTATCAAAAGAAAAAATTATTCCTTCCAAGTCCGAATCCCCGATCCAAAACTCCTTTAGATAAATTTTCTCCTTACTGGTTTTCATTCTTAACTTGTTTGAGTACACTAGTAGAACACAATTTTTGTTTCTGGCTAGTATGTGTTATTTCCCGACTCCCTTAATCGCTAAAAAATATAAAATAGCCATTATTTGTTTAAAATTTGCTTTTTTTGCCTTTTTTGATGAAATATTTTACGAAAAATAGGCAAATTTTAATTCTTTTCATCCATTGTCGGGCTAAAAAACATTAACTCGTGTTCTCCTCGCGTGACCATTTGGTAACGTAAAAATGTCATTGTTTTTTGACCTGTTTAATTCTGTCAAATCCTGTAATTTCAAGAAAACTCACGTTGTGAATGAGTTTATTCAGTGTTTTTACAAACTTAGAGACACTGTTTCAGTTGCTAAAAAGAATTTCGTGACGCTTAGAAGTACTATATTATTAGTCACTTGGATTAGGCTCGATTTCGAAAAATGTCATCTGAAATTTAGTATATATATATATATATATATATATATATATATATATATATATATATATATATATTGTTTTTACTGTATTGCAATAGTATTTTGACATAATAATATAGGATATTTTATTTAAAAGTAGAAAAAAAGTATAGTTTGTTATCGTTCATTTAGCTCTCAATATTATATATATATATATATATATATATATATATATATATATATATACATTCTGTGTTACCATATGGTAACGTTAGGAAAATTCATCTACCAAAATCTGATTTTTAGTATTTTTCCTTACTAGATCCTTGACAGTGAACGACATTTTGGACGAACTGGATCGTACCGATACCTCACAGAAATTGTATATTAAACCTCCAGATGTTCATAAATTGACGGATGAAGAGTCAGGTGATGAGAGTAATTTCTTTCCACAAAAACTCACTGGTAATCTACTTCATGCAGAGAATGAATTGGTAAATGAAAGAGATTCTGGTTCTGAGGCAAGTACACAAAATTTACCTAAAGTAAGAACTTTGCCTCTTCATGGGTATAATGCTTTAAAATACAGGCATATAAAACTGTGCAATTGTTTGAGCAATTCTTTAATGAAGAACTCATAGAGCTCATGGTTGAACCAACAGTCTTTATGGTTGGTCAAATAACTGGCCTAACATAAATCTAACTAAAATAAATGAATGTATTTTTAGGAATTTTGATTGTTTTGGGGTATAACTCATTATCAAGCAAAGCAATGTTTCGGTCTTCAGGGGCTGATATGCAAATTGCAGCTATATATGAATCAAGGAGACGCGACAAATTTGATAATATCGTGAAATGCTTACATTTTTACCAAAATACTCAGTTAAATGTAAATGATAAGTACACCAAAATACGCCCACTATTCCCTCATCTCCCCCCCAAAATTCACGATTCATTTCATACCAACACAATTTATATCACATGATAAAGCTATGGTTGAGTATTTTGGTATGCATATTTGCAGGCAGGCAATCCGTAGCAAGCCAATACGCTTTGCTTAGAAAATTTGTAGCCAAAACACTTCATCTAGCTACCTCGTATCGTTTGATCCCTACCAAGGTAAAACATTCCATGCTAATGAAAGAAATGAAAGACAGTTCGGAAAATCTGCTTCCACAGTGCTTTATCTTTTGGATCAGTTTAGCGTTGAAAAGAAAAATTACCCTTACCACTTTTTGGGGGATAATCTATTCACAACATTGCCATTGCTAGAAGAACTAAAGACACAAGGTTACAATGGAACAGGTACAATGAGAGAAAAACGTCTTGGAAAAGATTGTCCAATCAGGAATGGAGAGGCTATTAAAAATAAAGAAAGAGGCTAAATGCAAACTGCTACAGAAATTATTGGTGAAACCAAAATTATTAAAACTAGCTGGATGGATAATCCATGGTTACCCTGACCTCTAAATTGTATGGGCGAAGGCCAATAAGAACCATGTCTAGATGAAGCAAAGCTCAGAAGCGAAATCTACAGATTCCTTTTCCATATTCTATTTAACAATATAATCAAATTATGGGTGGCACAGATAGAATGAATCAAAATATCAACAATTACAGGATTGGAATACGTGGGAAGAAGTGGTGGTGAAGTCTATTTACTTGGTTAACAGATGTAGCCATCCATAATGCATGGCAATTGCCATGCATACAAAGTTCAAATTTGAGTCACTCAGATTTTAGAAGAGTTATTGCCATGTCTTAACTTAAGCTATTCAAAAATCCACCAAAAACATCGGAAAAAAAGCCTTCACAACCTGCAGCCGAACATGACTGTAGATTTGATGGTAAACACCATTTTGTCCGACCAGTACCAAGAGATAAAAGAAGAAGATGTGCAGGTATGTACTATAACTCAAGGATGCGAACGGAATGTTTTAAATGTAATGTTGGCTTATGCGTGAAATGTTTGCAGAGTACCATACAAAACCCTAAGTTTTTTAATGGATTTGTAATTTCAAGGCACTTTTATTCACTATTTTTTGGTCATCGTCACGAAAATAACGTGTATTTTAAAGTCTTTTGGTTAAATATTATCAACAATATTATTATTGTTTTTTAGGAAAGAAATTTTTCCCTTAAGAATCTTAATTTTTAGAATTCGTAGGGTCAAGTGCCCAATTTGTAACAAGAAATTCAAATATAAAGAAAATATATAAAAGTATATTTGTACCTATTTTTACCTACCGTTACCATATGGTAACAGCCTATATCTAAATAACTATTTAACTTAAATTTAAAAAACCTCTGTGCAACATTCTAGTACACCAGTGACAAAATTCCATTTATGAAATTATAAAAAATGTAAAAAAATGATTCAGGAGAAAATGGGATAATTTGTAAAAAAGAAATATATAAAAAAACAAGTAAAGAAAAGTCACAATCTTGCAGTTTTCATGGATTCCCGTTGGCAATGTAAATCATTCTTGTATCTCTGTTCAAGTTCAGTATGCTTCGATCAAAGTGCTCCCTCTGATCCTCACAGTATGCTCTCATATTCTACTTAAACTTGTCAAGATGCGCATCTAAGATGTATACGTTCAGGAACATCCTCCAACCAATTTTGCCATAGTTTTACACTAAATTCTCAACCAGTTCAACATAGTTGTGAGCCTTGTGGTTGCCCAAAAAGCACTGACACATCGAAACAAAATTTTCCGTGCTTTTAGTCCTTTTTACTAAGTTTTTATCGAATTATCAACACTATGATTTTCCTGATTTGTGGTCCAACAAAGATACCGGATTTCCCTTTTTCCTCAGAGAGTTTAGGCTAAAACTTTGAAGGTAATTTAATGCTGTGGACTCATTGGTAAGAGTTATAACAAACTGCTTCATGAGTCTTAGTTTAAGTGTAATCGAAGGAACAACATTTTGTGAGCATCTATCAATTGCTTATGCTTGACATTATTCTCCCCAAAAGAGTACTCAGTCCTTTGTGGTCAGTTTTTCTTGTGGTAACCTTACTGTCCCAAATTCAGATGACAAGGAAAACTTGGTAAAACGTCCCTATAGCCCCATAATTAATATTATCATCTTGAAGTCTAAAGTCCATTCCCTGCCACACTGCTTATAATTTAAAGCTT
The DNA here is from genome assembly GCA_963969495.1 of Ceratothoa steindachneri. Classification (NCBI taxonomy): domain Eukaryota; kingdom Metazoa; phylum Arthropoda; class Malacostraca; order Isopoda; family Cymothoidae; genus Ceratothoa; species Ceratothoa steindachneri. Next base: position 54,306,981 of record OZ018332.1, read on the forward strand.
GTAGCAAGAGCTTGATGCTGTTGTAGTCCTCCTTGGGATATACAAAATGATCCAAGAGAAGGGATGGATACTTATTCTAATTATGGAGAAGAACAACTTTAATATTTATTGAGGAGCTGTCAATGAAGACCCTCCCCCTCAACCCGATTACATATAAGTACAATTGCATCAGAGAGTCGAAATAAATCATTGTAGTAGCATAACTCGCCTTGATAATTAAGGAATCTTGAGAAATGTTTATAACATTTCCTTAGGCTTGTCACTTCCACATTTTCATCCAGCAAATCTCACTCTATGAGCATGGAAATAAAAAAATTCAGCCTTTGATCTTGACAAGGCAAAATCTCTGACAAGGTTATTAAAGCCTCTTTGGTTTGGAGAGTATGGGTACTTCTCAACAGCCATATTTCTAACACTGTAGTCTACATTCTCACTGATATCTTCAGTTTATGAATTGTTGTTCTCTTCTGAAAGTGGCCTATGTGTATTTAAAGGGATGGTACAGGAAGTTCAGCACTGTGTGGTACTGGTGCAATAGAGGATGGAAAATCGGGAAAAGATATAACAGGTTCATTTTTGCTACTTCAAAGTTTGGAAGGATAAACCATGCATAAGTAGCAGTAGCTTGAGTCGTCAGTTGTTTCTTGCCAAATTTTGGGAATGGTAAACGTCATGGATCTTCTTCACCCTCTATAACATGCTTCAAATTTAAAAATATATACTTTATTACTCTTTGGGTTTACAAAGAAACATAATAGTCTAAATACTTGTGATCTTTAATATTGTAGTCTTTATGACAAACAATTTTCTTACCATCAAATGTTTTTTGGTAGTATTTACAAGCAAAATAAGGTGCCCAAGGTTTGTCTTAGTCATATAGTGTCTTGCAAAAGTATGCTTTGTAAACTTCACACATTCTCATAGATACTGTCACACCGAACATCTTTGCTTTTGTTTTGGTGAACTGTCCGCAGATATAACAGAATGTATCTGGAAAATCATTGCAGACACTTGATGCCAATTCTCTTCTGAAGTAATCATTATGGTAGCTCGAGCTGATGTGATAGCAGATATGTAAATCCCTGTATAAGTATTTCTGAAGTAATATTCCAGCATATTGTAAAGGCTTCTAGAAATTTTGAATGGTGTCTTCTGGCAAGTTCTGGATGATTCTTAAAACTTCATTAAAATTCTGCTAAGTTCTAGGAATTTCTAATTAAATATAGAATATTTGGAAGGTTTATTTAAAACAAATAATTTTGTATAAAATTCTAATGCTTTTTTAAACATTAAATTTACAATTCTAGACCATACTTTGAAAAAAATAAAGCCTACAGTCTTTTATATTTTCTAAAATTTTACCTAAAATAATACAACCCTAGAATTATTTGTAAAATGGGGAATTTTCCAAATTCAGGTCTTTAGCTCCAAAAGTAAAGATTTGGAATCAAAATGAACTTTTTTTTAAATATAATTACTAACAACTGAGATTAACTATTTTAACCCAGCAAGAAGAAAAAAAGTGCCAATTTCTACACAGTGTTATAACCTAGCCGTACGTACAACCTTTTTACTGTCTCTAGGTTCAATTTTCTACCATAAATTTTATAATTACTTTCTTTATTTTGAAAATTCATTTATGGTTTGCAATTCCTCCCAATATACTTGAAATTTAAGATGAAAAATCTCTGATTCAGTTTTCTATCTATGGGCAAAGACAATATTGAGCTGCTTCGTTACCTTGGCAAGAGTAAAGATATCTTTGTCACTCACCCTGTTAAAAGTAATGTAGTCGTTATTATTCTCAACAAACCCGATATATTAACAAAATAAAAAACAACTTTTGCGCTTTCACAAAATTTAAAGTTATTAATAAAGTGTCTACCAAACTTTTCCAGTCTTGATGAGAAAGTACATAGATTACTCTCCAAATGTTCATTAACGAATCAATTTATAAGCAAAGATTTCCTCGTGTTTTAATTATGTTCTTATGCACCATTTTCTCCAATTCCAGAAAAATGTTATCCCACTTCGCTCTATTAGATGGCAACCTACATTTTATCTAAATATTTTATTTCTTATCTTAACCTTTTTACCGCTAATGGATACAAGATTAATAACAGATACTCGTTTACCTATGAGTTTTAGAATTTTAGTTTTTTCACGTCGTAATTTTATTTTCAGTTTTGATGTCACCTCTGTGTTTACAAATATCCCTATCAACTAAACCATAAATCTCAGAACTAAAATGCTTTCCTTAAACTAAACTCTACCTTCTATTACTTTACTCCCACCTTACTTCGATCTATTCTTAACTTATTCTTAAGGATAATCACTTTTTGTTTAATAGTTCTGTCTGACAACAAACAGATGGTGTTTAGATGAGGTCGTTGGGTCTGATACTTGCTAACATCGCTTGTTGTGATTGTTCTCTCCCTTAATAGATCTTTACCACTGTTTCCTTGATAATACGACTTTGGTATTTAAATCCAAAAAGCAATCACCATAGGTTTTATATTAACCAAATAAGCTTAATTTTAACATTAAATTTACTCAAGACAAAGAAGACAAACTTACATTTTTTAATATTTTCCTCTCCAGCACATTAACTAACTTCTCCACTTTGTTCCATCGGAAATCTACATTTAATGGTCAACGTATGAACATATACAACTTTTCTGACATCACCTACGAATTTAATCGTATCAAACTCTCCTTCATCGTGGCTTCAAAATTCATCCAACTATTTTCTCGTAACGAAGAATTTGAGTTCTTCAAGTGCTATTTCCTAAAGAATGCCTTAAGCTATCTCTTATTCTAAAGTGTATTCGACAGTTATGGAAATATTTGATTCCAACGCAACCAAAAGTTTTCGGACACCACGGACCTTTTAGGAAATCAATAAATGCATGGGTTAAAGATTATATTTGCATATCAATACGAATATAAGAGTGAGATAATAAGGAATAAAATGAAGAAAGTTTTAAATGCCACATACAATTAACAAAAGTGAAAAAGTTTGCAAAATAATGCAACATCAAGCAGATAAAAAGATGAACCTCTGTGGAAATTACACAATACCAAACTGATAAAGGAAGCTCATTATCGTATCGCAAGTATGCGAGCATACAAGTATTCTGTCACAAAAGAGCGATACGTGAATGGTGTGATGCTAGCACAGTCCTTAGTCAAGACTGCCTTCAGTATTCATTGTATGCTGGCTTACGACATCTTACGACCTCTGCCAATGGTTTTGCAGTCAATTTATATCCGAATACTCAGGTGGCCAGTCCATAACAGAGATATTATTGGCCTGGATCACTGTAACATGGGTAATTGTCCTGTTAGAAAATCCCATTCCTGGCAGTTCTGGAGACGTTCTGCGCTTAGGGTAGCTTGGAAATTTGCTGTATTTATGGAGCAGCCACAAACTGCAAGACGCCCTATCCCTAAACTTGATATACAAACTGATACAATGACAGAGCGGCTCCGATTATTTACTGTTGGCATGATGCACTTTAGACTCCTCAGCTCCCCTGACTTACTATGGACTCTAACTTTGCCTGCGGTTAAGAACAACTGAAACGTGGACTCGTCGGAAATTAAGACGCGTACCACTGATGTATGGTCCAGGTGCAGTGAACAAATGCCAACGCCAGTTGACCTAGCTTCTACTGAAGGTTGATCAACGATTTTTGGTAGGCTTTACTAGACCTCAGGCCTTGTACGACCAGACTGCGACGTACCGTGCTGACAGACACTTTAACCTAGGCGACTATTCATTTTGAAGCTGGACTGCTGTTTACTTACGATCTCGAAGGCTCATACGACGCTGGTAATGCTGTCATCACGTTACGTACTAACCCTGTATCATGCAGAACGAAGTCAGTTTGGATGAATTACTTTTAAGGGAATACCACATTCATTTTCTCAACTTTATACAACGTTAGGTTAAAATATATGGCATTAAAGTTCATTAAAAGCCCTTTTATTTCTACCAAAATAATAATTACCTACGGCGCCATTTTAGAGATACAGGGGGTTTATTCAGAATCCTCCCCGTTGAAACCTGATATCATATAAATGGCTATAGAATTATTAAAAATCAAGCATTAGAACTCAATTCACAACCAAAATATGCACATATGATTTAGTTATCATTTTTAAATCATTTTTCTTTAGTTCCATTAAAATTTATGTAAATGGTGGACTAAAGCATATATTTTTTGGAAAAGATCAACTATAGGCTTTGTTCTAATTTGGAGGGGGAGGGGGGGTGTTAGGTAAATATTAGAATATTAGGGGTGTTCTCAATACCCTGTAATTTAGTTCAATCAATTTGCAATGATGCTAAAAATATAAACCAGTTTTTAGTCGCCGTTTTTTTAGCAAATATTTAAAATCGCATGGTATTTTTGCGATTTGTTCACAAATCAACTTTAAAAATTTCCTGAGAATTTCCACGAATGTATAAAATTTGTCTTTATCATAATTTTTACTATGTTCTAGTAATGTTGCTAAAGCGAAATATATAATATAAAAAGTGCATAAAATTTGCAATAAAATGATATAAAAATCAATGTTGTAGTTTGTTTGTTTTTATACAAATTAACTTTAAATATCTAAGAAAAATTTCCACGAATGTATACAATTTTGCATTATCTTAATTTCCACTATGTTTTAGTCATGATGCTAAAAAAATATTATACCATATAAAAGTGCATACAAATTGCAATAGAATGATATACAAACTAACAAGTGCGAATTTTGAACGAACAAATTGGAAAAGTAACTAATGAAAATATGTGGTACCCCCTTAATTATCAACTTCAACACTTATTAAACACCACATTGTGATTTACCAATCACGCATGTAACTTATCCACAGCTCAAAATCTGCTCGTACACCGTTTCCTATCACACTTCTTTCCTCCACCTTATAGTTACATGTTTTCGCCATTATCATATAACTATCAAATCCTTTTGATATGGATGATCATATAATCAACATATATGATGTGTTACATATATAGTAATTTTGACTGCAACATACAGCATACTGATATTATAATTTCATTCAATTCCTTTGAAACACCATTTTAGATATTTCAGAAAAAGTTGAGATTTGTAATTTATTTTAATTTTAGATGCATTGGACAGATACCAACCTATACCAACCTACAACAATATATTCATAGACATACCCAAGGTATCAGAAAACTTTGGGCGCAACTTTACTTTCACCATATCTGATTTATATTTGTAACATTTCTTCTAAAATTGGAAATGCGATGGTGATAAAAAATTAATGACACTGAGACGGTATATTTTAGTAGAATAGAATTAAATCCTAACAGTAACATTACTTCAAACTACTCCCCTTATGCCTCTATGCAGCGCTTCTTTCTCCTTATATCCTGTTCAATTTTACATTATTTCTAAGGCTTCCTTTCATTTACATGCCTTTTTATCTTAACTATTTTATAATGAATTTACATTATCTTCTCTACTCCGATTACACATTCATCAAAAAACTTGTTTGTTTCTTCCATTCCTCTTGTTTCTGTAATTCAGTGCAGCGGCTTATTTCTGTAACCGTCAGTTCGGTAGCTTAGCCTCGCATATTTCAGTCAATTTATTTCTCTTTCTCCGCTTACAACAACTCAGTAAATAAGTTAAGATAATAATGCTAAGGTAGAATATATGAAAGAATCAAATGCAATTCATGTGCTGAAAAGTGGGCCAAGAAATGTGTTCTGATGGAAGAGATAAAAAATGGAACAATCTAATATTTTCATGTTTAATTAAATGCGAAAGAGATTAGGAGAGAGAGAGAGAGAGATGTCCCTCTAAGTAGAGAGGTATTTAATCTGGTGAGCTACAGAATAAAGGGCATAGTTTAACGGTAGAAGTCTCTTTTAATCAAATTTATTAATTTGAAATTGATATAATATCGCCCTATTTTATATGATGAAATATACATACTTTCTTACCAAGGACGCTTTTATTTTTAACCTTTGTTTAAAGTGTGTAAATAGTAAATGTTCTCAATGATTATGGCACTGATTTATAATTATATTTGAACAATTTGAATCTTAACTTAACTCTGCTCTATATAGTTTAAATCGCGCTGAATTTTAATCAGCAATTTAAAAGTTCTGAGTTTAATAATTTATGAATTTTAAAGGAAATTGTAAAAGTATATATTTTTTCTTCGATTTCATTCCAACACATTTATTGCTCCACTTAATTCTTTCATATATTATGTATGTATGACAAATCGCTCTTTCAGCCTGTCATATAGTATCTGTAAGTCAAATAGAGGGGAATTTTCTCTATTTGTATAAGTTATCTCAGAGCCAAATGGAGTTGATCTGAAAGAGGTTTAAATAATCAGTAGCGGAATAATTATGTACAATAGTTACTTCCATGCGATGGGTAATATAAGAGAGATTGGCTCGGACATAGGAGTGTTTGTGTGAGTGTATGAATATGTGTTTTGGTTGCATATGCTGGTAGGATGGAAGGCGATGTTTCCTATCTTTCCTTTGTCAACTCATAAATTAAATTTCGATGTTTTGGGTTCGAACTGATAAGTTTCGTATCAATTAATAATTTTTGTTCTCATTTTTCCTTAACTCGCGTTGATTAGGAATGTCTCCCACCCCTCTCGTCTCTCTCTCTTTATATATATATATATATATATATATATATATATATATATATATATATATATATATATATATATATATATAAATATATATATATATATATATATATATATATATATATATATATATATATATGTATATATATACATATATATATTTATATATACACATAAATATATAATGATATGTATATGTTTATATATATATATATATATATATATATATATATATATATATATATATATATATATATACTCGTATATATATAGCTTATAGAAAATTTGTGCCATAATTTTTGAGCAGGCGGTTACTCATCTTTTCAATATTATAAATCGTTACCCACGTTATTCATGTTCGTCAAACCTGTTATTAACCAATTAGACGAACTCTTCAAACGGAGTTTGACGGAAAAATTGGGGCAAGAGTTTGAGACAGACCATGTCCAAATCCTCCCGATTAACCCTCTTTCTACTTCTATCTCTTCCGATAGTATTATTACTACCACATCTATTATTACTGGCCCATTTTTTTACCAAATCTTTTACCTAGTCATATTATGTGTTCATTTCACAGAAATTATTTCCAATATCATTAGTATTATTATAAAAAGTAATATTTTAGTTCCTCTTCATAGCAAGCCGAGCAATGGGGAAGTTTCAAAATACTGGATTGAGATGTGTTTGCAATGTTTCGGGACGCCAGGGTTGAGAGAGCATAGGATGTAAGTTTATGGAACGTAAATCACAAAAGAATTAGAAGCATTGGGACCCTCTTAGGGGTCAGAACCCCCTGTCCCTAATACCAATTAATAGAAAATCAAATAATCAAATATTGATGAATATTTGTTTATGTTCGTTTTGGAAGATCTCTGCTCCCCTTACATGGTCTTTGTTGCCTTAGAGGGTAAATTCTCACAGAATTCCCGAAGATATTCCCATTTGTTATTAGGAACCATCAAATACTTACCTATTTTCGCAGAAGAATGGAAAAATTACAAACCTCTTCGTATTATCGTGTGTCGGGGAAATCACTTTCTTAGAGATTTTCTCAATAACCGAAGAAAAATGAAAGATAAAGGGATTAAATGAAAGATGTATCGTATTTTCTTTAAAGTTCAGTTTCTGTTTCAGTGTAGTTAATAGAAGCTTTAGGGAAGAGTTTTTTCAGAGGATAGAAAACATATAGTTGTGATAACTAGAAAATTTAGAAAGAGGTGAAAGTCGCTTTGTGATCAATCTTATCTCACAGAAATAGGAAGATCAAATATACATTAGAATTCACAAATGTAGGATGCAGGAGCTTGTATTTTCCTCCATTGCTTCTTTGTTTTCATTTAACCATAATTCATTCCTCTATGATGTTCTTGACCATATTTTTAGGTGAAAGCGTAGTAATCTTTTAAATTAATAACCAAATGAGATAAAAATGCTTGAAGGGTTCTGAAAACTAAGAACTTACTCCATACCATGCAGGGGATAGTGTGAGCTAAATCTGTCTGATTGTAAAGAAATATTAACTTCAATCCTAGGCACTACACCTGTCTGTTGGTTTATGGTTAGAATCCCAATCATTCATTTAACTAGATATAATAGGGGACTGACTCTCAGAGGCTAATCTCCCCCAGCCCTTACTGCACTGAACTAATTCCTTCTCTTGCAAAAAAAGCGCAATATTTTCTTGGTTTAGAGACAGGCATTTTCTAAGATTCTCAGTTATTTGTGAAGATTTAATGCCATACTACTTCCACTAATTTTTCTTATTTTCTCATCTTTATGTATATTATTATTACCAAAAATTTTAAACCTTTATTATTATTAGAATTATTATTATAAATACAAACACTGTTGTAGTGAAAGTCATACTATCTGATCGAATCTAAACTAACCAACACAATACTACAACTAAGATAAATCAGCTTATGATACTGATCTCGACTAAACATATTATAATATATTATCGTGCCCAAGTTTGGCAGACTGACGTCATTTGAATGATTCTTTCCGTTAATGTCATATTTGTATTAAACGCTCTCACATCATATTGCCTGCTCGGTAATAATTATGATATATTTTGTCCTTGTTCTCTGACCACATAAATAATAAGAGAAAGTTTCCGATGTATGTAACCTATCAAGAATTGCGGCTTTCGAACCTTTGAATTTTAAGTTTGTTTCTTTTTTACGGCTGAAGGGGAATTGAATTGACGTCGGAGATATAAACGCCTTGTAGTAGTTGGGTGAATTTTGCTGATCGTATTTAATTGTATTTTCGCATAAAGCGTTAAATGCTTATAATTATAAGGGCATGGCTTATCCTCAAGCTACAGCAAGAAGAAAGAGGAGAAAAAATACAACAAAAACAGCGTAGGTTTGGTTAGAGCCACTCTTTATTAAAGTATCTTTCTGAAGAGGAACCATAAACAAACCTGCCCTACGGGTTTGTAATTTCAATAAGTAGTTTTGCTCCATGTACTAATTAACTACCTAACAACTAATGAATTATTCGACTAACTAGTTAACCCAATAAAATTAGTAACTAGAGAGGAGGCAAACAAATTAATGACCCAAAGTTTCAATTCACATTACTCAACCGTCAATGGAGGGAGATCAGTTATTTCAGAGGATAAAGGAAGCTCAATTATTTCAAAGGAAAAGGGAAATCAGTTATTTTAGGGGAAAAATGGAGATCAAATACTTTAGAGGATAAAGGGAGATAAGTTGTTTCAGAGGATAAAGAAAAATCAGTAATTTCAAAGGATAAAAGGAGATCAGGTATTTTAAAGGAAAAGGAAAATCAGTTATTTCAGATTAAAAAAAGAGAGATAACATATTTCAGAGGATAAAAGGATATCAGTTATTTCAGTCGATAAAGAGAGATCAGTAATTTTAAAGGAAAAAGGGAGATCAGATATTTCAAAGGAAAAGGTATCTCAGTTTTTTCAGAGGAAAAAAGGGAGAGCATAGATTTCAGAGTATAAAGAGAGATCAGTTAATTTAGAGGATAAAGATAGATCAGTTATTTCGAAGAAAAATTAAAATAAGTTATTTCAGAGGAAAAAGGAAGATCAAATATTTCAAAGGATAAAAAATATCAGCTATTTAAGAGGAGATCAGTTATTTCATAGGATAAAGAAAGATCAGTAATTTCCAAGGAGAAAGGGAGATCATTTATTTCAAAGGAAAAGGGAAATCATTTTTTTTAGAGGAAAAAAGAAAGATCATATATTTCGGACTATAAGAGAGATCAGTTAATTCAGACAATAAAGATAGATCAGAAATTTTAAAGAATAAAGGGAGATCAGTTATTTCAAAGGAAAATAAAAAATGAGTTATTTCAGAGAATAAAAGAGAGATGAAATATTTCAGTGGATAAAAAAGATCAGTTATTTAAGAAGAGAAAGAGAGATCAGTAATTTCGAAGGATAAAGTGAGATCAGTTATTTGAAAAGAAAAGGAAAATCAGTTATTTTAGAGGAAAAAGGATAGATAAAATATTTCAGAGAATAAAGGGAGATCAGTTATTTCAGAAGATAAAGAGAGATCAATAATTTCAAAGGAAAAAGAAAATCAATTATTTAAGAGGAATTGGAGAGATTAGATGATAAAAGGAGATCAGTTATTTAAGAGGATAAAGAGAGATCAGTAATTTCAAAAGATAAACGAAGATCATTTATTTCAGAGGAAAATCAGTTATTTGAGGAGAAAAGGGAGCTCAAATATTTCAAAGGATAAAGGGAGATCATTTATTTCAGAGAAAAGGGAAAATCTGTTATTTCAGAGGATATTTTACAGGATAAAGTGTCGTCATTTATCTAAGTCTAAGAGAAAAATATAGATAAGTAATTTCAAAGAATAAGAAGAGATAATATTTTAAAGGGTAAAGGGAGATGATAATTCAGAATAAAAGGGAGGCCAATTATTTCCGAGGATGAAGGGAGGCTAACTACTCCAGAGGATAAAAATGATTGGAAATCTGCTGCATAGTAGACGTTAAGACTTACGAGGGGCGGTCAATGAGTTTTGCACTTCGGATATAAGGAAACGAGATATGATGATAAGTGTTTTATTATTTTTCAATATAACTACCCTTGACTTCAATGCACTTGCGCCACTTGTCCCTGGGGCTTCGAATTTTCGAAAACCAGAAATCTCCCGACTGCTGTTCAATCCACTCCTGGGCGGCGAGCTGAACATCTTTATCGTCCCCAAACCGGCGTCCACGCAGTGCAGCCGCAAGCTGGCAGGATAAAAAGTAGTCGTAGGGGCCAGATCTGCACTGTAGAGGGGGATGGTTGAGCTCCTCAAATCCGCACTCGTGCAGGGCACCTTGTGCAATTCTAGCCTTGTGGACTTTTACGACGTTGAAGTCGATCATGGGGCGTGAGGTTTCGTGAGGTTTCTAGGAACCCAACGGGCACAGACCTTGGTCATGGCCAAATTGTCGTGGATGATGTTGATAACACTTCCAAGTGATATTTCAAGCTCTCGTTTGATTTTTTCGACCTTCACCCGTCGATTTTTGAGGATCATCCTCTTCACACGGGCCACATTGTCCTCGTTGGTCACGTCTGACGGGCACCATCGAAGGGGGTCATCTTCAAGGGACTCACCACCATGGCGGAACCCCCTATTCCAGCGAGCAATGGTTGCATAGGAAGGGGTGGTGTTGGTGTACACTGCAACCATGCGTTCATGAATTTATTTTGCATTCTTGCCTTCCTTGGTTAAAATTTGATCAGTGCGTCGTGCTCAAACTTCTCCATTGTTGAAAAATTTGTGACTGACCATCTGCGATCAGATACTGCTTCTTAAATAGACGAAGCAGTTGCGTGCGGCTGCAGGTGCTGACTTGTCATAACTTGTCCTAACACCCCCAGAAACAGCCATCTTCCTTCCTCTGTTTTGCCCTACAGATTCACAAAACATATTTACCGCCCTTCGTAAAAGGAATGAATGTATCAGAAGAGAGAATGTTTGAGGGGAAGGATGTTAGAATCCAACTCTCGAAAGACTATAAATAAATCTAAAGTATTGCGGATAAATAAAAAGACGCTTAACTTCCCAAAGATATGTTTCTTGAAATGGACTTTCCTGTCTTTTATTTGCTATAGCCCTGTCGCTCTCTCGGTTTGATCATTTCCCGGCTAGCTAGGCAAATTCACTTGAATATAATTACAACTTAATTAGTATGCCCCATATCTCTCTCGGTAAAATTTGGGTAATTAGTCATCACTAACTCTTTAATTTAAGAAGGAGACTTTTTTTAGTATTTGACTAATAATTTCATTTTAGTTTGGTTATGATTTATGTTTTTTTATCAAAGTAATTTATAATAATTCTTTTATAATATAAAAAAAAAAAATGGTGAAGTTCAGAAACAAATATAAGTATCGAAATTTTGTGAATTTTTTAAAACCCAAAGAATTACAAATGGTGAAGTTCCGAAAATTTATTTTTATATATCTTCTTCTATAACACTATATTTTAGCAACGTGTTATTTTGACAGTAGAGAACTTTAGTTTAGAGTTCCTTCTTAATCTTAGTAGTGAAGCGCAAGCTCTCACCGTAAGGGGGAGTGGCGAAGCCATTGGCTGGTTCTATGAATAAATTTGTTACTTATTCAAGCAATTAAACTTAATTTGTTTCGCTGGAAAAGCTGTGAATTGCTGTCAATACGTCGCATTGGTAGAAAATTGGATATGAAAATTTTGAAAATATAGAATGATTAGTCTTTGATTGAAGACTTTTGGGACTGTAGGAACGTTCAGGGCCAACCACTCTTTTTCCTTCCAAAGATTTTTTTCTCTTTTTCCCTCAATATTTAACATACCTGGGTCGACCCAAGATTGAGTTAAAAATGAGTTAAACCAATTCACTGAGATATAAATCTGTAACACTATGCGTCTTAGAGGAATTCGGCTTATCCATAACTATTCATTATATCCCAATAGTTTTATAGAATATTTCATTCCTTTTTGTTAATATTTCACTTCTTTTTGTTAGGGGAGACTAAATCCCCAACAGCTCGAGAGTTAACAGAAGTGAGCATTACACAAGATGGTGTGAAACAGATACAGCCACAAAGCATTTTTTGCCTCTAAATTTAACTAATGGAAAAGTCTACCCAAATTTATTGTGAATGGTAGCTAGCTTCATAAATGTGTTTAGTAACCACTTGGGCTAAAGATTATTAGGCCAGTATGCAACGCACTTATTTCTATACAACTAACTCCATCCTAGACCCAACCATTTACAACTATCTTTAACAAGCCCAAGCCATTTGCAACTTACTTCATTTATCCATCACCTCGCAGCTTTCTAAAGCCAATTTCAAGTAAACACAGCAACTCCCAGTTATCATTCCCTAAACATCCATTAGTAGCCATCGTTAGCTAGACACAACCATCATCATCTACTGTACTATAAGATATTTACAGCTATTCCCAGCTCGACCCAGCCATTTTCAACCAACTTCAGCTAGAACCAGCTGCTGTAGAATGTATAAAATATGAAAGAAAAACATAAAAAAACTATAATTAGTAGCATATCTATTTTTCCTAAAAATTATCCTGTTTAATTTTGAACAAATAAAAGGTTTTAAATAAAAAGTCTAAATATTTATTTCTCTATATGGCCAGAGTGGGAATTTTAGGATCGTAAAAAGTCGTGGAACAAGTAGAAAATCGATTTTTTTTCATCTAAGTTTGTTTAAATCCATAAAAACTCGAGATTATTTAGTTTCTTACCTGTTCATTCGTTAACTGCTTTCCTTTACAGGATTGAGATTATACCCTAATTAGTGGGTTCCGTGTTAAAATATAGTTTATATCTACAAAATATACTCAGACAATATCTCCAAAACTTTCCCCTTTTTTACGGAGATAAGGAAGTTTTAGGAGAGTTGAGTGACGTTTAGGCCCCAACTACTTCTAATAATTAACTTAGTATATATAATTTCAAGCAATTTCACTATCATTAAATAACTAATATTTTACGACCTTCTTTTGTAGAACTGTGGGAAGGAGATAGGCTTGTTGAGTTTGCGCTTTAATTGGTTAATAAATTTAACTTAAACTTAACCTCACTATGTGTTCAATAACCTCATCTTCTCCACTTTGTTATGTAGATGAGACCATCGTTAGTTTTTCATTTAAAAATAATCAATAAACTTCTAAATATAAAAATTGTTCCTAGAAACGAACTTATGTCCGAGACCGGTTCAACTTGGTAATTTGAACGAGCCACTTGTGGTTGGCAGTTGTTTTGAATGGTTCTTCAATAGCTGTTAGTACTTTGCCCTCATTACTTCATCAATTCTACCTTTCAAACATTTTCTCGCATCTCTTCTTTACTTAGATCGCTAGTCGTGTTTCAATAATAATAAAATTAGCTTCCAACTACGTTCCGCTCAAGGCTAATTAATGGTAGAGCCTTGCTTAAGTACCTTCTTAAAATGCAATCAAACTCTGTTTTAGAATTACAGAGTGATAGTAATTACCCTTTATAATTAATTAAAAAATATGCTCGAGGATTCATAAAAACCTAAGCAAATTGCTCTTTTTAATGTTAGGGAGATATGTCAGGGGTACTCTGCCCCTATAAGCGGTTAACCACCCTCTTTACTAAACCTCAAATGACCATAAATGATTTCTATGCCCTTAAACCTTTACCAGTGAGGAGTGACCAAACTCTTTTCGTTATTCCTTAAGGCCTTTTAAAGTTACTCCCTTAGTTAAAGATATAAAGTTCTTAAAACAAGTCTCCTAAAGCATTAATTTTTCAACAAGGTAATGAAGATGGTCGTTGAGAGATTGTGCAGAGAATTAGTATTAAAGAGTTATTTCATTTTATTAAATTATTACCACCGGTTTGAGATTCCGCTCACGTGCTTCCTTCTCCGGGGCAGTCAGGAGATCCTAATGATTACCCTGTTGTCTTTTTTTTGTAAGGGGAATGGGGTCATTTTATTCCTAACTCATTTTGTTTAGGATTCTTTTATAAAAGTTTTCTTTCGTTTTTCTCTTTCTACTCTGTTTCATCCCCACAAACAATTATATATTAAGAAATCCCTTGGAATAGTTTGGAGGTTTCCTTTTTTAGACCTTGAAACCGGGGCGGGTAGAACATGGGCATCATGCAACAACTCCTTTCTGGTTTGCGTGACTTTAGGCCCTCGATGCGCGCTGGGATATCGGCCTTAATTTGTGATATTGAACAAGATCTAGGAAGTATTCACCCGAGTGCTCCAGGCAGTTTCCTCTTGAGATTACTCAAACCTTTGATTTCCACAGAATTTAACTATCTTTAGTCTACTAGTTTCTTTCAGATATGCCCTGGTTGGCTTTCTCTTGTTATTTTTTTTATATGAGTTAAAGGCCACAAGTTATGTGACATATATTTTTATCTTTTTCATTCGTTTTTAAAATTTACTTAGTATGAACGATTATTCTTATATTTAAATTACTTCAGGTTTATGAAAAGTTAAGTATTTAAATAACATATAAAGATGCATTTCTCACTAAATCCAAAATCGCGCTCTGGTCAGGTTTCTGTAGGAGGTGAATTTCACCTCCCTGGAGCTTTGTTATTCGATCGAAAATGTAAAATGACAAATAAGGATTAGAATGAATTATGATGTGTAATTAAGGATCTATTTCGTAATATTTTCTGCTAAAAATATTTGTTTGAATCTTTTTTTAATCCCAGTGAAGGTTATTTCCAATGAAAAGCAGGCAACCATTGAGACTCTGCACCAAAGGGTCCTGAAATGCAAGTAGATAGTCGCTAAGGGTATTATAAAAAAAAAGAGTACAATATTTAGGATCATTAATGAGTTTAAAAGAGACTGGTTACTCTCCTGTGAAGAAGTATACGCAAGTAGACGCAAATCAGTCAAGATAACATCACAAATTTTGTCTCTAGCCTGTCCAAACGAATTAAAGCAGTGCTGAACAACATGGGACATGACTGTAAAGATTGACTGTGCGCATCACTTTACTGTATTTATTAATAAAATGGGGTTGGGCTCTAAATCGTTATAAGATTTCGCCTTCAAATTATGAGAAAAGATATTAAAACAAAATGCAACCTTTGATTTCTTTGGCCATGATTGAATATGTTACCCGCAGGAAATGAAAAAAATAGTTCCAAACGTTTTCTCATCTATTAAATTATCCTCTTTCACATAACGAAGGATAGAGAAAAAGAAACATCGTATATAGGAAATAAAGAATAGGACATCGTTTGGGAATAAAGAAGCATTAATCCATTTTCGGTCTTTGCTTTGAATAACGCTCTTTATTTATGCATAGATCAGTTCTAATCGAGTTATTAACTAGGACAGGGACAAAATACTCTTCTAGTCCCGTAATGGTGTATCTAGAGACATTCTAGAGTGTGCCTGTATAGCATCGCTCATAAATCTCAATACGAATCCATGTATGTTTGCCCTTGGCTCCTCTATATTAATTTCATCAAATCCTTAGATAGTAAAGTATTCATGTAATGAAGTCTATCTTCGTCCTTTTTTATCTATATCTTTCTTTCTCTCTGTCCTTCATTCTATAAATAAGGCCTGTTTCATAAAGGCGAGGACGACCAAAATGCTATTTTATTTTTTAACCCCAAAATGGAACGAAAATTTAATTGCTTGTAATTTCAAAGTTAGACGGGATTATTACATTGTGTAAGGCGATTTAGTTTTTAAAAATACTCGATAAATTTAAAAAATTTCAGCAATAACAATGTACAACAAATTTCAGTATCAAGAAAAAAACATAGATCTCATGTGCATTTTATTATGAAGTTGAGTGTTCTAAATTCGAATTTTATAGCAAAAATTTCCCACACGTAACATTTTCTTGTGAATTGCTGATTTAATAAGTATGCATTTGATACCGATTTCCACGATACCATAAATGTATTTCACTCCTAAAGTCAAATTAATTGTGTTCATAGTAATTAATTCATGAATATATAATAAATCAGCATGTTTATTAGCATTATATAATGTATTAACCTACATTTATTATTTACTCCTTCGTTTGTAAGACATCTCAGGTGTGTCACGCTTCAGGTTCCAGCAAAAGTCAGCAAGCATAGCAGGGCTGCATTTTCCCTTATACCTGTTTTTAGTCGCGTGCGAGTCGGCACGAGCGACTATGTCGGTCGTCGGTTAGTCAGCGGTCGGTCCGTCCCCGTTTTACTTTTCTTTTTCTTTTTGTAATAATATCATAACTATTCGGCTGATTCTAAAGAAATTTTAAACTCTTATGTTGTTTTACATCTTCTTTCAAATGATATAATTGCGAAAGTCCTATCAAGGTTATCCAGGGAATTATTTTGTTTTGGCAATAACATCCTAACTTTTTGACCGATACTCTGCTAGACTAGACTAGGCTATAATATGCTATACTCTGTTAGGCAAGCCTAAAATAGGATATACTATGCTAGGTTATTGTAGGCTAAGCTATATTATGCTAATTTAGGCTATAATATGCTATGCTAGGATAGCATATAGTATATTAGGCTAGACAATATTAAGCTATGCTTGACTAGGGTATAATAGTATAGTATAGGCTATAACTGTCTAGAATATATAATGCTAGGCTAAGTTATGGTATGCTAGGCGAGTCTAAGCTTTACTAGGCTAGGCAGGGCATGAAAGGCTATACTAGGCTAGGCTACGCTATGGTATTCTAAGATAGGCTATGATATACTAAGCTATGCTACACTAGGTTAATCGTCGATACTAGACTAGGGTAAGCTAAGCTAGGCGAGACTAACTTGTAATATACAATTGTAGACTGCGCTAAGTTAGGCTAGGTTATACTATGCTAGGCAGGCTAGGATAGGCTAGGATACACTGTGATAGGCTCAGGTATACAATACTAAGCTAGGTTATTCTAATATAGACTATACTAGGCTATATGCAAGTCTATACTGGGCTAGGCTAGGGTATACTAGGTTACTCTAAGCCATTCTATGTAATGATATACTAGGCTGGGCTATACAAGAGTATCCTATGCTATGCAAGGTTATGTTGGACTATACTAAGTTAGACTAGGCTAGATTATAGTGTACCATGCTAAGCTAGCATAGGCTAAGCTAGACTAGGGTTGGGTGTGCTATGCCAAGATATACCATGCTAGAATACGATAGGATATACTATCCTAAGCTAAGCTATACTATGCCTGACTAGTTTATACTAAGCTAGGCTAGGTTATACTATACTTATACTAGACTATACTAAGCTAGATTAGGGTAAGGTAGGCTATGGTAGATAGGCTATAATATGTTAGGCTTTGCAAGGCTAGAGTAGCCTAGGCTATACAAGGATAGGCTATGCTATACCATACTATTCTAGGCTAGGCTCTACTATGATAAGCTATAGTAAGGTAAAGTTACTCTCCTATATATGCTAGGCTGTACTAGGCTATGTTAGGCTAGGCTTTACTATGGTTTCTAGGCTAAGATAGGCCAAACTATACATTCTCTGCTAGGCTAGGCTAGATTAGGCTAGGCTAAGTCATACTATGCCAGGGTAATCTATACTATTTAAGGCTAGCTACGCTAGATTGTGGTATGGTAAATTCTACTATTATAGGCAATCATAAGCTAGACCTGGTTATAGTAAGCTAGGCTAGGCTAGACTAGGCTATCTGATGCTAGGCTAGGCTATACTATGGTAGGCTATGCTATGACATATTCTACTCTGATATACTATGCTATGATATTTTATGCTAGGCTAGGCTAGACAGGATTTACAATGTTAGGCAATCTAGGCTAGTCTATACTATGCTAGGCTTTATTATGATAGTTGAGGTAATACTATGGTAGGCTATCCTATGGTAAGCTAGGTTTTGCCAGGATACTATTCGAGACTATATTAGGCTATGCTATAAAATGTTATACTATTCTAGACAATACTAGGCTGTACTAGGTTATGCTATGCTAAGCTATACTATGCTAGGAGATACTATACTACATATACTATACTATTTTATACTTTACTACACTATGTTTTGCTATACTATGCTATACTAAACTATCTTATGCTATAATATACTATGCTATAATATGATAAGCACAACTATGCAATAATATGCTATGTTATACTATGCTATAATGTGCTATGCTATAATATGATAAGCACAACTATGAAATAATATGCTATGTTATACTATGCTATAATGTGCTATGTTATAATATTCTAGACTATGCAATTATGGGGTGGCCATTTTTTCGCCTTTTCAATTCCATAAATGAGATGTGACAAAAAGTTAAGGCCCACCATTTTAATTAAAAAAAAATAATATTTTAATATAATTTAGTTCTGCTTTTTAATAAGCCTTTAGAACGTTGTAACTTTTTAGTTGCGGGCGACTCTACATCTGACTATGTCGGTCGGTCTACGTTTTGCCTTTTATTTAATAATATTGTAACATTTCAGACAATTCCTACGAAATTTGAATCCCTTATGTTGTTTTACACTCTCTTTCGAATGATACAATTGGCATAGTCCTCCCATGTAAGCCCGGGAATCATATTCTTTTGGCAATGACATCAAAACTATTCGGTAGATTCTAACGAAATTTGAAACCCTTATGTTGTTTTACATTCTCTTTCCAGTCATATAATTTCTAAGGTCCTCCTAAGGTTAGCCCAGGAATTACGTTTTTATGCAATAACATTATAACTATCCCGCCGTTTCTGACGAAATTTGAAACCCTTAAGGTGCTTACATTCTCTTTTGAATGAGAGAATTGCCAAGGTCGCCCTCAAGTTACTCCGGGAATTATTGAAAGTTTTCAAAGTCGTAAGGACATAAATCAGAATAGCTGATGGCACTTCATTAGGCTCTTCACTATGCACTCTAGCTGGGCTTTTTAGTCCTTTCCCATAAGTCCTTTGCATACATCTTTGAATGCATGAAAGGCTGCTAGCTCAGTTTCATCCAGTGGCGCCTCGAAGTCCTTATCAGCTATAAGTTTTCTAATCAGACGGCCTACGAATATGCCTTCTTTAATCTTGGCACCACTTATTTTAGGGAAGATCGCTCTGAAGTACTAGAAACATTGCTTTCTTAGGCCTAGTTTTATATGCACTGGCGGCAAAATGATTTTCTCCTTAACTGATAGCTCATGAATTACATTCTCGCATCCAGGCATCATAGTTTCCCAAGGTGATCATTCTGAACGTACATAATGTTCTGATCTGGCCATACTGTCCTAACTGCAAAGGAAGCACATTAACTTGGTGTATCCAGTTTGTAGTCGATTTGGTAGGGATACTAATTTCAAGTCCGCAAAATGACCCACTCATGCTCCTGTAACTTTTCTGGTCTAGAATAAAAGCAAAGTTCTCATATGTCTCTCTTAAAATGACTGAGTAAGCAGCTGGAACTGAAGTCATGGTGTTCCTAATGTGCAAAAGAACCCCTTTTATGGTGGAAAGGGATGAATCTATGAATAACCTCCACTCATTGGGTTCATAGATCAGCTCAAGGGCATTGAATATGCCTCTAACATCATTACAATAAGTCAAGTTGTTTTCAAAAGTGTAGATCTGCAGAACGCGTACCAAATACCGTAATTCGAGCATGTTAATCTTACAGGTTTCATTTTAGATGTGAGGCCAGGACATCATTCTGTTGCTTAGGTGCCCGTTGGGTGGTGAGGTGTGGTTTCTTGTCAGATTCAAGCTGTGCAACATATGCTGTATCTTAAGATTCTGAATCATCTGCGTTGCTCGTCTCATCGCTTGGTAGTTCAGAGGGCGATTGTGGTACAGGAAAAAACACTTGACTGTCAAACTGGACAAATAACAGACTGAAAATCTGGTTACATGATAGATTTTTTGCCTTTTCTGTTGCGACCTGAAGTGAAATAAAATAAAATCAGACTAAAAATGGATATTACTGGCTGTGATCACTTGCAGAAATTGTGTATGTACAACATGGCATGTATTTTATTCTTTTTAATTGATAATTGCTTAAAAATGTATTAAAAAACAGGCAAGAAAACACGGTAAATACCCATCTTTAATATCTGTTAAGCAGAAGTACCAATCCGTTGAATGGTTCTTTGGCTTCCTACAGACCATTGGTTAGTCGAACATGAGTTCAGGCTCTTTGCCTTTCACCGTTGTCCTGGTCACCTACCTTACATCCAAAGTACAACTCATAAAGTTTCTTCACATGTTTAGTCAACTGTCTCTTGTATTGTCTTAATGTAACTGATCCACGCAAATAACAGAAAGAGTCTGGGGCATTTTAGCTCTGTCTCCCGCGAAGAAAAACTGTATGCAATATGTGAAAAATAATATAGATAGTAACAGCAATAAAAGATTAAAAATATATTGAGTATACTTTCATAAATTTAATTGGTTAAATAAAAAACTACCTTAGGAACATTCCAATAAAATTATATCAAAATACGTTTATAACTTTTAGAGTTGTCAGTTTGGGCCTCCCTGGAAGAAAAACACATGTTTAGTCAACTGTCTCTTGTATGGTCTTAATGTAACTGATCCACGCAAATAACAGAAAGAGTCTGGGCATTTTAGCTCTGTCTCCCGTGAAGAAAAACTGTATGTAATATGTGAAAAATAATATAAATATTAACAGAAACAAAAGTTTAAAAAAAGATTGAGTATACTTTCATAAATTTAATTGGTTGGGTGAAAAAATACTTTAGGAACATTCCAATAAAATTATATCAAATTTCGTTTATAACCTTTAGAGTTGTCAGTTTCTGGCCAAATCCTGTTTCCATTTAATCCCTACAGAACCTTAAGTGTATTTAACGTAAGTAAGATTATAATTTACGAGAAACTGTAGGGAGGCAGTAAGAGACGGATGGTATATTCGTGATTTAGGCAAAAAGTAAACCTAGAAAAGGTTACTCTGATTTCCGTTAGTTTTACATTGTCGTACAGTAAATGCTTGGTAAACTGCAGCCATGGTAATGGACGCGACATGTTTCCAACTAGTGTGTTGTCCCACATCAAAAATGAAAAGACTTCTATTTTACATATCCAGGAGTTCGTATTTAAATGGGAGGACATTATTCTTCCATTATATAAAGCGCTCTTCATATCTCAATTAAATAATGCGATGCGGATTTGTTCCCATCTTCTGCGATAAGATCTAACCTTAGAACGCTTTCAACGGAGAGCGACGAAATTAATTTCTGATCATATGTATAAATAAATCATATTAATTCAGTCTGACAGAACTTAATCTACTATCACATGAAAATCAAGTCATCAAAGTCTTTTAAAATATTAAAGGCTTTAACTAATATAAAGTATAAATTTAAACGTAATTTAAATAACCGAGCGGCCACTAGAAATGACTTCAAGCTAATTAACAAAAGATTCAACACTTTTTCGCTTACGAAATACATCAGATATGGAATAACCCACTTTTGGAAGTCGTTGAAAGTCTCTTATTCAAAATGATTAAGAAAATAAATGATAAATATTAATTAAAAATGAAAAAGATGCTAAATATTATTTAAACATGAAAATAAATGATTGCTATTATTTAAACATAAAAAGAAATGCTAAATATTATTTAAACATGAAAATAAATGATTGATATTATTTAAACATGAAAAGAAATGCTAAATATTATTTAAACATGAAAATATATGATTGATATTATTTAAACATGAAAAGAAATGCTAAATATTAATTAAAAATGAAAATAAATGATTGATATTATTTAAACATGAAAGAAATGATAAATATTAATTAAAAATGAAAATATGCTTCGTATAACTGATATATCTTTACCATCCATTTTCACCCCACATTTACAGTCTGTACTCTAATTAAAGTGGCCTTGAATGCCTCTTAGGGTCTTGAAAGATCTACAATTCTATTATTTTCGGGTGTGAAAAGTTGCGTGACTATTCCGAATGAGGTCCTAATGGGCGTTGTATCTGGAAAAATTTCTCTCACCGATGTTAATTTTACAACTTTCTCTTCTGGATCACTTGGCATTATTATAATGAAGAAAGTAAATTATGGAAACATCAAATAAAAGAGATTAAGGAGAGAATGGAATACCTCATGCAAAAATAAAAATTAACGAAGGCACTCTTAAATTTTGTGAAGAGAGATTTGCAAAAGAAATTTGCGTGAATTTCTTTGGAAGAATTATAGCTTTAGATTCTTTGCGAACGTTAAGGTCGGTAGGGTCTGTGCTTTTATAGATGTCAGCTGCCGCATGGTTGCCCAAACTTCACAAGACATTCCCTTGCGGGCAATTGGAGGAAAGAATTTATTGACACTGAAAGATAAAGGAGAGGTAAAAGGGAGGAGGATGAGAAAAATAGAAAGAAAAAAAATGCTAATAAAGGTAAGAAGAAGAAAATGCAAAAAATAATAGTGATAAAAAGAAAGAAAAAAAATGATTAAAATGAAGTAAGAAGCATGATAAAAGAGAAAGAAGAGGATTGCTAAACAGAAAAAAGAATCATATAAAAAGAAGAAGAATGAAAATAGAAAAAAATAATGATAGGAAAGGGTGAGTAGAAATGGACTGAGATGCCAAACCCTATCAAACCTAAATATTTGAATTAATGTAGGCTAGTCGCAATTCCAAATGAATATGCATTCTTAAAGAATCCTGGTACTCAAGAATACAAGTTAAATACACACAGCGATTTATTATTCCTGCGTTTCGCTTAGACTCTCATGAGGGTTAGATTATCATTACCCTGGTGTCAGCTTCGCGTCGTACAAAATAATTTAATGGAACCACAATGATTCATGAAATCGGATGATATTCTGGGTTGATGACCCAGTACTTAATAATCCCATGAAAGGGTCTAATGGCCTTAGATTTTCCAAGAGGATCGGCTTCCTACATCTAGGCCCTCAAACGGTGCATTCCAACCTTAAAACTATTTCAACTCGTAGTAGTTCTACCTTGTAGTACTAGTTGTCCATAATCTTTACTCTAATTTAGGCTCTTATAATACAAGTCTATTCTTTACCGGCATAGTAATTTGTTATACCCTCCAGTACATTCAGATATCGCTATGTCTACCACCAGTGGTGAATTCAAATTTATATCCCGGCCTGCCATTGTTTAAATTGCTTAAATTACCCTGATGTAAATCAAGATGTCGGATGTAAATTTGCGGTTCACATTCCCTGCGATTCTCCACTCGGCAGCGGCCAAAATTCGTCTTAATGCGACCATGAATATATCTGCAGAGGACTGTTATATAAAACATAATACAACCTTAAATAAATTTGTATACCATCCTGCGTGTATCTTAATTCCACTGCCATACATAAAAATTAATACACCACTATATACATCTTGTTATGACGCTAACTCTGTACTTCTGAATACTACCTTGCACACATCTCATTACAACCCTGAATATATATATATATATATATATATATATATGGAAAAATATCCAAGACAAATTGGTGCGGTTAAGGTAATGGCATAATGGCTGATGGATGGGTCATCCCTAAGTGTTGTCTTCCAGTTCAAGGAGGATAGGATCACCTGCTGGACCTGAAGCAGAGCAGTTGTCTAATTATGCCATTACCTTAGCCGCATATATATATATATATATATATACATATATATATATATATATATATATATATATATATATATATATATATATATATATATATATATATATATATATATACCAGGCAATGACTTCACCACTCCACCTACGGGGAAAGTTTGCGCTTGGTTAAGTTTTATAAATTTTCAAAACTTCGCCAATTATAATAATTTTAAAAAGGAACTCTAAACTAAATTTTCCCCCTTTCAAAATATCACGTTGCTAATATATAGAGTTACAGAAGAAGAAGATATATAAAAATAAATTTTTTTAACTTCAACATTTGTAATTCTTTGGGTTTTAAAGATTCCAAAAATTTCGATACTTATATTTATTTCTGAACTTTACCATTTTGTTTTTTGATATTATAAAAGAATGAAATAAAATTACTTTGAAAAAAAGACATAAGTCATAACCAAACTAAGATGAAATTATTATTCAAATACTCAAAAAAATCCCCTTCTTAAAATATAGGTTCTTCAAACATAATTAAATCATGCAATAACCAAGGTCTAAAAATATTTTTTTACAAAAGGATATTCCTCTTTTGCTATCACTAACAATAAAATGGTTAATATCATTCAGGAAATGATTAATTCTAATATCCTAGGAGCAATCAAATAATGTAGGATTCTGCCATAAGCTTTTCGTAGTTAATAAAAAAAAACAGTAATCAGACCTATCTTCGACATGAGCGAGCTAACTCAAGTCTTTAAACCACCGAGATTTTCTTTTACAAACGTTAGCAAAGTTTTTTAAAAATGAAACACTAATGATGTGGCAATTAAAATCGATTTGATAAATGAGTTCTATCATTTAAATTTACACCCCAGTGCATGGGGTAAACTTTAGAATCAGGTTATAAAATGGGACCACTTATAGATTTAAAAAACTTCCTATGGGTTTTTGTGGATCCTCGTTCTTAATGCAATCAATCATGGCTACAATATGTAATCAATTAGCGGTAACACATAATCTTAAAGACTACGTATACTTAGATGATTTTCTATTTATGGGAAATATAAACAACATCCTTAACGCACTAGAGGAAATAATGGAATCCTCATTACTAATTAACCATGAAAAATCTATTATAACTCCTTGTACCCAGGTTACCTTTTGGAGAATTACTATTAACATAAGAAAGTCTTTTGTACAGCTAACCTCAAATCTCTATAGGAAACCTTGAATTTTACAAAATTAAAAGACTATTTTGGTTGAGGCTGGCTGGACGACTTAATTTCATTGTTCCAATACTTAAACTTCCTTTCTTTTGGGTACAGCAATTTCTTTGATTTTAGTAGTGACTTGAGAGTTTGCTCCCTTAAACAGCTGCTCTATTGCAGGCCGGTAGCCTGGGCGTGAGCCCGACCTCGTGGTATATTCGTATACTGCGATGTTTCATACGAGGGTATCGGGCTGAGGTGGGGCAGGTGTGGATGGGCCATACCTAATTATTTTTTTTCAAAAAATATATTCATTTTAGTCAATAGGACTATGGCTAACTTTGTTATTATTTCCTCAAGGTGAATTGTTTGCCGATAATCTTCCTAGCATCTTTAACACTAGGTGGGGAAAAATGCCTGGAAGAATGCTCAACCTACTTTCAGGTAGCACACTGGTGGGTTGCTCACGGGTGTTTGCGGCCTCCTCCGTCAACATTAGGTATGTTCGCTCCGAACATAACGAGGCTGACAGGCTCTCCCGGACCTTCTCCCGGGGATGGTAGAAGGAACTCGGGGTGACGTCCTGCGGGTCCCCTTAAGCTCCGCCTATATAAAGGGGCCCGCAGGCCGGGACATCTCATTCGGTCTTCGTCCTTCGTAGCGTGCATACCTAGATACATTCTTTTATTACTATTATTGTAATTGTTTTTGTTATCAATATTTTCACTATTGTTATCGGTATTATTCTCATTATTTTGTTGACCCACTGTGGTAGATCCATAGTAGCTGGAACGGAATGCCGTAGCCTGAGAAAAATCCGTTCTTGTTGAAAGGGCCCTGTCGGAGAGTTGAATTCCGCTGTCAACTATGACCTTATCGCGTGCGTCCCGGATAGCCGGTCCCCAATTGTAGTTCAAGACTATGAAGAAGAGGCGTAGTCTTGCTTTGAGTGAAGATAATTCAGTCGAATTCAGGAAGTCACTAAATCTATAGATGACTAAGAGCAGTTGAAATTCCTTCTTGTCACGACGTTTGAACAGTGAACTATTAATTTCTTCTTTTAATTTTGTGGTGATCAAGTCGTAGTTCGTTGGCGAGTTGATAGGTTAAGGATCCTGAAGGCGGAAATTAGGTGCACTCCTCACATCAGGTGAGGGTAACGGCACGTGCTGACTGCTGGCTTCAGTAACTAGTGGAAATCCAGAGGGCAGCTCCGAGTACCCACAGCTTGAGATATTAGTGTTTTCGTTGCCTGAGATACTGGGACTTACACGTCTTCTTCCCGTTCTTCCTCGAGGATGATGTCCTTGGTAAACGTTTCTTGTAATCTTGAGGTTGATGGTAAGTTAGGGCTAGTAGGTGAAACGTATTTATTTGAGCTTTGGGACTTGCCGTCAGGACTTGAGTCTTCAGATAATGTGTGTGTTTCTTCGTCAGTTGTTTCCAAAGTGTGTTTTCGAGGCATTGGCATGGTAGATCTGGTTACCAGCAAGGGTTCCAGAAATTCTTGTGCTGAGGTACAAAGAGTGTAAGCCCCCGCGGCGCTTGAGGAAGGTAGGCGCTTTAGGTATGCACGCTAACTATTTCCAAAAATACTGATATCCTTCAAACTTATGCGACCGAACTGTTCGAAATTTTAGCAATAAAATATTTAACCTAAAAGATCCCGAATATAACGTCCCTAAAGAAAAGGTTTTTGTACCTCTCTCATATATAGGACCTCTCAATTCACTTCTCTGGGCGAAACTCTCACCATTTCTTAAAAATTCATTTCCTGCAACACGTTTTATACCAATTTTTCAAAACACACGCAAAGTACAACATCTTTTCAACATTAAAGACAAAATGCCAACGCTGCTTCGATCCTCCATCATATATAAATTCAACTGCTCGAGATGTAATTCTGAGGTGTATTTGGGATCGACACAGCGCTTACTACATACTCATATTTGCACACATTTAGGCAACAGTAACAGAACTAGAGCCCCACTCACTACTCCCGAATTCTCCCCTATCCGAATACACTACGAAAACAGACATCCACACCATAAACTAAACTTAAATAATTTTTCAATTAAGATACAGCAAACAAGGAAAACCAACTACGTACACTGGAATCTCTTTATATTATATTTAAAAGCCCCACTTTAAACTCCGACACAAGCTCATTTCCACTTTTACTACAACTATAATTACCCATGAATTACGCACGCCAAATCACTCCTCCCAAAAAACAACCTATATTTTTCAAATATTTCTATTATACTCCCTTTTTTACAACGAAGACACCCAAAACCAATTAATCTCAGTTTTATCTTAAAAACAAAAACATATTTCCGATTCCCTAATAGTTAAAAGCACTGCATTTTTATAATTTGAATATTACAACCTCTGCTACTTCCCATTTCCCATAAAATTCATTTATAAATATCTGATAACTTATCTAAAATATTCTTATGTTTGTATATATTTATAATCTCATATTCTTGAGAATGGGTTCCTACCCAAAACGTCGGTACCAAGAAGTTAATATATAATAATGAACTTCCTAAATTTAGCCTGCTTATTTATCCTAAAAATACGTATACGCCTGGTAACACGCAACCCCTCAACTCTTTGAAGATATATATATATATATATATATATATATATATATATATATATATATATATATATATATATATATATATATATATATATTAAATCTCTCTATAACTATAAAATTAATCTTATTTCTAATATAAAAAATTGCTTACTCAGTTACCCGACACAATAGATTTTTGTCCCAAAACGCGAAGCCAAGCATTTTCTTTGCTAAATATTTTTAGACAAAAAACCTAAGAAGTTAATTCACTCACCTGAGATAAACTCGAATTGAAGGAAAGGAAAAAGACCAGCATTTTCTATAACTGAGACCTCTAGTGGATAGAAAAAAAGAAAGAAAACTGAAACTTCAATAAATTTCTTTTTGCAAAAGAAAAAAAAGCAAAATTATCCATCATTGCCTGCCACATATCCAATTAAAATAGAAATTTAATCGAATTGGATAAATGTAATATTAGTCTATGTTGAGTGCGTAGTTTTATATATAAGGAAAAGTTTGTGAGAGTTGAAAGAATAACAACCTAACACCACAGTGTCGGTATTAAACCCAGTCCGCGCCCTTTCATCTCCACCTTAAATTATGTCTAACCTTAACACTTTAAGAGGGAAACAACCAAGAAAGTCATCAATCACCCTACGGAAGAGTTTAGCGAGTCCAAGGCCTTATACACTCACGACCACTTTAATCCTTCGAGCCTTCAATTTGTTGCAGTTCCTTTTGGCATTGGTCTCCTCCTCGCAGCAGTTGCCCTGCCTCTAGCTCCTCTCTGGCACGAATTAAATTGCTCACCACTTCTGAAGGTCCATTCTTGCGTTCTCCGTCTCTGTAATTTCCATTGACGTCACTAGCCTGGAACCAAAACGACACCAGAATCCACACTCTCTTTGCATCTACGCAATAAAACATCCTAATTTAAGAATCAGTCTAGGTTCGAACGTGCACCCATCTTTTTGAAGATAAGCAATTATTAAAATTCAGAATACACAATCCCTCTCCCCACGCGTAATACCCTACTTCGTTAGAAGTTCGTCTCCGAGATCCTTCAAAGACGTCTTCAATTTTCTTGCCCCCAAACTCCACTTTTCCTATCTGGATTTATCTTCAAATACAACGAATAAATAAGCAACATCGTCAATTCAAAATAAACAGGTAACTTATTTCGTATTTTATCTTAGCAAACAAAGAAATTTCACTTATTATAGATAAGTGATACACTAGGAAATAATTTAGGCAATCAGTGAAATAAATTTATCCCATTTTTTATGCATTCAAGTCTATCGTAAATTCCAGTTAATAAATTATTTATATTATCCTATCCATTTTTAGTCGTGTGCACGCAACTATTATAAGTTACTATGTTCGTGCCTAGGTCGTTTAGTCAGATGGCAACCATTTTACTTTTCAATCATATTTTTGGCAATAACATCGTAACTATTCGCCCAATTCTAACGAAATTTTAAAACCTTATGGCGTTTTACATTTTCCTTGGAATGATATAATTGGCAAGATCCTCCCAAGGTTAGTCCGGGAATTATTTGGCAATAACATTGTAACTATTCGTCCGATTGTAACGAAATTTGAAACCCTTATGTTGTTTTACATTCTCCTTTGAACATTATAATTGCCAAAGTCCTCCCATTGTTATTACTGGAATTATTAAAAGAAAACTAACTATGGGTTGGATTTCCCCTCTTGTTGAAAGACTTGAAGGTCGTAAGGTCATAAGTAAGAATAATTGAGAGCAAGCGACTAAGGTCTGTTAACCTAGTTATATGACTAGTTGTATTATTATCAAAGTAATTTAGGAGTGTTCTATCCCAAGCATATTTTAAAATAATTTTACTATAATTTATGAGTTTTCTAGAAACTATTTATCAAGTTTCTGCTTCCCTAATCGTCCCCTACATTTTCCGCTCCATTAGGCTCAGTAAATTCTAACACAATGACCATTACTGCTGCCAATACTCGCACTACTGATTTTCTTACCAAAGTTACAACCCCTGGTACATTTAGCACCTGTTTCTCGTCCATACCCAATAAACTTCTGGCTACTAATCCTCCTCCTACTTACATTAACATAGGTCGATTCATGGTCTTGCTAGTAGCCTACTCCCATTCACAGGAACCATTGTTAGTGATTCACTAAACCACAAGTACTAACTTGGATCGAATCCCTCGAGCAACATTTAGGAAAAGCATCTCACAGTATCACATGAAAATAAATGAGAATTTAGAGACACTAAAGAAGAAATTCCTCTCCATACAGTCACGTATTCACCAATAATAGCAACAGCTAGTACCTGGGCACAATAGAAAGCTCATTTGTTAGAAAGGTATAAAGACCCCTTACACAGTGTCTGTTCTCTTCTCACTCGTTGGAAAATGATAAAAATGAATTTATAAATGGTTTTTTTTTTAATCACTCAAATAGGTTGTTAAGAGAAGCCTTTAAAAGTGCTCTGAACCATGTTACTATTGCATTCACTCCTCATCAATAAAAATTCATAAATTGCAAGCTCTTTTTTATAAAATTTGCCTGTAGTTCAAGGTAATAAATTTCAAGAACTTTTATACTAACCAAAGCATGAATGAAGCTTTAAATAAAGTAAAATCCCAGTATTTTAACCTAATGCTACAAAAATTCAAAGATACACAAATAAATATCATCTACACCAGCCAGCAGGACCATACGAAACTCTTACTCCTTCATACATCCCCTTTATATATATTCAATCAAACATTCTGCGTACTCCAAACAACACATCATCACACATGAATTCCTACCCTCATCTATCGGTAATAAATCAGAACAAGCAACAAACCCCATGCATTCAGTGTTTTAATTGACATAGTCAATGCCATACATAGTCTTCCACAGTATCGGTGCTCAGCCAATTGCTTATGTTGTCGTAAGCATGGCCACCGCAGAGGGGAGATTTCTCGTTTTAAGAAAAATAAAATATTTTGTCTATAAAGCCAATTTAGATAATAAATACTCTCGTAAGAATAAAAGCACATACTATAATCCCTCTCGGAAACTCCTACAACCCAGAATTCACACACGTAGTAGCTATTGACTCGGTGACCAATAAGTACGATACCTAAATATCAATGTTGCACAATCCTCTTCAATCTATACGAATAATAACGCTGAAAAACCTAAGGAAGACACATAAGAGAACATTATACCAATGAACATCACTATTATGATCCATTCATTGAAAATATCAAACTCTTTTGATCACAACCCTTATTATACCAAAGCTTTTAACCAAAGTTAGATAAAGTACATGTAAGAATAATACGACAAGAGATTCTCACTTAGTTTTAATTATTAAAATTTTAATAAATGGTTGAGAGTTTGAAGCATTTTAGATAAAGGTACGCACGCAACTTTATTGAAGCAGGAGTCAGTTGATCGCTTACAGAGACATACTAATTTTAAATACAATTGATTACAGTTATACTAATTATAAATACAATATAGTACAGTTATATACTGTAACTTAAACTAATATTTCTATACATGGCAAAATAGAACTTGATTTTTATCTAATAATTCCTATTAGCCTGATCACTGTTGCATTCTTTTAAGCCGAAACGCAGTTCAAAGTCGATATTTTATTCCGAAACGATTTCTTTGTAAATAATAAATGGGAAATTTGTACCGCTCGAAAATTAGTTAGGTGTCGTCACAAAGTGCACCACAAGAATGACCGAGTAAGGTATATCAACAATTCATGGTCTCAGCCATTCTCAAATGCCTTAATTTAACAATGAATTTATCCATAACTCGCGCTTTCAGCCATCTTCAAAATATCTTGATTCTAACAATTACGGATTTACACACACTTCGCGCTCTCAAACATCATCGAAATCTAATTATGACGATGATGAATCTATCTCCAATTTGCGCTCTGATAATGATGATTTGCCAATAAGATAAGACTCGAATTCTCCTTCCATACACCAAGAACTAATTGTAAAATTTCCTAATAAATAGACTTTTTATGTTTATTCTACCTATAGATAAAATAAGCCCACATTTTAGATTATAACGGAAAATTTGTACCGAATGGCATTCTTTTCCAAACTAATAAAAAGTGTATAACAAGAAGTATCCTTTTAGCTCAGTGATTATAAACCCCAATACTCCTGAAATCCAAAATGAGGGCATGAGACCTATCTCAAATAAACCAAAGTATAGGTAAAGCTGTTTTGCGTAAATTTAGATTTAACCCCTAGCTTTATGATAATCTCCGAATCTACCAGCTTAAAACCTCGCACCTTGCAGGAGTTTCTTAATTTCCTTGTTAAAAACAAGGACGTAATCTCTCTTTCTGGAAAAAATTCGAGAAGCACTAATTTAGTTTTTGAAAAATTTATTTGTAACCAGGTGCAAAGCATATATACATTCCTCCATGTCTTATTCCCCATTCTCAATTAGAAATCATAGAAGAACATGTTAAATATACGCTGAGACAGGGAATCATTTAGTCTTTGATCAACCAGCCCCTAGATCTCGATAGTCGAAGACTAACCCAGGTAACAGTCACTAATCAGTTCCCTTTACCAAGCTTAGAAGAAACTGTTTATAACGTACGGAAGGCTAAAATCCTTAGTAGCTTAGATTCATCAGAAGGTTGGCAAATGGATGCTAGTGCAGAGTCACGACCTATGACAGCTATTACCACCAAGCATAAGCAATAGGAATCTAGTGTTCTTCCATTTGGATTCAAAAACGGACCTCCAAACTTCTCTCGAATATTGAATATAGTTACTCTCTGAAGTTCTAGGAGCACAAGCTTCAGTCTACTTAGAGGAAATAATGATTTTCAGTAGATATGTGTACTGATATTTTCATATTCTTAGTCGAGGATTTAGTAAATTACGAACTCCAATCTAAAATTAATATTGAAAACTGTAACTTCTTACAAGACTCATTAGTATATTTATGTCATTTAATCTCATCG
This sequence comes from Ceratothoa steindachneri, assembly GCA_963969495.1. Lineage (NCBI taxonomy): Eukaryota > Metazoa > Arthropoda > Malacostraca > Isopoda > Cymothoidae > Ceratothoa > Ceratothoa steindachneri. The sequence continues at coordinate 54,340,001 of OZ018332.1, forward strand.
CAGAGCATTAAACCAGATCCCGCAAAATTAGCCGTTTATCTTAATTACTATATTCCCTAAACCAACAATGAGGCAAGAATCTTTATTCGCTTTATAGATTCCGATCGCACTTTACTCCCTGAACTTTCAACCATTTATAGACCATAACACATATGTATACTGAAAATAGAAAATGCCACGTTCACATAGATAGGTGAACATCAACTGAATTTGAAACATCAAACCAAATTATACCAAACCATTAATAGTCTCTACAGATACCTCGTTAATGTCACAAGCGTAGTATTCGCTCACGAGGCTGAGAAAGTTGAACTCCCCATCGCTTTTGCTAGTTATTCCCTATCTAAGGCTAAAAGAAATTACTCTAATACTGACCGTGATCTACTGTTGGTCTATTGGGCTATTAAGAAGTTTAGGAACGTTATATATGAGTATATATTACAGTTGTCACTGATCATAAGCCACTCACATACCTATTTAAAGATAAATTACAAGAGAGCGGCCTAAGCCGTTGAGCTTTAGTGGCGTAGGTTTTAATGAAATAGGTTTGCGACCGAGGCCCTTTTTGAGTAAAGTCGGTTGACGTAGCCCAGTAATTAGAGGCTCTTCCTGTGTTTGATCAGGGCTACTTATTTACATCCCAGCAACATACGACATATGTACAAACCTAGACAACAACATTGTTTTGAACGAGATCATTATAGTGTGTGAGAAGGCATCCTATATTCCGGAGAAAAAAATAGGATAGAATTATTTTAAATTTTCAAAGAACTTAGAAAGTTGACAATAACATTTTCGAAAGATAACATTTTCTCAACATAAGCAAAGAAACGCTTGCATATATTTTGGAATGTTCATACTCTCTTGAACATTAAGGCTAACTTACAAACACATGCCCACTTCAAAAATATCTTGTATGTTAGCTAGCGTGACAATGAATAGGTATGGATATTATAGGACCATTCTCAAAACATATATTGGCCAGGAGTATATAATAGTCTTCTCAATGACCATTTCATCCGATATATTGAAAGAGTACCTATTTCTAATCATAAAAAAGAACTGTTGCACAAGCTTTGTTGGACAGGGTAATTAGCAATCATAACACCATTACGTTATATCTAACATATCGTAATATATAAAACCATTTCTTGTAATATTTGTCCCGTTTGTCTCTGAAGATGATACGTTCCGTGTCTAAACGCGCTAGTGTAATAAAATATTTTGGGAAAGTATATTAATTTACTGCTACCTTCTTTAATATAAAGACTTTTAGTTTTCATTAAACTTCGGAGAACCTATTTACGAGTTGAACAAAGAGAAAAATATACAATAGAGATCTTGAAGATTGAACAGAAAATTATTAATACAAAATTAGTTTTAGTTTTCATTTAAATCTGCCACAAACTTCTTGTTTATTTAAGCAAGATATAGAGGATAAACCAAAGAATATGTGCTTGAGAGGGCCGTTAAAATAAGGAAATATATTGGAAGTTAAACTTTTGCAAGATAGATACAAAACTCAGATATACTACCTCTCAGTAATGGGTAGATAATTCTTTCTACTACAACACCTCCCTTTCTTATTTACTGTAATATTTTCTGTGATAAATCAGTCGTAGAACCTGAAAAATTCTATGTTCTATATGCAAAGTAAAACCTATTCAGTAGTTACGGATAAGATAACTTTGACATCAACTACTCTAATAATATATCAGGTAAAAAAAATAACGGAAGACACCATCGAACCTCTAAATAGTTCAAATAACCTATCCATACATTAGAAAAACAACATCAAGCCACTTAACAAGAACCCCTGCATCACTGTAAACCTGGCGGATACCGAGCTATAAGAAGTAGCTCCTAGACACCGAGTGGGACTTGGCGATGAAATAAGGCTCTTTCGTTCCAAGATGTCAGGAGTAAATGAAAAACAGCGGCAAATGAATCTGAAGATCCGTAAAAATATTTAGATAAGGGGATAAGCGAAAAGGTAAGAAAAACGAGCATACCAAACATAGTTTCTTTAAAATCCAAAATAGTTACGGCTAAAAATAAGAGACAAGGTAAAAAAAAACCACATTTTATTTAATTTAAAATAATCCTGAGAAAGTTTTTAGTTAAAAATTTAAAGTCCAGCTAGGACTTCAGATTTGATTAACAAAGTAGTTACTTAAGTTTTACCTGTGATTACGAGGCAGCGTATATCCCAAATAATTAATTATGCTTATTCTTATTCTGTTTTAGGTGCTCTAAGAAGTAACTATATCGTACATAAGAGCGGATGAGCTCTTAGAAATTCAGGATCAGGTTTATAAGCTTTACTTATTGCCATGTTTTCAACCCGGTTTTTGGAAGTATTATAAACTTGATTTTCACTCCAAACATTTAGCCAGACTGAATGTATTTTTTAATATTTTGAACGTTTCTCCTTCTTATCATCTTTTCTATCAATGTTTAATAGTTATTACATTCACACCCGGACTAGGAAAATAATTTTATGATTAAAATTTTAAATAATTAAAAATTTAGTTTTCTGGGAGTATTTATCTTGATTTCATACAATTCTCATGTTTATATTTCAGAGTTCAGTTTTAAAGCTTAAAATCGTTCTCGTAATTTTTATTTAATGGCTCTGTTTTATGACTCCCCTTTGGAATTGGTGGTTCTCCGGTACTCTGTCTTCCTCACTAAGTAAGAAAGTTCTTTAAAGAAGTTTTAGAATGCATTTGGATGTGTCATTAGAATATGCATGTTTATAATAATAATAATAATAAGAGTGATAATAATAATAAGAATAATAGGAAAGTTAAAGATAGCTGCTGCTTATAGCAGAGTAACAAAATTTGGCTGTCGATAATAAGAAAGTAACAAAAATAGGCTGACGATAACAAGAAAATAACTAAAATTGGCTATCGATAATAGAAAAATAACAAAAATTGGCTGTCGATAAAGAAATTAACAAAAATTGGCTAACGATATTAGGAAATTAACCAAAATTAGCCTCCCAAAATAGATATTAAGAAAAATTCGTTGTCGGTAATAGAAAAATGAACAAAACTTGGATGTCAATAATAAGAAATTAGCCAAAAATATGCTGTCTCTAATGGGAAATTAATAAAACTTTCTCTCG